>JAEOAD010000699.1:9915000-10515000 GCA_036365145.1 Orientallactaga sibirica
GCCAAATATGTGCAATCATACACAGTCTTCTAGAATAATAGGTCCCAAACTCCCCAACTATTTTCACAACAAACTTTTAACTTTTGTGCAAAATATACGTACCTTCCCCAACACAGTCATCCCTTCCATAAATGAACAGCTTATATCCCAATTGTTTTTCTAAGACTTCTGGCAAAAATTTAAATACAAAAATATTTAAATTTGAGATGGGTCCTTCACAAAAGGTCTTTGGATACAGTATATATGCATCATAGATCTTTCCATCTGAAGCTAAAGGAAGAAATGTAATTTATTTAGAACCAAGAGGAAAAATATGAGATTTGATAAAGTCAAAATTACAAATATTCACTTCATAATGAACTATTCATATTTTTGAACAATTGTGTAATAAAAGGAGCAATGTCAAAATTATAATTTTTTTTCAAAGTAGTGTCTCCCTCCAACCCAGGTTGACCTGGAATTCACTATGTAGCCTCAGGGTGGCCTCAAACTCACAGTAATCCTCCTATCACTGCCTCCTAAGTGCTGAGATTGAAGGTGTACACCACCATAACCAGCAATAATACTTTTTTTTTTTACTTTAGTAAAGTAGTAATCTTGTGGCTTATATACTATTTAATATACTTTTGATGAATAATGTGCCTTCTCACACATTTTAGAAGTTTATTTTTATGCATGATGTGCATGTCTGCTTCATGTGTGTTATTGTGTGGGAATGTGGGTGCATGCATCCACTGCCTACATATGGAGATCAGAGGGCAACCCTGAGTGTCAGTCCTTGCCATCCATCTTGTTTAAGACAGAGTCTCTTGCTGTTCACCACTGCCAAAACAAGGTTGGCTGGCCATAAGCTTTTAGGAATTTACTTTCCCAGCCTCCCTCTCACCATATGAGGGCTAGGGTTGCAGATGCTTGCAACAGTGTCAGGCTGTTACATATGGCTGCTGAGGATCTAAACTCAGGCCATCAGACTTATATATCTCCTCAGCCCTTCTCACACATTTTTATATCAACATTTAAACATTACTCATATATTTAAATTGCAATTAAACATGTAATCAGATTGTAAAGTAAACTCCTAACAAAAACCTATTATTCAATGTTTAAAATATAATTTAAATAACAATGTTTTGTACACACCAACGTTAACTTCAAAAATATATTAGCAACTTCTTTCATGCCTTAACAAATTTTAAAAAATTAATTTATTAATTTGAGAGAGAGAGAGAGAGAGAGGCACAGAGAGAGAGAGGGAGGGAGAAACTGGGCATGCCAGGGCCTCCAGCCACTACAAAGGAACTCCATATGTATGTGCCACTTTGTGCATATGGCTTATGCGGGTCCTGAGGAATCAAACCTGGGTACTTTGGCTCTACAAGCAAGCACCTTAATTACTATGCCATCTCTCCAGTCCCATTAACAAATTTTAGACTGCTCGTGTTTCTCCTTGAACTTGTATATCCATTTTACTTTACTATACAATTTTGTTTGTTATTTTTGAAAGTTCTTAAGCTAGTTATTGCATCATAATTTTCTGCAACAAACTGTAGGTTGAGGTTTTATACACTCAACATCTATTAATTGTGGGAAATAATGGATTTCATTATGACATTTCAATATATATCATAAGATACTTTGATCATATTCAACTTCATTATCCTTTCATATTCCCTTCCCTATAATGCCTTCCTAAAGTCCTCATCTACTAAAGTCTATTTATTGTATTTTATTATAAAATTATGATTGTATTGCATTTAATGACTGTGCAATATATTCAATATGAAAATATTCTTATCACCTTTTTCTTATCCTCTTCCCTAAACCTCTCAAACCTAAGTTCTACTCATTCATCCTGTGATATGTTATAGTGAAATTATCAAAACAAAATAAAGCCTTTCTGATGTATAAAAAATGTATTCATTTCTTTCATTTGAAAGTAGTTCATGGAGGGATCTGTGTCCTGTTCATGACAGAGCATGTTCCCAATAAAAGACTCTGAATAACTTGTAGACAGATGCTGTAGTATCCTGCCAACATGGATGCTAAGGGAGTCACCTAGGAAACGATGGCCTAGTCTATTATGAAACTACACCTGTGCATAAAAATAGGTGCCGGTATAACTATATGAGCCAATATTGATCACTAAAAACCTTCAGTAAAAATATTCTTATACATATTCAGAGAATATATTTTATAGAATACAAAACCATACCTTTTGTGGGGAGAAAATCAAAGCAAGAATCTCTGTACCAAAGTACAATGTCAACCTTGAAGATCTTATAAACAAAAACAGAGCACATAATCACAGCTGTTAAGGTGACAAATATCCCAATCAGGTAATTCTTGAAATCAGGGACTGTAATACAGTAAAAGAGAAAAATATTAGAGCCAAAAAGAATTAAAACATTGAGTACAGCAATTTGCATATTTTCATTGTGGAGAAATCATATTTGGAAACAACCTTACAGTCAGATCATATTAGCTGATTCACTATTATCAGTACTCGTGCATACTGGTGTACAAGGCAAATACTACTGTGCAATGTAGCATGGATACTAACTAAAAGTAAGGGCATTCTTTTAAGTTTCCACCTAAATAGCATAATACAAAATATACATAGTAATAGAAAGCATATTGAGGACATAAAAAAGTGTAAGAATCAAAATTAGGGCAAGCAGCAGGGCAGAAAAGCTATAAGAACATATTTCAGCCAAAAAGTGCCCAGTTGAAGAGAGTGAAGAGTGTTTTAGGCAAAGGAAATAACCTTGGAAGCCTCAAGGTCATTGGAAGCCATTATAGTTAAACTATTAAAAAAAGTTAAAGTTCAAATAAAAAAATCATTACTTACCTGGTTCTATTAATTGGATATAGGCTGCTTCTAAATTGTTTGTATTCTTGACAAAACAAATAAATGGGAACTGGTAAAATTGATGTTTGACTTCTGAAATATTGAGTATTGTGATAAGTGTACTCCTTTTTATGGCTAAAGGATTTTCCACACTGTTCAAAAGAGAGATAGAGAGAGTAAATGAAGTTGAATAAATAAGATGCACCCACTATGAATAAGACATAGAAGCCTTGTTTATTTCTTTATATATAACATAAATTGCAACTGACATAATTGCCTTCCCCAGTAATTGACATAGCAGTCAGTCTGTTGGAAAGACCAATGTGAAATAGTATAGTCCCAAAGTCACTACCAGTAATATCCACTAGCTCAAAGAATCAAGTCAAAATGGTTAACTTCGCAGAAGAAAAAATAGAGGCTTAGTATTCTCCATTGGACATGGAGAAGCACAAGTCAACATGATAGGGCAGAAGACAAGGAGCTTTGCAGAAATGGGAAGAAAAGGAGGAGCAACAGGAATCCAGGAGACCCTTAGTATAGACTTCACAGAGCGCCTGAAAACATGTGATTAATTGAAATGTTGCAACAATGTATGACAGAATGTCAGAGAAAGGCTTCTAACTGACTCAATTTGATCAGTAACATGATTTTTTACTATAAATGTATAAGCTCTTACAAATGTTGCCCAGCTTACTCAGCAAAGCTCAGAATGGGAAGAATGGGGTAAGAAATAGTGAACTGGCAACTAGTCCTCAATATAAGGTTAAATACTGTATAAATTCTTGACATAGAACTTAATACCAAAATTGATTGTAATACTTACAATTGATAGTCTTCTACTAGTATAGGATCATCAATTTCTGACCCATTCCACTTCCAATAGACAAGGTCGGTCAACTGGCCAGTGACATTACAGATCAATTGTATCTTGGATCCTGTCAAGCAATGTATTTTGACCAGATTAGCTGATTTTTAATCCCAATGCACCTATTTATAATAGTAAAGGGCTATTGAATAAAAATTTTAAATGATAGAAAAGCAAATGGAAGATGAAAATTTCCCTTAAATTCATTAGCCAGAGTTGCCATTATTAGTAACTTTGTGTCTCTTACCCTGGGCTGCCTCTGTACATGTGTTCAATTTTCAAATGGGATCTTATGGTCTGGTATTTTATAATTGTTGTGGATTGGAGACTTGAGCATGATTAGTCCTCCAAAATACACTAGTAGTTCATAATATACACTAACAATTTGCCTCTTGCTAAATAGTTTCTTTCCTATGTTCCAATATTATGATTAGTATTCCAAAGAATATCATATATAGACTTATTACTTTAGGTAAAAATCTGCAAGATATGAGTAGTGGAGGTAGCTTGACATGTAAAGTGCTTATCACGCAAACATGAAAACATGAGTTTGGACCCCCCAGTACCCATCAATAATCCAATAATTTAAGAGGTGGAGATAGAGAACCCCTGAGCCAAGCTGGCTGTCTCAAAAAGCTGAATCAGGACCTGGAGAGATGGCTTAGTGGTTAAGCGCTTGCCTGTGAAGCCTCAGGACCCCAGTTTGAGCCTTGATTCCCCAGGACCCATGTAAGCCAGATGCACAAGGTGGTGCATGCATCTGGAGTTCGTTTGCAGTGGTTGGAAACCCTGGAGCATCCATTCTTTCTTTCTCTATCTATCTGCCTCTTTCTCTCTCTGTGACTGTTGCTATCAGATAAATAAATAAATAAATAAATAAATAAATAAATAAATAAATAAATAAATAAATAAATCAAAAAAATTTTTAAGCTGAATCAGTGAGTTCTGAGTTCAAGTAAGACTCTGTCTCAATAAATAAAATGGAGACTGATAGAGGAATACATCAGATGTCAACTCTGTCCTCAACATGTAGGCATACACATGTGTACCCACATATCTATGTGTATCCATATATATCAGCAGACATGTGTACATGTGTACACGACACACACACAGAAGAATTGAATTAAATGAGATACTTTTTCTTGTGTTGAGGATCAAACTGAAGGTACTGTTGCATCTACAGACTAACAAGGAAATATATATTTTAAAAGTAAACCCCTCTCCTCCACCATCCAGTCCATTCATTCTAACAATGTGTTTCCCTAAACATCCAGGAAATAGGAGCTTTGATGAAGCATTGTCCATTGAGAAAAGAAAAACTACATTTAAGTTTTCACCTGTATTATTATTATTATCCTTATTATTATAACTGTTATTATTATCAGCCATATGCTGTGCTGAGGATAGAACAAGGTCTAGAGCATGCAAGATAAGCACTTGACCACTGTTCTGCATACACCCCCAGCCCACCTGAATTTCTTGAAGTCATGGCAAATTAACACATTTTCATGAGTTTTGTCCTTACCCACCCTTCTTTTCAGAGCTGTTCCATATCTTTGGTGTCCCATTATGCAACCACATTATCACATCAAGTTCACTGGTATTGAGGCATGCTATTTTAATCAGATATTAACTCTTAATCACACAGGAAATGTTCCAATAGCTTTACAGGTCAGTTGCTTTTATTTTATGTATGAAAATTCTTCGATGTATATCTTTCATGGTCAAAACTAATAAACATATTTCCTTCATTCTATTCTGTCTTCATTCTATTTATTTTCTGAAAGCCCTCTCTAACACCAAATAAGGAAACTACCAACGTACAATTTTTCTAGAATAACCATCATCTTTGACCTGGTGGTTTGATAAGAAACCTGTTTTCAAATTAATTACATTTCCCTAGCAAACTTGCCCTTTTCAGTGGAAAGCCAGTGGACGAATCGGATACAACCAGATTTTTGCCATGAAAGTAAAATAAACTCCAAAAATTGAAAGAAAACATTTTAAGGGCTGGTGAGATTACTCAGTGGTTAAGACACTTGCCTGCAAAGCCTAATGACCCAAGTTCAATTCCCTAGTACCTACATAAAGCCAGATGCACAAAATGATGCATGCATCTGGAGTTCATTTACAGGGACTAGAGGCCTTGGTGTACCCATTCTCTCTCTCTCCTCTCTCTGTGTGCCTCTGTCTCTTTTCTGTCTCTTTCTGCCTGCAAATAAATAAAATAAAAATATTTTAACAAAAAGAAAAACATTTTAAGATATAATGGGTGGCACTCTACCTTCTTCTTTATATTTATGCAGTAAATAGTTGATGTTGTGTATCATGAGGTTCCATGCTATCATAGTCTTAAACCATCCTGCATGGAGCCCACTTACCTAGGACAGCTTCCATTGTCTCATTTGCTGGACTCACAATCACAGGTTTCTCCTGCTTGGGTGTCTCTGAAAGAGGAGTCCACAAAGCATCTCAGTCTCTCATAGATCAGAATTACAAGTGATGCCAACCCACAGCAAACATATTAAATGGCATCTGACCAAATGGTTCCTCAAGTAATGGAAGGGTGTGCAGCAGGTGATTCGAGGTGAGAAGAGAAGGAATCAATCTGTAAACACCTGTGTCAAAGCTGGACAGTACAAACCCACGGGTGTGGCACTACAAAACATTCATGCAAACAGGACCCTGGACGTCAGAGGGTGTCTCTCATAGCAAAGAAGAAAAGACAGTTCTTCCTTAAGCAGAAGAACTAGCCAGTGATAAGCCTGCTGTAATTAGTAACTGTGGAAATGAACCAGCAACCATTGGTGAATGCCAAAAAATCTGGCATAATTTATTAAAATAGGCAGAAAACTGTAAAAAAAAAAAAAAAGAGCCTCAGAAATTAATCTGACTCTTCTTTATAATATTGACTTAAAGTGTTGATACGGGGTAAGAAGACACAGTGAAGAACAATCAAACTTGGTTCCCAGTATTCTATCACAGGCAAGTAAGTACATAAACTCCTTGATAACAAGATACTAAATTTTGTATTTTCAGCTCTGGAAGTACAAAAGTAGATGTTCAATAAATATGTTGGGATATGAGCAAAAAGCACAAAGCATCATTGGTCTGAACCTAGGAGAAATTAAAATATTACCAAATTCCTGAGTAAAAAATATACTGTCTCTACAATTAAGATGAGGAGAATAGACAGAATATTTTAAAACCTTACTTAATCTATTTTACAATTTTCCCAGTACTCAGTTTGCTCTAAGGTTTTACCCAGTTGTTTGGTTTTGTGTCTCAAGAAAGAATCCAGAGCTACACAGCATCTGTATAGGCTGTTGAAACTAAAGAATATGGTCATGAGGGGCTGGAGAGATGGCTTAGTTGTTAAGGCACTTCCCTATAAAGCCTAAGGACTAATGCCCGACTCTCCAGGTTCCATGTAAGCCAGACACACAGTGATACAAGCACGCAAGGTCACACACTCACACAAGGGGGCAGGCACTTGTGTCTGGAGTTTGTCTGGTGAACTAGTTTTTTATCTTTCTCTGTCTCACTCTCCCTCTTTTATATGAAAAAGGCAGCTTATTGGGATTACCTCAAAAATTCTTTTAATTAACAAAATGAATATGGCCCTGGTCTGGGATCCCTGCACAGAGGGAGTGTGGTGGGCATGGTGGTGTGGAGTTAGTAGGCCAAATCCCTGTTCCCTGAACCCTCCCAGGTCTGTGGTCCCAGGAGGTCTCATTGTGCCTTGCTTGGGTAGGCCTGGTCACTGTGTGGACTGTCAAATCAGATCTATTGCTCTGGTATTCTGACTGGCCACTGGGTACCAATATCCCTGTTCACCTGAGTCTGAGGGTGCACCAAGCCAAAGGACAAAACTTGCTTTATTGTCAATAAAATAGTCTCCCTGAAATGGGTGGCACGCAACACAAAAAAGCCAATGAAAGTCAGAAAACTGAGAGATCTCCACCAAGGATGACTATCCTATAATGGAAGCCTCCAATGAAATAATAAAGAAATCAACAGAAATTCAATTCTAAAATGATAACACAAAAACCTAGGAGACCCTGATCAAAAGAATCACTGAACTGGAAGCAAACCATCAAATGAACAGAATCGTTTCTTATAGTGTTCAGCTTTTGACAGGAGGCTTCACTTGATTGAAGAAAATGTTAGAGCATTCAGAATACATATGAATGAATTGAAGGTAAGTCAAGAAATGGAAGATCTCAACAACCAATTGATTAAGCTTAATGAAGACTTAATCAAATGTAAGAATAAACTCCAGGAAGCACCAAGAAAGTCAGAACTCGACCTGAAATCATACCTCAAAAAAGAGATGGACACAATGCAAAATAACACAATAGAAAACAAAATTCAAATTGAACTTATATAAACCTCTCTAGAACCCCGTAGTAACAGAGTTACTCATGTGGAAGACAGAACCTCTGCCCTGGAAGACAAGACAGAAGAAATTGATTGGAAGGCCAAAAACTTCACTAAGTTCAAAATATCAAGTGAACAGAACACGAGGGAACTGTGGGATACCCTAAAACTACCAAACATCTGGATCATGGGTATACCAGGAGAGGAAATCCAGGCCAGAGGCATAAAGAACATATTCAATAAAATTACTGAAGAAAATTTTCCCAATCTCTCAAAAGAGAGGCCCATCCAGATACAAGAAGCCCTCAGAACACCAAACATACAAGACCAAAGAAGGAACTCTCCAAGGCAATAACAAAGAAGGAGTGCTAAAAGCAGCAAGAGAGACACAACTCACAACATACAAAGACAATTCCACCAGAATTACCTCTGATTTCTCAGTGGAAAGCCTGAAAGCCAGAAGGGCCTGGTATGGAAAACACTATGGCCTCCAACCCAAGCTAGTCTACCCAGCAAAAGTATCACCTCATAATAGATGGTGAAAGAAAATTTTTCCATGAAAAAAAGTAAACTTTATGATTATATGAACACAAAGCCAAACCTACAGAGAATACTGAGGTAATACTCCACACAGAAGAGTCAAACAACCAATCTCAAGAGCCAACAAGAAGACATAATAACCAAAAATAGACCAGGCCCAACATAGTACAAAACTCAAGAAAGAATTAAACCCCATAAAACATCTCATCATAGCAGGGATTAATTCAAACCTTATAGTAATAACCTTAAATATTAATGGACTTAACTCACCCATCAAAAGACACAGGATATCAGGATGGATCAAAACATAGGACCCCTCTATCTGCTGTCTTCAAGAAATGCACCTCGCCACTATATAGACACCTCCTCAGGGTGAAAGGTTGGAAAATGATATTCTAAGCAAATGGAAATAAAAATCAAGTGGGTGTTGTTATCTTTATATCTGATAAAATAGACTTCAAACCAAAAGTACTCAAAAGGACAAAGAAAGCTACTTCTTACTCATCAAGGAAATGATCCAACATGAGAACATCACAATCATAAATATATGTACCAAACAGAGGTGCACCACAGTTTATAAACCAAAATCTACTTGACAACAAAACAAAACAGAAATAAACACCAACACCATCATAGTTGGATACTTCAATACCCCACTCTCATCAACAATCATCCAAGCAGAAAATCAGAGGGAAATAATAGAGCTCAACAACATCATAGATCATCTAGACCTAATGGACATCTACAGAACTTTCCACCCCAACTCTACACAATACACATTCTTCTCAGCAGCCCAAAAAAACTTCTCCAAAATTGACCACATATTAGGTCATAAAGTTTGCCTCCATAAAGTCAGGAAAATTGAAGTAACTTGCTGTATCATGTCAGATCACAATGCTTTAAAGCTAGAAATTAACAACAGGAGACACATCAAGAACTCCACTAGCTCCTGGAGACTAAAAAACACACTTTTAAACAATGAAAGGGTTGTGGAAGAAATTAAAATGCCTAGAATTGAATGATAATGAAAACATAACCTACCAAAACTCATGGGACACAATGAAGGTAGTCATAACATCAAAATTCATAGCGCTAAATGCCTTCATTACAGATAGAGAGATCCCAAATTAATAACCTAACTGTCCAGCTAAAGGCACTGGAAAAACAAGAAGAATCCAAACTGGAGAGCTCCAGATGGAAAGAAATAATCAAGATTAGAGCAGAAATTAATGAACTGGACACTAAGAAAACAATTATTAAAATCAATGAAATGAAGAGCTGGTTCTTTGAAAAAATAAACAACATTGACAAACTCCTGGCCAATTTTATCAAGCAAAAAAAGAGAGAGAGAGAGAGAGAAGTCTCAAATTAACAAAATCAGAAATGAAAAAGGAGAAATCACAACAGACATCAATGATCTGAAACTCTTCAACTACTGGAAGAAAAAATAGGAGGCATGCTCCATGATATACGAGATATAGGACTAGGAAAAGACTTCCTGAACAAAACCCCAGTAGCCCAGGAAATTAAACAAGCACTCAACCAATGGGATTTTATGAAGCTAAAATGCTTTTGCAGAGACAAACATACCATAGGCAGAGCCAATAGATTACTGACTGGATGGGAGAAAATCTTCACCAACTATATCACAGAAGCACAATATCTAGAATCTATAAAAACTCAAAAACTTAAACAATAAAAAAATCAAACAACCCATTCCAAAAGTGGGGCAGAGAACTGAATAGGGAGTTCTCAGAGGAAGAATTACAGATGGCTAACACACACTTAAGAAAATGTTCAGCATTTCTAACCATTAGGGAAATACAAATTAAAACAACTATGAGATTCTACCTTATCCCAGTAAGGATAGCAAACATTAAAAAAATCAAATGAAAATAAATGTTGGAAATTATATGGAGAAATAAGAACACTCAATTCACTGTTTGTGGGAATGTAAGCTGGTACGACCACTATGGAAATCAATATGGAGACTCCTGAAAAGGATGAATATAGAGTTACCAACAGACCCTGTTTTTCCCTTACTGTGCATTTACCCTGAAAGTGCCACACCTCAGTTCAGAGATATTTGCTCAACCATGTTTATAGCTGCTCAATTCATAATAGCTAAGAACTGGAATCTACCAGGGTGCCCATCATTGGACAAACGGATAGCCACAATGTGCATTTTGTTTCATTTTATTGTGAAATAATCTGTGATATGACATGTGGGCACAACGGAAATGAGAGCTCCAGGAAAATTAAGTACACTCATCATACATCTGTTCACTGAACACCTGCTTTTTACAAAGCTTTGCTCTGCACCAGGCACATGATCATAAGCTGAGCAGACCTCACCTCTAACATTAGAAGGTTCTGTTACCCTCTTACAGTGGAGGAAACATAGAGGTTTAAGTAAGTGAGAAGGCAGATTCTGGGGGTGTAACATCTCCAAATCTATTAGAGTCTACCCCATTCACAACAATGATTATTTTTTTATTCTTGTTTATTTGGCTTTTTTGTTTGTTTGTTTCCTAGTTGGTTATTTGGTTCCTGTGTTGCAATACTGGCATTTGAACCAAGCCTAACTCACATATGATAGGCAAACGCTGCATCACTCAGCTATATCCCAATCAATGCCAGTAATTTATCTTGATAAAATTCTCCAGCTCCCCAAGACTAGGCTCTCAAATGTCCTCATATATCAGCTAGAGGGAGCCCCAGAGTTCTCTAGAGGAATCGCCTTTTGTTAAATCTAAGGAGAGGCTTACATTACCAGTTTAAAAGCAATGCTCATAATGTCTCTGTTTAACTCTCCCTCTAAAGTTCTTCCTCCCTCAGAGGAAAAATATTTACAGAGCAATTAGTAAAAGGACATTGTGCGTCATTGAGCAAGTCTTGGATTTAGTTTCTCCGTGTACAGTGAAAGTAATATTAGAAACATCTCTGGGCTGCTCTAGATCCAAACTCCTTGGGTTGGAGCTATGACTCACCTTCTGTGAGAAATTCTATTACTCGGGTAGCAGGATATTGCTTCCCCAGGTATGTGTAGGATACTTGACAAGTATAGTTCCCTCTATGCTCTTCTGTCACATCTTTCACAATCAGTTTATTTGTGACCCCAAAAAAGCTAATATTGTCAAGAAGCAGTGGTTCACAGTCCTAGATAAAAGGAGAGAAAACATTAACAATCATAACTATATGCTACATAGGAGCTTCATTTTTATACAATTAGCAAATTCAGAATTTGAAAATGTTGCCCATATATAGTATGTTCTTAGTACTGTATTTCTTTCTATTTGGAAAACTTAAGTTAATTACAATACTATAATACTAAATCTTGAAGCCTATGGTCTCATGCAATGAAAGCAAGTAAAGATTTTTTGCAAGAATGTTTAAAGAAGAGTGATAACATTGCAGTTTATCAATATTGTAGTCCCTTTCTTCAACGATGTTTATTTTTATTTCTTTTTAATATCTTATTTTTATTTATTTATTTGAGAGAGAGATAAAAACAAAGATATAGAGACAGAGAAAGAAGACATAGAGAGAGTGAGTATGGACATGCCAGGACCTTCTAACATTGCAAACGCACTCCAGATGCATGCGCCTTTTTGTGTATCTGGCTTTACACGGGTACTGGGGAATTGAACCTGAGCTCTCAAGCTATGCTAGTAAGCTCCTTTAACTGTCAAGTTATCTCTCCAGTCCTTTTTTTTTTTTTTTCATTTCTTCAACTCTAAAAGATGATTCCCTATGTAAGTTCCATCAGACTATGTAAATTAAAGATACCAAAATACAGCATGTTATACGAATGCAAGTCAACCTAGTTTTCAAAAAATTATAGCAACTGTAAAGTTACTTGTGGAACACTTCATTTTTAATAAAACACAACAATATGTTATTAAACAATGATTTCTCAAAGGGCTTAAATTTCTAATCAGATTTTCTTCAACATCTTTTATTTCTATTACTTTTCTCAAAATTATATCGTACAAAGTTAAATAAAAAATTGAAAGTAAGATTTTAGGTAAGTTTCAAATTCAATGAATGCAGTATTACATTTTTTTTTTTTTTTTAGTTTTTCTATCAAGTTTCACCACTAAGAAATAAACTACACAAATGGACAAATATTTTTTCAGTTACATTTTATTGTCCCACACAGAAAACTAGTATATTTCAAAAGTAAAAAAGCCACATTTAAATAAAATTACCTTATACCACTGAACTTTGGGTAACTCATTATTTTCATCTTTAAAAAAGTCCAAATAAGGGCACACGAGACTTCCATCTGCTGCAATATATAGTCTCTGTGGAAATACAGCTTGGGTGTTAAAACACAAGTCAGGCTCATTCTCCAAGACCTCTGTAGTTATTTTAAGTTTGAGGCAGTAAGTTGAATTTCTGAAATAAGGTAGAAAATAGAAATTAAACATTATCAAAAGAATTTTCTGTTCTTAATTGTTGTAAAGACTAAGGACACAGGTTTATGATGCATTAATTTCTTTCTTACCTTACTGCGCAATAGTAATGTCCTGAGTCTTCTAACTTAGCAGGAACAAACCAAAGATTTTCTTTCTGCTGATGAATTCTGGAGCCTGGCTCCATAGATATAGGTGTCTTGCTGTCATTTTTATACCAAATTACAGGGCCCACTTTTTCACTTGGGTTAAGTGGACAAGCTCGAACATCAATTTCATTCACAGACGAAAACAAAACTACTTCATGTGGACGTTCCTTACATTTATCTTTAAAAGGGAGAAAATGGAAGCCATTGCTATGAGAATACTTTCCAGTATTTTGTAATGTAATAACTCTATATAAATGCATATGTTATTAAACACACACGGCAGCTCATACTACATATAAGGCTTAGAGCGTTGGGGTTAAGAACATCTTCTTGGGAGTCTGCAGTATTTCATTCAATTTCAGCTGTGTTACATGTTATCTGTGGGCTATACCCTTGGGCAAAGTACTTATCTTCTCTTACTCCCTCTTTATTCACCTGAAAATAGAAATACTGTAATAGGAGAGAAATTCACTTCTGTACAAGAGGGAATAATGAAGATAAGACTTGCTGTCTGATTTAAATAACTGAAAACCAGACAAAGCATATGAAATCACACTGTTGAAGGATGAAGGAACAAAAGGCAGGTTTTCCGCTAAGTATTCATCAGCGTAAGACTGTAATATCACTACCCGAGGCCAGAGTGAGACCTACAAGAGGATGAGAAGCAATGACGCCCAGAGCGCAGACACTACGGTGAGCAACTAGAGGACACCCTCACCAACAGCCACGGAACATTAGGTGGAGTCCCCAGAAGGGTCCTGACCCCATGTTTGGAGAAGATTAGACTCAGAATTTTCTGTTCTGAGTCTAATATAAGCTAAAGACTTGGAAGAATAAAAACATTTCCAAGTAATAGCCCTCTGGAGAACAAAGCTCAAAATATTTCAGAAATACAAAAATATATATGCACTGAGACCAGGTGAGGTGCTGGAGTGTCTGGGGCCTGTGTACTCATACCTGAAGGAAGCAAGAACCAAGGACAACCAAAATCTATCAACAAGACAAGAAAAGATAGCTGACTCCCTTGCAGGAGATGAACCACCCCTTGCACAGCAGCTAGGGCCCAGGTGAAACCACAGAGGAATTGGCAAGATGAGCAACAATGCTGATTCCATTGCAAGCTGGACTCAAAATATACCAAAGCAGAAATCCATAAGCTGCTGAGAGCTTACCACTAAAGTGGACTTAAAACCCACCAATCACAGCTCAGGAAATTTTGTCGCAAAGGGGGCCACAGAGCAGGAGGAAATATACGGAGGCTATGCACCACCCCTACACCCAATGACTGACTACTGCTCTCATAACTCCTAACCCACGACCCATGGTGACTACCAGCCATCTCACTAAAGAGGCCTTCAGTGGAATGGAAGCAGGGAGGAGGGAAATGATGGTACCAACACATAATGAGTCCATACAAAGTTTCTACTTAATTAAAAAAATATATAAAATCCACCACCCAAATTTGGTAAAATTTACAATGTCTAATATTCAATCAGAAGTCATTAGGTAAGGCAGAAAAGATGGCTTAGTGGTTAAGGCACTTGCCTGTAAAGCCTAAGGAACCAGGTTCGATTTCCCAAACCCATGTAAGCCAGATGCACATGGTGGCACATGCATCTGGAGTTCCTTTACAGTGGCTGGAGCTCTTGTATGCCCATTATCTCTATCTGCCTCTTTCTGTCTCTCTCTCAAATAAATGAATAAAAATAAAATATTTTTTAAAATCATTAGATATACATATACAGCCAGAAATGAGAAATACACAACCAATTGTGAGAAGAAGAAAACCCAACCAACTAAAACAGACCCAGAAATGACATAGACATGCTAGATAAGAAAATTAGATTCATCATTGCTGCTGTATTCCATTTTGTCACAATGCTCCAGTAAAATTGGAACATGTTGAGAGACATAAGAAAGACTTGTAACTATTTTTTGCTTGTGTGTATATGTTATGTAGTGTGAATGCCTGTGTGGTGTGGTACTGATGCAGGGGAGGAGCTCACCTGTAGTGGCCAGAGCATAACACTGAATGTCTACCACTTTCCTGTCCTGTCTTTGTTTTGACCCAGGGTCTCTTTATTGATTTTGAAGCATGCAGAGGTCCAACAGTTCTTGGGTCTCTGCTCCCCTGGAGGACTAGGGTTACAGATAACCCCCGTAGCTATTGAGGTGGGATCTGGAGATTCAAACTCTGGTGGTCTTAGGCTTCCTCAGGCCCTCAGGCCCTGTGTGGTTGAATGCAGTGAAATACATCCTTAGATGGCCCTTCATGAACAGGCTACAAAAGAGGTGTTCTCTTTTCCATGGAAAGTCTTCAAGGTAAGTTTATACTTTCATACCCTTGAGCCTACACAATGAGGGGAGTCTAAACAATTCCAAAGGTGCCCCCATGCCCTCAAAGCAGTTTTCCTATCACCAGATGACAATGATTTGGTTTCTTTTTTAAAAAATAAATTATATTTACTTATTTGAGAGAGAAAGAGAGAGAGAGGGAGAGAGAGAGAAAGGCAGAGGGGAGGGAGGGAGAATGGGATGCACCGGGGCCTCCAGCCTCTGCAAACAAACTCCAGACACATGTGCCACCTTGTGCATCTGGCTGACATGGGTCCGGGGAATTGAACCTGAGTCCTTTGGTTTTACAGGCAATGCCTTAAATACAAAGCTATCTCTTCAGCCCAATTTGGGTTCTTTTAAAAGGTACCAATCTCTACAGAAACCATTTCCTCCTTAGCTATTCTAACCATGGTACAAGTTTCAAATCTTTCTCTTCTGCTTTTTGTTCTCATTCTCTCTGAAAACCTAGCTAAATACAACCAGCAATAACCATGCCACAGTCTAAGTGCTGTAGTGTCTTGAAATGACCTCCATCAAATTAATTCAGACACCTTTAAACTCAGCCCCATATGTAGTCTCTAGACAAGCACAAAATGAAAACAAACTCTTTGCCAGAATATAAAGAAAGGACCTCCATAAGGTCATTGGAGTCAGGTTTACATTGCTGACAGAAATCACATGACCAAGAGTAGCTTGTTGGGGGGGGGGAGGTTTATTTTAGCTTACAGATTCAAGAGGAAGCTCCATGATAGCAGGGAAAACAATGGCATAAGAAGAAGGTGGCTATCACCTCCTGGCCAACATCAGGTGGACAACAGCCACAGAAGAGTGTGTCAAACACTGGCAAGGAGAAACTGGCTATAATAGCCATAAACCCACCCCTAACAATGCACTGCCTCCAGGAAGTGTTAGTTCCCAAATCTCCATCTGCTAGGAACCTAGCATTCAGAATACCTAAGTTTATGGGGGACACCTGAATCAAGCCACCACATTCTGCCCCTGTCCCCCATAAACTGATAACCATACATGATGTAAAATGCAATGCATTCATCGAACTTTAAAAGTACCCATAGTTTTTATCAATCCCTGTCATGTTCAAATATCCCCCATAATCCAAGGTCTTTTAATTGAGCCACATTACCAAAATATCCCCAAAACCCATAATGGCACATAATATACACTCACACTGCAAAAGATGGCATTGGATATAGCAAATAAATATTCACCCAATTCAAGATTTAAAACAACCAAGTCAAACATCAAACTCTGTAGCTCCATGTCCAACAACTCTAGTCAATGACATATCGCCAAATTCAATAATTCTAACCAGCAACAAGTCTCTGGAGTTCCAATTCCTCCCCTCCAGCGAGGCTACTCACAGTCCTAGAAAACTTCATCCAGGGCCTGCAGCTCTCCTTAGCAGTCATCTCATAGTCCTGGCATGTCCACTGGGTCTCCACTGCAACCCACAGCCCATCCTCATGGCTCCATCAGGTCTCCATGCAGGCACCCAGCAAACCTGCTACACATTGCCCATAGCTGTTTCCAAAACACAAGACCATGTTGCAAATTCAATGACCCTCCCTTTTCTGCATTTCTTATACTCCATAATACCAGGTACGGTGCCAATTTGTTATTCCAGGGGAATAAAGCAGTCTTTGAAAAGCAGGGCACTCTAAGTATGCAGGCCCCTTCAAAAGACTGCATTCTTTTTGTTGTTCCAATGCAGGTCAGCTGGCCCAATCTCAATGGTTATAATCTCTCATATAATTTCAGCTGAACAGGCTGAAGTTTCAGCCCAAAAATTTCATTTCTGTATCATATCCCTCTACTCACACCAGTCCATTTCTACAAAATGCAACCCTGCACAAATTCTCACACAAACTGCTTCTAGCCCAGTCCAGACAAAGCTCTTTCTCACCCTCATAAGCCAAACCTCACAGTCCATAGTTCTTACTACATTCAGGTCTTTCAACTCTGACCAGAATAGTCCATCAAGCTGTACTTATAAGGTTTCAAATCAGCTCCAAAAAGGCCAAAGCCACACAGTCAGGTGTCTAACAGCAAATGACACCACTCCTTGGTACCAACTTTACTGTTGTAGTCAGATTCACATTGTGGGCAGAAATTACCTGACCAAAAGCAGCTTTTGGGGAAAAGGGGGTTTATTTTGGCTTACAGACTCAAGGGGAAGCTCCAATATGGAAGGGAAAACAATGGCATGAGTAGAAGAAGGTGGACATCACCTTCTGACCAACATCAGGTGGACAACAGCCACAGGAGAGTGTGCCAAACACTGGCATGGGAAAACTGGCTATAATACCGATAAGCCCATCCCCAACAATAATACACTGCCTCCAGGAGGCATTAGTTCCCATCTCCATCAGCTGGGAACCTAGAATTCAGAACACCTAAGTTTATGGGGGACACCTGAATCAAAATACCACAGGGTCCTTATTCCCATGTGAAACCCCATGAGCATAGCTTTTATTGCCTACATTCCTATAGGCATTCTAGTCTTCTAAGCTCTCACCAGAATCACCCATTAAGCTCTATTTGCAGAATTCTAGAACTTTTCTAGCTTACATCTACGAAGGCTTCCAAATTACTCTCAAAATCAGTTCTGAGGGCTTAAGCACACAATCAGATTTAGTCAGAGCAAACATTGTATTATGCTAGTAACAATTTTCTGTTAGTCTTTGTTTATTGTTGTGACCAAAATACCTAAAAGAACAATTTAAAAGGAGAAAATATTTATTTTAGTTAATGGTTTCAGAGTTTAAGTCCTCTGTGGCCAGCTCAGTTGGTTTCTGGACTTACAGTGAAGCAGAGCATCATGGACAGCAGCAGGAGCATGTACACTCACTGGGCTGTGTTCATTCGTAGTAGGAGTAATTCTAGTTTAGTGTGTGTTAGATAATTAGGGAGTTGATGGACATAGCCACAGATCAGGCAATCTGCATGTGAAAAGCATACTATAGGCAAGCTGGACCACACCTCTAGAAATTTCCTAGGCTTTGGAGTGACAGTCTGTCCCCAAGTATGAAAGGCTTCTCAAAATGTTAAAATATTATAAGCTTGAGAAAAATTGTAAAACCTAGATTAATGCAGAAGTAAGAAGACAGTATATAGGTTGTGAACAAAGTGAATGAAATAGGAAATAGAAAAATAACAGAGAAAAATTAAAAATATCAAAGTACCCAGGTTTGATTCCCCAGGACCCATGTTAGCCTGATGCACAAGTGGATGCACACATCTGGAGTTCATTTGCAGTGGCTGGATACCCTGGCAAGCCCATTCTCTCTCTCTCTCTCTCTCTCTCTCTCTCTTTCTCTGTCAAATAAATAAATTAAAAAACAAAATTAAATCAGTAAAACTGATGGAAAACAAAAGATAACATCTCTGTTTATAAGAGTAAAAGGTGACTATTATAAACAGCTTTATGTCAAGTTTTGAAAGATCCAGACTACTAAAGCTCCCTTAAGGAGAACTAGGAAGTCTAAATTGCCCTGTACTATTAAAGGAACTTCACTTGTACTTGAAACATTTCAACAAAAACTATTTTAAGACTAGATGCCTTCACTGCTACATCCTACCCTGTATTTATCAAAGATATAACAATTTTAAGCAAATCCTTCCAAAAATTGAAATTATTAATATTTCCAAATTCACTTAGAGAACAGAATTATTCAGACACCAAAACAAACACATTACAAGAAAACAAACCATAAACCAATGCTCACCATGAACACAGATATACAATTTATTTTTGAAAAAATTTAGCAAATTTAAGGCTGGGGAGATGGCTTAGCAGTTAAGGTATTTGCCTGCAAAGCCAAAGGACCTAGGTTCAATTCCCCAGGACCTATGTAAGCCAGATGCACAAGGTGGTGAACGCATCTGGAGTTCGTTTACAGTTGCTGGAGAATGCATCCATTCTCTCTTTCTCTATCTGCCTCTCTCCCTCTCCCCCCTCCCCAATCTGTCTCTCTTAAATAAATAAATAAAAATGTTAAAAAATATATTTTAGCAAATTTAATCCTACAAAATAAACATAAAAATGATAAAGAAATCTGATAAACAAGATCTGACTCCGAGATCCATAGGTGAAGCCCTGACACCCGGGGTTACTGTTGAACAAATACTGTCAATTAATTAACATGGCAAGAATCTGAGGCTGCAATATCAGTTGGGATACACAAGAGCCATAACCTATAGGGGTATCTGAAAAACTGACATATTCCCAGGCAATCAAGAGCAAATGTATGTACAGCTATTCTCATATCAGAAAAGGGACCAGTCTGCCATCTGAACAATTGTGAGATCACATACAGGCAGGAAGTGAAGGCTAGGCAGAGTTGTAAACAAACTAAGTGACAAAGGGCCAAAAAGAGCCACTATCAAAGGGGATAAAATGTGTTGTGTCATGGCACTTAAGGAAGTCTCTAGCCAATCACTGGCTGACCGCTAAATTAATTAAGCAATGACATCAGAGGCCACACCCTACAGACAACCTTTACAAGATTAGTCCAAGAAAGCCATTTAAACAAATGAACAGAAAATGAATAAGAATTTTTTTTAATTTTAAATCAGTAGTAATGACTATCTGTGGATATGTACTGAATAGACATCTGATTTCCATAGCTGAATATTATGCTGTTAAAAAATGTCATTTAGGGCTGGAGAGATGGCTTAGCAGTTAAGGTGCTTGCCAGCAAAACCAAAGGACCCAGGTTCAATTTCCCAGTATACACATAAAGCCAGATGCCCAAGGTAGCACATGCATCTGGAGTTCATTTGCAGTGGCTAGAGGCCCTTGTGTGCCCATTCTTTCATCTATCTGCCTCTCTCTCTCTTACAAATAAATAAAATATTTTTTAAATATAGAAATGATATTTCTTTTTTAAATGTCAAAAATTTTTAATTTTTTATTATTTTATTTATTTTTTGGAGAGAAAAACAGAGAGAGATAGACAGAGAGGGAGAGGGAGACAGAGATGGGCACGCCAGCAGTCTCAGCTGCTGTGAACGAAATCCAGATGTGTGCGCCCCCTTGTGGCCAAATGTGCCATTGCGCCCTTGTGTCACTTTGCATCTGGCTAAACATGGGACCTGGAGATTGGAACCAGCGTTCTTAGGCTTAGGAGGCAGGCGCCTTAACTGCTAAGCCATCTCTCCAGCCCTAAATGTCAAATTTTAAGGGCTGGGGGAATGGTTCAGTGAGAAAAGTACTTCCCTTGTCAGAATGAGGACCTGCAGTCATCCTCACAAGCCATTTAAAATGCCAGGCATGGTGGAGTTCATCTGTCACTCTAGGACTGGGGAGATGGATTCAAGTTATCCCTGGTTCTCACTGGCTAGCTATTCTAACCACATCAGTGAACTCTGAATTCAGCAAGAGCTCCTGTGTCAAGTAGGAAAGCAGACAAAGATTGAAAACAACACAAGATGATAATCTCCAGCCTCCATGTACTTCTACACACACACACACACACACACACACACACACACACACACGACTGTCCATAAACATAAAAACATGCTTACACCTAGACACCCCCCACACAAGCAAAAAGTCTAATTTTCAACAAAACATTATAAAAGAAACAGGAAAGTATGGTCCATTCACAGGGTAAACAAATCTGCCAAAAGAAACTGTTGCATAGGACTCTGGATGACAGACTTCTCTGTAAAAAGATTCTAAAATACCAATGAAAAGATATCCTCGAGTACTAAGAATATGTGGCTGATGTGTGTTTGTCCCTCAAACAACAAATGCATCACCCTGTCAGGGCTCAGGGAACGTTGCAGAAGATGGGCCAGAAAGGACGTAAGAGCTGTTGGTGAGGAGTGCAGTGGACTCTGACATCTGGAAATGATAATGCATTGCACTCATGAATCTCACCAGATGTGGTTACCTGCACGTGATGGGGCCATTCTGCTAAAGGTGAGGCAGGGGCTTATGAGGTCACTTAACTCCCTGAGGAGCTAAGGGCAGCTAAAGGTTGCCAGTGAGGGGGAGTCATTGTCTTCCATGGCATAACCACTAGTAAGTGACAAGAAAAAGAAGGAGCACAGTGAAACTGAGGAGATAAAGGAAGGTAGTATGACTTACATATGACCAAATGTCAAAAAGCAAATATAAAATATATATCTAAACTACTAAGAAACTATATCTAAAGAAATAAAGAAAGATTTGGCAATAATGTCTTATGCAGCAGAGCATATTGGGCCTGGGGAGATGGCTCAGTAGTTAAAGGGGCTTGCTTGTAAAACCTGCTGGTCCAGTCTCAGTTCCCCAGCCACCCACATAAACCAGAACAGACATTCATTTGTAGTAGCAAGAGACGCTGGCAAGCTCATACACACATACATGCATACATCTGCAAATAAATAAATAAAATAGAGAATATCAATAAAAATCATCAAAGAGAACCAATTTATTATTTTAGAATAGAAAAGTATAATAACTAAGATGAAAAACTTACTGAAAGGGGTTCAACAGTGGATAAGAACAGGTAGAGCTGGTAAACATGATAGGTTACACGATTTTCCTGTAGTTCTTAAGGGAACATGCCAACATATACATAATGGGACTCCCAGAAAAATAAAGAGAAAGGCTCAGTAAAAAATATTTAAAGAAATACTGCCCAGCTATTCCCCAAATTTGATGAAAAACAATCCACATATTCAAGAAGCTTTAAAAACTAAAAGTAAGATAAACTAAGAGATGTCTACCTAGGTACATCCTGGTCAAACTGTAGACAGAAAAAGATAGAGAATCTTGAAAGCAGCAAAGGACAAATGGCTCATTATACACAAGTGATCTTCAATGACTTGAACAATTGGCTTTCACAACCATATGGGCCAGAAGAAAGTGGGGTGGCATTGAAAATGCTGAAAGAGTAACAATGGCACCCCCAGAATCTATTTATGAGAAAACTCTACTTCAAAAACGAAGGTGAGGCCTAGGGCGATGGCTCAGTAGATAAAGCACTTACTGTATAACTCTGCTTACCTGATCCAGGTCCCCAGGCCCCACATAAAAGCCATAATCTATGGCAGCCATCTGTATTCCCAATGTGACCATGGTTAGAAGGGAGGTAAATACAAGACAAAAATTTCCAGAAGCTCATGAACAGAGTAGTGAACAATAAGAAACCTTGCCTCAAAACAAGATGGAAGATGAAGAGCAACCTCAAAGCTGTCCTCTGAACTCCACACATGCTCACACACACACACACACACACAGCCGCCCCCCACCCTCTGTGCTGAAGACACTTCAAGTACCAGCATGGGATCAACTTTCACAATGAGCTGTTGATCAGAGAGACCTACAAGGTTTCCCCCCCAAAAAAAAGACAGATTTCTGTCAGAGTTCTTGATGACCCACCAAAGATTAATGGTAAGACCTACTGCCGAAGATACCATATGGACAAAACATGGAGTGACCTGGTCGGAATCTGGAAGAAGGTCAGTCCCCAGACAGTTAGCTTGTCTAGTGCCAGAGGGTGCTGCACGAGCAACTGGGGAAAAATGACAACATCTGTTCAAACAACTTGCAGTCTAAGCTACTCAGCAGTAAACAACCTGACGTGATGCTCAAACACGTGCAATAGTGGCACACATCCAAGGTGGGTAACCAACTGCTCTTGATTTGGCTAATAGATCCACTCAGTGGAATGGAACTCATAGCTGGAACTGGGAAATAAGTCAAAACCATGTACAAAAAATGAGCCCATTCTCCAATATCAAGCTCCCACCAAATGTGGGCTAGAAGAGGGCCTACACATATAAAATTCTCTCTAAAATAACTATGGCCATTCCATCTATCTGGTACTAACTTCTCTCTCCACTGGAGAATTTGCTTCTCTTTTTCAGATGGACGATGAACCTGAAGGGAGGATCAGCCTATCGCACCTCACCAGGGCCCCAGCTGAAACCATAGAGTAACAGGGTAAATGGGCAAGAGTGCAGCTTTCTTGGTGAACCCCACACCAGAACAAGGCTGAAGGAGATAAACACAGAGAACACTCAACTCCTCCTAAGCCAGATATCCAGAGACACAGAGGTTCCCAAAACCTCATCACTAAAGTAGAACTAAAATGAACCCAATGTGGCTCAGGGAAATTTGCAGAAAGGGGGTGGAAAGAGTGTTAGAGCCTCAAGTTTGGTCATTATGCACAGAGACTTTGCCTCTCCCCTATAACTGTTGGCTACCCCATATTGCACGACCCACATTCCCCAATGAGGAGAGTCCCTTTGGAGGGGGCAGGTCAGGAAGGAGGCTACCGGAGGCACCAACATGAATGTAAAATTAAAATAAATAAAAATAAATAAAATAAAATAAAAATGTTATACTAAAGGAAGGTATATTTCTGCTCCCTGAAATTTGTGGGAAGGTTTACAGATATGAAAGTCTGCAAGATAGCACGGAGTGATTTTATTGCACTATGTAGGATTAAATTCATGTGTGTAATATAAAAAAAATAGAAAGAAAGTTATTTGGTCCTCAAAGACATTAAAAGAAGTAGAGAGTGCAAAAAAAAAAAAAAACACTAAATAAACTTAAAAAAATAAAATAAGTAAAAATGAAGGTGAAATGAAGGCATTCGCAGATAAAAGAAACTAAGGCCATTCATCATTAACATATCTGCCTCACAAAACAATGTGGTGAGGAGAGTCATTTAGACTGAGGTAAAATAGCCTATACAATAATTCATACTCATGCAAAAAAAAAAAAAAAAAAAAGGAATACCAGCAGAATTAACAACACACATAAATATAAAGCCATAGTTCTATAGTAATCTTTTAAGTAGAGAGGTAATAAGATACAAACAGAAGTACAAGGTAGAAGCTTGCAATTTCTTTCTTCTCACATAATTTTTAAAACTTCATAGATAATGACTATAGCTCATTATAAAGTATTAATAGACCTACATATAAAACTGTCAAATATCCAGAAAGAAATATGGAAGAAAGAGCTTTTTTTTTTTTTTTGGCCTAGGATCAAGAAAATTATATTTAAATACCGCCCCCATAAAGAGAACCATGAAAAAAAAAAAGAAAGGGAATACAAGTAACTGTCTCCTCATGGGTTTATGAAAACTACATAACCCTTCCTCCAGGCTACAAAGCCAGGATGTCCTTGATCAAGTCCCACCAGCCACAAGGTGAGAGGAGGCCTGGATTCCTGCTCCAAGGTTAGTGACATGATCCTGAGTTTTTCACCTCTCTGGCTACCATTTGCCAATCCCCAAGGTATAGAATGAGAAATGAAGATCCTGAAAGGAATTCCCAGTGGCACAGTTCTGGGAGCAGGAGGCTCGTATCCTGGGAGTGAGCAGAAACTGATGAGGAAGATGACTCTCTAGGCGCTGTCCCCCATGCTTCTCAGTTGTTGCCACCCTCCACACACTAGACCAGAGGCAATGTCAACTTACCAGCGTCCAAGGACATGAGCGGAGCTATGAAACAAACCAGCCTGAGTAGTCCTTTCATAGTCTCCTGGAGAAGGGAGGAAGGAAAGCAGACAAAATGTTATTCTAGCAAATATCTAAGCACACTGGCCCCCACCGTCCCCAACCTCATTCTCAGGTCACACTGATGGACTAGACTTCCTCAGCTCCTCAGCCAGAATGCCATCATTCTGGGCTTCTGCTGAAATTGGGGCAGAAGCAACCTTGACAACTTATATATTTTTTTAAAAAAATCCATCATCTCTCCCAAAACACATTTCTGGTCTTGCTTCCCACTTAAATCCTCCCAAAATATACTCTATATCTAAACTAGTCTGCAATCAGCTCTCTATGCCTATGGATAAACCATTGGTAGATACGACCAATTACAATTTTAAAATTTTTGAAAAAATATTGCATTTGTATCAAACATATATGGACATCTGCCTCTGTCATTAGTCACTAAGTAACACAGTATAACAGTTATGTACATGAAATTTGCATTATATGAGGTATTACAAATACCTTAGATCATCTAGAGATGATCTAAAGTATATGATATACGTAGGATGTATGGAAATATTATACCACTTTATATAGGAGATTGAGCATTCATGGATTTGGGTGTATGTTAGGGTCCTAGAATCACTCTCCCATGGGTATTAGGTACAGATGAATTCACGAGACCTAAAGTGGCTTGCCTCTGCTAATGTGGATTTGTTCTCAGCCTGGAATGTACCCTCCTGCCAGGAGTCACTTGCAAAACTCTTCCCATGATTCAATTCAAAAGTTACACATTCATTAAAAAACCCAATATTAAATTGTGCAAAAAGAAAGACTAAAAGAAATGATATCAATTTATCAAAATTGGATTGAGTCTTGTGGTTGAATGGGTTTCCCCTTCTCTGGGGATTTTTCTATCTTCCAAAAGGTCTATAATAGGCATGTATGAATCTTTTCACAAAGGAAAAACAGAAAACACCTCACTGCCTCTCAGTGGTTTCAAAGGCCAAAAAACATAGCATATATTCCAGTATATCATGAGGGCTGCATACGAAACTGAAGTCCTGATGACTTATCTTTCCTTTCTAATTTTTATTACTATATATTCATTTTACAAAGTGGTAAATTTCATAGTGATATTTCACATATTTCATTCAAGTACATGATGCACTTTGACCATAATCAGCTTCATTGCCCTCTCCTGTCCCGTTTTCTCCCTCCTGCTAATCCTCTTCCTCTTTCCAAATAGTCCCTTCTCCTTTCATTCATGATATGTGCATGCGTGCGTGCATGCGTGCGTGCGTGCATGCATGTGCATGCATGGGTGCATGTGCGTGTGTTTGCTCTAGGTTCTACATAGGAGATAAATGGTTATCTTTCCATGTCTGGATCTTTTCTTGCTTAATATGACAATGTCCTAATTCCATTCATCCATTTTCCTGCACAAAACATAATTGTGTTCTTCTTTATGGCTGAATGAAGCCCCATTCTGTATATGCATCATATTTTCATCCATTCACCTGCTGATTCTCTAACTGGGCTATTTTAATCTGCTTTAATTATATAGAGTTTTGTGCACACATTCAATAGGAGTAGAGCCAGACTAGGTACTGGCCTAAGGTAAGAAGTCCAAAGAACATGGCCTTCTGTATGTACACAATGAAGTCACTAAAACTCGATCAAAGTAATGCAAGTGAGAAAAGCAAACACCAGTTTTGGTACTTTTCTAAACCTTTCAAGCTCCATAAAAGTAAATGGACATTATAGCCTATTTTTCTCTCTAAATAGTCCTGTTTCATGGTTCTGCAAAAGGACCTTACCGTGCTCTGGCCACATATTTCCAACTACCTTTTGCAAAAGCCCACGTGAGAGCCGGGAAGTTCCTCAATCTCATTAGTACAATACATATTCTTGCTCCACCAAATTTACATTCCCTGGTGTTCCCCACCTCGGACACACACAGTTTCAAACTTGAACGCATACTCTAAAGAGACCTGGGATCTGTGTTCCTGAGGCTACTACCACCCAAGCCATTCTGGACACAGGTCCTGTCACCATAATAACCAAAACCATCTAGTTCACTCATGTGTCCAGTGGGTACTTTAGAAGCTCAAGCCATCTCCAGCACCTGCCTGGATTTACTATCGTCTCTCTGCCTGGGGATTTACATGTTTCAGTCAATCCAGAGAGGTAACAAACTGTCAGTCACCAAATGAACTGTTCAATAGTCTTTCTTTCTTGGCAGAAAAGTCCATGCTCCCAGACAAGTATAGGATTGCTTTGTACCTGCTCTTTCTTAACTCTCCAGAGAGCTCCTTTTTCCTCCATCTCACTCCAAGTCAGCCATCCACCTGCCCATGCACCCCAACCTCTTAGCCTTCAGTGTTTCCTCTACCTTTACCTCCCACCCCAACAGGTCTCAGGTCCCTGAGGGTATCCAAGATCCCTTTCCTGGCCTCTTCTTCTGGGCCTCCCCAGCAAACTCAGTGCCTGCCCTGCCCAAAGCAGCTAGGCCAGAATAGAATGTCCCTCACAAGTGCAAGAACAAAGCTCATCTCTGCTTCAAAGCATCCAACACTGTGCTGAAAAGCCAGAAGCCTTTAATAAAGCTTCATGCAATGAGTAAAACAAATGAGCCAAAAAAATAAGTTTATCCTCAACTCAATACTGGGCCTATGTCCAATGTCCATGAAATTCTTTGCTGAAAAAAATTGTGCCTTTTAATTTTTTATTTGAATGTATATGTGTGTTTTTGCCTGCATGTATATGTGTGGTTATTCATGCATGTGGGTTCACGCATGCATGTGCATGTGTGAGTGCGTGGTGTGTGCATGGGGGAGAGTGGGTGTGTGTGGGTGTGTATGTAGGCCAGAGATGGATGTCAGGTGTCTTCCTTGCTTGCTTTCCTCTTTATTTTACTGAGGCAAGGTCTCTCACTTGAGCCCAGAGCTCACTGATTCAGCTAATCTAGCCAGGCTGCTGCTTCTCGGTCTCCACCTCCTGCAGGCTGGGATTACAGGGGCTGCCACACCCATCCAGCATTTATATGGGTGCCAGGGATCCAGATTCTGGTCATCACACCTGTGTGGCAAACACTTTACCAACTGAGTCATCTCCCCAGGTTCCTGCCTTTTAATTTTTACAAATTAAATTTGCCAATAGTCTTATCTGAAACACAAAACGTTTTAATTGAAACTTTAGCCTAAAGATATGATTGTTTGAAGATTAGCTGGAAATGTTCTACTTGAGAAATTGCATTAAAAGATATAAAAGTGGTACAAGATGCCCTTTAAACAAGTACTGAGGCATGAAGACTTTCTCTTTTTTCAAATGTTTTCATTTATTTATTTGATAGACAGAGAGAAAGAGGCAGTCAGAAAGAGAGTGAGTGAGCCAATGCCTCCTGCCACTGCAAACAAATTCCAAACACATGTGGCACTTTGTGAATCTGACTTTATGTGAGGACTACAGAATCAAACCACAGAATCAAACCAGAGCCATCATGCTTTGCAAGCAAGTGCCTTTAACCACTGAGCTATCTCTCTAGCCCAGCCTGAAGATTTTCTAACATGCAAGACATACCCATTCACTTCTTGTCACGGGACCCCAGCATCAGTCTGAAGTTGGGCAAGCCTTCAAAGTTTCCACAGAGTGGTAAAACTTCATTTCTTAAATATACTCTAAATCTGATGCTTTACCCGCATGAATTGGCCCACTCCCACACGGGTCTAGATGAATAGGGTTACTTTAAACCACATGCAGATGAGGAAATGTACTAGAAGTCTTTGAAGCCTTGCAGCCTGGTTTCTTACCTCTCTGTGAGTGCGTGGGAGTATGCTTTAAGTTTTAATGACAGAAAGGAAGGAACGTTTAAAGTGCTTCTGGATTTCCAGTTCCTGGCAACTCAATAGCTAGGCAACAACAAAACAAGGCATTTGGAAAAGAAAACATGTGAACACTCCCAGCTGTCTGTCAGTACCTATAGGTACAAGACAGGGTTTGTTTGATTACTAGGCCAAAGAGGAAGGGGCTAAACTGACTCTGACAGTGCATGGCTCTCAAGATAGAAATCCAGGTTAATTGTAGACAAACTATCTTTAACTATTACAAGTTCATAGCCAGTGATCTAAGACCACTTCCTGCTCTAATAATTTACAAAACAGGTGGTGGCCAGGGTTTGGGAAGAGGTTATTTCTGCTCCAAAACTGATCTGGAAAAAAATCAGGATGTGAGAGTAACCTCTCAGCAGAGCTTTTGTGATTCTATCTGTCCCTAGGGTGCTGGACCCAGTGTTCTACATTGAGCTGGGGATGCTCATGAAGGGAGTGAGGCCATCAGAAGGGGAGATGGTAAAACATAGATTATACCAAATGAGCCTCCCAGAAAAATTGACAAATGCTGGGCATGGTAGCACACTGACCAGCACTGAAGAGGCTGAGGCAGGAGGATCATGAGCTTGAGGTCTTCCTGGGCTACACAGAAAGACTCTGTCACAAAACAAAACTGAAAAAATATCCACCCCTCCCAAACCCCTTGATGTCCATAAATGATAGAAATTCCAAGGTGGACACAATCTGTACTAGACTTCATGATGGCAGTCCAAGGCTATCCAAACCAGCATGCTCTCCCATAGGGATGGCACATGGGATAAAAGCTCAGCCTCCTGCCTCAGTTCTTCCATGTGATAAAACAGGGCTAATAACAGTATCTGTAGTTGGTCGTTGCTATTAGGATGAAATAAGCTGCCACAGAGACAAGGCTCAGAACAAACGTGTGGCAAGTGGTCCCCTCTATGGCTAGTTACCACAAAACACCTGTGCCCAATGGTGGATAGACAATGTGGCAAAATGCCTTCAATTATCCACTCATTTCTTTTTTGCTTACTGTCTTATTGAACAACCATCTATTGGATATATACTACAGGCCTATTCCACACTCGGTTCTGGAAAAAGAAACAAGAATATTGACCCAGAACCTGACTCAAGATGCTCAGTGCCCACAGGGAAAATGGGCACATCCATGGTCACACTGCAATGTGAACTGCCCACAAGAGGAAACATGCCTCAGAATGGAGAAGAGGGGGCCCATACTCGCCTAGGGAAAGGGGAGGCAAGTGTCAGGCAATGTCTCATTCTGGAGAATAAACCACAAGTGGGTGCCAAGAGGTACAGCCAGAGAGGCTGACAATGTCCACAGCATGAAGGATGTGCTAAGGAGCTGGACTTTAATTTGAAGGTGGCAGACAGTCAGTCACCTTTACATCATGGAGTGTGGTATGACTAGACTTTGTAGACATTTGGCCCCCTGTGATGAGATAAAGGAAGTTGGGAGAGCCAATTGCTTGGAGGTCTAGAAAAGAAGGAAGGGAGATGGGTGGGGAAGATGGGATGACAGGCAGACAGAGGCACAGAGGGGAAAGGGTAGTTGATGGCCTGATTCTCTGAGGTGGAGACAGGGATGGTCACACCCAAGTTAGGATGGCAGGATGGGAACACAGATAACTCAAAGAGAAATGGTCAGAGTACGCTGCCTGAAGCAACACTAGGCCTGAGATCCCTGGGAGAAGGTCTGCAGTGTTGTCTCTGATAGAAACGAAGAACTGAGTGTCAGGTGAAGGAGAAGAGGCCTGGGGTGCTGACTTGGGAAGGGTCTGATGCCACACTGGGAGCTGCCAGCTCAGTCCCAGCTGTAGGTGCCCTAAGAAAGCAGATGGGCAGGGGCCCTCAGGGAATCAGTGATACCTTCAAAAATATGATGGCCCCTCCCTCTATCCCTTCTTCCACTTCCTACTCCAGCTCTAGTATCCATTGTCCTGTTTTTTCCTTCTTGGAGCGCAACTGTCTGCCCTTCCACATCTGTGTGATTATGCAGTCTTTGTCTTATCGACTGAACATCATGTCCTCCAGTTCCATCCATGTCACACAATGACAGGACCTCATTAAATGTGTACAAATATTGCATGCCAATTAAAAAGCAGGACAAGAACATAACCAATAAAACCATAAAACTGACCTCATGGGAAAAATATGCCTACAAATATTAAATATCTTTGAATACATGAGGAGCTGGCCCAAGACCTCTGTGTGTTGTGCGTGGGGGGGGCATGTGGCATGTGTGTGAAGATGCATGTGTCCCATGCAGAAGACCACCTGCAGGTAAGGGCAGAGGGGCTTCAACTACTTATGAGAAAAGGCTAAGGAAACCTGAGGTGAGCCAGCCCATACCTTGGAGAAGATCTTTTCCTATAAGAAGTGGTCCTGTCTCTCAAGAAGGAGTCACCATCATTAGGCGGCGGGTCTACCTGGGGAAGAAAAAGCACAAGAATGAAGCTTCAATGAAGAAACCAAATGGCACCACAGTCACCATAACCCCAAGAAGGGTCCCAGTGGTTTTACATGCTCATGAAAATGGGTCAAATGTCAAAAGTTCCACATGCCTTTAGGGCAGAACATTTTTAGGAAATATATAGAATTTGACAACCAAAGGCTAGTGTGTGTGTGTTGGGGGGGGGTGAGGGTGCACATTCAGTGAGGGCATATGCATGTGTGTGAAGATGCATGTGCCCCAGAGGACAAAGAAGGGTGTCAGTTGTCGATCTCAGCTCCCCTTACTTGTATAGCAAGTGTTCTTATACATGAAGCCATCTTCCCAATCCCTAAAGAATATTTTTGATTAGACTCATGTACTTTGTCAGATACAGGGATATGGAAATGGGTCCAGCTCTCTCTGAGATGACTGTCCACTGCCAATGGACAAGAGGGCTGAGGCCTCGCCACATACCAGCAAAAAAAAAAAAAAAAAAAAAAAAAGGTAAACAGGTCCCAGGTCCCCTTTAAGAACAGGAACACTCACCCCTCCCACCAAACATTCATATACCTGGAACCTATATTACATAATTTAGAATAAATTTCAAAATGCTTGTCATGATTGCCTTGCTGTTATGTCCTATAGATATCTTACCATCTATTACTTATTTCTGCAGTTTTCTTCTAATATTTTGGAGTCTAATTTTTAATATCTGAGTCATTTCCTTGAGCTTGTTGGGTTTTTTTAATAACCATTGATAAAACAATTTGGCCAGTTCAACGCTAAGCATTTTGCTTAGACTAAACACACTCTCAGTCTATTAGTCACTTCACATTTGGAACCTAAAACACAGCATCACGTCATGCCATGGAGGTAGTGGCTCATCAGCATGAGTCTGTTATAGCTCAAAATCAGAAAGCACACTCCCAGATCTTCCTGTCCCCAGCCAAGGACTATGCCCCAGAATCCCCAGCAAGAGCTTCAGAAATGGATCGCTGATAGGAACTCTAGAGAGATTGTCAAATGGAAATCCACAGGGTGGGAGGGAAAAGAAGGATGGACAAGTGGGTGGATTTATTTGGAAGGTCCAGGAAACTTCTTGTGACCCCCAATCTAACCAATCTGCTACACTTTCACTCTTCCTTTTTGTCCTAGAAAGATCCTTTAGGAATTTTTACACAGCTGGAAAAACACCATCATCCACCTTTTATGTTAACTTGTCCTTGGAAATTTAGCACTCAATCAACTAACCCCCTTCCCCATTTGTCTAGGCAAAGGACCCTTCAATCTCCATATAACTGGACATGTCACAGCACCTGGCCTAAGACCCCTACATCACAGCCTGCTGCCAGCTTGCCCATCCTGCTGAGCTCTGTCCTGGTGGCTATTGCTAAGTGCTATGCTCTCCCTCCCTGGGGACTTTCTTTTCATTCTCCCCATTCTAGCCACGTAGCACCGGTGACATCTGACCAGTTGTGCAATGCTGGCCTTGGGCCCTCACAGATGCCTCCTCCTCCATAGCTAGGAAACGAACGACACAGCTTCTCTTTGGTGCAATGCACAAGTGCCTCTGAGGGATGGCACTGGCTGCACAGACTAACCCCAGTGGCTGGCCTTCCCCACCTGAACCAGGAGGGAAGATAAGATAGAAGGGGCCTCTCCTCTCCCAGACCCCTGTGAAGACGGTTCTATCCTCCACATCTTGCCTGTGGTAAGAACATAATAAATACTCATGGAAAACAGAGGTTGCAGCAGCCTGGACCCTGGGCAAATCTCGGGTCCCAGGACCAGCTGGAGTTAAGGCTCGGCAGGAGTAAGGCTCCTTCCCCCTCGTGGAGGTCCTCAGTGAACCTGGACCCCGAAAAAAATAAAAAGAAACCAAAATCAACAAAATATTCCCTGGGGGGTTTGATGAATTATTCAGACAGGGCAATTTCTCCACAGGCCTTCAGCAGACCCAGCAGTCCCCAGGGTTCTATGACGGAGTTCGCCTCTGCACCCTCCAGGCATGAGGTAGAATAACCCCCACCCCCAACACCCAGGACAATACCTCTTCCTTACTGTCTTCATCAGAAGCACTGCCCTGGCGGGCACTACCTGAGTCAGAAAAAGGGAGCCTCCTGGGGGATGTCCATGACCTTGTAGATGCAGCCAAAGCCATATGCCCACCACAGGCCTCCCTCTCGGACACTTTGGTGGCGGCTTTAACAATCTTACATTCCAATGCAAATGTCTCTCTCACTGCCTCTCTCATGGCTGTGGCCCCTCTCCCACTTCCCCCACCCCCCATAGTAGATGGCACTTTGAAGCCCAAGAGACCTATCAAGGGGTCAATAAAATCATTGGCACAGGACATTGCACTACTAAGGGCTGCCAGGACACTGTCACCTTCCGTGTCTATCCTAGGTCTGTGATTTGTGCAGACAGCATGGCATGCTTCACTATTGCCAAACTAATAAAGAGTGCCTTAAAGACCAGGACTATCATGGGGATGCCAATACTATTACTGTGTCACTGACAGCTTTAGGCGTCCAGACTCTGTATTTAAAGCCTCCAGGAAAACTAGAGAATGTACACTCTCCATACGAGACCCCTGGAATGAACGTTGGAGGACAGGGGTGATGGGAAAACTATGCTAATATCTGCTTCTCATCATCTTCCTCTGGTACTCTTCATATTTCTAGACAGCATATCCCTGCTTCCCACCTGGTGCAAACTAACCATCACATTCTTTCACAGGAAAAATAAGTCACAGAAAAGATACGAGCCACTATAACATGGGCACAATATATCTAATATGTGGCCCATCTTCTCCCCTTTACTAACTATCCTAATGCTTCTAACTGATTCTTTTGTGCACTCCCTACCCATCACCTGCTAACCACAGTCCTTATTAACGTCATTCTTAAATACCCTACATCCATAACAAGCTATTTCCAATCCCGCCTTACTGTTATTCCCCTCTTTGATTCCGATCAGGGTGTGCCTCTTTGCCTGTCCAGCTCCAAGCTGACAAGAGCTGAACGCCTCCTCAATATGTTCATAACCAGGACCAGTTGTGTCAAGACACCTGATCTCCTTTGGTGCGAAGGGGTAACCACAACATGCATAAATGTTTCCTCTCCCACTTATTGTTCCCCAATCTTGATTGTTCCGCAGGTACAGCTCTACAAGGAAGAAGAAATGACCTATCTGCTCCATCTGCACCAACCAAGAGAAATTTTCATCCCTCTGCTAGTGGGACTCGGCCTGACACCGTCTCTAGGTGCCTCCAGTGCAGCAGGAGCTGCTCTTGTTCAGACAAACCATCTCACAGGAGACTTCCAAAACAAGCCTGGCCAGACCATGACATCCACCACCAACAGCCTCGAATTTCTCCAGAGACAATTGAACTCTCTTGTGGGTGTGGTACTCCAAAACCGTAGAGCCTTAGACCTCATTACTGCTGAACATGGGGGGACATGTGTGTTCTTGAGAGAAGAATTTTTTTTTTTGTTAATGAATAAATATTGTTGAACAAAATGTTAAAACTCTCAAAAAACTCCACAAGGAGTTGCTTGACCACTATAAGCCTGAGAACCCCACCTTCTGGTTTTCTAACTCTTTAGTCATTTGGCTTCTCCCCTTCCTTAGCCCCATTCTTGCTATGGGAACCCTATTACATGTAGCCCCTGCCTAATCAAATTTCTCAGACAACAAATAACTAATGTTGCTAAAGTGTCTACTAATCAGGTCCTCCTGCACCATCTAGCTCTAGCTGAACCTATGATAGACTATAAAGATCTCACTCAATGTGATGACACTGCCCTATTATAAAAACAAAGGGGCAGCTGTTGGACACAGGCAGGGCCCCAGGCTAAAGCAGGCCTAAAGTTATCAGACACGACTAGACCCCAGGCTACAGAGAGGTCACAGCAGACTGGACCCCGGGCAAATCTCAGGTCCTGGGACCAGCAGGAGTAAGGCTCTTCTTCTGTCCCAGGGGTCACAGTGAGCCTGGACACTGGACAAACTTCAGGCCCCAAAGCCCAGCAGGAGGAGGGCCACTCCCTCCCCCCAGCCCATGGTGCCTGGACATCCTGATAAGACTTAGGCTTCACTCATAGCCCTGTGACCTTTGGCCTGTTACCTAGGAAACTCCTTATACAGTACAAGCCAACATCCTTTACACAGCCCATTCCTCCAATGACTCATACCTTATACCTTTACCCGTCACTACATAGATCACCTGACCCTCTCCCTAAGTGCTGGAATGAACATCCTTATATGCCAACGAGGCATCAGTAAACAACCTTTGAACCCACCAATCCCCTTGGGACCCTCTTCTTGCTCTCTCTCTCTCTCTCTCTCTCTGTCTCTCTCAACTGCTTATAAAAACTCAGTTCCTTGTGGAATAAACAAGAGCTGTCCTCTGACACAGTCTCCCGGGTGTTTCCTCACATCACACTTACAGACACTCAAGACCCTGCTCCACAATTGACTGGATGCCTCCAGGGAGCCAGTGTGCAATGGCCTCCCAGTGGCCAGGGACCCACATTTTTCCTTTACATAATTTTTACTGAGGTAAAATATACATACAGTGAAATACATAATCCTTAATGTGCCATTTCATAAGCTGGGACAACATGATACACTAGAAATACTTCATCAGGTCACAGACCACTTCTATCATCCCCAAAGTTTCCTTGTACCCCCTTATATATGCACCATGTACATGACACCCAGCATTCTGATGTTTAGCACCACTTCTATACATGATTATTTTTTTTACCCTAAGTGTATACTAGACAGCTAGCATCTATGCTACTACCACTTAACTTCTAGACCAGGGGCCAAGTCAGGTCTATGTCCACACTAACGCTTTCCTCACTATGGCCCAGACACGCAGAGAAGGCAGAGTTCTCAACAGGATGGGCAGGGCCCCCAAGACAGCACTTTAGAAACTATGCAGAAGGGGACACTTGGGTGATCATGACACATTTGATGAGTGTTGAGGCTATGAGTGCTAGAATCTAGACCAACACTTCTGCTCACTGAAGACATTACCCCTACCCCTCAGGAACTCCATGTGTCCCACAGAAATTAATGCCAAGAGAACATATTTATGGTGTTTTAACTACTGACTCTATTCCAAATTTATATAAAATGCATACAGTTGCCACAATTTCCATAAATACTGAAATTTTTAGAAATATAACTACTGTGTGACAATGGAGAAAAGATGCCTTTGACTACCATATAGACCTTGACCAAAGAACAAACATCTATTAATAGTATTTATATGGCCACCATCTCATCTGCCCCAGAGTATACTCAGACAGTATATACAAAGCACCACTCAACCTTACTAGGTTCCAGCCCAAGTACTGTTGAAATACCTAATTTTAATACAATTGCTTTTATTTCTTCTTTACATATAGACATTATATTGATATTTTTAAATTATGTTGCAGGTAAGTTTTATCATTTCAGAATTATAAACACAATGTTTAAAATATTTGGATAAAGGAAAGGTGTTGGTTATTTAGTGAGGTGATATACTATGACTGAAAGTGCCACTGTCTAACTGGTCATTTAACTCTTGGTCAAGAGTCACTGCTGTACTTTCAAGTGTCCCGAGCACAGGGAGGAAGATGGGCAAATTCAGGCTCACCTAACCCCTCCAGTTAGTACCTGGCTATACTGTGGTTACCCTAGTGCATTTGCAGTACAGGTCATTTTAAAGAGACCTACACCTTTCTCTTCTCACCTCTTTAATGAAGACAGGGAGAAAGTTTTGATCTGATTATATCATGAATAATTTTATTTCTCCTGAACATTTCACTTCTTTCTTTGTTTTCTTTGTTTTGAGAAAGAAAGGCAGAGAGAGAGAGAGAGAGAGAGAATGGGCATGCTAGGGCCTCCACCACTACAAATGAACTCCAGACACATGTGCCCCCTTGTGCATATGTGAGACATTGTGCACTTGCATCACTGTGCATATGGCTTATGTGGGACCTGGAGATTTGAACATGAGTTCTTAGGCTTTGCTCCTTAACCACTAAGCCATCTCTCCAGCCCCTCAATTTTATCTCAAAAACAATCATAGCTGGTCATCCAGGGTCCTTCTCCCCTTCTGCCTTGTGGACACATTAAAACCACCTATGGACATTAAAATTACCAGTATCTGCTACACCCTGCTGCTTTGTCTGCTCAGAGGGCATTTGGCAATGTCTAGGAGCAGGTCAGGCTGGGACAGTAGCTTATCTTGGCATTTGCCACCTCAGTAGGTAACTCAGCATGCATCTAGACCATCAACGTTTACAGTTTACACATTTCTAGTCATTTCAGGCCCCAGTTCATCTCCACTCTTGTTTTTCTTTTATTCCACTTTCAATTAATGACATTTTATAAATCTTTCCAAAACAGGTGGGATGCCAAGCGTGTGCCAACGGACAGGCATGAGAAGTTACCATAGGATCCAAGAGTGTGCTGGTGACCAGGGACCTTGAAAATCCCACTCTCTTCAACATTAAGTTGAGATCAATCATCAATCATTGACAGGGCCCCTCTGTGCAGTCTCATGTGCTAGGTGTGGCCAGGAGACCAGTTGTTTCCTAGGGCCACAGCAGGAACGCACAGGAGGTCAAAGCTACTAACACTGCAGATCTTCCTCCACTACCACCAGTCCCCTAACAACCATGGACAGAGGAAAGCACAAGCCAAGCACCTTCTCATAGATACAGATGGGTAATATGGTGGGGCCAGTGAGTCTTAGATGACCCTACCCTTCCCTCTTTGAAGTGGGAGGTCATAATAAATCCATCCTGCAGCAGAGGAATATGAGGACATATGTTCTTCCCCATACCCTAAGCTATGGAAGTTTCACCAAAATGGTCCATCTTAGCCCCTTTCACTGATGATGTGCTCCCTCCATGAGTCTCTGAGTGCAGAGGGACATGTGTCTACCTTCTGTTAATACCTTCCACCACAAGTTTGTGGACTGCCCTGGTCCCCATGGACACCTGAGCTACAAAGTGTACCTTGACATCCCTGCTACCACAAAACTACATCTGTTACCACTGCTTCCACATCCTCTCCATTGGAGATAATGAATATGACCTCCAAGCCATCTTGGCCCACTGTCTAGGGATAAAGACATATTTCAGTGAACTACCTTATGAAAAGAGATTTTCGATATCTCTAACTTGTCCAGAGGACTCATGTATATGAGAAGACAGGGATTTTCATTTCTTTTACTTACTTCTCTGTTCGCAGGACTTGCCAGAACATCTGGCACGTAGTAGGCATTCAGTGAGTATTTGTTTAATAAATTAGTTACGTGAACATTAAGTAGTACTTCACCAGCACTGAAGGATTTACTCAGAAGATGTTACCTGCCTCAGAGTGTAAAGAACATCTTGATGCCACATTACAACAGAAAGAGCTCTACAGAGCCTATTAAAATGGGGACATTTGGTCCTGCCCTTCTAAGGTCATGTGAGAATTCAGTTCTTTCCTGAAGGCAAGGTTGTCACTACAGACAAGTACTTTCCATGCAGCAGAATACAAATGAATGCAAGTCCCTTCCCTCAGCCAATTCCATTTCAAAAGCACCGTGTTTCTGCCTTCCACAAAATTAGTTAGGATGGGAATGCAAAACATTAAATAAAATACTAAATCAGATAGTGAGAAACTAGAAAGGATCAAGAAAGGAAAGGATGCCACTAGCAGCTAGTAAGTTAGGTGGGGAAAGCCTCCTCCACTGACTTTCCTGTAGCTCTCAGTCACTTCCATTGGGCACATCTGGCATAACCCAGTTCCAGGGGTTTCAATAGCAGATGGGCCTTCCTCTCTTTTGCCTATGGCATCAAGTGGTGGTATGGTATCCTTGTCTCAGTTCCTGGGATATGAAGTTAATACCACGGAATGGCTCATGTGATGAACATACCAAGCTCTGCACAGAGCTGGCCCTGGAGGAAAGGGGAGTCTGCACCCCCTCCTGGCCAGTTCCCTTCCAGGTGAGGAGGTAGACACAGGGAGAGTCCACCCAGTGGGTGTCAGTTTTCAGGCAGGTCTCCTGACCAAGCTGCTACTCTAAAATGAGAATGATCACGGCATGGCACTCACAGGACTGCTGGGAGGATAAAATGACAGCCAGAATAAAGGGCCTTATAACCTGTCAAGTGCTGAGCATGCTTGTAAACAACGTTCTCTTGGTGTCTAGTCTTTGTAGCTTCACTGCCCAGCATCAGCCTCGGTCTGGGGACTAGTATCTTCCTACCTCCCCCCTCCAGTGGATTAAGGACTCACCCCTGGTCTTGGGAAGGAGAGTCTCTTCTGAGCCTAACCCCCTACGACTCCTGAACGAGTTGAACTGCTGGGAGCAATTTAATACAGGAAGACACACCTACCTGTAACAAACCTGAAGGGGCAGGTTCCCCAAAGTTTGAATAACCTTTACCCCTGCTTAAAAAGAAAGGAGAGAGAAGAGAGAAGAAAGAGAGAGAGAGAGAGAGAGAGAGAGAGAGAGAGAGAGAGAGGGCCTCTGAGATAGAACAGGTTCATCAGTCACCTTCATCCACAACAAACTTTGACAACCAAGAGTAACTAAAAGGACACTTAGCAGTGCCAAGGCCACTATCTGCCTGGCCCAACCGACCCATCTCCGGATTCTCCGGTTTTCTCTACCTGGATCCTGGATGTGCCCTGTTGTGCCAGTAGGGTGTGCGGGATCACAGCTGCGGGCGAAACCCGTCCAGCCGGGCCAAACCGGAGCCCGAGGAGCCGCGTGATGGCTGCTCCGGGGCGCGGGCACCGCGCCGTCACATTCCGCCGCTCGCTCCCGGGCGCGCGGGGCCGGCCGGCGCCTCCACCGCGGGGTCCCGGCCGCGTCCCCGCCTCTCCGGCCCGCGCCGCGCGCAAAGGCCGCTCGGGACGCGGACGCCGGGCACAGGCTGCGTCCGCCCACGCCGCCTGGAGCTGCGGGCGGGCGAGGCGGCTCCCATCCCCAGCCGGCCCGGCGGGGCGTGGAGCGGGCGGGGACTGCTGGCCCCTCCTCTGCTGGCCCGCGCCCCGCGCTTCTTCCCGGGAGCAGCGGCCTAGGTTCCCGGGCCTCTGCGGGGCATCCCGCCTCCGTGCAGGGACCCGGGAGGACCACACATGTGCCAAATCACCGCCCTGGGCAGCCAGCGTGTGGCCTCACCACAGTTAGTCAGGACAACTCATGTCCCTTAGCCATCTGAGGAGTTCTCAAGCGACTCACTGGGCACCAGACCTCCAAGCCAGAGCTGCCCTCTGGAGCTAGGTGCTGGCTCTCTGGCCCTCTCTGACTGTGAACTTGGAGAGACAGTAAGTCTTTGAGACCCCAATTTCCTCTCTTGTGACAAAGGATTATAACATCCAACTCAAGGCGTGAAAGATGCTAGTATGTATAAAACTGCTGGGCACGGAGTTGGACAGCACAGGTTTTATGTGTTGGTTTTGTTGTGACTGTTCTATATCCACCCAAGAAAGCCATTTTTCTTGCCATACAATCTTGGTGGCAGACTTTTCTACTTAAAACCTACTGACCTACCAGCTTAATATGAAAATGAGAATTCATAACTAGACAAAAATATTGGCCAACATGGTACAACAGAGTGAGAGAGAGAAGAGGAAGACCCTGGCTTGAAACCCGCCTTTGGTCTTCCATTCTGCAGGTCCCCAGCAAGAGCCTGGACACCCAGCTGCTTTCCGGTCACCTGGGCCACCCTGCGAGGAGACTGCTAATAAACATTGATTGCTTCTTCCTTCCAGACCACACCACCCTTCCCGCATCCTCCCAGGCTGGGCAGGATCTTGATTAACTGCCACACCCCCATGTGACTCTTCAGAAACTGGAGGGTTGAAGTAACTGGGTCTCAGCTCCGGGATGCAATTGTGAGGGAAAATATAAATAAAGCAGTCATAACTTCTCACAGTCGTCTGTGGCCTAGCATAATGATAGCTTGTCATACCTGTTTCTACAGGTTGTGGGGTTCCCTTCTCTCAGGGAAGCAGAGGCATAGTATTGGGAGAGTATGAACTCTCACTTGAATTCCTCCCACAGATGTTCTTACAGCCTGGACTACAGTCTGAATCACAGGAAGATTTGACCCCCTCAGGTCATATCAGAACCGCTGAGGCCCAGTGTCAGTGTTTGTAATGCGTCCAGGATTTCCACTGTGTCAGGATTATGAGCAATGGTCTCTTTCAGCTCTCTCCATGATGCAGGCACATTGAGCGTCCCACTTCACCGCTGCTTCAACAAATGGGTACAAAGGGTAGTAGCCCCACACCCTTTCTTTCCAACTGCATATTAACTATTCACAGTACTTACAGAGTAATTGTGACAATTTCACACATGCATATCCTGATCAGGGCCACCCTTTATTGCCTTCCCTTTTCTTCTTCTCTAATGCCCGCCCCCCCCCCCAACTCTCATGGGTTTTTTCCCCCTTCATGTTCTACAGATGAGAGAAAACATGTGACATTTGTCTTTCTGAGTGTAGCTTATTTTGCATAACATGATAATCTCCAGTTCCACTCTTATTTCCTTCTTATTGTTGGAATAATTAATACTTGAATGGGTGGGTGCACATTTTCTTTATCCGTTCATTCATTGAAGGGCACCCGGGCTGATTCATGACCTGGCTATTGTGGATAGTGTGTCCGTGAACATGGCATGCAGGTATCTGCACTGTCTGTTGACAAATTTCTTCAGGATATACCAGAAAGAGGTAGAAAAGGATCATGGTTCCATTACAACTGGTACTTTACTGAAAGCTAAAACCGGCTCAATACTGTAGAAGCAATTTGTAAGCCTTATGTTTGTAAACACAGCATTCCTCCTTTAAAGTATTGACCCTTCTCTGTACCTGTACACTTGTTAGACACATGGACCTCTACATGCATATCCCAAGAAGTGAGATTTTAAGATCTCCCCCCTTCTCACCTTATGATCTTGAAGCTCTCAGCTGGAACCCTGCGGTCACCTCCTCCTCCCTCCCTCAGCAATGTGGAGCATGTTCCCTGACTCCTTTCTTCAAGTAGCTTGTATGTGCTCCCACTTAACTTCCTGGGTTGGAGTTTGCAGAAAGTAGAGACTGTCACCCCCAAATCACTCTCTGCTCAGGTCTTAGAGTCACCCAAATACTCTGAACACATCCATGTACTTGAGCGTAGGACATCACTAACTGCTGCTACATGCTGATGACAGCCATGGGTGCCACCAGTGGTATAGCAAAGCCAAATGCCAGCAGCAGAACAGTCTGGGCCAATGAATAGGCTGCCCCACAAAGTACACCCTGGTCTTCACAGAAAAACAGCCAGAAGTCTCCAGAACTTCCAAGGGGCTGAGAGGGCACCAAAGGGTGAGTACCTGGAGAAGCTCTTAAGTTGAACTTGGTAAGATAAGCAGATATCAGCTGAAGTTTGCAAGACTGTAAGATGACCTGCTGAACAGAATCCAGAGACCAGAACAACTCTTCTGTCTTGAATTGTATTGTATTGTATTGTATTGTATTGTATTGTATTGTATTGTATTGTATTGTATTGTATTGTATTTACATGGAGAGAGAGAGAGAAAGAGAGAGAGAGTAAGAAAGAGAAGGGGTACACAAGAGCCGCTTGCCACTGCAAACAAATTCTAAATGCAAGCACCACTTTATGCATCTGGCTTTACATGGGTACTAAGGAATCAAACCCAGGTTATAAGGCTTTTCAGGCAAGCATTTTTTATTTTTATTTTAGAGACAGAGAGAATTGCCACTGCAATCAAACTCCAGACACTTGTGCCACCTAGTGGGCATGTATGACCTTGAGCTTGCCTCACCTTTGTATGCCTGGCTTACGTGGGATCTGGAGAGTCAAACATGGGTCCTTAGGCTTCCCAGGCAAGTGCCTTAACTGCTAAGCCATCTCTCCAGCCCTGCAGACACTTTGACCACTGAGCAATCTCTCCAACCCCAGAACAACTCTTAATCACCTTCATCTCCATAACCCTCAGGATCCACAAAGACTTCTAGTTAGAACAAAAAGGAAGAAAGAAAAGTGTCATTACCTCCAAAAGACTGAGCCTTGAATAAACAAGAAACAACTCTGAGTCAGTGAACATTTTTGTGCCACTAATGGAACAAGAATTCATAAGCAAATTATAGAGAAGTTCCTAAGCAATTATAGAGAAACAAAGGAAATTATGTTTTCATATGCAGCACCTCTGTGATTCTGAACTGGCTTCACCTATTTTTGCTACTTATGGAGCTGCCAGTAATCTCTCACAGAACCACAATGTAGATTGAAAACCACTGTCCCAGATGAACTTCCTTGTACAGCCCAGTTTTTCTGCCCCGTCACACATTTTCCATCTACTGACCTCCAAACAGTCATGTTCTTACCCACACCTCTCATGACCTCCCATGACTGCAGCTTCTCAGCTTTAATTGTTTCCACATTCTCCCTTTGCCTAAACAGCTGTAGAGGGGCTTCTGTGAGTACTTTTCTAGTCACAGTCCCCTGATTTTTCATCATTTACCACACAGAAAGCCGCAAGTGAACCAGAGCTGATAAGAAAGTGTAACAGATACAAAGGCAATGAACCATTTCTTAATTTCCTTAGAAGGAAGAAAAATAACTGAAATACCAGGCTGGAATTTGCTCTGTTGCAGCCTTCATCTTGCTCAGTGAGAGCAAAGAGCTGAAAGAGGTTTCTTCCACCTGGCTTGTGTAACATGTTAACGAGAACTTCCACATACTGGTACACCTAACAGACCCAGACTGCTTCATTCCTCCCCCTCTCTCTCCTTCCTGCCCTTCTGTTTCACAATTCCTTTAAACCATGAAACTTATAACCAATAACTGAACTATTGCCACCCCAAAGTCAGCCTTCCTTGCTTCCCCTTGTTGTCCAAGAAGTGACTCTTGAAATTTTGGCTCACTTATATGCTAGATATAACATGGCCCTCTTTGAACCAATTTTTAATAATAGTGTGTGTTATGCATGATGTATGTGTGTATAGTATTGTGGTATGTGTATATATTATATGCTGTACATACCTGTGTGGTATGTGTGTATACTACATGTGGTGTGTGTAATATGTGTGGTGTGAGTGTATAATTTGTGTTATGTATATGTATATAGGATGTATAGTGTGAATAGTATTTTTGGTGTGTGAGTGTGTGTAGTATAAGTGGTATGTATGTATATGTGTGTGGTGCATGTGTGTGTAGTATGTGTATGTGTGTGTATAGTATGTGTGATACATATGCAGATATGTGTGCTCCAAACATGTCCCATGTGTACACACATGCACATGTGAAGGCCAAAGGTAGATGTTCACTCTCCTCCCCTATTGCTCTTCCACCTATTTGCCTGAGACAGATTCTCTCCCTGAACCTGGAGCTCCCATTTTTAGGTTGACTGGCTGACCAAGGAGTCCCAGTGATCCTATTGTCTCCACCTCCACACACATCCCCCACCCAGCACGTTGGTTACAGGTGTGTACAGCGATGCTGGGCTTTTTACACAAATACTGGGAATAAAACTCAGGTCCTCATGCTTGTGGATCAAGTGCTAATACCCACCTCCTTAGCCCCAAAACTGATTTTTAAATTGAATGTTCTTCCTCTGTTAATTCCAGATGGTCCTAACCATCTTTGATCTCTATAAGCTTCTATAACTGGTCTCTAAATGTTATCCATTTTTCTTTGCCACAAGCATCTTCCAAAATCCAGACATTGATCTTAGAGCTTTTCAATCCTTTGATCCTTTCTGAATATAATTAGAGGTTTATTCTCTTTAAGTGGTTTCCCTTTAATATTATCACCATAGTAAATAAAAGATATCAATATTTTAAAAATATCTTATTGGAACACTCAGAAGCCATAGATTGTTACTAGAAAACTTTCAGTGCCAGTGATGGGATACCTTCCAGTGAGTTGTTAGCCAGGGAGATCACAGATACCCCCAAAACATTATAGGCCATTGCCATGGCCCTTGTTTTCCAAACAGGAATAGATGGAAAGACCCTATTGCTGAAGACTCCACATACTTGGGCTACAAGATCACTGAGAAATCCTGCTGGAGCTGAGTTGAAAGCCTCCTCCAAGTGGACCAGCTGACAGAAAGCTGGAAAAAGCTACGCTGCATGCAGTTCAATGAGAGAGAGAAAACACCAGTAAATATACTCAACAGTGAACACTGCAAGCTTTAAATTTGGCCAGCCAGGCCAAATGAGCCAACAGATACAATAGTGGCAGGTCTGTTATGGGGGAAACCAGCCGCTCTCTAATTGGATTGGAGGCCCGCTCCATGGGAGGGAATACATCCCTGATATTGAAAACCTATGACAGGGGTAGTCATGAGCCCTTGGGATGTAATATCTGCTGGTGTCTGGCTAAATGTATATACTATGCTCACCAAACTGCCCAGTAAGAACTTCTCTTAATGTCCATACCCATATATTAATTAATACTACTCTCACTTTTGGTTAGAGAAGCTTCTCTTTTCAGATGGCAGTGACCTTGGGATGACTCAGAAGGCACCATGGTGCTGAGAAGAAGGGACAGAGGAGTGCTTAGCACTGAAACATCTCTAACACACCTTCCAAGGCTCAGGGTCCATTGCAGAAGTGGGGGAGTAAGAATGTAAGAGCCAAAGAAAGAGTAAGACTCCTTACAATGAGCTCCTCCAGACACAAAATGGCCTGGATATCCATGACCTCACAGTGCCTGACACTACTTCCACATGGCCATCATAATAGGAAGAAAAGATCATGGCATTAAAATGAAAAGAGATACTGATTGAAAGGTTTAGGGGATATGATGGAGAGTGGAGTTTCAAAGAGGAAAGTGATGGGGGGGGAGGGAAGTACCATGGGATATTGTCTATAATTAAGGAAATTTTCAATAAAAAAGTAACTAATTGAAAAATATTTTATTTATTTATTCATTTGAGAGAGAAAGAGGTAGAGAAAGGGGGGAAGAATGGGCAGGAGAGTTAGCCACTGCATACTCCAGATGCATGAGCCATCTTGTGCATACCTGGGTACTAGAGAATCAAACCTGGGTCTTTAGGCTTTGCAGACAAATGCCTTAATTGCTAAGCCATCTCTTCAACCCCAAGATAGTGATTTTTACCTATGAGGAGCCATATTGAATTGCATGTATAAGTGAATTATACTTTGCCTCTACTGGAATCTGGGCTGGCTTTAGTAACTTGTTCAACCAATTTCAACTAACAGAAAGAGATGGAACTGACTTCTGAACCAGTCATCAAAATGTCTAAGGTGGTCCCTTTGGAACATGCAACCTTCCTGTCCAGAGCTGTGAAGAAAGGAGTATTCCTATCCTTGGTCCATCATACTGTGGGAAAGCCATATGGAGGCCATATACAGGTACTCCAGTCCATCACTTCAGCTGTTGGCCAAGATCAATTCTAGCTATGGGAGTGCATGCACCATCTTGCATGGCAGAACAGTCAACTCTAATTTGATGATATCCACATGAGAGGCCACAAATGAATATTATCAGCTGAACCCCATCAACCTACAACCTACAAAGTCATGAGAAATATTGATACACTGTTGCTCCAAGGCACACTTTCAGGGTGGGTTAAAGCACAGTATGAGCAGGTAAAATAACAAGCATACTTGGGAGAGTGTTGTGGTTCTTCATGGAGCATCCTGTACCACACCACCCAATCAACCTAGCATGCCAGATGTTTCCGAATCAAACAACTCTCCTGCTCTCTTCTCCAGAACCTCTGGATGTTGTCTTATTGCAGAGAACGTCTTTAAGATTACCATTATGACAATCTCACCAGCAAATTAATGGTAAGTCTGAGTTATGAGATGAGGGCTGGAGAGAGAGCTCAGCATTTCAAGCCACTTGGTTTCACAGCCTGGTGGCCTGAGTTTAATTCCCCAGTACCCACATAAAGCCAGGTGCACAAAGTGGTACATGCATCTGGAGTTTGTTTGCAGTGGCAGGAGGCCTTGGTGTATGCATCTCTCTCTCTTTCACTCTCTTTTCTTCTGAATAAATACAAATATTTTTAAAAGAGTTATGAGATGGTCACATAGAATTAATTTTTTAATTTTTCATTTTATTTATTATTTATTTGAGAGAGAGAAAGAGAGAATGGGTGCACCAAAGCCTCTAGCCACTGCAAATGAACTCCAGACACATGTGCCACCTTGTGCATCTGGCTTTATGTGGGTACTGGGGAATTGAACCTGGACCTTAGACTTTTCAGTCAAGCACCTTAACCATTGGACCATCTCTCCAGCCCCTAGATTTAATTTTGAATACACAGATTTTTGAGTAAAATAAGTAGATAGCTGTACATAATGTTGGATAAAAGCTAACCACTTGAATGATTTCTAGTGTTGTAAGTCAGTGATTTTCTAAGAATAGTGCAGCTTCTATGATGTAAAACTCCATAATGAGTAGTAATTGGAAGAGTGAAGAGCGGGCTATCAACAGAAGCAGGAATAAAATGTGGGCAGTTTAATCATTTAGCTAGTGTTCAGAGATTATGTGAACACCCAACACTTTCTCTTGTCTTTCTTCAGAAGAGAGAAGTTGGCAGCAGCTCAGAAGCTGGGGAATCGTCCTCCCTCAATTTCCCACTATCCATGACTATCACCATATCCATGATTATTCTGAGGGAGGATGGGAAGCTGGGAAAGTTCTCAGCCTGGGCTCTAAGAGTTGGGAGAAGAGGCTACAGTACCACTTCTTTGTTCCTTTGTGCATCTAAGTAAATTGGTCTCAAGAACCTGGACAGTCATGACCTAACTCTATTCTGGGATAGGCTTGCCCCTGAGCTCTATTTAGAAGTTCAGAGGACTCCAAACTTCCTGGGAGTGAAGATGGTGCTTGTCTTTAATTTCAGTTCTTTAGTAAAAGAAGTCAGCCTCCAGATGGACCAGACTGGGCAGGAGACCCAGAGGACACTTTGAGTGTGACTACAGCATGGGCTCCCAGGAGAAGCTACCAGGTTTGCTCTCTTGTTCTCCCAGACTTTGCTTGATGTTACATGTAATTTCTATAAACTGTGGCTATTGCAAAAAATATAGGTACAATTAAAATTTTCGTCTCTCATTTGCTATAGCATCATTTCAAGACCTCAGTAGTCATGTGTTGCTATATATTGTACAGAGTAGACATAGGAAAATACTGTCACAAAATGTTCTGTTGGGCATTGGTGCTTAAAGTCCAGACAAATCGGGGCTTCCAGAGCTCTATCTTTGGAAATTTCAAAAAGATATTATTCATTTATTTATATATTTATTTATTTATTCAAGAGAGGGGGCGGAGAATGGGTGCACCAGGGCCTCCAGCCACTGCTAACAAACTCCAGATGCATGATCCACCTTGTACATCTGGCTTATGTGGGTACTAAGGAATCAAACCTGGGTCCTTTGGCTTTGCAGGCAAGCACCTTAACCACTAAGCAAACTCTCTAGCCCCTATCTATGTAAATTTTATCCTGACCTAAAGCAAACAATATTCTCCTTTTAAATATATGTCTGAGGGAGAACCTTCTTCATACCCTTTCCCTTTCCCTTTCCTCAACCCTGTCTGCTCAGTCTGTCTTTGATTACTCAATAGTCCCGCATGCTCACATTTTCCCCCTGTATTTTAGGTCCTCAATTTGAATATTATTATAATTACTTTTAAGTCACAAATATAGTTCGTTGTAACCCCCATTCTTTTGCATGTATATTCTTATTTTCTAGTAAAAATAACTAAGATCTCCAGTAACAGGAACCCATGTATTTTGGGGGAGCTTCAGAATTTCTCTACTTCCTGTTCCCAAACACTCAGATACAACTAGATCAACACAGACAATGTCAGAAGTAGTTAACAAGCCAAGTAAAGAAGGTTGAAAATAGCTTTAAAAAAAAATAGCCTTCCTTAGCACTCAGCTCCATCTTATCAGTTCGGGAAGTGTGCTGAGCTATGCCTGGGTTGCCCTCCCTGTGCCAGCATAGGGAAAGTCATGTCAGTAAACAGGAAGAGTTGAGAGCTCACCCATTTGTTTCTTGTCTCTCAGAACTATGGCCTCCACAGCTGACCTCTAATACCTCAGAAACCCTAGTTTCGTGTATTTTGCCCAGGTAGTTGGTTGTTTCTGGAGATAAAGTAAATCCAAGCTCAACCTTGACTGACTTCAGAACTCTGCAGTTAGCCTTATGAGCTCATCTGTGAACTGAGGTCCTGTACTCATGTTAAAATAGCTTTCTTTTAGTGTAAGCTGGGAAAGTTCTTTAAATCTTCATAAAACATAAAATCATGATGAAGAATTAACTAATGCTAACCAAGACAAAGGCTTTTTTGGAAGTTGAGGAAGGAACTAAGCTATGGATAATGTCAGGTAAGAATATGCTGGCAGCTGTTGGATACAAGAGACAGAAAGTCCAGTTAATGAGGCTCCAACCAGAAGGGGAAAACTCCCAAGTTAGCCACTGGGAACCTGAAAAGAATGGTTGGACATAAAGAAAGAGAAGAGGAAGAAAAAGAGGGAGGGAGGCATTTAAAGGCCAAAGAACCCAGTCCAGTCTTTCCAGGTCTGCCAAATCAAAGAACCTGCAGAAAGAAACATTGGAAATTGTCATTTAGAAATGGGCATATGGAGAAAAAGGTTGAGAGAGGATTCTGAGAAGGTTATAAAAATTATTCAAGTTTGCAGCCTTACTCATAAAACAAGATATGGAATTAATGTAGGTGTCCATTAACAAATAAATGGATAAAGAATGTAAGTATATATATCACAGTAGGATTGTTTAACCAGAGAAAGAATGAAATCCTACCATTTGGAGTAATGAGGATAGAACTGGAGGACATTATGTTCAGTGAAAAACCCAGGCACAGAAAGACAAATACCATGTTCTTGCTTACATGTGGAAGCATGAAAAGTTCATTTCATGCAACTAGAGAGTATAATCATAGTCACAGAGATGAGCAAGTGATGGAGATAGGATATTTACTGGGCACAACAGTGCATTGGATAGGAAGAATAACTTTTATTGGTCAGTGGCATAGTAAGAAAACTATAGTTGACAATAATTGATTGCATGTTTCAAAAACTAAAAGCTAGTCCAGAAGGTTTTGAATATTCCAAAATAAAGCAATAAATGTCTAAAGTAATAGACATGGCAATTTCTTAGATTGGATACTGACACATTGCTTACATGTATTGAAATACCATCTATGCCCTGTAAGTATGTTCCATTATCATGTATCAATTAAACATAAAATAAAAAATTGAACTGGAGAGATGGTTTAGAGGTTAAGGAACTTGCCTGCAAAGCCAAAGGACCGAGGTTCAATTACCCAGGACCTACATAAGCCAATGCACAAGGTGGTGCATGCATCTGGAGTTTATTTGCTGTGGCTGAAGGCCCTGGTGCACCCATTCTCGCTGTCTCTTTCTGTTCCTCTCTCTCTCTCTCTCTCTCTCTCTACTTTTTTCTCATAAATAAATAAATAAGTAAATAAATAAATAATAAAGATAGCATTCTTTAAAATGTTTGAGGTCATTAAAGAAAAGGATATTCTACATTAGTGTTTTTCAAAAGGTCACTGAGACTCTCTCAGACAGTCCTGAAGGCCAAAGCAATTTTCAAGGAGCCTGGAGAGATGGCTCAGCAGGTAAAGTCACTTTCTTGAAAAACCTGTGAGCCTGGGCCCAATTCCCTAGCACCCACATAAAGCCTAATGTAAAAATATTTAATATTAGTAATATCTGTTAAGAGTACAAAAGCTTCTTAAAGTAAAATTTGGAAACTCCCTCTACTTAAATAGCATGTGAGATCCCTGGGTAGTCATGGAAGTAACCTTGAAGGGAAATGGGCAAAAGACCAAGAAGTCTGGAGGGAGAGTTACTCAATAAGCCTCACTAATAAAGATGTATCATGGCCACCATTGAGATTTTTACTGTTCTTTATGTGGAACACACATCATGCCCCAAATGCCCCCAAAGGTATGTGAAATTACCATATCATCCCCAACTTACTTAACCACAGCTTTTATATTAGTGACTTCTCTCAGTGCTGTGACTAAATACCCAACAGAAGCAAGCAACTTAAAGGCCAAGAAGTTTCTTTTGGTTCATAATTTTAATACAGTTCATCATGGTAGGAAAAGCATGATGACTGAAGTGGCTTGGTTCATGGTGCCAGGAGCTTGCCATGACAGGTTCAAACATGGTATTGACCTGGAAGAGACCGCAATGCCAGAACCAGAAATTGATATGACCTTCAAGGCCCACCATCCAGTGACCTACTTCTGCTTGGTAGGCCATATAGTCCCAAAAGTTTTATAACTTCCCAAAACAGCACCACTAGCTGAGGACCAAATGTTCAAATACATTAAGCCATGGAGTACAATTAAAGTTCAATCTGTATCAGCTTTCTTAGCTATTTATCTGGTCTATGCCCAATAATTGATTAGAAATGTAGGAGGGAAATATCTAAGATCCAAGCACTTACTATGTGTCTGACCACAAGTGAGACTGATCAGTAGACAGACACTTCATGCTCAGAACACCATGACTATTCAAGTGTTATCAATTGCAACCAATTTCCCAGTGGTGGAGTAACTTGCCCAAGGAATAACCAATGCATAGACTAATAAAATTAGGGTGCAACTCACAGTCCAAATATGATACCCCTCCCACTCAAACCTTACCCATTTCACAATAAAAACACCTTAAAATGTGAGGGAGCTTGAGGTTTACATTTTAGGATCAGAGGAAGCATAGGGTGGTTGCCAGCATAGACAATGCAGTCCCGTTGTCCTAGATTGTACTCCCTACTCACATCTTACTGCACCACTGAACAAGTCACTTAAATTCTCTAGTTTCTCAGCTTCTGCAGTGGTAAATCATATTGTAGTGATATGCCACAGAATGATACTTTGATCACTGATAGTCATATAACATTTAAGTGGCCTGCTGACATCATAGCTAGCTCATTTTGTACAAGTGCAGTCTATGCTGTTTGCACAATGGCAAAAATTATCTAAGGATGTGTTTCTCAGAACATCTTCCCATCAGGAAACAGCACAGAACTGCAGTAATAATTCTCATCTTACGAGTTGCTGTGAGGACTGAATGAGTTGATTCATAAGAAAATTGGCATTGTCTGGTACATCAACAGGGATTTTTGTCTTACAGCAGAGGTACATGAGTGACTTACTCAGGCTTTTTGAATCTATCACAGTATCTGCCCAGTTATCCCAGAGATTTATTGAGAAAATCACAGATAGTTATTGTACCTTAAAGCATTTTAACTGGATGATATTATGCAAATAAGTAAATATTCTTGAGGCTTTCTTAAATATAAAGTTGTGATGTCATTGTGGAATAGGGAGTTAAATGTGAGCCAATATTTTTGGCAGAAAGAATAAATACCAGTAACCACAACTAATGAATTCCTCATTCCACAACACCAGCCAAAAACCACACTTGAAAAGCAAGACATTTCTGCCCAAACACTCAAGTCTAAATTAACCAGACATGAAATGCATAAATAACTTGATCTCTGTGTGACAAGGACAATGAACTTGGTCAATATTATGAAGAACCATTAGAAACTAAAAACCTCAACACTGCTCAAAGATAATAAAGGCTTAAAGGAAACAAAGGTCAACTTGCAAAGAGAAGTTTCACAATATTCTTTACGTAAAGTCAGAAATTTAATCATAACCATATCACAGTGGTTCCATTTTTCATTGTTAAAAAAGATTTACCCAAATTTGAATCACTTCCTGTCTTAATAACTGCAATATGTCTTTCTCATTCTTCCTACTCTGCTAAAATCCAAATGACTGTTGCTAAAGAAAACTCTCTCCCTTATTGCCAAACAGATTTCCAAAGCCAAAGTCTGTTGCTGCTAGATGGTGCACATGTGCATGCATACATATATGCACACATATATGTACACACATATCACTACACTACTGACTTCCCTACCTGTGTTTAATAGCACATGTAACCACCTAACTGACTCACACACACACACACACACAAATATACATACATACATACATACATACATACATACATACATACATAAATACATACATATTACTTCTTGGCCTAATTTCCTCAGTCCCTGTCCTCACTAGAATGTAAGTTCTGTTAAGGTACGGCTTTGTTCCATTTTTCTCCATTAATGTTTTATCATTATTTGAATAAAGTCTGGTACATGGTAAATAAATGAATCCCTTATTTCTGTCCATCAAAAACCCCTGTACTTGATTTCAGTACTGCTCAATCACCTTCATTTCATAACACTATTTTCTTTCTCTGCCCCAATCCTTTTTTATCACCACTTCCAATTCCGTCAGTCATCTTTTTTCCTCTTTCCATGTATGGTCTTGAATGTGTACACATTAATTTTAAAAGACTCTCAGTTGGGCATGGTGGTGCACACCTTTAATCCTAGCGCTTGGGAGGCAGAGGTAGGAAGATCACAGTGAGTTCGAGGCCAGCCTGAGACTAGACTACATAGTGAACTCCAGGTGAGCCTGGACTAGAGTGAAACCCTACCTCAAACCCCCACCAAAAAAAAAAAAAAAAAAAAAAAAAAAAAAGAGGAGAGACCCTCCTAAGCTGCATTCTTTTGAAGTATATAGGAACCAACTTTGGCTAAGGGCCCTTCTAAGGACTGACAGCTAGAACAAAGTGTTTCTTATCCTTGTCTGTGTGTGTGTGTGGTGGTGGTGGTAGTGGTGGTGGTGGTGTGGTTATGAAAATGACGTTGAGCAGCTCAGAGAGCAACAATGTGAAGCACACATTTCCAGTTAGTGGTCTTAGGTACTGCCACACAGAAAGACCTGGCTGCATGAAGGCAAGTGGGCCTCTGCGCTGAGAGACTGAGAAGAGATGGACAATGATGGCAATATACTAAGCATTGCTATTTCAGACTCTATCTGTATAGCAACATAGCCCAGAGCAGGTAAGGGACATGGTGAATGAGATAGAGTGCTGACTATATATCAGCGTCTCCTGGATACTGAGAAGCTCTACCTGAGTAGAATCTGCAGACAGGGCCTGGAAACCTGGATGTCTAAAGAGCTTTCACCTGCTCCTCACCCCAGTACTTGGTAACTGAGATGGCAAAATCCGTAAGTTCTTTCTGTTCTGGTAACTATGTGACAGTGGGTCTCTGTGAAATGGAATGTGGCTTAAGGGAGTTATTAAGGGAAGTATACTTGTTTGTCTTGGTATGGTGTGAATCTGAAATACCCTCCACAGGCTTGTATTTTGAAGTCTTTTGCCCTACTTGCTGACACTATTTGGGGGGTTATGGAACCTTTATATTGGGCTTAGCTAGAAGAAACAAATCACTGAAGCTTAGGTCTTTTTTGTCTTATTTTATGTATTTATTTGCAAGCAGAGAGAGATAGAAGAGAAACAGACAAAGAGAATCGATGGGCCAGGGCCTCCAGCCACTGCAAACAAAATCCAGATACATGTGCCACTTGGGCATCTGGCTTTACGTGGGAACTGGGAAGTTGAAGCCAAGTCATTAAGGCAAGCACCTTGACTGCTGATCCATCTCTCCAGACCTGCTTTAGGTCTTCAAAAGTAATACCCAATACCTGGGTCATGTTGTGCTCACTGTTTCTTGGTCTGCCATGATGTGAATAGTGCCCACTTCCAACTCGTGCCCCTGCCATCATGAAGTGAGGTACTCTGTCATACCCTCCTAACCTTTATGGACTGAAAGTGTAGATTTACTTGGGGAGGTGCTTTATTTATTGGACAGAATTTGGTCTACTAGTCAATCTTCAATGCACAGAACACACTGAACAACAAATAGTACCTCATTCTCCAACAATTTCAGATATCTTACCAGTCCTGAATGTATGTGCAACCTGAGCCTGGAACCAAGCTGTCATATAAACATGAAGTATCTCTGCATAGTTTTAGTATGTATTGAAGAAATGTGGAGATTCAGTTACTGTGCAAGTCTAGTGGAAGCTGAATTCAGTTGCCTCTAGGACTTTATAAAAGATTTTTCACCATGGGAGGAAATCACACACTGACACAGAACTCTGTGACATTTGAGGGTCACATGAAGCGCAAACCGCTCAGTTCCATCTACAGCTGCTGCACTGTGGACTTTTCTGTGGGCAGTCACAAACACCTGGCAGCTTCTCTTGGTTCAGCCATGTCCACATATGTCCATGCAAAAACATTCTCTTCTTTACATCATGCTTGTGGTCATATTTTTAAATTGTTAGTATCATCTAAGAAAAAAAAGGTTATTCTGGCTTACTATTTTTGAGGGAATCCACTCCATCAAGGCATAGAAGACATGGCAGCTGAGAGTCTGGCTGGCTGGTCACATTGAATTCACCAGGGGGATGATCTAGAACTAGAGACAGGCTATAAAACACCTCCAGTCCCACCTCCAGCCACTCTGTTCTTCCAGTAAGGCCCCGGCTCCTAAAGATTCCACAATGCTTCCAGTGTCACCAGCTGGGGATGTTTTACATTCAAATAATATCATCTAATGGAGAAACTCTCTCACAGGCATGCCTCAAAATTTGCCTCCTAGGTGATTCTAGATCTAATCAACTTGACAAAAAAAATAACTATCATGATTATCTATTCAAGGAATATCTTCTTAGGGAGAACCACTTAAAACCCTAAGTCATAGTGCATCATTGCCATAACCAGTAGAGCCCAAATAGAGCCTGTTTTCCATGGACTGGACCCCTAGGAGATAATGTATTATAGATCCTTTTAATGTTGTGTATCTTTCCTTTTGAAGCCGTGATAATGATAGCTTTCTTATTAGGACTTTAAAAATAATTATAAATGTAAGCCCTGCTCTGAACTATTATACCCAAAGCCACAAGGAGAGCTTGAGCCAGTCACACCAGCCGACAACTCAATATTGTCATATGGGTCTGAGGAGGCATGATATTTTGTGCTCCTGTCTCATTTTTACCTTTTCTCTATCATCTCTCCTATGTGCCACACTAGATATTCTGACTGCCAAATAGGATGTCACACTAAATATACCTTTGTTACTGTCCATGATCCATGGCAGAAATTTTTCCCTTCAGTTTCTTGGAAATGCGAGAAACACTTGTGAGGTTACCATAAACGATGCCCAAGAAAAAAAGGAGTCTTTGCTTATGGCAGAATAAATCCAACCTAAGAACCATTCTTGATGCAGAAATGATGAAGGGAATTGGAGGAGTAAGTTTTCTGGTGGGCTTTTCCTACTATAATATTGTGCTGAGAAAAAAAAAAAAAGCATGCTAAACAATATATGGATTCTAGATATTTTATGGTAGCCAAGAAGAGCCTTCCAGTCATTAGTCTTGAAATTCATGAGGGAGGCCACTTTGCCACCTCTTGCTGTTCCTTGTCTAGCTTTTCTTTGCTTCAAAAACACTGGGGTGGCATCTGAACATTTATTTCACTCAGCTCATCCAATTTTCTTTCTCTCTTCCCTTTTCCAACCCTTTCTCTTTTCCTTACCCATCTATTTTCATCTCCCTCTGTAATGCCTTTCAAGTTTCACTCTTTATCCTCTACCAACACAATACAGATTTTTGTATGTTCTTAGACTTGCATTAATGTACATTACTCTAAACCACCATGTTTTCTTTCTGTATATAGGGTATGATATTGATATAGTTCAGAACTATTTTCCATGGCCTTTTTTCTACTAATTTATTAATAAAACATTATGTTATTAATGTTTCCTTTAATATTTATGGTGAATTTTGCTTTGATTTATCCAGATTTGTTGTAAGCATAGAACTCTAGGAATACTTCATTTTGACAAACAAAATATTTATAAGACAAACTAGTTTGCTTCTCAAAGTGGCCTTCATATACTTGTTTCAAAAAACATGTGTTTTTCTGAGAAAGAAAATGGATGTCTTTGAACATCCCAAACTGTGCATTATATCTCAAGAGTCATAAAAAAAAATATTGGCCCAACAAATCATAGAGTGGCTGGGACAATGGAGATCTTCCTGCCTCATAGCTGGCTAGGAAAGTGCCTCCCAAGGCTGGTCAGAAGAAGGAGGAGGGTGAGAAAAATAAGAAGAGATAAAGAGAGAGACAGAGAGCAAGAGCGCTCTTACCTCTCATAGCCAAGCTTGGACAGATAACAGAATCCCTACCTCCACTTCCTGGAGGAGCCTGCAGAAGGGCCACTCGCTGAGAGGAAGTTGCGTCAATAGGACCTGGCCCAGCAGCAAGCTTGGACCTTCAAACATACAGCTGCCTCCAAAAGGAAGGGAGAAGCTGCCAAAGTTCCTGGGCCAAGGAGCAGAGAGAAAAGCCCATAGAGGATCAGAAGAGACCTGGAAAAAAAATCCAGGAGGCAAGAGTCCAGTACCTAACATCCGTGAGCATAGAATAGCCTACGGTTATGAACAGAGTGCAGCTTGATGCCCAAGGCCCTGGTGAGACCTTCTGTCAAACCACAACAGAGCAGAAGGCTGCAGTAAGGAGCCAAAAGAGGGGTGGTATATCACCATGAACCAAGCAGGATGTAACTTTCTCTGGAGGCTAACTTTGTAATCCTGGCAGCAAGGGAAAGAACCCTAAGAGGCTGTCTGCTGAGACTTACTGATGCAAATTACACTGGCCCCCATCTTAACACCTACCTTTAGCAAAGAACCTTGAGTTGGAGCACACACCCTGAGACACACTTATTGTTATTTTTAATTAAGTTTTATTAATCATTAAACATTCTATTGTGTGAATATTACATACTAGGCAGTATTCTAGTATTTGAAGTATATTTAAATCAAACAAAATCCCTATCTTCTACATGATGTGGATAGATAATAAACAGCCACAATAATAATAGAAAGGGAGTTATTTAGTAGGTGAGAAGGTGAGTGTGAGAAGAAATTAAGAGTCTGCTTCAGAAAGCCTGCACTTGAGAGCAAGACTGTTTAGTTCTTGTTAAACTACGCACATGTTTCCCATCTGTGCTTCTACACTTCGTGTCCATGCTGCCTGTGTGTGTGTGTGTGTGTGTGGTTGAAAGATGGACAAATGAACGGAAATATACTGGTGATTCATGGGAGTGTGAACCAAGAGCTTTGTATGGGCAAAACAATGTCTTTTCCTTCATTCAGCAGATATCTATCAGGTACCTCGTCACATGTATGCCAGGCACTAAGCACTCACACAACACAAACAATACATACTGCACACAACATACAGAATAGACACAGCAACCACCACACACTATGCACACATAACACACATTCATCCTCCATAACAAAAGCACATTTTCATAAAACGACTCATGTGCCACATATTACACATATTCACACAACACATACACAGCACATGCAATACTCATACCACACATGCAATCATATATTCACAAAACACATATGACACACAACATACTCTGTGGCACATATAACATATATGGAACATATAATATATACTGACAAAACACATAGTATACACTTACACAAGAAATATACATGTGTGGTAGTTTGAATATATGTCCCCCAATATATTCAGTGGTTTATTACTTATAGTTTGCATCTGCAATCCCCTTGCTAGAGGCAATGTCACTGGGGGCTGGTCTTAAGGTGTGGTTTGAGATTCCATTGTAAAGATATGCAAATGTGCCTAGCAGGAGTTCCTGAAGTGTGCTGTGTGACCTTTTGGCAGTAGTTTTGCTCTGTTTGCTGTGGTGGCTGGTTGGCTTTTTCTCTCTCTGCTTGGCCCTGTGAATAGCAAGCTGCTTTTCCTGCCTTTATGGAACTTTCCCTGGATCTGTAAGTTTCAATAAATAATATCCCTTCCTCCATAACTGTGTCTGGTCTGGAAGTTCATCTCAGCGAACCTGAGCTGTCTGCTACAACATGCCACATAAACATTAATAAAACACACACAATAATCGTAACACCTACACACTTATACCTACACAACACAAATCTCAAAGCCTGCTTGCTAAGAACTTTCACTTTAAAGACAAATGGGATGTGTGGGCTAATGTTCTAAAATTATTTATGTAATTACACAGGGTAGTAAATGATAACTCTGATATCCTAAGCGAGACTATGGGGCCCAGCCATTTCAGATCAACGCCATATGTCCCCATGAGTTTCTGAGAGGCCAATGCAGAATTCTGATGGGAATGAATGGGAAAGAATGATTTATAGAGTTGAATGGTGATCACAAAGGGCTGGGCAGGGGGAAACAATGTGAGACATGGGTCAAAGGGTACAAATTTATACTTTTGAGATGAATAATTTCCAGAGAGCTATTGTACAATTTGGTGACTGTAAGAATTAATCTTGTAACTGTGACAAGATACCTAATAGAAGCACATTAAGGGAGGGAGAATTTAATTTTGTATCATGGTTCCAGAGAGATTTCAATCCAACACACCAGGGAAGGCATGATGAAGGGGACACCTCCTGCCTTGATGGACCAAGAAGCAGACAGAGCCAGTCTAGAATCACAAGAGTGCATACTTGTGTTGCCTTGCAAAGGTGGGTTATTTACTATGAAAACAAAATCACACTTTCTTTGTTCTGCCAAAAAATAGGCAACAAATATAATTCTCAAGTATAGCCCAACCTCAGTGAGTGGCTTCCACCATCCAGACCCCCTAATAGCTCCACAGCTTTCAAACTAGCACCACAAACTGGGACCAAGCATGTAAATCATGAGCCTGTGGGAGTATCCCAGACTTAAGATTCAACAGTGACTATGATGAATAACATTGAATTGATTATTTGCTTATTGGTTTTTTAAATTTATTTATTTGAGAGATAGAAACTGAGTCAGACAGAGAGAGAGAGAATGAATGTACCAAGACCTCCTGACACTGAAAATGAATTCCAGATTTATGCACCACTTTGTGCATCTGACTTTATGTGGATGCTGGGGAATCAAACTCAGGTCATCAGCCTTTGTTAAGCAAGTGCCTTTAAACACTAAGCCAACTCTCCAATCCGCATTTTCTGATCTTAAATGTTCTTCTCACACACAAAGCAAGTGAGGTAATGTGTCAAGTAGCATGATGTCAGTGCTCACTTCACAGTGTACACATAGATCAAACCATCATGACATACATCTTAACTCTATGTAATTTTTGTTTGTCAACTATACCTTAATACATAGGAAATAAAAGGAGCTAAGATCTACCTACCCAGCCAAGTGCTAACAGCATGGACTTGCTGTGTGATTCCATAAAGCTGCTTCAAACTACATCTCTGCTGGGCCAAGAAAGCCACTGGCACTAGGTTCACCACAACTTTCCCAATAGGTAGTGCTTAAATGAATAATAAATTATCTTCTGAAACTCCGTCACCACAGTCACAGTTCCAGAACTGAATCTCATGCACTTCGGGTTAAGACAATAACTTACTGATTGCACAGAATTCATTCTCTAATTTTGGGCAGACAAAAGGAAGGGCAACTTGGTTTCCATAGAAAATATCCCAACTTCACAAGGCAACAGAAAGAATTTTGAAAGGAAAAGCCTCCGTGGACGAAGGACTATTTGTGACATTCAGTAAGAAGTTTGTGTTTTAAATTAAGTGTGTTTGAATTTTGAAAGAAAGGTACCACCTGACTTTAGCATGAAGATTTTATCCTCACTATCCCATAAATACTTTGCTACTTATAACATTTGTTGCATATTATTTTGATCCATCTAAAAAATTTATGTGAAATAGACTTTTGAAAGGTACTTGCTCTGCCCTGTGACGAGATGTGTGGAGGTGTTTACCCCCTCCATGCCCTGTGTGTCCTTCAATTCCATTCAATTCTGCTGCTAACCAAAGTTACCGCAGTCCCCACAGATAGAGCTCAGTCACACAAGAGGGCAAAGGCCACTCCAAAAACCAGATGCCAGGGCTAAGTTGCCACCAATCCTGCCCTCCACTGCAAGTCAGGGTTCCTATACTACCTTTTCACATTCCATAATTTTCTAGGACAGCTGGAGGACACAGAGAACGATGTTTACCCCCTTTTTATACAATAGTGGAAGTTACAGAGGACCCAAGCGAACAGCAAGGTGACAAGATACAGAGTACAAGGTATGCGAGAAGGGACTTGAAGATTCCATACCTAGTGGGCTATCCTCTATGTATTCAAAAACCCTAAACATTTCCCAGTTCATAGGCCAGGGATGTCTTAGGGAAGCTTCCTCACTAGCGAGGGCATGAGTGATTAGTAACTTAGTCTCCCCTTGCCAGAAGAAGGGGGCTGGATGGTCCAAGCCTCTGATAATACCTCGATCTTTCTGGTGACCTCCTAAAAACAAGGATGTTCCTAGCACCCAGGAAATTCCAAAGCATTAGGAGCTCTGTGCTATGCAGGAGCAGAGGCCAAGTACATATTTTTAGATCAATATATATATATTTGTATGTGTATGTCTAGAGATATAGATAGATACATTTCTTGTCTTCCTATTTATAAACACACTCTACCATGCCAGAGAACTGATTTTGATGGAAAACTCCAGGAGGTAGCCACTCTGGTACTTTTCCAAGGTCTTAATAAAAGAGGCCAACTCTTGAAAGTCAAGTGCTCGGAACACAGGACAAAGTAAATGTTTTTTGCTCGGTAGTTTCCACACTCAAACACCATTTCTGAGAAGTCCATATTACACTTTCCTGGGAGGACTGCACAGACATTTAAATTCAGGTAAGTAAATAAATAATCCAGAACACAGTGATGGTGATAATTCAAAAACAGCTCTTTGAGACAGAAATAACTTGAAGACCACTGTTGGCTGCGATTTCATGATTCAAGAAGTTGGGAGTAACAAAACCACCATGTTTGTGGTCATCTTAGGTTGTACTATTTGCTAAACAGCCAAGCAAGGAATGTACCTACGTGTAGACGCCTCCAACTGCAGGAAGTCCTTGGAGGAGGGGCCCAAGGAGGCTACCAGCCCCACCCAGAGTACCTCACAGCCTTAGTGCCCTCCTCTGCTCAATGGATAATGAAGTACATCTTGCAAAAGGCCAAAAATATAGAGGAAATACTTACCGTGGTTGCTGGCATATAGTAGCTGCTTTGTCATGGCGATTCAGGCAGAGAAGGTGCTACAATTTCAGGTGCATTGTAAGTAAAGTAAGAGTGTCTGCCAAAAGCTGAACTTATTGTTTGTGAGAAAGGGAGTAGATATAAGACATCGACTGAGATTTAAAACCAGCATATTAAAACCACAGCCTTCCAAGTGAAAACAAACAAAAAAAAACCTAAGGCATTTTTTCTATTTTGTTTCCTTACCTTATCATGTATCTATTATGCATATGTTCCTTCCCTGTTTATATAAGATTCTTTCAAATCTGGCCAAACATATGTCGCAAGGGAATTACGGATTAACATCAGAGCCAAGAAAGTGGAACTGAGAAACTATCCCCTTGCAAACTTTATGTAGGAAAATGTTAGCTTTGTTATAAAGAAAACTTCAGTGCCAAATGCAGAAAATCTGTTAGCACAATCTCTCCCTTTTTCCCAATGAAAAGAAAAGCAAATCCAAGCAGGAAAGATATTTTCAGGACTATTCTCTCTCTCTCTCTCTCTCTCTGTCTTCCAAACACTTCTAACACAGTGGAAGCACCAATAATCAGACCTAGAGTGCGAGCAGAACTGCAAGGAAGTCCAGCTTCCAGGCTGGATCACAGCAGCACTTATACTTTCTTATAAACAAAATCCTCAAAATGCACCAGAGAACCCTTAGAAGTGATAAAATTAACCCAGAAATGTCATTTGCAGAAGTGTTGTCCATACTTGCCCAAAGCTTTTATTTTGAAAATAAAAACTGGTCGCTGTATTTCCTGAAAAGTCCATGTGGCCCAGGACTGTTCAGCTGCAGTGCTGACCACCCAGCCTCCCAAGACCACACTTTTGCTTTCTGTCTTCAGGTTTTCACTGTCACTGCTTGTAATACCAAGATGGGGGGAGGGGCAAAAGCAAAGCTCCTCGGCTTCTTAGGAGTAGGGCTAAGAGGAGATAAAGTGTTAGAGAAAAGGAGAAAGATGAACAAGGTGGCTTAATAACAGATGTCATCCACCTACCTTGTCATTGCAAAGCTGAGACTGGTGCAAGTATGAACGCTACACCGGGCTGCCTTTCCTTCTTGTTAATAACCACACAGTGAGACTAAAACCCTTAATTGCTCTTAGCAGGTCCTATTTGCTGTATAAATATTGCTGAGCAAGTCCCTGCCTGTCCTTTGCTCAAACTACAAAGTTGAAGCCAAACCTCCTGGGCTCCCCACAGCCTCGTGAAGAGCCCAGGCCATTCATTCTAGCATTCCCGACCTGACTCCATCTCCCTTTGACCGTTCCTATTTGAGCAAATCTCTGTTCTTGCCCTTGAGACATCTATCCTTATGAAGCACCTATGTCCTTAGCTTCCCCAGACTCTAGCTTTCTTCTTGCTCATGCATTCTCCACTTAGAATATCTCCTATCTCCTCTTCCACCTCCTCTTACTTACTTTTGAGACTCTTCCTAGACACTATATCATATCACTTGCTGCTAAGGGGGATCCAGGACATCCGCATCATTGCCACCAACAGAAATAGGTAGCAATTCATTCTCCTCTGAAATATTATAGGTCTGCACCACCCCAGCCCTGCCCTGTCTTGTCACCCTTGTCAACCCCGATTTTGTACTGCTTGCGTTCTTGTCTTCCCTGATGCTTCATTAAGACACTTAAAGATAGGTTCCATCTCTGACGGATGATAGCTTAAAGAGAGCAGATGTTCAAATATTTGCCAATTGAATGAAAGTGGTTTTGTTTACACTGCTGAGAACGTGAAACGCACATTTAGGAGGTGGAAGGCCTTCCATAATTTCCAGGGCAAGGTTTCATGAAAAACGGCCTCAATACCCCCCAGCAGGAGGGACTTGACAATCCCTCTAGACAGGCTTGATTTAGTTTGTTCTTGTTTAGTTGGGTCATTGCCTGGTGTGATAGCTGTCCATTTCACAGGGCAGTGGCCCCAATGTACATCATGGTATGGCTGTACACTACAACCATATGGAAGGTTCTGAAAGTTTTGGCTGCATCCAGACCCACCAACCTTCACCCCTGGGAGTGGAGTCCAGGTATTGGTATTACCAAGGCTCCTCAGGTGATTCCAAGATGCAGCAGCCAGGATCCATAATCACTGCTCATAACATAGAAACTGTGGTCAGCAGCCACTGAGCCCATGTGCAGGTTCCTGTGGGTCCACTGAGGCAGCAGCAGCTGTTTCCTACTCATTGCCACAGCCGTGGACTGAGGCTAAGCAAAGAGGAGAGAGCAGCTCCCACCAAGTTTCCCAGAACAATAATTTACCATCTGGACATCAACTTTAGCCTACAGAAGTGCCTGCCTCCACCCTCAAACCCCAGTATTATTCACTGCCCTACAAACCTAGTTTCTATGGCATATGACTTTACCAAACTGTTAAAAAAAAAAAAAAAAAACCTTCAACTGGGGAAAAGAAGTTTAGAATTTTAATTGAAGTACACAGTTAAATAAATCTCAGAGTTTGAGGCCAACATTCTATTTAAGCATATTGAATGATGCTGGGGGTAATTCCCCACATTATTACAATAGTAAAATATGTAATCTCCCTTTCTCCCTATGAGTCAGCTCAGGAGAAATACTTAAACCTTGAAGGAAATTTATTCAAACAGGTACTAAGAGCAAGTTCACATGAGATTTTTTTCAGTCAAGCAAGTTTCAATATGCATTCTATCATCACTGACTATAACCTACATTTTTCCTCTAGGAAAGAAATCCCAAGATTTTTTTCATGTGCTTTTGTAAACTATTCTTTTTCCCTATTTTTATTGTGTGTGTGTGTGTGCATGTGGATGTGGATGTGTGTGTTTGTGTATAATATGTGTCTATGTGTGTATGCTTTCCATGGCATGCTGGCTGAGGTCAGAGGCCATTGTATCTCTTTTCCTTCCACCTTCTTTTTAGACAGCATATCTCTTGCTGCTGTGGTTTCCTGGGAGCTCCTGGACTCTGCTGGTTCTACCTCCTATTGCTATAGCTGCCCATAGGGATTATAGATGCTCCAGATTTACGAGTGCGTTTGGAGGATCAAACTTAGATGGGCAGCCTCCAAAGCAAGTGTCTTTAACTGTTAAACCATCTCCCTCCCCAGCCCTGCACACTATTCTTTATGAGACCAATAATGATATTTGTAAGGCTAGGTTTCTCCCTCCTTCTCACAGCAGAGTCTGTTTATCTATTCCAGAGAAATTGTTACTGAATCCGCGTGATGCTTGGATATGGACTTTGTTCTATAATCCTCTTCATTTGTATTGATTTGTGCTTTAAAAGTTCTCAAGTGTTTCTGCTGACCATTTCATAAGCTAAAAATCAAGACTTTAAAACAACTTAGCTCACTTACATATAACATGTGCTAATTTGGTTAGCATGTCTTAGAGTTGGTAGAAGAGAGCGTGAATTAGCTTGATATAAACAATTGAAAAGCGTAGAGCCAAGATAACAGCTGCAACTATAGACAGGCTGATTTACAATGGCTCATCTTGCAATTTCCAAGCTTTCGGCTGGCATGAGAAGGATACTTTTACAGTAGAAACCATCCTTCAGGTTGTGAATTTGGATCTACTCCTTGGCCATAGACTGAGGACAATGAAGGAAGAAAATGAAGCTCCAGGACTTATTCACACCCACAAGGCCCTCTCCTAATGCTGGGCATCATCGTGTAGAGTTCCCAGTCAGCCCCACCATCACAAGGGGAAACAACTGACACTCTGTGGTGCACTGCAGTAGTGCAACAGGGAGGCCTGGAGGGTTGCACGTATTTTCCACTTAGAGTTCCAACTGATGCCTAGAATCTCAGGGTGTAACGCCATTACACATTGAAAAGCATCCGTACTTCTTTAAATAAAAGAACACTATTTACAAAGTGGTGTTTTCTTCCTCAGGTCATTTTACCACTTCAACATTAACATAGAAAGAGGTCTAGGAGTGCAACAGCTCCATCCATATTCAAACCCTGAGTCTGCTGTTTATTTTCCATGACCTGAAGGAACTTGGTGACTGTCTCTAAGTCTCGGTTTCCTCAAGGAGAAATTAAAGATAATGAAATCCTTGGAAGGAATGTAAGTAATGCCTTCAAAGCTCTAGGACATGGCAGGGAGAAGATGGGTGCCTGCTAGTTCTGGAATTGCCAAGCGAGGTGGGGCTTGGGCAGAGAGGCTGAGCCTGGACCTGTAGCCAAGACTGCACAACTGCTCATCAACCTCAGGCAGACACAGGAAGGTCAAGAGAGCAACGAATAAAAATGCAGGCAAAAAAAAAAAAATCTAAGGATAGTTGTCCCAGGATTTCCAGTCATGTTCTGCCCTCTCTCTCACTCCGGAAATATAATTAAGGAAGTCACATCAATCTCTGGGGGCATAGTTATGGCTTTGGAATGTGTTGGTTTTGTGGCCATGTTGGACTGTGTTACTTGTAGAAATTCCTGAGTGACTCCACTGCTGAGCTCAAAGGGACAACATCATTCTCCAGAGGTCCAGCATGCTTCCAGGAAAGACAGGGACATCTCGAGCACGTGTCAAAGTCCAGTAGCTGCCCCTTCCTTGATTCTGGCAGTGTTCATACAAAAGCTGGCTAAAATCCTTATTAAAACTTTAGTCTATAAATCTAGTCATGCCGCTACCATGGACTAATTGGGCAGAGTTTCCCAGTCTGTTTGGGCTGCTGTTACAAGTTGTTATAACGTGAGTGGTTTAAGTACCAAACATTTATTTTCCCCAGCTCTGAAAACTGGAAATCCAAGGTCAAGGTGCCTGCAGATATGGTGTTCAGTGCAAACTTGCTTCTTGATTTTTGACAGCTGATTTTGTATATTCCTACATGGCCAAAAGAAAGTGAGGCAGCTCTCGGGTCTGTTTTAATAATTGCGCTAATTCTATTCATGATCCCTATCCTAATAATATAATTATCTCCTGAGAGTCCACCTTAATTTTATCACATTGGGACCAAGGTACCAAATATGAAGTGGAACAGAGAGGAAGGACACTATTTGATATATGCATATAAGAAAAAAATTCTGAATCCTATTTGCTTCAAATATAATTTACACAGGTACATTTCAAGCTCTCTTTGTCTTTTTTTAATAGATAATCAGCCCTCCATACCTATAAATGCTATACCTATAGATTCAACCAACCACAGGTGAAAATGTACAAAATTTTAAAAAGTGTCTATTCTGAACATGGACAGTTTTTTTTTTTCTTGTTAATATTCACTAAAAATATAACTCTTTACAAAACATTTGCATTGTAATGGGTATTATAAGTTATCTAGAGATTATTTAAATTATAAGAAGGATGTGAGAAGTGCTTAAATTGAATACAAAGCCTATACCTTTTCATATAAAGGACTGAGCATCCTTGAATTTTGAGAACAATTCCACACTAATAAGCAGGGGTAATGGTGTTCCTCTTGCTGCCTCTTCACCCAAATCATTTGGCACCCCCAACCCATGCTAAGCCTGACGATAGCAGTTCTGGCTCAGGCACTTGGATTTCACCTGTGTAGTCACTTCTCAGAAATAAGTGCTCCCCTCCTCCCTGGACCAGAAGTGAAGCTGCTGAAGTGTTATATGACCTTGCAACCACCCCACTTCCTGCCTAGGTGTGCCTGGGTCCATAAAAGCCTGATTCATTAGCCCTTCATCAGGGCCAGATATCATCCCCAGACATCCCCACTCCCATACATACATACATTAAACCCCCCCTCCACACACACACACTCTGCTCTAGTCAAAAATGACCATACACAGGCTGAAGAGATGGGTTAGTGGTTAAGGAATGAACTTGCCTACAAAGGCAAAAGACCCAGTTCAATTCCCCAGTACCCCAGTAAGCCAGATGCACAAGGTGGTGCATGCTCCTGGAGTTCATTTGCAGTGGCTGGAGGCCCTGGTGTGCCCATTCTCTCTCCCCCTCTTTACTTCTCTTTCTCTCTCTCTCTCTCTCTCAAATAAATAAATATTTAAAAAAATAAGACCATATATGACAGTTTTGCTTTGGCAATAGCTCTGAGTGTCTGATAAATAATATTTTGTCTCATTGTGTTTCCTCATAAGATGGAAGTATCTCTAGGCTCAGTCCAGTTCCCTTGTGCAGGGTCCTATGAGCACTATAAACTAATGAGCAAATCAGTCCATGGTAATAGACCAGAGTGGCCAAGGCAATGCATAGTCCATCTCCTCAACATCTCCTCTGATAGCAGAATGTGTTAAAAAAAAAAAAAAAAAAAAAAAAACACTTTGCAATACCCTAAAGAAAGCAGTTGTGGCCACATAATGCTGGAAGTGCAGGAAGTCTCAGCTTCACCCTTTCCCCAGTCCTAAGGAAGCTCTGACATTTACCTCTAAAGACAGACCATGAGCCACCTGCACCTGTAGAAAGGGATGACAAGCTACCAGCAGCTCCTTCCCAGACTCCAAGCTTGAGGACCCCCAGCATCAGGCAGCCCTCAGGGCAGATTCAGTAGCTGTGTTCAGTAGACCAGAGGTCTCATCTTGAACCCAGAGGTGACTGAGCCTCATCACTGAATTCCTCATTCCTGAATTCCTCCTTATAAATTGCCAACATTTGATTCTGTCTCACAACTGAAAGTTGCTCCAAGTTCTCTGTATTTTTGTAATTCCATGTCTACCCATTCTTCCACTCATCAGCACCTGAATTGCACAGGGTTTAGGCCAGACTAGCTGTACAATATTTTATTTTATTTTATTTCTTAGAGAGAGAAAGAGGTAGAGAGAGAGAGAGAGAGAGAGAGAATGGCACACCAGGCCTTTAGCCACTGTAAACAAACTCCAGACACATGCACTACCTTGTGCATCTGGCTAACATGGGTCCTAAGAAAGCAAATCTGTGTCTGTTGGCTTTGCAGGCAAGCACCTTAACCACTAAGCATTCTCTCCAGCCCTGGGTGTACAGTATTATTCTGTCAAAATCCTCAGTTGTTTTAGTAATAAACGAGCTCACGGATGAGAAAGCTCTTTGTGTCACTTTGTTTCTAGGAGAGATCAAGTGTACTTTTGTGACAATATCTCCAGAGCCATATTTAGGCAAAACTTTTATCACTGTCACTCACTGAGGTCAGGGCCTGACAAGTGACACAGTGTCCTGGGACGTTGGCCCTACACCTAATGTCACTCCCATTATGACTTCTTATGGCAAATACAACAAAGCCTAGAAGGGTCTGCACCTCACTGACAATACCCAGAGGAGCAGTTCCAGTCTGCAAGGCACAAGCATACAGGTTCTAACTCCATATTCCCATCCTGCAATGGAAGTCACCTGAAATTCACATTAAAATCCAAACTCCTACCTCAACTCCAACACCCACGATGATTTGGCCTCAATCTGTCTCTCCAGCTCACCTCATGCCTCACGCCCAGTCCTTTCCATCCATGTACAGATCTCTCTGCTCCTCAAACAGAGACTATATGCTTGTTTCTCTTGAGACAGTATCTTGCTACATAGGCCATGGGGCTGCCTCAAACTCATGATCCTCCTGCCACAGCCTCCTGAGTTCTGGCATTACAAATCCATTCCAACACACCAGACTCTTCAAACAGAGCTTTTATAAGTCTATGTCCTCGGCCTAGCTGGCTTGTGCTCATGCTTCAGACATGAATCTCAGCCTCTAGCCACTGTGCCATAGTCCATGTGTCTTTCATAGTACTGGTCATGTTTTACACCAACATGTACAAGTGTCCATCAGTGACCAGGTCCCCTCACCGACCTGGGATTCTCATGGCTAGATATACTAAGGGCTCAAAAAATAATTTCTGAATGAATAAAAGTGTTGAACACGCATAATTTTAAGCCAATTGAATGGTTATCCAACCTCAGTCATAGTGTGAGGTAGAAAAGATTTTAAAAGCACTCTGAGCTTACTTCTTTCCCTTTTAATGTTAAATAAAAACTAGCCTAGTTCTTAAAAAGAGCTGGAGACATGGCTTAGCAGTTAAGGTGCTTGCCTGCAAGGCCTAAGGACCCTTGTTATATTCCCTAGTACCTAATCTACATAAATAAGGCAGATGCAAAAAGTGGCGCATATGTCTGGAACTTGTTTGCAGTGGCTAGAGGCCCTGGCACACCCATTCTCTCTCTCTCTCTCTTCCTCTTTCTCTCTTTCCATATTTCTCTCTCTCTCAAATAAATAAATATTATAAAAAAAATACTAGCTAACTGAGGTCTAGAGATGGCTCATTTGTTAAGGCACTTGTCTGCAAAGCATAACAACATGGGTTCGATTCCCCAGTACCCACGTATGCCAGATGCACAGAACAGCACATTTATCTGAGTTTGTTTGCAGCAGCTAGAGGCCCTGGCATGACCATACTTTCTCTCTCTCTCCTCTTCCTCTCTGTATCTCTTTATCTCTTTGCTTGCAAATTAATAAATAAAATATTTCTTTAAAACTAGCCAACTGATACATGGCGGTGGAAAGCACATCAGGAAACGTTCAAGCATTTCTGATAGGATTGCTCATTGTTATCAGCTGGTCAAGGGTGGTTGGGCATGAAATGTATATCCAAATTACAGATTACATAACCTATGACCCAGCTACTCCACTTCCAGGAATTCAGTCAATTGATAAAGTTTACTTGCTCTTCTGCAAAATGGCAGAGACAAGCTGTTCAGGACAACATTACAGAAGACTACAAGCAACTTCAGTGTTTACCAGCAGGTCAAATTGCAGCTCATTAGACACAGAAATGGACCAGGCAGAGAGCAGTGTGCAGCATTAGTGAGAAAGAGGTGGGAGCAAATACAGGAAACTCTTCAGAAGGTACCCATCCATGAGGAACAGGGAAAGAGGAGTCTGAGGAAAGGGGGTAGAGGGAGAATTCACTGCACAGGCTTTTAAATGTGGTGATTGCAAAAGTATGCAGACCACTTATAATCTAATTCAAAACCTCTTAAAATGCAAAAATTAGGGCTGGGATATGGGTATGGCCACTTGTCTGGAATTAAGAAGGCCCTGGGACCAATCTACAGCACTACAAGTTAATTAATTAATCAATTAATTAATTTGAATGTTTTAAGGTTCCCAACTTTTCATGGAAAAGTTTAAACAAGTGTTAGCAAAATTCCAGTTTGAATTTGATTCATGTCCCCTTTTATAACTAGAATAACTATGCAAAGAGACATAAATAAGTTGCTCGGGAGAAAAGGCAACTGACCTCCACTCCCAAGGCAGCTATTCATTCCAGCTGCTTTGCAGATATTCTATGTTATTCTATGGTGAAGGTTTGGTGGCTCAGTGGATGATAAGTATTAAAAATTTTAAGCATTTATCATGTTTTGATTGACAAAATAATTGAATAATCCAACCAGGGAGAATATGGCCTAATAATTAAATCCAAGTAACTTTTTGTTTGTTTTGTTTTGTTTATTATTTTATTAATTTATTAATTAATCTATTTATATATTGTATTTATTATTGAGGTCTTGCCCTAGCCAGATTGACCTAGAATTCACTATGAGGTCTCAGGCTGCCCTTGAACTCATGGTGATCCTCCTACCTCTGCCTTCCAAGTGCTGGAATTTAAAGGGGTGTGCTACCATGCCCAGCTCCAGGTAATATTTTTAAATGGCCCCTGTAGTTTCAGGAGATTGAAGGTGAGTTCTGTGTAACTTCAAAGGGGGTGGTGTGACTGAGCTGAGTTTGCAGGTTCAACACCTCCAAATGCAGAAGAACCAAAGTGCATTCTTCATACCTTTGGATGAAGAACCTAGCACATCAGCACTCAGGTACTCAAGACAGTGTGGTGCTGGGCTTGGAAGCCAAGAGGCTCAGTGTAGACGGATGGGTCTCTCACCGCTATATGGCATCTTGGATCATTTACTGAGCTTCTCAGCCTCAGCTCTGTCATTTGGTCCAAGAGCAGGAATAATGACATAGGCCCAGTGTTCCTTTTCTGAACCATCTGAACTTGGGGACCAGAATTGTTTCCGATTTTGGAATAGTTGTATGTACACAATGAGATATCCTGAGGATGGGACCTAAGTACAAACACAGATTTCTGCTTTATCTACATCTGAGACACATAATCTGATACTTTTAAAAGTAATTCTTACATGAAACATTTCATGGTGTGGAATTTTCCACTCGTGGTGGAAAATGTGAAAGAGTTTCAACAAGTTTCAGATTTTGGATTTTCAGATTAGGGATACTCAATCTCTAGAAACCTTGAAAGGTCATGAGAAAGACATGAGGTAATATGCACACATAAAACTCAGAAAAGTTCGTGTTCCTTTGGGAGGGTGTAATAAGTGGAAACCACATACCCAAGAAAGCCACACCAACATGACAGGGAGCCCCAAAGCACATGCTCTTTTCTCCAGATTCAGTCAGATCTGTCCTCCCATCTCTTGAGCTCTAGAGAGAAGCTAGATACACTAAGAAGCCCACCTCTGAACCAATTCCTGGTGTGACATTTCACAAGTCTCTTATTTACACCTCAGTTTCCTAATGTGCACGATAAGGTAATAATAATTACTTAATATATAAATGTGAGGTATATAGCACCTAGCCTGAGGTACAATAAGTTCTTCTGTAATCATAAGTTATTATTTTTAAGAACCAAGTTTAATTTATTTCTAAATACACATTTGGTCCTGATTTTATAACCCCGAACTGCGCTGGAAGGTCAGAGTGAAAGTCTGTACTCTTCTCCCCTTAAAAGATGTCTATGTTCTTTCAGTACCAGGCATGTATTCCCTCCCATAGAGAGGGCCTTCAGTCCAACTAGGGAGCTGTTGGTTTCCCCAAGAGCAGACGTACCACTATTGCACCCTTTCCATCATTGGGCCTGTCTGGCCAAACTTGAGGTTTCCAGTGTCAACTGTTTTCACAGCTGATGATTTCTGTCTCCCATATGGCTGCGTGCAGTGCAGCTTTTTCCAGCTTTCAGTTGGATGGTCTACAGGGAGAAGGTTTTCTGCTCAGCACCAGCTTGCTTTCTCAGTGACCTTGCTGCCCAGGCAATAGGGTCTTACCATCTGTTTCTCAAGGGAAACCAAGGGCCTTGGCAATAACCTTTAATGTTTTAGAGGCTACAGGGATCTCTCTGGCCAACAACTCACTGGAAGGTATCCCATTCCAGGCACTGAAATTTCTCTAGTAACAACCTATAGCTTCTGAATGTGCCATTATTCAAAAAAGTAGGTTTATATGAGTCTTATTCAGAATATCTTTAATTTTGATTGACCCTCCCCCTACCCTTCTTTTACACATTCTCTTCCCCTGGCCTCACTTAGGCCTTTCCCCACCCTGTAATCTGTTCTTCTACTTACATATATATAATACACCCTCCAAGGCTCAGGGTCCGTTGCAGAAGAGAGGGCGGAAAGAATGTAAGAGCCAAAGGAAGGGTACGACTCCTTACAATGCAACTGTCCAGACAGAAATTGGCCTCGATATCCATGACCTCGCAGTGCCTAGCAATACCTTCACAAGACCTTCATAATAGAAGAAAAAGATGATGACATCAAATTAAAAGACAGACTAGTGGAGAGAGAGGAGGGATATGACAGAGAGTGGAGTTCTGAAGGGGAATGGGGGAGGGGAGGGAAATATCATGGTTTATGTCTGTAAATAGAGAAGTTGTCAATAAAAAATTTTAAAAATAAAAAAATTAAATGAAAAAAAGATGTCTATGTTCTTATCAATGTTTGTGTCTTCATTTGCTGATTTTGCCCTTAGCTTACATTCACTTGCTATCGTTGAAATTTAAGGATGCATTTGATAGAAACTTAACCCACCCAAATTAAACTAACCAATCCATTTACCTAAGAAAAGCCGTAGTTGGTTAATTTTTAAAAAATATTTGTAATGCCTTTTGTGGAATATTACTTTCTCTACAGAGCTAGATAAAAATGTTCCTATCTGTCTTCCACTGGCTTCTTTAGGAATTGTTTTATACAATCCTACTGAAGGTCAGATACCAAACCAGGTCTGGAGAGAGAAACACAAGAAACCAGCTCCTGTCCTTGAGGTACTCTGTGTCCACCAGGGATTGGAGCAAAACACACAGATGATGATGATGGGTATGGGAGAGGCATGGCATGTGTCCTGCATGCAGGAGGGGTCAAGTAACAACTAGCCAGAAACCATCTTCAATCTAAAGTATTCCATGTGCTATTGGAAAACACCAAAGGTTGCAGCTGAATCTAAGAACCAACAACAACAAAAAAAGGATAAAATCATAATGATGAGGTAGTTCATCAGTTAAAAAGTCAGAGAAAAAAACATCCAACCCCACCTATTTATGAGTGCACTTTCTGTGAGACATCAAATAGAGTCACAGATCTCAGAAATTAGGTTAAGAGAAGTTACCATAAAAGGTGATGACTTTGGTGATGTGATCAAAAAAGAAAAGAAGCTGAACCCAAAAGAACAAAGTAAGAAGCCAGAAGAATTTCCTTTGTAAACAAAAATGTTAAATTAAGACAACAAAAGATCATTTGCCAATTATTCAGATTAATACAATTCAATAAAAATGGTAAAACTCAATACAAGTAAGAACGTTGGCAAATTGTATCCATACAGTCTTAGTGGGGACTTGAATGAATATCACATTCCCAGGATTAATTTAGAAGCAGAATTCAAGAGCTTTAAAGATGCTCACGACAGGCTGGAGACATGGCTTAGCAATTAAGACATATGCCTGTGAAGCCTAAGAACCTGGGTGTGATTCTCCAGGTCCCATGTTAGGCAGAGGCACTTTGTGTCTGGAGTTCATTTGCAGTAGCTAGAGGCTCTGGAGCATCCATTCTCACTCTTTCTCTCTCTCCCTCTCTCTGTCTCAAATAAATAGATAAAAATAAAATCTTCTTTAAAATGCTCATGACATAAAATAGGTAGGAGAGATGGCGCAGTGGTCAAGGTGCTTGCCTGCAAAGCCTAAGGTCCAGAGTTAGATTTCCCAAAGGCAGGTGAATGAGGTGGTGCATGCTTCTGGAGTTTGTTTGCAGTGGCTGAGGCCCTGGCATGCTCATTCTCTCTCTCTCATCTGCCACTTTCTCTTGTTCCCTCTCTCTCAAATAATTAAATATTTACTTTAAAATGCTCATGACATAAATTCCCACCTTGAGGAAATTATTCTAAGGAAATATTCATGAAGAGATGCAAAAATGTCACTGCAAGGATGTTAATTTTCATATTATTAATAATACAAAATTCCATAAAATATCACCAACAGGAGTTAATGTTATATAATTTACAAGCTTTAGTGGAAGGAAATTCATTGCCATGGGAAAATGCTCACACTGTGTTACTGGGAGGTAAATGCAGATAATGAAATATAATTAGTATGAGCATATTTGTTTAAAATGCAAATATATTCAGAAAAATGATATATCTCTAAAATGTTATTCCAGTTGTTTCTCTTATCTGAAATGCTTGGGACCAGAAGTATTTCAGATTCCAGAAATTTTTGAAATTTGGAATGCTTACATAGAGTTTAATAATCAAGTATCTGTAATGAAAAATCTGAAATCCAAGTTGGATGGAGTATTTTGGAGAATTTTAGCTTATGGATGTTTAACCATTTTGTAGTAATGGGTCTTAAATATTTTAATATCTATTTACTTAATTTATATTTGACCATGAGCACATATTGTTGGTGTGAATTTTTAAAAGATATGTTGTAGAAATAGATCGTCGCCATTTCTTGACAAGGCTGTCATGTTTTCCTCCTGGAGAAGCCAACAGGTTTGCGCTGCTAGGGTTTGTGGGCACTGCACTGAGAGAGATTCACATTTTCATGTTGCACTGAGATTCAAGACTTGAGAAACTTTTCAAACTTGTCACTCTATTGGGAAGACCAAGTTCCTCTCAGAAAGTCTTTCAGGACAGTTCTCTTCACCCTTGCCCCAACATATCATGACAGAGATCCTTGGTGTAGAACTCACGCACTACTGATCTCCAATGGCTTCTTGGACAAGCATTTGGACTCGCCACATCTCTTAGTCCCTGGTGTAATTTGTGGCGTTCTCTTTAGCACCATCCAGCAGTTCATGTCTCATAAACATAGTTCATAATTAGTGTTTTAGAAGGCAGATATGCTAACCACTATACCGTCAAAGCAAAATTAGTGTTTTGAAGGAGAGTACTCAGTATTTGTGATTGAATTATTAACCCGATTTTTTTCTCCTTTTTTTCTTATTTCCTGTCCTTAATCTTTCTCACTCTGTCCCATTTTCTTATTCTGTCCAACAGCACTACTGATAGAAATTGTGGAGGTCAAGACATCAAGTAAGAAATCAGCACTATGCTTCTCATCCCCACGGAGAGGGCATCATCTTCTCTGTGGCTATAGGTATAGCATGTATAAAACATCCAAAAATAAAACATACTCATGCTTTTAAGATTAAGTTTAAAGCTTCCCTGAAGGAAGCAGGTGCAAGTCTTGCCAACAGAATGCATTTTAACTTCAAATTCAATCAGCAGATGCCTGTTAATAGCCATGCAATGCCCTCAGTGAAGTTTTGAATGAAACCTCTAAACTGTAGGTGCTTAATGCGAGTTGACTTCTTCATTCTAACACCCACCACAGCATCATAAAAGCAACTGTTTATAATGCTCTTCATCCTATATCTTTACCACTTTCCAAAAATATGTAACAATCATGGTTTGTAAATAGGATGTATTACACTTGTAAGGAGCATACATCTAAGCCATAGAAGTACTTACCAAATATAGTTGACATATATTTACTAGTTGATCTTGCATAGAAAGAGACATAATCATAGGTTACCTTAATATGGGCCATACACATATCTTAACATTAAATGTGCCTCCAGTGCCACAGAACTTGAAATCAGATTTGTTTCAGTGAACAACATTACATTGTCAGATCATTTTCCATTTGTCTCTCCTAAATGTCCCATCAATGTATATGTAAACAGCTACCCACCATGACCACAACCCCCAAGAGGAGAAGCACAGAGACAAAAAAGCTTAAAACAAGACCATCTTACCGTTTCCCCTGTTCGTGGCTTGGGAAACAAGGAATGGTTGGCCTTGTGGGAGGTAGCAATTCTCAAGATAATCCAGCGGCGTTTCTTCCCAGATGAAGCCAAGACAGACACTGGTTGTTAAAAACAAAAGTGTCTATTGAAGTCAGTTTGGATAATGTTTCTTGTCTTCTCTCCCCTTCTGAAAGACCTTTGGGCCAGGTCAGGGGGTGCAAAAGAGTGACAGCTCACATCTTGTCAGAAAACCAAGAGAAAGTGGGCTCCTGGTGATGCTTGTATCAGAACCTCTCGGGGCTTTAATCCTTTTGCATGACACATCTGGGGAACTATGAACAGGAAACTCAGATCTGGGCAGACAGCCAAAATCATTCAGCAAACGTGCCAAGCCTTATGAAATACCAGCACCCAGACTGCACACGAGACTCTCGTTTCATGAGGCAGGCTCTCTACTATGTTGCTTCACATCTAGATGAGCTCCTTAACCTTGGCTTCTGCCCACAGCTCTGCAAGGCAGATCCCAGGCTAGATTCTTGTCTCTTTCCCTCTTTTCCACCTCCCAGTCCATCATAGAACAATGTCCACTGACGCAAGTTCCAAGGAAACATCACAGGGCCCTTCAGTCAGTTAAGTTCATGTTACTGACCTCAAACTCTTATTAGTGGTGTCCCTTACCCCTGACATGTGTCCTGAGAACACTGGAAGGCTTGGCTTGGATGACCCACTGACCACGCTTCACCTCACGGCATAGGGAGGACACAGAGAAGTGGGCGCTAGAGCGGCTCGTTCTGGATTCCACAACCTGGTCCATCCAGTGCTACACACAAGGTACCTCTGCTGTCTCTTATTGCCTGCTGGCCCTGCGCTCAGAGTCCAATCTCTTAAGATGCTACCCCAAACTCTGTAGCATGGACAGGAAGTCTGTCAAACATCTCCTTCTGCCACTCAGGCCTCCCCCTTAATTGGCCTTCAGAGGCATTTCTAGTTGCAGCCATTACATTTTCGCCTCCATACTGGCCTGAATGGCTGCTGCACTGAGTCTAGAAGACATCGTCTGAGCCTTTGTTCTTAACGTCAGCTCTGCAGCTCCTTGTCCACCTCTTTATTTGCATGTTGCCTTGCCCATTAAGAGTTAATTCTCCTTGTGTGAACTTTTCCTGCTCTCTGTAATGATAATGGAGACAGTAAGTGGACATGGATCTATGCCAGGCATTCTTCTAGGAATGCAGATTCTTTGGCCCATTTTATAGATGGAAAAAAAGTGTTCAATATTAAGTACCTTTCCCAAGATCCTTAGCCAGGCAGAGATAGAATGTAGTCTGGAGTAGCTCAAGTTTTACCTTAGAGCTAGGCAACTGATCTGCAACTGATGCGGGAAAAGGATTTATCTAATCAAGAACTGTGCAATTTCCTAGCAGCCTTCTTGGTGCCCTCAAGGCCTTCCCAAGCTAGGCAGCTACCACCCAGCTGTGCTTAACTGACAGATTAACGAAAACAAATGATTCAATTTAGTCGTAAACAGAAAAGTCAGCAACATTAAAAAGCAGCAGAGAGGTGCTGAGGAACCAGGCAAAATGTTCCTGCCTGAGGGGGTCTTGCTGGCAATGGTGGAAGATTGGGTCTAGTCCATCTTGTAAATTAATAGATGCTGATATATAACCTTACTGACATTTGAAAATCCCTCAAGAGTTGGGTGGAACTTTCCACCCTTTCTTCAATGTGGAGCAAGCCCAGGCTTACAAGGGACTGACCTGCCCCAGCCTCAGGGAAGTCCTCACAGGTCTAAGGCAAGAAGAATGAACTTCCCATCGGGCCCAAGAAAGCAGGTTCAGGGATACTTCTGGATAGTTCTGGAAAGCCAGCTATGGGCACCCTTCTTAAGAATGGAGACAAGCTTGAGGATGGAGTTCACATACAAGGGAGGGGCTTTCAGGGAAGAGCCGAAATACTAGGAACTGAGCCAACCCAGGCCATTTCTGAACTATTTAGGGACAGAAGCCAACATATCTTTCTGTTATTTTTGTTAAGCCAGATCAGTTGAGTCAGATTTTTGATAATCTGAAAACCAAGTTTCCTGACACCCACAGCACAGACCACAGACCAGTGGCAGCTGAGGGACATCTGGGAGAAGGAGTCCACCAGCCATTTCCTCTGCGAGAGCAGCTTGCCATATTCCAGCCTCTGGCTCCTCTCTGTCTCTTTCTGTCCTCAGTTTCTTCCTACCCACTCTTTCCTTTTTGCCCTTTCCCCAGCTCTTCCTTCCCCTTAGTCTCTCTCTCTCTCCCTTTCTTTAACTCCTGTTCTTCCCTGCCCTCTCTCCTCTGTTCTCTTCTCCTCTCTCTGTCCTCCTTCTCCCATCTCGCCTCTCTCCTCCTGTTCCTCTTTTGTTGTTCCCTCCCATAAAAAAAAGGAACCCAGCAGGGAGGCTCTGAATGGACAAGCAGAAGCCAATAGGGAGAAGAGGAAAGCTGCCTCACAGTGGCTTGAGGTAATCAGAAAAATGCCTGCCAGTGGGCTCCCAGCCAGGAACACTGAGAAATACAGGGTATCTTCCTGGAAGGTAGCCAGAAGCCACTGAACCTGGCGGGTGAGTGATGCGTCATTCTAGAGAAACTTTTGGCTATGGGGGGAGAGGGAGAGATCCAGCTCTTGATTCCAGCAATCTTGCTGTCTAGTACAGACAGTGCAGACACTAACCTACCACAGGCATCACCTTCCTCAAATAAGGTGTGGTAACCTACATTTCTCTCCAATATATTTAGTTTATTTTTACGGAAGAAGAAAGATTTTATTTCAAATATTTTTCTGGTTGTCTGTTCCCTCACAGAGTTCAGAAAAAACAAATAGTAACAGTTGCTGATACTAAAAGTTATTGGGAAATCTTCCAGACTCTGGAGTTCTTTGTGAATGGTAAAACATGTAATCCACTGAGCCAAGCCCACAACCCTTAACACTGAAGTTATGAGAAGGCATCATTATAACACAACTTTATTGGTAGACATGTCCTTCACAGAACACCAGAATGCCTTCATTTGTACATAACAGGTCAGAAATAGTTCCATTATTTTCATAGAAATGTCTACAATTCAGAACTGATACACATTTAATAACATGTTTACAATGCTTCCAATCCACATATGTCCTATCATCACAGTGGGTGGTGAAGGACACTGAATATATGTGTGCATGTGTACATATGAACATGTCTGTACATTGTATGTCAAAGTGCATGCTGGGAATCTGATCTTGGGTCTCCTTTACAATGGTAAGTAAAGGTAGTGTGACTCTTTTCTACTAGGTAAATTAGCCTTCCAGTGACACATTCTGTTAGTTTAACCTTTGTCCCTTTACAAAAGAGCTGCTGGCTTGCCATGACCAATGGCCCCTTGCAACCTTTGTGGTCAGCCTGGGTGAATGAGGCCTGATGGTTTGCCTGCTGACTTCAACTGTTCCAGGCAATGACATATAAATAATTCAGACCAGCCCATGACTCTCCTAGTCTACAAAACCTCTGAGTGCATCCCTCAATCCTTCATCCTTTCAGACTTTGCAAGCACAGACAAAGGGGCAGGAAAGACGCCAGATGAACTATTCCTGAGGTTGTGTTCTGGCACTCAAGGAAGCCATGATTGCTGAGGGAAAGCATGAATTGACCAGGCGCCAAGTCTGCAGAAGCTCATTCAATCTGTTGTTTAGCAGGGTTTGTAGATGGGGAGATTAGGCGAAGCTTAGTGAAGTGCGGCTTCATGAAAACATTTGCAAACATCCATCTTGTGAGCAAAATGAATTATATGGTTAGTATGATTGGATACATCCCGAAATGCACATCCTCTGTGATAAATGGATCATTTGGAGAATGGGCTGGAGTGGAAGGCCCTCAGCTCTGCAAGTGGTCCTATCATGGCTCCTTTATGTGAACTAACCTCTCCTCAGGCAGCAGCCAGGCAGTGCACTATCACAGTCATGGTCACCCTTCAGTTGTCTAGAGCCAAAGGATGTGGAAAAAGAAGGAGGGTAGGTGGAAAGGGATATATTTCCCAAAAAACATAAATTCAAGGTGCTATGATTTGGATATAATTTGTCCCCCAAGAGTTCATGTATGTAATGGAAGCTTCATTCCCTAAGGCAGCAATGTTAAGAGGTGATATAGAAACTTTATGAGGTGGAGCTTAGTGTAAAGTGATTGGGTTGGCATTTCCCACAAAATGGATTAAGGACTTCTTTGCAACATCACTTATTTCTTTAAAAAGAGGGTTTTTTTTTTTTTTTTTTTTTTTTAAGCAACTCAGACTTTGGGTTCTTTTCTCATCTTCCTGTGTGTGCCACCACCATGATGCCATCTGAACCGTCCCCAGAGCAAACACAACGTGACTTGGACTATACCCCTCTAAACCTGGGAGATCTTTTCTTCCCAAGTTCCCAGACTTAGCATTTTGTTACGTCAAAAGAAACTAGACTAATACTCAAGATTAGAATTCTGAACTGTAGTTTGAAGCAAAAAATCTTATCAAGTGAACATGGGCCAAAGGAACCAGCAAGACTTCAGATAGATTCTGGTAAAATTCCCAGAGGCCATGAAAGCTAAAAGAGAATCCCTCAAGGCCAAGCCAGAGGCAGAGGATGGAGCTTGAAGTAAAGAGCAGATTTCTATAGCAGAAAGGAAAGAATGCTTACAGAGCTCTGGGAGACCTGGAATTAAATGGCAAAGTCATGGAATGAGTAAACAGAATTCCAAAAGGTCACATTAGGATGGAATCTTAGGACAAATGTAACACTGTGAAAGTCAACACAGGCAAATCTGAAACCCACTTTGATCCTCCAGACCTAATCTAATAAATACAATTAAACCCAAAAACTGCAGATACAAAAGAATATCCAGTGAATATCTGAGTCTCAGTTGACTAACACACCTACTATAAATCCTGAGTAGCAGGATACTGTGAGCTCAGCTGCCCTTGTAGATGTGTGGTTTCTAAACAAGGGAAGATGGTTACCCATAAGGCCGTCTTCCAGAGCAGTGTTTTCCAAGCATCTACCCATCATGGCACTCAGAAAACATTAGCAAGGGTGCTCCTAGCAAGAAAAGACCAGCAGGGTCTTCCCAGCTCCCAGCACGGACTGCCTTCTGCATACTCAGAAACCATTAGGCCATACTCGACTAAGTTACCCCTAACAGTGGGATAGAAAGTTCAGGAAGCCAATGCATGAAACTATAACAATAAAGAACTCACCAATGAAATGCACCAAACCCAAAGACAGTGTGCTTCACCATCTATGAAGTATTCTCACAAGGTCACAGCTTTGGCATGAGCATCTAACAGAACTGTCCTATTGCCTCTAAGCCTCTGATGTTGGGATTCAACTTTTGTGTCCTTTTGCTATTCCCTTGTGACTTATCAATGTGCTAGGAAAGCATGTCCTCATGCTTCACATTTTGAAATAAGAAACTGAGGTCACAAGGAGAAAATCCTAAATTAGGATTTGGATCTAGACTTCACATCCTTTTTCCCCTTTCTCTGTCTTGATGCCTGGCTATACATTGCTATGGCTCTTGGATGCTTTTTTCATTTCTTTCAGGAAATAAGGAAGTTTTCAATAATGTAAGATAATCTGTTTGCTGTGTTTCAGATACTAAATATGAGTCAGTCACAACCTAATAAATGTGTTTGATTAATTGTGCCTATAAATGAGAGGTGAACCTGTATTGTTTTCCTTTTTCTCTGGTATAAGTTAACTGGGTCAATAGATTTTGAGAGCAATTCAAACATTATTAGTACAGATTTTAAGAATGTCTTTTTTACAAAAGATATGGCCAAGGTACAGAAAATATGAAAAATAATCAAAATAAAGAAGTTATTTAAAAGTCATTCCAAATCTTGCTACCTAACCCCCATTAATATTAGTTAGCATTTGGGGATATTTCTATCTGTTTTTTTTTTTTTTTTCCTTTGCACTTAAGTCTTCCTAAGTGCTTTTGACTTAAAATGTTATATGTTTTTTATGCTATGATATGGCCTTCATAATCATTTATAGTGCATGGACTATGTCATTAAATAAAGATTTGACACAGTAAAACATTCCAGAATTCTTGACTATTGGCTGTCCCAAAGTTTCTCAGTACAAATGGATATTACTGCTACTATGTATGACTTCCTATTTGGACATGTGTCCCTTTCTGTGCAGTCTTTGCTGCCTTTATGAATTTGTTTTACATCTTCAGACAATGTTTTATCCATGAGCATTTGAAAGGAGAGGCAGCACCATGGTTTTTACAGTGCTTGTTTGGGGGGCAGGGGGAATTACCGCTAAAACAAGGTTGTTTCCTTCTTCTTCTTTTTTGCATGACATGAATATTTTACCAATTTTTGTGCTACTTCTAAAAAAAAAAATGTAGTTCTGTAAAATATAAAATTAGGAGCTGGAGAGATGGCTCCCTGGATAAAGATTGAATACTTGAGTTTGGATCCCTAGAACCCATGTAAAATCCCAAAGACGTGACGGATATATGTAGTTCCAGCACACCTACAGTGAGAAGGGAAGTGTACAGAGGAGATTTTCCTAGAAGATTGTGAAACAACTAGCCTGGCAACTTCAGTAGCGAACAACATGAGATCCTGCCACAAACCAGGCAGAGCGTGAGAAGCAACACCCAAAGTTGTCCTCTACCTCCATATATGCTTCATGGTGCACGCACTTGCACACTCACTCACATGAGCATACACACAGACACCAAAAAAATTAAAGTAAATCAAATTAATTTAAGGGCTCAGTCACTACAAATTGAAGCCAGCTGCAGGGATAGGACAGGAGTGCCTCTGTAGCCAATATTCAAGGGACTACATATAATATCACACTAAATCCAAGGGAATCAATAGCTATGCAGTAACTTCATTCTTTGACTTGTCTTTCTTTATCTCCCTTGGCAAATGGAGAGTGCACATATTGTCCTGTTCCATGTCTATCATGCCTACATTCTCATAGATGGAGATTTCATGAGCCAGAAAACACACTCATTTTTCAAACGTTGCAAATATGTTTTCAGTTATAGACTAAGTCACAAAGATTCAAAAGCCCTTAAAATGTTCCTGGTGGTTAGCAAAGGGCTCGCAAACTATATGTTTATTCAGTTCTCAATTTCAGACTTTGCTGTTCTCCTGTAACAAATAGTTCTTCTTACAAAGCCACTTCTGTGGACACAAAATGCCAAAAATCAAAGCTAGTTTCCCACACTTTAACAAGTATGCCATGACTATCCGGGGCCTGAGTCCCTGGTAACCCACTATGTCTTTCGCAGCTGTCTGGATCCTAACTTGATGTCTTACCAGAATGGCTTGTCTAAAGAGAAACAATTCTCAAATGTACTACTTAACAACACAGAGTATGAATCCTGCACAAATGTTCCACGAGACAATACCAAATAACTTTCCCCTCAGCTACTACAAAAGACTTCTACCCACTCTCAGGCAAGCAATCCTTTCTCTGAGCTCACTGGCTGCTCTCTTGAAATAAAATCCAATAAAGTCTCCATTTTTGTCTACTTATGCCCTTAGTAAACTCTTTTTTAAAACTTTTTATTGACAATTTTTCATATATGTACATAATGCATTTTGATCATAATTCCCACCTCTCAGTAGTTTCCTTTCCACTGAATTCCTTCTTCTTTCAAATAGTTCCTCTTCTACTTTTATGTCTTGTGTTTTTGCCCTCCTCCACCATTCATGACATGCTGGTGGGCCCAATATTGTGTAGATCTTGTGCAGGTCATGCCAGCCACTGTGACGTCATGAATGCACTGGCTACTTCATGTCTAGAAGACAGCATTCCAAAGCACTCCTCTATATATGCAGGCTCTTACATTCTTTCTGCCCCATCTTCTGAAGTATTCCATGAGCCTTAGAGGATATAATGAAGATGTCTGATTTAGCACTTAGCACTCAGTAATCACTTATTCTCAGCCTCCCCAATACTCACCACGAATTGCAGAAAGAAGTTCCTCTGACCAAAGGTAAAAGCATCATCAATAACTTAAAAGCATGTTCATAAGCATTTACAGGAAAACTTGATGATTACAACATAGCCACTTAGCCAAACAATAGTACCTCCCCCCCTAGGGCCTATGACCTTTCCAGCCACAGACTTGTGACTAAGTTTTTAGTACCAAGCATGAATTCTCTCCCATGAAGTGTGCCTCAAATCCAATCAAAGAGCAGCAGGTTACTCCCTGATACAGTCAGCTCCTTGTTGCTGAGACAAATATTCAACCAGACACAGTTTATGGGAGGAACAGCTTTGTTTTAGGCTTACAGAGTCCAGGGAAACGCCATCAATGGCCAAAGAACCTGCTCCCATTCATAGATCCACCCAGAGAGACAACACCAACAGCCAGCACCATCAGCAAGCATTAGATGCCAGAACTCAAATTGTTCTGAACACACCTAGTAGGGCTGAACTCATATCTACCACCAAATACATAGCTTAGGGCTAGACCAGTAACATGGCCCCTTTAGCAAGGGTCTGCCCTCTAGGGGCTCATGATGAAAGCTAATTTTTTACAATTTATTTTTGTTAGATATGGACATATTTAGTACGTAAACAACACATGTTGGTACCATTCTTTCCCTCATCACTGCCACTTTTCTGAAGAGACCCTCCTCGTTGGGAATGCAGGTCAACTCCATGGGGATTGTGGGTCATGCATTGTGGGGACAGCAGTCAGTTATGGGGGAGAGGCAATGTCTCTGTGTATAATGTCCTAACTTGTGGCTCTAACAATCTTTCCAACTCCTTTTCTGCAAAATTCCCCGAGCCATGTTGGGTGCATTTTAAGTGTACTTACGTGATGGGCTCCTAGGAGCCTCAGGATCTCTGGTTTGGTAGGTGTTGGGTGTCCTCAGTGTCTCTCTCCTTCACCCTTGTGCTGGTATCAGGTTCACTCAAAAAGCAGCTCTCTTACTCATTTCCCCCAATTCCTCTGTGGTTTCATCTGGGGCCAGGGTGAAGTGCACTGGGTCATTTATCTTCTCCAGTCCAAGTCCCGTATAAAAAAGAGAAGCAGATTCTCCAAGAGAGAGTGAAGTCAGTACTGGTTAAAGATAACCATTATGACAGAGAATTTAAAGGTTGTAGACCCCCTTTTAGCCAAAATTAGTGGGAGCTTGTCATTGGAAAGCAGAATTGTTATCTGGATATGATTCTGACTTGTTTCCCAGTTCTAGATACAGTTTCCTTTCCACTAAGCAGATCTGTTAGCCAATCCAAGAGCAGTGACACCATGGCTGTGTGCCACTATTGCACTTGTGTGAGCATCACGTCAGGTTGTTTGCTTCTGAGTCACTTAGATTTTGAGTTGCTCAGACAAATGTTGGCCATTTTCCCCAGTAGCTCATGAAGTAACTTCCAGCACTAGATGGGCTAACTGTCTGGGGATTGGCTCTCTTTTGGATTCCAACCAGGTCTTTCCATGGTCCATGCTGGCAGTATATGGTGTCTTCAGCAGGAAGGTCTTACCATTAACCTCTGGAGTATAATCAAGTGCTCTGACAGAAGTCTATCTTATTTGTTTTGGGAGACCTTGTAGGTCTCTCCGATCAACAGATCATTGTGGATGTTAACCAGGTCCTGGTACAGGGAATTACAGGCCAGCTCCAAGGGAAAAGAAAAGGACATTTAAAAAAAAAAAAACCAGGAGAAATTTAAGGTTAGGCTTCATTTCACCCTCCCCAGGGCCCTTCTATTCAGGTGCTCCCCATAAGGTCCTATTGAGGGTTCACCCTTTTAGTCTAACTCCCAGGGTATAAGATTCTATGGTATAAGTTCAATTTGGGTTCAGTTTTGTGTCCCCCCCTTCTCCTTCCCCCAGGCCCTACCTTCCCTATTGTCCAAGCCTTGAGATGCCATTCAGGTATGTCAGCAACTTGGGCTGATCCAGGTTAGGAACCGCTAATGAATGACATCATGTGATAGTTGTCTTTCTGTGATTGTGTGAGTTCATATCTGTTCCATTTGGACTTGATTTTTGTGTATGGAGAAATGAATGGGTCAAATTTCATTTTTCTATATATGGTCATCCAATTTGTCCACCACCATCTATTGAAGATGTTGTCTTTCCTTCAGTCTACATTATTAGCACCTTTGTCAAAGATCAAGTAGCTGTAGTTACTTGACCTAAGGTCTGGGTATTTAAATCTGTTCCATTGGTCTATGTTTCTGTTTTTATGCCAGTACCATGCTATTTTGTTACTATGGCTTTGTAATACAGCTTTAGATCAGGTATGCTTTTTTTTGTTGTTGGTGGTGGTGTTTTTGTTGTTGTTGTTTTTTGCTGAGGATATGTTTGGATATCTGAGGCCTGCTACCATTCCATATGAATTTTGAGATCATTTTTCCAATCTCTGTAACAAATGATGAAGGTATTTTTTCTTTTAATTTGTATATTGCTTTTGGTAGACTTGCCATGTTCACAATATTAATTCTACCTATCCAGGAGCATGGGTGGTTTTTCCATCTTCTCAAGTCCTCCTCTATTTCTTTCTTGATTTTTTAAATATTTTCATTATGTATGTAGGTCTTTCACATCCTTGGTTAGTGTTATTCCAAGGTATATAAAATTTTGTTGCTATTGAAAATGGGACATCTTCACTGATTTCTTTCTCTGAATTTTTGTCCTTTGCATATAGAAAATCTACTGAATTTTGTGCATTGTTTTTGTATCCTGCCACTTTACTGAAAGAATTAATCACCTTGGAAGTTTTGAGATGGAGACTTTCAGGTCACTTATGTACAGGATCATGTCATCTGCAAATAGGGCTAACTTGACTTCTTCCTTTCCAATGTACAATTTACAATTGGGACAGAATTTCTAGTACTATGTTGAAGAGCAGTGGTGAGAGTGAGCACCCTGTCTTGTTCCTGATCTCAGTGGGAACTCACTGAGTCTTTCCCTGTGGGTCCTCACTGTTCCTGGGGGTCATTGGCCACTGATGTCCAGGGCACATGAGGAGCTGGGGGAAGCAGGGTCTTGGAGCTAGTGAGCGTGGTGGGCAATGAACTAACTGCAAGATGGTCTGATGTATAGGGCTCCTGTTTATTCAAAAGGGGAGTGGGTTTATAAACACTTGGGAAAGGTTGAGAAGGCACATATAGACTATAAGGTGATTGGATATGTAGGTTTATGGGTTGCGATCTAATTGGCTGGTGTTGGAAGGCAGAAGTGGCAAGGGAGAAGCTGCAAGGGAGATAACAGAAATGGTGGGAAAAGCTACTTGACTTCAGCCACATATTGGATGGCTACAGCTGCAGAGAGACTGTTTACTACCATATAAGGGTCTCTTGGCAGCTGGCCACAAGGTCAGGAACTGTGGGGGGTGCAAAACCTAACTATGGAATGCTCAGGTGCTTTGGGGATGGGGTGAGGGCCTGCCGGTTCCACCTTCTCTGGGCAAAGATGAGACACACTACAACCTTGAGAGAAGGGAGGGCCAGCTCTGTCACCAGAGCTGGTTACTGATGATAAGGCCAGCTGCAACCCCTACAGCCCAAGCTCCCCGGCCATGTCCAACATCCCAGGCCAGCTTCCTCACAGTCCCAGCCCATGTTTAGCAATACCCAACATTTCCCCATTAAGTATTATTTGTGCCTTAGGTGCTTTATATATAGCCTTTATTGTGTTGACATATAAACACTCCATGCCTACTCTTGCAGTGTTTTGATCATGAAGTGATGTTGTATTTTGTCAAAAGCCTTCTCTGCATCTATTGAAATAATCATGTGGTTCTTATGATTAAGTTTATTTATGGGGTGTATTACATTGACTGATTTCCATATGTTGAACCATCCCTGGATCCCTGCAATGAAGGTAAAGGTGGATAGTGCTTTTGATGTGCTGTTGAATTCAGTTTGCAAGGGATCTTTGCATCTAAGTTCATCAGGGATATAGACCTATAGTTTTCTTTTCTTGTTGCATCTCTGTTTTGTTTTGGTATTAGGATGACGCTAGCTTCATAAAAGAAGTTGGGGAGCATTCCTCGGTCTCTGATTATATGACAGCTTGAGAAAAATTGGTCCTATTTCTTCAATGAAGGTTTGATAGAATTTGGCTGAGAAGCCATCCAGTCCTGGACTTTTCTTTTGGGGGAGGTTTTTGATTACATTTTCAATCTCCATGGATGTGATATGTTTGTTTAGGAGATTAATCTGCTATGAGTTTAGTTTGGGTAAGTGATATGTGTCTAGGAATTCATCCATTTCTTCCAAATTATTCAATCTTGTGAAGAAAAGGTTTTGGAAGTATGCCCTGATGATTCTTCCAATTTCATTGATGTCTGTTGTGATCTCTCCTTTCTCATTTCTGATTTTGTTAAGTTGAGACTTCTCTTTTTATTTTTTTGATTGATCAAATTGTCCAGGGTTTTGTCAATCTCGTTTATTTTTTCAAAGAACCAGCTGCTTGTTTCATCAATTTTTAATTTTTTTTCTTAGTTGCCAATTCATTAATTTCTGCTCTAATTTTGATTCTTTCTTTTGCTTTTTTTTGCAATTCTGAACTTTTATTGAAGTGAATCACACTAAATCAAACCAATTACAGATACATATGTCACACCAAGAAAACATTTTCAGTTATGCTGACAGCCCAAAATGTTTTCCATTTTTCAAAGACAGTTTTGAATGCCAAGGGAAAAAGAATGCTCACAATGTTAGAATACAGTACCATATATGTAGTACAATCTCAACTGTGAAATAATTTTAATGTTTATACATTGAAACAAAAAAAACTAGTAGAATCAAACATCTAACTACATTCGTTTCCATTTAACGGAATCACAGATACTGAACTTTTTACTTTTGGGAAATTTTCTAATTTTCCAAGAAATTAATGTAAATTAGAAATGTACTGAGAAAATTAAACTCAGATGTTGAGGAACTTCATAGTTATCAATAAGTAAGTGCTTGGTAAGTAAACTGGCTTTGAGACATGGGTTACACAGCCTCCTTTTTCACTACAATGAAAAAGCTGCCCAACAATTTTACTACAGGTTCAAGAAAATACCAACTGGTGAAGGAAGCTCTTAAATTCTCCCTACAGGATCTTTAGTACTTAAGACCTAATCCTAACATATAAGAAATGCCAACTATGATTATTTCTTTATGTCTGGAGCTCTTTGGGTTGTATTCTTCTTGTTTTTCCAGTGCACTTAGGTGGATATTTAGGTTATTAATTTGGGATCTGTCTGGTTTTTTTTTTTTTTTTTTTTTTTTTTTTTGGTTTTGTGAGGTAGGGTCTCACTCTGGTCCAGGCTGACCTAGAATTAACTATGTAGTCTCAGGGTGGCCTCGAACTCTCGGCAATCCTCCTACCTCTGCCTCCCAAGTGCTGGGATTAAAGGCGTGCGCCACCACGCCCGGCTTCTCTCTGTCTTTTTAATGATGACATTTAGTGCTATGAATTTTCCCCATAGGACTGCTTTCATTGTGTCTCATAAGTTTTGGTAAGATGTGTTTTCATTATCATTCAATTCTAGGAATTTTACAATTTCTTTTTCAATTTCTTCCATGATCCATTCATTGTTTAAAACTGTGCTATTTAGTCTTCAGGAGCTGGTGGAGTTCTCGATATGTCTCATGTTGTTAATTTCCAGCTTTAAGGCATTGTGATGCAGGAAATTACTTCAATTTTCCTGAATTTATGGACGCATGCTTTATGGCTTATTATGTAGTCAATTTTGGAGAAGGTTCCATAGGCTGTTGAGAAAAATGTGTGTTCTATAGATTTGGGGTGGAAAGTTCTGTAAATGTCCATTAGGTCTAGTTGATCTTTGATATTGTTGAGCTCTATTATTTCCCTGTTGATTTTTTGCTTGGATGATCTGTCTATTGATGAGAGTGGAGTATTGAAGTCTCTGACTATGATGGTGTTGGTGTTTATTTCTGTTTTATTGTCGAATAGATTTTGTTTTTGTTTATAAACTGTTGTGTACCTGTATTTGGCACATATATATTTATGATTGTGATGTGCTCATGTTGGATTATTCCCTTGATGAATAGGAAATGGGCTTCTTTGTCCTTTTGGATTACTTTTGGTTTGAAGACTATTTTAGCAGATTTTAATATAGCTACACCCACTTGTTTTTTATTTCCATTTGCTTGGAATATCATTTTCTATCCTTTCACCCTGAGGACATGTCTATCTTTAGTGGTGAGATGTGTTTCTTGAAGACAGCAGATAGAAGAGTCCAGTTTTTGGTTTTTTTTTTATCCATTCTGATAACCTGTGTCTTTTGATGGGTGGGTTGAAACCATTAATATTTAAGGTTATTACTGTGAGGTTTGAATTAATAGCTACCGTGATGAGGTGTTTTATGGGTTTGGTGCTTTCTTGTGTTTTGTACTATGTTGAGCCTGGTCTATTTTGGATATTGTGATCTTCTTCTTGTCATTGGCTCTTGAGATTGGCTGTTTGACTCTTCTGTGTGGAATATTCCCTGAAGTATTCTCTGTAGGTTTGGCTTTGTGTTCGTATAATCATAGAGTTGACTTTTTTCATGGAAAGTTTTTCTTTCACCATCTATTATGAAGGATATTTTTGCTGGGTAGAGTAGTTTGGGTTGTAAGCTAGTTTTTGAGGCTTTGAAGTGTTCCATTCCAGGCCCTTCTGGCTTTCAGGGTTTCCATTGAGAAATCTGATGTAATTCTGATGGGATTTTCTTTGTATGTTGTGAATTGTTTCTCTCTTGCTGCTTTTAATATTCTCTGTTTTTGTTGTTAAAAGTTTTAACTATCATGTGTCTTAGAGAGTTTCTTCTTTGGTCCTGTCTGTTTGGTGTTGTGTGGGCTTCTTGTATCTGGATGGGCCTTTCTTTTCAGAGATTCAGAAACTTAAATAATTTTGATGAATATAGTCTCTATGCCTCTGGCCTTCTGGTATATTCATGATCTGGATGCTTGGTCATTTTGGGTATCCCACTGTTCACTTGATTTTTGGAACTTGGCAAAGTTTTTGGCCTCCTGATCAATTTCTTCTGTCTTTTCTTCCAGGTTAGAGGTTCTGTCTTCCACAAGAGTAACTCTGTTGGTGAGGTGTTCTAAAGAGGTTTTTATAATTTCTATTTGATTTTTGTTTTTCTGGTGTGTGTGTGTGTGTGTGTGTGTGTGTGTGTGTGTGTTGCATTGTGTCTATTTCTTTTTAAAGGTACAATTTCAATTCAAGTTCTGATTTTCTTGATACTTCCTGGAATTCATTCTTGCCTTTGATCATTTCTTCATTAAGCTTAATCAACTGGTTGTGAGATCTTCCATTTCTTGGTTCACCTTCAATTCATTCATATCTCTTTTGAGGGCTCTAATATTTTCTTCAATCAAGTTAAGCCTCCTGTCAAAAGATGAATGCTCTAAGAGATGGTTCTGTTCAATTTCATTGATACAATTGTTGGTTCTTTGATGGTTTGCTTCTAGTTCAGCAATTCTTTTGATCAGGGTCTCACTGGTTATTGTGTTTTCATTCTGGGCATGAATTTCTGTTGATTTCTCTTTGATTTCATTGGAGGCTTCCATTGTAGGACTAGGCATCCTTGGTGGAGATCTCCCAGTTTTCTAACTTTCGTTGGCTTTTTTGCATTGTGGTCTACCATTTTAGGAAGACTCTTTGTATTATTGAGGAGGAAGCAAATTTTTGTCCTTTGGCCCATGCACCCTCTGACTCAGGTGAACAGGGATGTTGGTACCCAGTGGCCAGTCAGAATACCAGAGCAACAGGCCTGATTTTGCAGCCCACACAGGGACCAGACCTCCACAAGCAAGGCAAAGTGGGACCCCCCAGGGCCAGGGAACTTTGAGGAGCCAGGGAAAAGGGATCTGGTCTACTCACTCCTCACCATGCCTGCCTGCACACCATGGTACAAGTGGTGCAGGGAACCCAGACCAGTGATCTGGGATAAACAGGGAAATAGGAGTCTGGCCTACTTACTCTGTACCACTGCACCTACCTGTACACCATCCAGCACAGTGTACCAAGAATGCAAGCTCAGTTTTTAATGAAACACCTGAGTCTATGGGGCCATACATTCAAACTATCACACTCCCATATCAGAAATGCCACTACTGCTACAGTGGGCATATTTTTCCTGCCTTGTCTATTTATAGCTCAGAGAGTTCACTGCTATTCGAGATTGATGTATTTTTCTCCCTTAGCAGCCTGCAGCAGTGGGAGGAGCTTTCTAGCTTCATTCCAGCTTGATTTCTCAGTGTCCTACATTTAAAACATGTAGCATCTTTAGCAAGAGAGTATTCCCTTAATAAACACTTTTTAAAAATCTGTATCACTAGCTTCCTACATCCAGTTTCTCATGGTATTCTGGTATCCTGTTCAGGAAATATTAAAGGATTTCCTCTCAAGGACAAAACAGGTGACAATATTCTACCAGTGAGGCAAGCTTTTTGTCTCTGGCATTGGATTTTCTTTAACTGCTTCTTTTGGCTCTCTTTTCTGGAGATAGAGCTCACAGATTCCACACAGACTGCAGAGGGCCTAAACACACAGGGCTACTGGAGCTACTGAAAACACTCCAGGACATGTGGACTGCATCTTACACTACAACTGCTGCCGGTGATAGCTGTCACAGGAGGGGAGGAACTGATGGTTATCAGAATCCCTCGGATTACTTGTATGGAGTTCTCTCTCCTCACCTCCCTTGGCCTCTCTTCTCTGGTGCTTGCTTGTGAGAACTCCCTCTTCCCTCTCCTATCTCACTCCTCTCTTCTCTCTCTCTAGCATCTACAACTACTCTTCCCCAAAGCAGGAGAGGACAGAGGGTATGTGGCTGGTGTTTGCTTACCAGCTGTTCCCCTTCTAGCCCAACTTACTGATCTCAAAAACTTATAGGGGAGAAAACTTTTGCTACTTCTAGATAATGTCTCTCCTTTTCACAATTAAACTCTGGCCATGTTTCCTGTGGTAGTTTGAATGTGATAGTTTGAATGTATGGCCCTATAGTCTCAGAAAAATTTTAAATTCTTTAAAAAATGTTATTTATTTATTTGAGAGAGAGAGAAAAGAGCAGAGAAAGAGAATGGGTGTACCAGGGCCTCTAGCCACTGCAAAGAAACTCTTGATGCTTGTGCCACCATATGCATCTAACTGAATTGAAACTGAGTCTTTAGCCTTCTCATGTAAGCACCTTAAATGCTAAGCCATCTCTCCAACCTGAATCTCAGTCATTTTTGATTAAACTTCTTCCTTGAGCCCTAACAGGCAGAATCGTGTTACAAAAGGGCATGTCACTAGGGATGAATCCTGGAGTCCAGCCCTAAGGTGTGTTTGGAGACCCAATCTTCAGTCTAGCCCTACTAGATGTACTCAGAGCAGTTTGAGCTCTGGTGGTTTGTGCTTACTAGTGTTGGTGTTTACTTGCTGAAGCTGTATCTCTCTGCTTGGATCTATGAAAAGGGAGCCAGCATTTCCCACCATTGATGGTATTCCCCTGGACTTTGTAAACCTGAAATAAAACCCTTTCCTTCTATAAGCTGTGTCTGGTTGGATGCTTGTCCTAGCAGTATGGAATTGAGTGAAATATTTCCATTTCTGAGTCTCACCTCAAGGTCAGTTCAGTCTGACTTACCAGACACTTTGGCCCTAGCATACTATAGGTAGCCCCAGAGTTAAATTTGGTTTCACTTTTGTAAGCAGGAGTTCCTCTATCCAGTGAGGATGCCTTAGCTAATACACTGCCTTTGGGTAGACCTTGTATCCATTTTTTGGTTTTGCAAGGTAGGGTCTCATTATAGCCCAGGCTGACCTAGAATTCACTCTGTAGTCTCAAACTTGAACTCACAGCAATCCTCCTACCTCAGCATCCCCAGTGCTGGGATTAAAGATACACACCACCATACCCGGTTTGGACCTTGTATCTTTTTAAATGTTTGTTTATTTTTATTTATTTGACAGCAACAGACACAGAGAGAGAATGGGTGCACCAGCGCCTCCAGCCACTGCAAGTGAACTCCAGATGCATGCACCACCTTGTGCACTTGGCTTACATGGGTATTCAGGAATTCAGCCTCTAACCAGGGTCCTTAGGCTTCACAGGCAAGTCCTTAACTGCTAAGCCATCTCTCCAGCCCCCTAGACCTTGTATCTTGATAAATCCACAATGGTCACATATCCTCTATCATACCCAACTTGCTCATGGAATATATTCTCAAAAAAATGGTCTAAATTTGATACTGGAGCTCTCAAAAAGAACCAGTGTGTTTTCTTTTACAATTCCTGTCCTGTTACACATTCTCAGACCTAAATGCTCACCCCTCTAATACAGAGAATTTATAACTCCACTCTACATCTTGACTTCCTCTGGTGCAACTTTTCAGAGTAACAAATACTATGTTAAAAGTGTTCTAGACCCAACTTACTATTGCAACACCAACAGCTCCCTGTTTAGCTATCAGAGGACACTAAGACCCTGACTCATCCCAACAGATGCATGGCTAGGAGAGGAACAATTACAAGGGCCAAGAGGTTCCCTCTAAATCCCTGAGTATAACTCACAAGGAGTTACAACTGACTTTAACAATAAAACAGGCATCTCTAAGAAAGTATAAGCAAAAGATAAAATAATAAGTAATATAAAACAAGCTTCCAGCCAGGATTCTCATCCTGACTTGGCTGAGCTGTAGGAAGAACCTGCTACTCCAAAAGACCTGCAGATAGTCATTCAGATGACCAGCTTTAGCCCATTTAAGAGGCACCTTACCAGGTCTCCATAAGTACTCCAGTGGTGATCAAACTCCAGAGAATTACTAACTGGGTTTGCCTGTCCTAGACATCACCCTATATTCCAGAAAGGGCTCAAGGTGAGATAAAAGAGAGCCATGCTGAGTAACAACTCATTCTAGGTCATACATATTCTCTTCAAAAAGGATCAAAAATGGCCAATTCAGATAAGTAAATCTATGGGCTCATGATACTCACTCCTGATTTTGGAATCATCCACATGGGAGATGCCTTGATAACACATGCTTGTGTTCCTGTGTGCGTGTGCATGTGTGCGTGTTCACACATGCTACACAACAGTGGAAGTCAGAGGACATATGCTCACCCTCACCTATGCCCCACCAGGCAGATCCTTTCTTGACTGCATGAAAAATTCTTTAAGACATTCCATTCTTCTGTCAAAACTAATTTGTCTGACTCTGAGTAAGTAAAAATCCAACTCTATTATTTCAAGTCCCCTGTGTCATTACTAGAAAAAAAATCTTCATCATAGCTGGGTCTGTTTACATTCATCCTTAGGCTGAACCACAATTCTTGTACCTTACTCTAATCTTGAAACACATCCCTTAACTTTTCCTATGAATCTTTAACCCAGAGGACTCCCCAGAGCATCACAGGGCCACTGATACACAATAATTATCTATCTCCTATATCAACACTGCCATGCCTCATAGGGACCTGTAGAGAAAAGTAAAACCCAGATTCTCTGCCCTTGTGGCACAAGAGGTTCTAGCCTTCCCTAAAAGGCAGAATTTTTCCTTCATGCCAGGCCTGATGTTCTGTTTTTTCTTATCACCAACTTCTTCAACCATGATCCCTCTTATCCTGTAAAATTTCTTACATTGCTTTATACTTTCATTCCCTGCCTCCTTCAATGGCTACACAAATTTGTTTCTTCCAAAATCCAACTATCAGACTTCTAAGTCTGTACAAAAAGATATCTACCCATCACCCTCAGAACAGATCCTGAGACATCATATCCACATTGAGTCAAATGCTACAAAACTTCTCTGTGAACTTCCAGCCAATAATATCATTTGAACTTACACTAGCAAGCTCCCATATCTCCATTCTTGTTTTCTGAGTTCTGCATTATGTCTTTGGCCCTTGCTTACTTAATCTTCTTGTATAACCAGTAAATAGTGTCACAGTCTACTCATTGATCTTTTGCAATAGGCACTCCCTCATCCTTCAAAATGTCTCTCAAGCCTTCTAGGCCTATGATCGCATCTGTGGTGAATTGGCAGTGCCCCAGCAGCGACCCAGTCCCAAAGCAGCTATAAAATACAGATCCTTGTCTCTTCTCTGTGGTTTGATCTTGCTGTTCTTTCAAGGGGGCAAATGTAGAGACAAAATGGTGCTGGGAAGACAAAATGCTCAAGCCTCAATACCCAAGTTCAATCCCAAGACCACACATAAAATCAACAAAAAAACTAAAAAGTCAGAAGCCTTGATGGAATTCTGTAATCCCACCATGCTTATGGAGAGATAGGAGACAGACACGGAAATTATCCCAAAAGCTCCTTCTGAACACTGAAGCAAAAGAGCAATAGCAGCAGAAGAAACCCTGCCTGCATGAGGTGGAAAGTGAGGACTGGCCTGAAGGTTGTCCTCTGACCTCCACTGCCATGTAGCATGCGTGAACATACACACATGCACACACACACAGGAACACAAGCGGGTGAACACATGCTCCATTTTTCAATTAAAATTAAATTAAAGGCCAGAAGCAAAAAGCTAAATTCCTACCCTTTAACAGTGAGGCCATGACTATTTGGAGCCTGTCTCCATGGTAACCAGCCATGTCTTACACAGATGTCTGGAGACTAACTACAAATAGCCCATGTCACCTTATAGGAACAGCCAGTCTCAACAGAACTTTACTCTTTGACAAGATAGATAGAAATACGTTTTATTTTTTTATTTTATTTATTTATTTACTTGAGAGTGACAGACAGATGGAGAGAGAAAGAGGCAGAGAGAAAGAGAGAGAATGGGCACACCAGGGCCTCCAGCCATTGCAAATGAACTCCAGATGCATGTGCCACCTTGTGCATCTGGCTTACGTGGGTCCCGGGGAATGGAGCCTCGAACCGGGGTCCTTAGGCTTCACAGGCAAGTGCTTAACTGCTAAGCCATCTCTCCAGCCCTGACAAGACAGTTAGATATCCATTTCTATCCACTTATGGATTCCAGGTAACTCCCCATCAGCTACTATAAAATACATCTACCCTTCTCAGCCTTACCATCCCTTCTGTGGACTCACTTGTTGCTCTTTTCCAGTGCATTTTAATAAACTTTCTTTCTTTGTCTATTCATGCACTTGGTAAATTCTTTCACTGCCAATATTGCCAGGCTTCCCCATTCCATTTTGCACAGTATCCCCAGGGTCATTACAGCATCTCCTGTTTTCTCAAAGTAGCAGACTCCAGACCATTTCCTGCTCCCTTCTCTAAACATGACCTGCACATGATTCTTTGAGATTCACTACAAGCTACCACTGTGAGAAATTTGCAAGACCTTTTGTCTTATGTGGGATTCTTCACAAACTGTTCTCATGATTGTCTACCCTCTCCATTACCAAGAGAAAGAAAAAAGACCTCTATCTGGAATGAGAAAATGATTCAGGAAACCCTAACATGTCTCTTTTCCTCATAATTCACCACTGTCTTCTTGTGAAACAAGGCCAAATGGTCTCCAAGAATCTCCAAGCTGAGCAAGAGTTGTGGAAGTCAAAGGTTAGGATGGGTTGGCTTCTCAACTGATGCTTATGCCTTGAGCTCTCTGGTTTTGAAGTCAGTATCTACAGTCAAACAGGTGGCTCTTCCTCTTCCCAGCTGGGTGTGCCTGAGCAAGTTTCATGGCCTTTCTGGGCCTTTCGTTTCCAGCAAGAAAACTGCAAACAAAGAATTGTAAGGGAGTCTGTAAAGATAACTCAGTTAGTAAAGTTGCTTTCAATTTCTAGAACCCATCTTTTAAAAGCAAAAGCCACATGGTTATAATCCAAGCACTAGAGAAGTGGAGGTAGATGAATCCCACTGGCAAGTCACTCTAGACTACTTAGACTACAGGCCAGTGAGAGACTGTCTAAATAAAAGATAAATAAATAAATAAATAAATAAATAAATAAATAAATAACATCCGAGGAAGCCCCCTGAGGTTGTCCTCTGGCCTCCACACACATGCATATACACATATGCACAGTATTGCAAGTGCGATAAATACATACAACACACTTAAAACAGAACTTGCATTTAAGATTAATGTTGGTTTTCTTTGTAACTTCCTTCTGTTCTTTTAAAAGCACTGTATCAGGGCTAGAGGGATTGCTCAGGGGTTAAGTCACTAGCCTGCAAAGCAAAAGGAACCAGGTTCAATTTCCCAGCACCCACATAAACCAGATGTACAAGGTGGCGCATGCTTCTGGAGTTCATTTGCAGTGGTGGAAGGCCCTGGTGCGCCCATTCTCTCTCTCTGCTGCTGCTGCTTTCTCTCTCTCTATCTGTCTTCTTTCCTCTCCCTCTTCCTCTCTCAAATAAAAATAAAAATACTTTTAAAATGTTTAAAAAGCACTGTAACCACATAAGCACAGTTAAAACTGGGTATACCTGAGGGAGTGATTGTCCCCTGTATTTCCTTCTGCTGCTCTAGTTTCCTCCTTCTGCCTATAAATCTGCATCTTCATGCTAGCTTCCCCTCACACAGGTCCCCCAGGAATCATAGTGACCAGAATCTCAGCTAGTTCCTCAGCCCTTCAACCATCACCCACTGGGATGATGCGGCTCAGAGTGCTTGCTCCATTCTTAGCTTTTGCAAATTTGAGTCTGGTGATGGGTCTGAAAATATAGTTCCAAAGACCCGCTTCTAGGAATCTTCTAGAATGTCTGAGCTTCCACTAACCCTCACACCAACTCCACCAGGTCCAGTGAGCTCCCAGTTAGCCCTCTTCTCCTTCTTCTTCATCCTACCTATGCTGTTTCTGTCTTACTTTCAATTTTTACAGTTTACTTTTAAATAGCCAATGATATTCCCGAACAAGTTCAATTTCATCTTAAAATCATTCTTCTAGAACAATGAGAAGATTGTTGAATTAGGATACCTTCTATGAGGCCTACTTTACATTGACTTATGGTTTTTCAGATGATACATGTGTTTAAACCACAGTTTAGTACACTCCTTACTAAATTAAAAGCATAGAGTAATATAAAAGAAAGGAAAGGAAGTAAGTAATGAACATGTAACAGAAAGTAATGACATGGGAAGCAAAAATACACTACAGCAGATAAACAGTGCCCTAAACATGTCTAATAAAACCAAAAGACCTCTAGAAATAGAAACACGACTATAGATATGTCAAAAATTAAACATAAAAGAAGACAAAGGACTGCTTTAACCAGTAAGTTTAAAGGAATAACTTCCAAGGAAAACATAATGTATAAAAGCTGACTGGAGAAAAATGGAAAATCTGGCTAGTCTTATAGAACACTGCATATGCAATCCATATAAAACTTTCTTTGAGACAGATTGTCTCTATGAATCCCAGGCTGATCACAAACTTGTAATCCTCTTGCCTCAGTCTCCCAAATGCTAGGATTATGGGCTCTGTAAAACATTTTGAAAACAAAATACTTTGATTAAATATTACTTTGAGTAGAATAGATAATCCCCATTTTATATAAATTCTTATCTACATCTTAAAAGACAAAAAATTTAAAGCAGTTGGTTTTACTATATTCTGTGTTATTGACATTAACGTAAAACTCAATGTAAGAAAATAACATTTCAATATATAAGGCCAAATGTTAAAATAAACTATAAATGTCTAACCAGTAAGGATTTTTAAAAGATCTGAAAAACCATGTCCATGTTGGGATTATTCTAGGAAGATAAGCATGGCTTAACCTCATGAAATCAATTAATATTATTGGTCATAATTGAGAGAAATTCTGAGGCAGAAGGATGTTGAGTTTTAGGCAAGCTTGAAACTATAGCAGAAAAAGCTGCATAGGAACTTTACATTTCTATAATATATTTATTTAAAACATATAGCTGACTTGGACTACAGTTTGTTAGTTAGAATAAAGTATAAAAGGATATATGTATTTAAAATAAGAGCACAGGGTTAGCAAATCAAATGTTATAAAAAGATTCAAATGCAGCCAGGCCTGATAGTACACACCTAAGCCTAACAGAGTAGAGGCAGGAGGATAGAAAACTCAAGGTCAGTCTGGACTATATAGCAAGACTTTGTATCAAAATATAAAATAAACAAACAAACAAACACAGAGGCTTTAAGATATAACAAATTTGTAAACTTACCTATATTATCATTGAGATACTCTACTTACCAAAAGACATCCTAAGAAAGCAAAAGTGGAAGTCATTTGTGATACAAATAACATGCAGAAGCCAGGCATGGTGGCACAACCTTTAATCCCAGCTTGGGAGGCTGAGGTAGGTGGATCACCATGATTTGGAGGCCAACTGGGGCTAAGGAGAAAGTTCCAGGTAAGTCTGGGCTACAGTGAGACCCTGCCTTGAACACAAAGAGAAAGAATTAGTATTAAATGCACATAAAGAACTTTTCGAATCAGAAAGAGAGAAAAAACAAATATTAAAATGCATTCAAAAAGACAAAACAGGCATTTTGCAGAAGTGAAAACTCAGAAGATCAATAACCTAAATGAAAGAAAACTAACTTCAACACTAAGGAAAATTCTAAGTGAAAGGATGGCACTACTTGTAATGAGCTAGATAGGCCAAAATATATATATTCAAGTCTAACAAAACAGATAATGGCAACCAGCAGAAACCCTACTTGATGTGTTTTATCATATCTACTGGAAAATATCTGAAGATTATTACCTGAAGATGCAAGATACACCTTGTCTAAAGCATACTGTGCACATACATTGGGAGAGAGAAACAAGATGAGTCATGACAGCAAAACTCCAGTAACACCCCCCAAATCACGTGTAATAGAATGGAAAAAGCAATTATGCTGTATTCATACTATCAAATATGGTACAACAATAAAAACTGAGCTCAGCAACATGTATCAGTATGGATAGAGCATGGAAACAAAACGTAGGGGTCAGGGACATAGGTCAGTGTGTTAGAGTGCTTGCCTGGCACAGGCAAGGCCCCAGATTACCTCCAGCACATTTTTAAAAAATGGTATTTTTAGCTGGGCATGGTGGTGCACATTTTTAATTCCAGCACTTCAGAGGCAGGGGTAGGAGGATCACATGAGTTCAAAGCTACCCTAAGATTACATTGTGAATTCCAGGTCCACCTAGGCTAGAGCAAGACCCTACCTCAAAAACCAAACATAATAATAATAATAATGCTATTTTTGGACAGGTGTGTACATCTTGTCCAGATGGTTGATTTCATATCTCCTGCTTGCTCACAAGTTGATGGCCTTTTCCCCCAGCAGCTCATGTAGCACTTTCTAGCACTATGAAGGCTAGCCATCAGGAAGCTGGCTTCCTTCCAAATTCCACCCCCCCCACACACACACTCCTTCTGAGAGTTATAACTTTTAGTTTACTATCCAAGAGAAACGTTTCTATAGTACTAATTCATGTTGCTTTAGTTTTGTGTATCTCTTCCCCAGTCCTCCCTTTTCACTTCCCCCAAATCCTTCCATCCCTATTATCTGTCTCTAGAGGTGTCTGTCAGGTATGCCTGCAACTCAAGCTGTTCCAGGTTAGGAATCACATATGAGGGAGAACATATGGCATTCATCTTTCTGTGTTTGTGAGTTTACTTAGTATGATTTTTTTTCTAAGTCCATCCATTTTCCTGCAAATTCCATGACTTTATTGTTCCTTACTGCTGAGTATTGGGTATATGTACCACATCTTCACTCTCCATTCATCTGTTAATGGGCATCTGGGCTGATTCCAGATTATTGATCCTGATTATTGGGATGTACATACCTGTGTAATAGTGGCACTCAGCCTGCAATGGCATGCAGGTATCTTATTGGGTAAGAAACGTACTCAGTGGGAAGGAACTCAAGCTAGTACTGGGAACCAAGTCAGATATAAAGATCATGGACTCCAGTGAGAAGCTTCCACTAGTCTTTGGACAAAAGAGAGGCTACACCCATCAAAATCTCACTTAATTAAGTATGCTTATTCCTTTTAACCCATGTTGCTCTCGCTGTCCATTGGAGAATCTGTTTTCTCATTTTCAGAAGGTAGAGAAAACTAGGAGAAGCAAAATCTACCAACATGACAAGAAAAAACAGATGGCTCCCTATCATGAGATGAGTCACCTCTCACACATCAGCCAGGGTCCAGATGACACCACAGAGGAAAGTTAAGCATGATTGCTGCTCTCATAGCAAGCCTGACAACCTGCACAGGATAAGGGCAACAGACATTGAGGACACTCAAAATGTATCAAAGCAGAAATCCAGAAGTTGCTGACAGCTTAACACTAAAGTAGACTTGCCAAGGCTCAGGGAACATTGCGGAAGAGGGGACAGAAATACTGTAAGTGCCACAGGGTGGAAAGGTAAATCTAGAGGCACCCCACCCACCCAATGACTGACTGCTGCTCTCTTAAGTCATAACCCCATGTGGAACATCAGCAACCCCACTGAGGAGGACCCTCAGTGAAAGAGGGGCAGGGAGGGGAGATGGGACCAACACATGATTTGTACAAACAACAAAGTTTCTAAATAATCAAAATATCTTCTATATTTCTAATAATATGGAGCTTATACCTGGAGATCAGGACTCTGAATATCTGGGGGGGTGGGAGTTATAAGCCTCCTGCAATTTTCCAGGACTAAATCAACAGAGATGCACAAAGCTTTCTATGAAAAGCCTAGAAGAGCTTCAACCAATAAACTAGATCTAATGTATTCCTAAGCCCAAAAATCTTGACTAAATTGAATTTGCAATATTCAAAATCCACCTGTTGAACAGAACCAAAGGATAGACAGAAGTGCTATGGAATGCTGCCTTCTAGACACAACGTGGCCATTGTGCTCATGACCTCACAGTGGCTCTTGTTACCTTCACAAGACCTGCACAATATTGGGCCTGTCAATATGTCATCATGGATGATGGAGGAAGGAAAAAATGACGTCAAAGTAGAAGAGGTTCAGGAAGAGGGGTTGAGGAGAGAATTAAAAGAAAATAGATTATACCATCTTTAATAGCATCACAGGTTAACAATGAAGCCTTCCATACAGGCTTTTAGAGATATTTAAGATCCAAATAATTAGGCTGGAGAGATTGCTCAGTGGTTAATGGTGCTTGCTGGGTTCAATTCCCCAGCAGCCATGTAAAGCCAGGTACACAAAGTGGTGTATGTGCCCTGGAACACCCATACCTTTTTTCTCCCTTTTCTTTCTCTCTCTCTCTCTTCTCCTCTCCTCTCTGCTCTCAATTTCCTTCTTTCTCTTTCTCTCAAATAAATAAATGAAAATGTTTTTAAAAGATACAAAGCATTATAAGCACAATCAAGAAGATTGGGGAAAATATGAGCTAAATAGATAAAGACATAAAGAATGTCAACAAAGCATAAATTGGAACCCAACAGACAGTCTAGAGCTGAATAAAAATTTAATTGATGGATCAACAGCTATTTAATTATAGCAAAGCATAAGGCTAATGAACTAGATTGTTTAACAGAAAACCCTGAGAGTACTGCATAGAGAAAAAAAGAATGATACACATACATGGCAGAAGAAACCATGACACATGGGACCTATATTCAAAAAATCTAACATATGTGTAGTCGATTTTGGAAGAAAAAGAAAAAAACAAATCAGAAATAACATTTGAAGAAATAATGCCTAAAGTCAACAAACCGCATATTCATGGGCCTTGGTAATTCCCAGAATCATGGGAAAATAATATAACATAATATAATAAAAGTAATATAGCCAGTGTGAAAGGAAATTCACAAATGTAAAAAAGATATTCTTCAAAAAATGCAGGTGATTCTCAGTGGTCCAGATGTTGTTTATGAGAAACATAAACAACTATTATTAATAGTTCAAATAAATAAAGACAAATTGTTAAATACTTTTAAATTTTACAGTAACTAACACAAGCATGCACAAGACTCTGGCTTCCTCCTCCATACAAAAAAAAAAAAAAAAAACTGATGTATATATAGTTATAGAATTGACACAAAATTAAAGCTATGTAATGTAAAAACAACAAAAAAGAAACAATAACAGGAATTTTTAAATTTACCAGGGTCCCCAGAGTAGACTGACAATGTGAAAAGAAAGAACTGGTGAGCTCTAAAGTAGACTAATAAAACAATATACAATTGCAATAATTCAGAGAAATAATTATAAAAAAATTAACAAGGCCCCAGAGACCACTAGGATAATAGTAAATTTTCAGAAATCACAAAAAGCAATGATTAGAAAATTATTTGAAGAAATGATGATTGACAACTTCTAAAACTTGGTGAAAAAATATTAATTTTCATATTGAACAAGTTCAACAATGAAACACAAAATAAATTGTAAGAAAATTACACTTGGGCACATCATAAGCAAACTTAAAAACCAGTGATAAATAGATTCTTATGTAAAACTGAAAAACAACACAGTTTATACAGAGAAAATAATAATATGATTAATAACTGGCTTCTCATCTGAACTTATGAAAGATAAAGAGCATTGGAAAACATATTCTAAGGTCTCAAAGAAAATTAAAATATCAATGAAGAATTCTTATTCAGGGGCTGGAGAGATTGCTTAGTACTGAAGGTGCTTGCCTGCAAAACCTAAGGACCCAGGTTTGATTTCCCAGTATCCATATAAAGCCAGATGCACAAGGTGGTGCATGCATCTGGAGTTCATTTGCAATGACTGGAGGGCCCATTCTGTCTCCCCCCCCACACACACACACATAAATAATCAGGTTGACAATGAAAATTAACTCAAGTTCAATCCCTAGAACCACACAAACAGGCAAACATGAATACTTGCATCTGTAACCCACGTCCCATAGGGGAGCAGAGACCCAAGAATAACTGGACCTCATGAAAAGAACTGTAAGCTCCAGAAGCACTAAGTGACTCCAGGTAAATCAGAATGAGCAGAAGAATGATGGAGCAGGACACCTGATGTTCAGAAGAATGGTGGAACACATCTGGATTTTGCAGGACATAATAGATAAAATAATTTAAAAATTTAAAAAAATAATGGTGATGATGTTCAGAAGAAGAATGGTGGTTCAGAACAAGGACACCTGATGGTCAGAAGAATGGTGGAGCAGGACACCTGATGGTCAGAAGAATGGTGGATCAGGACACCTGATGTTCAGAACAATGGTGGAGCAGGACACCTGATGTTCAGAACAATGGTGGAGCAGGACACCTGATGTTCCTGCCTGCTAAGCCTGATGTTCAGAAGAATGGTGGTCCCTGATCTCCAGAAGAATGGTTCTAATGTTCAGAACCAGGACCCTGATGTTTCAGGACACCTGATGTTCAGAAAATGGTGATCAGGACATGATGTTCAGAACAATGTTCAGAACAATGGATCAGGACACCTGATGTTCAGAAGAATGGTGGGGCACAATGCCTCACTGATGTTCAGAACAATGGTGGATCAATGTTCAGAACAATGGTGGAGCAGGACACATCTGGACACCTTTTGTTCAGAATGCAGCTGAACAAGAGACTCAGAACAATGGTGGAGCAGGACACCTGATCTCTATCTGATGTTCAGAACAATCTTCCTCAGGACACCTGATGTTCAGAAGAATGGTGGAGCAGGACACCTGATGTTCAGAACAATGGTGGAGCAGGACACCTGATGGTCAGAAGAATGATGGATCAGGACATCAGAAGAATGGTGGAGCTCTCTGATGTTCAGAAGAATGTCTCAGAAGAATGGTCAAAAACCTGATGATCAAAATAATTTAAAAATTAAAAAAATAATAATGGTGGAGCAGGACACCTGATGTTCAGAAGAATGGTGAATCAGGACACCTGATGTTCAGAAGAATGGTGGAGCAGGACACCTGATGTTCAGAACAATGGTGGATCAGGACACCTGATGTTCAGAACAATGATGTTCAGAACAATGGTGGAGCAGGACACCTGATGTTTAACTGATTATCAGCACCAACTACAACATACAAACATGTGAGGCCCCTCAAGGGCACATATATGCATATCTACTTCACCCTACACACGTATGTAGCACACCACTTCATTTTTGTCAGAAAGCACAGGTCAGGATCACCACAGTGAATTGAAAATCATGATAAGGAAATTCACTCTAATATTTTGGTATTACAATTTTTACATAGTTATATATATACAATAGTCTATTGATTTATATTATTTCTTTAAAAATCACATCTTATTCAGAAATATTTTAATACCAAAACTTGCTAGCAACCACCTGAACTATTAGTCATTTTAAAAAACATTTTATTGATTGATGGATTGATTTTCAACAGAGAGTGAAAGAAAGAGAATGGGAATGTCAGGGTGTGGTAGTTTGAATAGATGGCCCCCAATATATTCAGTGTTTTATTAGTTTGTAGTTTGCATTTGCAGCCACCTGGCTGGAGATAATGTCACTGGGCAGATCTTCAGGTGTGGTGGTGAGTTTGAGATTTCAATCTAAAGATATGCAAAGTGTCCCTAGTTAGAGTTCCTGAGGTGTGCTGTGCTGTGTGGTTTTTGGCTTGTGGCTTTTCTCTCTTGCCTGGTCCTGTAAGAGTAGACCAGCTTCTTCTGCCATTATGGAATGTCCCCTAGATCTATAAGCTTCAATAAATATTCCTTACTCCATAATTTTGCCTGGTCTGGAAGTTCATCTCAGTGAACCTGAAGCTGTCTGCTACACAGGGTCTTAATGTCTGTCAAAAGTTGGAGTGACTGTTAATTTTTAAACTAAAAACATAAAGGCTAAGAGCATAGCTCAGTGATACTGGGCTTATCTAGCATGCACAAGGCAGTGGATTTGACTCCACCATCACAAAAGATATATTAATTAATTTTAAAAAGACATCAATTAATTGACTCAAGAAACACGTCTCTATAGCATCTGATAGCCTTTCACCAATGGTAGAATATCTTTCAAAATTGGAGTCAATCTTTCCAGAAACTGTGGCTGAGATATCAAATAGGTTTCAAATTCCTTTGTTGCTATTACATTTAAGTTTTATCATGAGATGGCCAGATTCCAAGCCATACTTCAAAGTCTAGCTCTTGCTATTTCCAGGACATCTGTGGTAACTTCTTCTGACATTTTCTTTGTTTATTTTTTACTCATTTATTTGAAAGCGACGGACAGACAGAGAAAGAGGCAGGCAGATAGAGAAAGAATGAGAATGGGCACACCAGGGCCTCCAGCCACTGCACATGAACTCCAGATACATGTGCCACCTTCTGTATCTGGCTTATGTGGGTCCTAGAGAATCGAACCTCAAACCTGGGTCCTTAGGCTTCACAGGCAAGTGCTTAAACACCAAGCCATCTCTTCAGGCCCCTCTTCTGATATTTTGAGCACCTCAGAGGCACCCACAAGAGTTGGAATGAACTTCTTACAGACTCCTGTTGATATTTTGGCTTCCTTCTATGAATCACAGTGTTTAGGGTATTTTGTTCATTTTGTTTGCTTGCTTTTTACATGCTGAGAACTGAACTCAAGGCATGTATGTGCTTGGGAAGCATTCTGCTATTGAGCTATATACCAGCCCGTTTTAATTTTTTTTTTTTTTGTGAGAGGACTTGCAAAATTGCCCAAAAAGAACCTGAACATTCAATTTTCCTGCCTCAGTTTCCTAAATAGCTGGAGTTATAGTTGTGTTCCACCATGTCTAGTTCCGAATGTTTTCAATGGAATGTAGAATGGTGACTCCTTTTCAAAGGGCCTTCAGTGCACTTTGCCCAAGCCATCAGAGGAATCACTGTCTACAGAGCAATACATTACCTTATGAAATACATCCATTAGAAAGACACCATGTCTCCTTGATCCACGGGCTCCCAAATGGATGTTGGGTTTGCAGACATGGAAACACAACTTTCATTGTCCACTTCCACCAAAGCCCTGAGGGGAGTACTATTTTGAAAAGAAATTTTTTTTTTTTGAGAGCTAGGTTTCACCATTGGCCTTAGGGACTGGGGTGTCAATCACTGGTAGAAAGTTCATCTGGCATTGCAAAGCCTTAGGTTCAACTTCCAGCACCACAAAAACAAAAGTGGGCTTAAAATACTCAGCAAACCCCATGGCTAAGAGATGTATTGCTTTCTAGGTTTTGATGTTCTGTTTGTAGAGCACAAGCAGAGTAGACATAGTATAATCCCAACAGACCCTAGGACCTTTGGGATCACAATTAAGCATAATATTCAATATAAAGTCATCAACTGCACTGGATCCTAACGAGAAAGTTACAGTGTTCTTTGAAACTTTGAATCAAAGCATTGACTTCACATCTGACAAAATCATCAAAAATATATAACAAATGGCTACAAATCAATAAGAAAGATCCAGGCAACCCAAGAGAAACTGAACAAAATATTCAAAAAGTATTTTAGGGGACTGGAGAGATGTCTTAGGGGATAAGGTGCCTGCCTCCTAAGCCTAAGAATGCTGGTTCCAATCTCCAGCGGTTCCAATCTCCAGGTCCCACGTTTAACCAGATGCAAAGTGACGCAAGGGCGCAATGGATTTCGTTCTCAGCAGCTGAGACACTGCTGCACGCCTCTCTCTCTCTCCCTCTCTCTCTCTCTCTCTCTCTCTCTCTCTCCAAAATTAAATTAAATTAAATTAAATTTAAATTTAAAAAAAAAGTATTTTAGGGACTGAAGAAATGGTTTAGCAAGTGACAGTACTTGCTGTACAAGCATGAGGACCTGAGTTGAATCTCCAGCACCCATATAAAAACCCAGGCACGACCATGCATGCCTATAATCCTGAAGCTGAGGGTGATGGAGACAGGACTACTGCTACTCCCTGGTTAGCCAGTCCAAATGAAAGGAGAGAAGCTGCAGGCTCAGTGGGAAGTAAGGTGGGAGAGAGACAGAGTAGGACAGGCAACATCTTTTTCTGGACTTTGCACATTTGTACTTGGCACATACATCAATAATTACCATACATACCCATTTAAATGACCACCCATAGATATCAAAAAAGTTAAATATTTTAAATATTTTAATTTAATTTGCCATAAAGGAAATATAATTAAAGATGAACAAACCAGGTGGTGGTAACTACTACCAAAGAATATATGTGTATCCTACGACATCAGTTTCACTCCCAGGTTTATGGCCAATGTAAAAGTGTGGAAAAGAATATTAAAAGACATGTCTAAGATTATTTATGCAGCTCTATATTTAAAGCCCCAAATTAGAAGCTATTTATAAAAATACAATAGATACATAAATCACAGAATTTGATTTTATGAAAATCCATTGTTTTCCATGATAAGTTCAAATATATATAGTAATTCATTTACAAAGGTTTTTTTATTTAATACATGTTGTATATAAGCCTAGCTAGCTTGTATATAACAATAAAATCACATCATCTCTGAGAGGCATTCCTCAGTCAGGATCCATACTAATCAGTTGTTTCATATAAACCTCTAATATAGCACTGCAAACTACATTTTTTAAAGATTTTATTTTTATTTATTTATTTATTAGAGATAGAGAGAGGGTGAGAATGGCATGTCAGGGCCTCAAGCCACTGCAAATGAACTCCAGACACATGTGCCACCATGTGCATCTGGCTTACGTGGGACCTAGAGAATCAAACCAGGGTCCTTAGGCTTTGCAGGCATACACCTTAACCGCTAAGCCATCTGTCCAGCCGCCAAACTACATTTAAATTAAATTGTGATTGTGTTAATCAGACAAATGGGCTGGCTTATTAGAAATTCTCTGGCAAGGTACTAAAAGAATTACACAACCATTAGTTTGCTGCAGTTCTACATTTAGAAGTCTTATTCTCTAGAGCTCTTGGGAATCCAAAAGAAAATTCACTAACACATCAACATACCTTGCTCTATCTATATAGGATGGGTATTTTTTAAATTTTTTATCGATTTATTTATTTATTTATTTATTTATTTATTTATTAGATACAGAGAGACAGGGAGAGAGAGAATGGAGCGCCAGGGCCTCTAGCCTCTGCAAACGAACTCCAGATGCATGTGCCACGATGTGCATCTGGGTAACATGGGACCTGGACAATTGAACCTGTGTTCTTAGGCTTCGCAGGCAAGCACCTTAACTGCTAAGCCATCTCTCCAGCCCTGGGCTAGGTTTTAATGCGACTGTCACATCAGAGTTTCACACGAGCTTTCTCACTTGAATCTCATGTCACAGCTGCTGAAGCTCACTTCTACTGACAAGAAACTGAGATTCAGAGGCTCTGTGGGGTCTTGGCCAAGGCCACAGAGCTAAGAGACAGAGCCTAAACAGAAACTAGTATTTGTCTAAAGTGCATATTAATATTTCCACTTTTATACAGCAAATTGTTTTCAAGTATCTAGTAGTTTTAGGTACTTGAGGAAAATGCTACAATTATGTAACATCAGCTTAATTGGAAGTACTCTGGTCTTCCAAAACATACCTAAAAGTGGAGAAGCCCAATTCTATTTGTGTAGAGACCAGCTCAGAAAGTCCAGGTTTTTATAAAGAGAGACCAGCAGGCTTATGCACAAAGGGATGACATTACTTCCTCCCAGTTACACCAGCACTTTGGGAAACAAACCAACCATCAAAGGGATTAGCTACCCCAAAAGGAAAATATGTTTTATTCTAGAAACTCCCAATATGAGTCCTCCTCAGAGACAGGTAACTATCTTGCATTTTCTGTACCCAAACCCATTCAAAGCAAGTTTGCATGGGACTTCCTGACCTAAGGCAGCAGTAGAACTTCCTGGAGTCCACAGGCAACATGGCACTGGGTACAGAAAGTCCCTTTCTACAGAGCTTCAGGGTGCTGTGACATACTCCTGCCCTCCTCAAGCTTACAGTCCCCTAGAAGTTCCCCTTCTAATTCTCATGACGAGGAATGCTGACACTTGTGACATAACTGTTCTTTACTTGAAAAACTGGCTGCGGTTCAGGCTCCAGCTCTGAGTGTAGTTCCTGAGAGGAAGTTATTTGTCATGCTCAGAGCTCTGGTTTCTTAACAATGTTAGTTATTAGAAAACATTGAGAAACTGAGAGTCCCTAGCCAGATATAACTCAAGCTATTCAACTCTCAGTGGTACCAAACAACTCTCTTCCTCCCAACATCTCCCAGTGCTAAATATCTTCCGTACAGATGGCCCTGCTGATGGCATGCCCTTTTTAAGCATGCAAGTAAGAAAGAGAAATAGTGTAGCACAATGCTACAAGGGATCACAGGACTGTCAGCCACCAGTGGTTCTTTTTGGTAGAGCTAGTTGAATAGGAAACAGCAAGAAAACCAACACTTCTGTGCTATGGTCAGATATTAACTGAGAAAGTGAGGAGATGGCTCAGGGGTAAAGTGTTTGCCATGGATGCATGAGGACCTGAGCTGAAGTGTCCACCTGAGTGTAATGATGCACACCTATAATCCAAGCACTGGGAAGTCTCGCTGGTTAGATAATCTAGCTCAGTCACTGAGCTTTGGGCTCAGCAAGAGACCCTTTCCCAAAAAATTAAGTGAAGAGCAATGGAGGGAGACACCAGTCATGGATTTCTGGCCTCCACATGTGCACATGCACCCACATACATACAGGTAAACACACCACATAAAAGGAAAAAAAACAGGTGGAATTTTATCTCCTCTTTTCTATGTGCTTACAAACTGTACCAGGCAAATGGGCCATGGACAACAGTGCGTGGGAAGTTCACACTGAAGTCACTGAGGTAATAGGAGAGAAAAGCCAGTGAAAACAGCTCGCAACCTTTGACCAGTATAACCCCAGTGGTAGGCTGAAGCCTGCAGCAAGGGTGTTTCTGCACACTTTCTGTCATACATGCATGCAAAGTAAGTTGACATTTGTGCCTGGGTCACCCTCTGCTTCTAACCAGGAGCGGGAAGTCTAGCCTTCTTTGTTGGCACAAATCCAGATTACTCAGGGACAGCGAGGTGCTTCCCAAATTCTGGCCCAAGGATGGGGAAGGAGCTGTTATTTCCAGTCAATCTTCATTCTTATTCTGTTATGAACACGTTATCATTTGCAGGAAAATACATAAAACCATGGCCGAGCCACTGTGTTGATCCCCTGGTGCGTTCTAGGTTGGAAGATTTTATCTGTGAGTCTTGAGACAGTGCCAGGTGTAGGCTATTGGTTGTGGTCCAAACTCGCCCTGCCTAGATTCCCATAACTTGTTTCAACTAAGTCAGGATGTTCCTTCATAATTTTGTAAAATCTCTACATTTAGAAATAGATATTATTCAAATATTCTTATTTTTAATAAAAGCTTTAATTATGTATAATTCCCCCATTATAAAATTCTCACTTGAAAGCACTATAACTCAATGGATGTTACTACATTCATAGAGTTGTGCATTTGAATTTCAGACCATTTCATTACCTACTTCCTCATTAGCTCTCTGCATTCCCCCTCCTTCCATACTGCCAGTCACTAAACTATTTTTTTCATCCTAGTGTTCCATATAAATGTAATTGTACCACATGTAGCCTTTGGGTACTGACTTATTTCTCTCAGCATAATGATTTCAGTGTCTTTTAGTATTGGGGAATTTTTGTATCTGCATTCATAAAGGCAATGATCTTTATTTTACTTCTCATATGATGTCTTTGGTTTTGGTGTCAGGGTGATAACGGCATGATAAAATGAGTTAGCAAGTGTTCCTTCCTCTTCCACTTTTAGATAATTTGGATGGATTGATGGTAGTTCTTTAAATATTTTGAAGAATCTATCAACAAGGCCATCTTGCCCTGAGCTTTTATTCATGGGTTTTTAAAACAGTTCTAATTCAATTTATTTACTTAATACAGTGATAGATTTTCTACTCCATGAGTATGCATTGGTAATTTCATTCTAAGACTAGTGTCCATTTCACCTAGCCTAATTTGTTGATGTGAAATTTTCAAATATTCTCTCATAAATTTTGATTTTGTGTCTCAAATCATCTCCTCCTTCTTTTTCTCTTTGTCCTTCTGATTTGGACACCAAGTATCACCAGGGCTGATCTGGAACTCACAGTTTTCCTTCCTCAGCGTCTCCCATACTGATACTACAGGCTTACACCCTTTCAATTTTAATTTTAGTTATTTGAATCTTCTTTCTTTCTTTCTTTCTTTCTTTCTTTCTTTCTTTCTTTTTTTTCTTTTTGGAGAGCGACAGAGAGAGGGAGAGGAAGACAGATAGAGATGGGCGCACTAGCAGTCTCTCAGCTGCTGTGAACAAAATCCTTGTGGTCAAGTGCGGCATTGCGCCCTTGCATCGCTTTGCATCTGGCTAAACGTGGGACCTGGAGATTGGAACCAGCGTTCTTTAGGCTTAGGAGGCAGGTGCCTTAACTGCTAAGCCATCTCTCCAGCCCTCTTTCTTTTTTTTTTTTTTTCAAGGTAGGGTTTCACTCTAGTCCAGACTGACCTGGACTTCACTATTTAGTCACAGGTTGGCCTCAAACTCACAGTGATCCACCTACCTCTGCCTCCCAAGTGCTGGGATTAGAGGCATGTGCCACCACACCTGGCTAAAGTTCTTCTTTTCTTAACATAGTCATGCATAAGTCTAAATATCTCCCTATCTCCAGCACATCTTATAGGCTTTGTGTACTGTGCTTTAATTTCTTTTCATTATAAATATGTCATAATTTCTCTTTTATTCTTTGAGTGGTTCATTTGGGAGTGTGTTACTTCACACAATTGACATCTTACTACATTTCTATCTCTTATAGACTTTCAATATCACCTAATAGTATCAAAGAATGTACTTTCTATCACTTCAATCATTTCACATGCACTGAGCGTTTTCTATGACTTAGAAAAAGAACCATCCCCCAAATGTTCCATATGCAGTCAAGAAGAACTGTGTTATTCTTGGGTGGAATGTTCTGCTTGTGTCTGTTATATCTAAACCAACAATTTAAATTCATAATATCTTTAGCCCAGAAAAAAAAAGTGACCAAGCATGTAAAAAAGTAGGAACATGTAACTCATGAAAAAGAGGAAAATCAATCAAAACTGATCTAGAAATGACATAGGTTATATAACTAATAAATAAGGATATCAAAACAATTATGATTCCGTATGTTCAAGAAATAAGAAAAGATCAAATATATTAAGTATAAGCCGGGCGTGGTGGTGCACACCTTTAATCCCAGCACTCGGGAGGCAGAGGTAGGAGGATCGCCAAGAGTTCAAAAAGATCAAATTCCAGGTCAGCCTGGGCCAGAGTGAGACCCTACCTTGCAAAACCAAAAAAAAAAAAAAAAAAAAAAATTAAGTATAAACACAAAAGAGATTTTTCAAGTATCTAAAACTTATTAAAATGAAACTTAGTGTGTCTGGGATTTTTAAAAATACATTTGATGAGAAGGCTGGGGTGATGGCTCAGCAGTTAAAGCTTGTTTGAAAAACCTGTTGACTCAGGTTCAATTCCCCAGCAAACATGTAAAATTAGACTCAAAAGTTGGCCCATGCATCTGGAGTTCATTTGTAGTGGAAAGAGGCCCTCGTGTGACCCCAGAGGCACACAATTATGTGCAAATAAATAAAAACATTTATAAAATAAAATATTATTTGGGACTGGAGAGATGGCTTAGTGGTGAAAGTCACTTGCTGCAAAGCCTAACAACCTGAGTTCAATACCCCAGTACTCATGTAAAACCAGATGCACAAGGTAGCACATGTATCTGGAGTTCATTTACAGTGACAGGAGGCCCTGGCCTGCCCATTCATTCTCATTCTCCTATCTCTCTCTCTCTCTCTCTCTCTGTGTGTGTGTGTGTGTGTGTGTGTGTCTGTCTGTCTGTCTTACACTTACTCAGAGATAAGAATACTGAGCCAAGCTTCAATGAATTGTGGTACAAAGCTTCCAGATGCATTGTAACTGAAGTCCCTAAACTAGAATTGTAAGAAAGAGAAGGTGAAAGAAAAATTAAAAATATAATGGCCAAAAGTGTTCCAAATATGAAAGAAATTATAAGCCCATAGATCCTATAAAGGAAACAAGCTCTTAGCCCAATAAGTCTGGGTAAGACTACATCAAGTACGCAGTCAATTATCTACTGACAGAGAGCATGGTTCAAAGATAAGGCGAGCAGATTGCTCATCAGAAACACTGAAAGTTAGAACTTGAATCAATACCTTAAAGTTCTAAGAGACATAGCATCTGTCAACCTATAATCCTTTATTCAAAATATCCATTAAAATAAGTAATTTCTATACATAAATATCTTAAAAGAATTTATTACATGCTGACCTGTAGCAAAGGCAATGTTCACAAGAATTATCATACAGGCAAAGGAACCATTTTTTAAATTATTTAGTTAGTTAGTTAGTTGTGTGGGGGTGGCATGATGCCCATATGCTCGCCTGCAGAGGGTCCTTGCCTGTGGCAGGAAGGCAGGGAGCACTCACCAGCCAGAGAAAGCAAGGCAAGTGTCCTACTCCATTGCTCTTCCCCTGGACTTATTTTGAGCCAGAATCTCTTTACTGATTCCAGAGCTTTCAGGGCTCTAACAAGTCTCATATTTCTTATCCCTTGCAGGACTGGGGATAAAGACAGGTGTGGCCATACCCAGCTATGTACGTGGGATCTGGAAGTCTCAGGCCTTCATGCTTGGGCATGAAGCACACTTAACTCCTGAGCCATTCTCCAGGCCTACTGAGTGGAAACCTAATCTAGCAACTACAAAGGCACATAGATAAGACTTATTTATTATTTAAATCTGTACAAAGGATATTTGAACAAAAACATTTTGTGGGCTTATATGTAGAAGAAAAATATGCAGCAATCATAACACTAAGACCAGGTGGAGAGAAATGAAAATAGGTTTATAAAGTTGTACCATACTGGAGGTAGTCCAGTATCACTTGAAATTAGACTGTAATAAATTTTGCATATACATGTACATCACTTCATGATACAAATCAGTTGGGAAGCTCTATTATATGCTGCCAATAGATTGGTCTTTTTAAAGGCAATAGCTGAATTTTAACCTTGACTATAATTTTGTGCATCTCCACTTCAACTTTCAGTAACCTCAATTAAGAATAGCACTCTCGGGCACTTAATCCCAGCACTCGGAAGGCAGAGGTAGGAGGAACCTCAATTAAGGCCACCCTGAGAATGAATTCCAGGTCAGCCTGAGCTACAGTGAGACCCTACCTCAAAAAAAAAAAAGAATAGCACTATAGGGCTGGAGAGATGGCTTAGGGGTTAAGGCACCTGCCTCCTAAGCCTAAGAACACTGATTTCAATCTCCAGCGGTTCCAATCTCCAGGTCCTACGTTTAGTCAGATGCAAAGTGACGCAAGGGCGCAATGCCGCACTTGACCACAAAGGGGCGCACACATCTGGATTTCCTCCACAGCAGCTGAGACACTGCTGGCGCGTCCATCTCTGTTTTCCTCTCTCTCTCTCTCTCTCTCTCTCTCTCTCTCTGCCTCTCTCCAAAGAAATAATAAAAAATAAAAAGTTAAAAAAAAAAAAAGAATAGCACTATACCTATAATAATACTTCCTTGGTGTTTACAAGGCCTAACACAGAATCAAAAGCACAATATTTGTGCCATATACATTCATTGCATGAATACATTTTTCTTTTGCAAGTTGCATAACAGAGATTTAGCAAAGCTATATTCATCTAAAGTGAAGAAGGTCAAAGAATTAAGGTTATAGCTCCGTGGGGGTATTCGAGAAGCAATCTAATTAGTCTCCCCACTAACAACCTCTTTTCTCTTTTACGTGCAAAGTCTGTATGCCCATCTAACTGGGCACGAACAAAACAGGGTAATTTGAGTGTGACCACTGACTTTGCCAGTGATCCAACTCAGAAAACCAGGAAAGACTGTATGACATATATGTATATGCATATTCACATATATGTGTTTAAATGAAAATGACATTGCTCTGTTTAAAATGTGTTTAAAAACTTCAAAATGCAGAAATGTTTAGTATAGAATATAAGAATCATGAAGATATCAAGGCTATGTTTTGGTTTTTTTTTATTTTTTTATTGACAACTATACTTATAGACAATAAACCATGATATTTCCCTCCCATCCCCCCATTCCCCTTCAGAACACCACTCTCCATCATATCCCCTCCCTCTCTCTATTAGTCTCTCTTTTAATTTTATGTCATCATCTTTTTCTCTTGTTATGAGGGTCTTATGAAGGTATTGCTAGGCGCTGCAAGGTCATGGATATCAAGGCCAATTTCTGTCTGGACAGTTGCACTGTAAGGAGTCATACCTTTCCTTTGGCTCTTACATTCTTTCCACCTCCTCTTCCACAATGGACCCTGAGCCTTGGAGGGTGTGACAGAGATTTTTCAGTGCTGGACACTCCACTGTCCCTTCTTCTCAGCACTACTATGTTGCCTTTTGGGTCATCCCAGTGGTCATTGCCATCTGAAAAGAGAAGCTTCTCTAACCAGAAGAGACAATAGCATTAATATGCAAATATGAACATTAAGTGTAGTGCTTTCAGGGCAGTTTGGTTGGAATAATATATACATTTAGCCAGGTAAAGCAGGCTTTATACCCCTAAGGCTCATGGCCTCCCCTGTCAAGGCTATGTTTTAATTAAAAATAAAATTTGGGGGCTGGAGAGATGGTTTAGATGGTTTAGCAGTTAAGATGCTTGCCTGCAAAGCCTGAGGACCCAGGTTCAACTCACCAGAACCCATGTAAGCCAGGTGGACAAGGTGGTGCACGTGCATAAGGTGATGTCGGAGTTCAATTGCAGTGGCTAGAGGCCTCAATGCACGGATTTTCTCTCTTTCCCTCTCTCTCTCTCTCTCTCTCTCTCTCTCTCTCTCTCTCTTATAAAAGTTCCTTTATTACTGTAATCTATTAAATGTTATTATGAAAAATAATCTTACATTTAAATATAGCAGAATGTCAATGAGGAAATTAGTATTCCTTGTTGGAAATGACAGTGAATTTTTTTAAATTCTAAAAATTCTTGTGACTTTCCCCTCTGAGAGGGGAGTTTATTTCCTTTCCCCCTTGGTTTGAATTTGGTTGGATTTGGTTATGATTGCTACAGGGGAAGGCAGGAGAAGTGATGTTACACCAGCATGGGGCAGTGCCTACAGAAGTTCATACCTTCCCACTTCTGTCATTTTGGGAGCCACACATTACTGTGGAAGAAAGAGGCTACCTACGAGAGAACATGTGGTAAGATGATACAGAGTGGTTCTAAGATATAGGGAAAGACAGAACCTGCTGTCATAGCATGCCATTGTCATCAAGTCATAGCCATGTGAGGCCACCATGTGAATGTCACCAGCCTAAGTGGACCCCCCCACATGTGCATAGTCCCAGATAGCATTACACAGTACATAAATGCCTGACTCATCGAACCCTCAGAGCCATGAGCAAAAATAAAATGATGGTTGTTTTGCTGGATATGGAGGGGAGTTAGCTTGGAAGATGGCACCAGCTAATTAAAACAACAAATAAAAACTTCAATATTTTAAGAAGTACCAAAACTAAATCCAAAAAGGAAATCTCAAGAAATACTGTGAAGCTTGAGACTGTTCTGGTCATCTCAATAAGGTGAGATGTGCATAGGGTTTGAAGCTATATGGTTAGAATGGAGAAATGGCTGGGTTCCTTATGAACCATTCGGCCTTGAATAAAGCCTTCACCCTGTTGCTCCATCTCCTCATCATATAAGGGAGGTTTTGTTATATCCAAACAAGGAACAGTAAGCCCTGAAGGAGAAGATGCTTCTCACCAAAGGTTACTTATTGATTCTTCTCTTTGAACTTGAGCAGGCAAGGAGATGTCAGAGTTAGGTCATTTCACGGATGCTTTATGAATTTGGTGTCCATAAAAAAGAGTCTTGCAGAGACTCCATGTGCTCAGAGTTTTAAACAATTTCTTTGAAAGACTAAAAATTTGAGTTAAAGAGTGACAAAGGCAGTGACGAAAGCCATGAACTTCTAAGAAATGCATTTCCCTTTTGAATCACCCCAGTGTCCTCTGTGCTTTGTTGATACCTGAGCTGGAGAAGAGAAGACACAGAGAGAACCTAGCAGCTAAGCTATCTTTGTTTCTATCCCAACTGTTGTCAGAACTAACAACTTGCCTCATGGATTTTTTTGTTCTGGTACCAAGCAAGTTTGTTTATTTAGTTATACATTACATTCCCTTCCCCACAAGCAGAGTATAAGTCACATGTCTATTACATTTACTCTTTTGGATCCATGTTTTCTGTGCTGATGTCCTGAACACTCATGAATATTTGTGAAATGGACAGAGTCTCACTCACCCCCATTGGACCAGATCTATTGAATCCTGAATGAGCCTCTTACTTACTTTTCCAATGGTAGGTCCTTATGGGCACCTAAGATTGACACCTTCCCAGCCTAGTGCCTGGATCAAATCAGAACATTTTTATTAAATAAGGAAAAGCGGGCAGGAGAGATGGCTTAGCAGTTAAGGCATTTGCCTGCAAAGCCAAAGGACCCTGGTTTGATGCTCCATGACCCACATAAGCCATATACACAAGGGAGCACATGTGTCTGGAGTTCATTTGCAGTGGCTGGAGGCCCTGGCATGCCCATTTTCTCTCTTTCTCTCTCTCTCTCTCTCTCTCTAAATAAATAAATAAATAAATAAATAAATAAATAATTTTTAAGTAAGTAAGTAAATAAATAAATAAGGAAAGCATCCTGGAATTCTGGGCACAATGAGACAATGAGAAATGGAAATTTTCATGCATAGCCTGGAGCTCTTTGTAGAACAATTCTCCCACTTGACTTGGCTCAAGCTCAGGGTTGGCCAGGAAAGGCTTTTAGTCAGTGATCTGTGAACATCTCCTCCAAGCAGCTCTTGGACACTAACCAGGCCATGCTGTACTGGATTATAAACCCTGATCTTATCCTGAAAGGGAAAGCAATGTTGTGTGTGTGTGTGCATGTTACAAAGCTTGGATCTAGGATTCTAGAGTAGGAAAGAAAGGACAGCCCCAGAAAAGAAAGCAACCTTCTACAATAATTGTAGGAGGTGAGACAGTGGGTAGAGTGGAGATAAGGATCAAACAGATAAGCAATCCAGCCTAATTCTTATCTTACTCCTTACAGCAGACATGACTAAGATCAGAGTGAGATTAGAAAAATAAAATTAAAGAGGAAATATAGGAGTTTTAAAAATATTTTATTCAGTTATTTGCAAGCAGAGAGTGACAGAGACAAGAGAAAGAAAGAATGGCTGCACCAAGGCCTCCAGCTGCTGCAAATGAACTCTAGATGCAAGCTTTACATGGACACTAGGGAATTGAACCCAAGTTGTTAGGCTTTGCAGGCAAGTGCCTTAGCTATTGAGACATCTCTCCAGCCCTAGAAGGAGGTTTTCTATAATCCTAAATAGGAAGACTTCTTGGCATGATACTAAACTCACAGACTGTGAAGAAAAATACATTGTAACTTCAGCTAGAACTTGAGAAAAATTTAAGTTTGACAAATAAATAAAAACTTAGGAAAAATATCTGCAACATACATTACCATCCTTTCTTGGTTTGATTAATTATCAAAATAAATGAACACTTTCCAAAAATTCAAAAGAAAATTCAGCAAAGGATCTAAATAAACAATCCATAGAAGAGAAGAGCTGATGAACAAGAAAACTATGCTTAATATTACTAATACCCAAATAAATGTAAGTTGAAAAATATGAAAAACTATCAAGAATTGACAGAGACTTACAATGTCAAGAAAGTGAAGTGAAAAAGAACCAATTAGAATACAGGTATACTAAGAGTAAACTTCCAATATCTTGTTGAAGGTGACTGTCAATACTGAGCAAAATTTATAATTTATATTCCATTTGACCCAGAAATGTTACTCCTAGTAGTTTATTTAAAACAGACCATTACACATGTAAAGAGCAGTATGTGTATTGTACAGATGTGTCTTTAAAACAATGTTTGCAATTTGAAAAGTTAGGAGATGACTCTAAGACCAACTGTGGACAATATTGCCCAAATGCTCCTATATAGATGAGGTTTGACAGCCACTGGTTAAGGAGATGGCACTTGCACCCAGGTGACCAACAAGGTTGGCTCTCATGGCTCTGCCTTGGTAATTAGGGAAACATCTCTCTCGTCTCTGACTAGAGGTTGGAAAACCTGATATTACAATTATCATCTTGTCACCATGAAGGCAACCTTCAAACAAAATCAACAGAAAGAGGAGGGTGCACATGGGAAACGCCAAAGGTAATATCGAAACAATATCCCAGAGCCGCCACCCCCAGAAACCACCCTTGTATGAGTCTCAGTTACATGGTCTCATAAATTTCTTTAGAATTTAAGCCAGTTAGATCCTTTTCTGATACTCTCAACCAAATGGAAATCAGCTACTTAAATTACAACATAGCCAGGTAATAATATAATACTCTGCTAATGATTTTTAAAATACAGTAGCTTTACACACAAGGCTATACATAGATTTGCATTGCATGTTGTTAACAAAGGAAAATATTATATGTGTGGAATAACTGCATTTAGTTTTTTTAAAAAGTACAAGCTTGGGCTGCAAGTCACTGAGAAATCAAGCTGGAGCTGAGCTAGAAGCCTCCTCCTTGTGGACTAGTTGTCAGGATGCTGGAAAGAACTATGCAGCCTATTGGCGGATATCAACAGTGTTAACCAGCAGTGGACCCTTCAAGCTTTACGGCTGGCTAACCAGGCCAAATGTACCAATGGGTCACTTATGGAAGGAATCATCTGCTCTCTTATTAGACTTGAAGCTCATTCTACCACAGGGAATTAACGCATAGTACTGAAAACCTATTCCAAAGCCAATGCAAGCCCTAGAGGGGAAACTACTACTATTATCTAGCTAAATGCATATATTACACCCACCAAACCACCCTCCAAACATTTATGTTTATGCCCATACATTAATGCTATTCTCACTTTTGGTTAGAGAAGCTTCTCTTTTCTGGTGGCAGTGACCACTGGAATGATTCAAAACTCACCAAAGTGCTGAAAAGAAGTGACAGCACTAAGTGAGACATCTTTAACACACCCTCCAAGGCTAAGGGACTACTGTGGAAGAGGTGACAGAAAGAAGGTAAGAGCCAAAGGAAAGGGAGGAGTGCTTACAATACTGTCTTCCAGACACAAAGTGGCCTTGATATTCATGACCTCATAGTGGGTTACACAAGGCCTGCCATAATAGGAGGAAAAAATGATGACATCAAAATAGAAGAGAGACTAGTTGGAAAGAAGATATTCAGTGAAGTGGTGATTTGAGAAGAGAAAAAGAAGAGAGGGGAGTAAAATCATGGTGTGTTGTCTATATTTATGGAAATTGTCAATAAAAAGTTTTTTTAAGTACATTGAGCTATATAGAGATATACGTCAGAATCATGGGAAAGTTTTTCTGGGCCTGGGTTACCTCACTAAGTATAATCCTTCCAGATCCATCCATTTTCCTGCAAATTTCATAACTTCATTTTTCTTTACCAGTAGTAGAACTCCATTGTGTAAATGTGCCACATCTAACCCAGGCCCAGAAAGCCAAACATCACATGTTCTCTCTCATATGTGGATCCTAGCTATAAATGATTAGACTTCTATGTGAGTAGGAATAAAACTCAGTAGCAGAGGCCAGTAAGAAAGGGGATATAAAGGGAATAGAAAGGGAGGGAAGGGGACTTAACGGGATGGTATTGTATATATGTAAGTAGAAGAAAAGATTAATGGGGGTGAAAAGGCCAAAGTGGGTCAGGAGAAAAGATTGAGTAAAGGAAAGGTGGAGGGAAGGCTAATTAAAATCTAAGAGGTTAGCCGGGCGTGGTGGTGCATGCCTTTAATCCCAGCACTCGGGAGGCAGAGGTAGGAGAATCACCGTGAGTTCAAGGCCACCCTGAGACTACATAGTGAATTCCAGGTCAGCCTGGGCCAGAGTGAGACCCTACCTCAAAAAAAAAAAAAAAAAAATCTAAGAGGTTATAAATAAGTCATATGGAAACCCACATTTTTGGACAATGGAACACTCAGAAGCCACAGATTGTTACTAGAAATTTTTCAGTGCCAGGGATGGGATATCTTCCATGGAGTTGTTGGCCAGGGAGGTCACTGATATCCCCAAAACATTACAGGCCATTGCCAAGACTCTTGGTTTCCCACCAGGAATAGATGGTAGACCCTATTACTGAAGACTCCACATACTTGGGCTACAAGGTCACTGAGAAATACTGCTGGAGCTGTGCTGAAAACCTCCTCAATGTAGACCAGATGACAAAAAGCTGGAAAAACTAAGCTACATGCAGTTCAATGGGGGAGAGGGAAATAACCAGTGGAGATACTCAACAGTGGACACTGCAAGCCTTAAATTTAACAAGTCAGGCCAAATGAGCCAATGGGTACAATAGTGGTATGTCTGTTATGGGGGAAACCAACCACTCTCTAATTGGACTAGAGGCCCACTCCATGGGAGGGAATACCCTACAACAGGGGTAATCATGAGCCCTAGGAGTATAACATCTGCTGGGGTCTGGCTAAATGAATATACTATGCTCACCAAACTGTCCAGTAAGCACCATTAAGTACTTCTTTTAATATTCATACCCATATATTAATGCTACTCTCACTTTTGGTTAGAGAAGCTTCTCTTTTCAGATGGCAGTGACCACTGGGATGACTCAAAAGGCACCATGGTGCTGAGGAGAAGTTACAGAGCAGTGCTCAGCACTGAAACCTCTCTATCACATCTTCCAAGGCTCAGGGAAGTCTCCATTGCAGAAGAGGTGGCAGAAAGAATGTAAGAACCAGAGGAAGAGTAAGACTCCTTACAACGTGCCTCCAGATAAAATAGCCTGGATATCCATGACCTCACAGAGCCTGCCACTACCTACACAAGACCATCATAATAGGAGGAAATGATCATCACATCAAAATAAAAGAGAGACTTATTGAGAGGGGGAGGGGATATGGTGGAAAATGGAGTTTCAAAGGGGAAAGGGGGGAGGGAGGGAATTACCATGGGTTATTGTCTACAATTATGGAAGTTGTCAATAAAAAAAATGAATTAAATTTTTAAAAAGAAAAGAGAGTTTTTTTTTAAAAATTCCAATTTACTGAAGGTGTCTTGCATGTGTACATGAGGGATTGTTGTGCAAACATGAGCTTGCTGGTGGAGGTTCACTCACTGAAACCAGAACTTTTATTCAGTCAGACTAGGTGACCAGTGACCAGTGATTCTCTGGTCTGTGCTCCCCGCAGGACTGACTGAACCCAGGGAGTGGCCATGCCTGGCTTTTAACATGGGTGCTGGGGATGACACTCAGGGAGAATCAAGCCTCTCAGACGTCTCATGTTTGTACAAAAAATGCTCTCACCCACTGAGCCAGCTCCCTAGCCTCTGATATATATGTGTATGTGTGTGTTCGTTAGTTTTTAATAACTGTGAAAAACACCTGAGGGAAACAATTGAAAAGGATAAAGATTTGTTTCGGCTCAGTTCAGAGGTTTTAGTCCATGGTTGGCTCACTTGTTTATGGGCCATGTGAGGCAGACTGTCATGGTGGAAGAGTGAGTGCAGCAAAGTTAGTCATCTCATGGAAGTCAGGAAGCAATGAAAAAAAAAACAGAGGGACCTAGAATAAAATGCAGGTACCAAGAACATGCCACCAGTCATTTCCTTCCTCCAACTGAGGCCACCTCTGTCAGCTTCTCTTACCTCCTAGAAATGCCCTCAAATTATAACTGTGTCAATGTAAAAATCCATTGATTAGATCAGAATTGTCATGATCCAATCGCTTCCCAATGAATGACTGGCTCCATACACTGAGGACCAAACCATCAACTCCTGAGCCTTTTGCAGCAACACTTCATATTCAAAACATAACAACATATAACACATTTCTGCATTTAAGTACTCTTTTTTAAATATTTTATCTATCTATCTATTTATTTATTTGAGAGAGAGAGAGAGAAAGGGCACTCCAAGACCTCTAGCCATTGCAAACAAACTCCAGACACATGTGCCACCTTGTGCATCTGGTTTATGTGGGTACTGGGGAATAGAACCTGGGTCCTTAGGCTTTGCAGGCAAGTGCCTTAACCACTGAGCAATCTCTCCAGCCCAGAAGTACTCTTGGTAGCATAACAGTTATTAATCATATGGTCTTAAATATAATGTGTATTGCTACTTAAGATCAGTTGGCATAATATTAAGCTTATTTAGCTTTCAACCCCTAGAAAATGTGTGGCAATTTGTAAAAAAAATGAAAACTACCTCTTAGATATATACGTTCTACAAGCTACTTTCATGTTTCATGTCTGAGATCCCACCTATAAAATGAAAACCATGATATGTCTTTGCGGATATAAAGAAAAGCAGACAAAAGCTGATTTCAGCACTGGCACAGAATGGCTCAGTGGTTGACCTTGTTTCTGTCCCGTTTTCTTACAGGGAAGGAACTGCTGTAGTTTCCTTAAGCTTGGGTTCCAGTGTATCTTACTCTGGCATTTTTCTTTTCAAACACCCTGCAAGAGGCAGCACCTCTGGCCAGCTGACTCTGGAAATGGCACAGTCACACACCAGCACAGGAAAGACAAAAATGCCCTTTAAGAGACCCTGAGATCCATTCACCCAATCAGTTGAAAAGGATCCTCGGAAATCCACAGGCCTGTCTTCTTGGTTTTCACAATAAGTCAAGATAAATCCTTTGGGATTTTTCTTAAGCTGGTGTGACATTTCATTTTCAATTTGAAAAGATACAAGAGAAAAGCTGCCAATGGGTGGAGCCTTGGGTCTGGATATCAGGATGCTCTGGGCTGACCATCAATCATTCTCCAAGAGCAGAGATGACGGGAGCCAGCCAGGCAGGGCTGCACTGTCCCAGAGGGCTCCCTTCCAGCCGCACTCATGGCTCTGCTATAGCTTGCAATAATGAATGAATGCTGCACAAACACAGCTTATCATATCCACAGAGGATTTGTCCTAGGACCCTTCATAGTCTCCAGATCTGTAGATGCTCAAGTTTCTTGCACAAAACTGTATAGCATTTGCATGCAACCTATACACCCTCCTCTATACTTCAAATCTCTAGATGACTTCAAACAAGGTAAATGATAAATAGCCATTGTGCTCTGTGATTTAGGGAACTGTGACAAGAAAAGAGTCTGCATGTTCAGTGTAGATGCAACCAAGCAGTTTAAAAATAGATTCGGTCTGTGGTTGACTTCATGGGTGTAGAACCAACAGAAGCAAAGGGGCAGCAGAACATCGTGTGAGAGGAATGATGAGGAATATTATAAATGTACCATGGAGACACAGGAAGGACACAAAACATCTTGGACTTTACATTTAAGAAGGCAATGCCCAGTGTCATTTAAAAGTTTTATTAAGTACATAAATAAGGGGTTATAGTGCACATAACTGACCAGCAGCGAGTACATGACAAATTTTTGTGAAATGCCAGAATGATCATTTGCTTGCTGCCTTTGTTGACCTCAGTTTCTTCTCTGTGAATCACACTTACTCTGTGGGGAGAGGAGAGGCTGGGATGAAATGCTGTGTCAGGGAAAGGCACACTGTGAAGAGAAGTGGAGGAGGTGGCAGCCTTGCCATGCAAAGGACTATAAGATAGCCTCGAGTGTTGCACAAGACCCTCGGGAACACTCCTCCGAGCTTATCTGCCTTAGAACATCTGGCTGTCTGATTGGTGTTCCAACACATATCTGGGCTAGCTCTGTGCTTGGTATGTGCCAGCCTCCTTGTGTGGAAGGAGTTTCCAGCTCCTGCACCCTCTTAGACAAGCTTCATCCTCCCTTTAAAGTCAACCTCTGGTCTTACCTCTAGAAGAAGCCTTCAAACCACCTACTGGGGCTCTTTCCACTTCCTTCCTTCACTGTGTCCCCTGTCCCTGTCCCAATGTGGCAGGTCACATTCCTTGGACACTTCACTTAAAGAGGTAGGGGCATCCTTACATCTGAAATCACTGTAGCCTCCAAATTGATTTTCAAAACTTGAATATTGAGAGCCTTGGCTTTTAACTCTGCCACTTGAAAGAGAACGGTTTCATCTTTTTCTTGTTTTTATTTGTTGGAATTTTAGAACCTGTCTTATATATCAAAATCTAAATACTTGGAAGTATGAGACAAAGAGAATTTCTGCTACAGAGAAATAGACATCAGAATGAGCACATGATACAAGAGGTGCTGTGGGAGCAACGCTGGGTCTGGGAATGCTGGAGAAGTGGCATTGGGGAGCTAAGAAAGGAAGGGGAAAGATCTGAATCTCAAAACTAAACTTCATGGTGAAGCCCTCCTTTGCAATAGAGCATGTGGACAGGTGAAGAGGTCTGGTTGACAAGGAAGACTACCTGGGGACATAGACATAGGGAACCCCCACAAGCAGCAGAGGGCTCTGAAAAGGTCTTAGGTGTCCCCCACAGACAGTGTGTCCCCTGATCTAGGCACAAGGCAGGACTCAGGGGAATCAACAGCACAATGACCAGTGACCAGGTCAACAGTCATCACTGGGCAACAGCCGATGTGTGCAACCCAGAAGGAAAGGGGGTGGGGGTGGGTAGTGAACAAGGGTACAGCCACTTGGGAGAACATGTTGTCACTGTCACAGGAAACTAAACACATAGCTACCCATTGACTCAGCAGTTCCATTCACTCAAGAAATAAAAATATATGTCCATGGTGGATCTGGAGACATGGTTTAGTGGTTAAGGCATTTGCCTGTGAAGTCTAAGGACCCAGGTTCAATTCCCCAGTACCCACGTAAGCCAGATGCACAAGGTGGCATATGCATTGGGAGTTCATTTGCAGTGATTGGAGGACCTGGCATCCATTCTTTCCCTCTCCCTCTCTCTCTCTAACTCTTTCTCTGACTCTCTCTCAAATAAAATTAAAAAAAAAATTTTAAATATATAGGGCTGGAGAGATGGCTTAGCAGTTAAGGCGACTGCCTGCTAAGCCTAAGAACACCCGTTTGATTCTCCAGGTCCCAGATTTAGCCAGATGCAAAGTGACACAAGGGCACAATGCTGCACTTGCCCACAAGGGGCACATGTGTCTGGAGTTCATTCACAGCAGCTGGGAGGCTGCTGACACACCCATTCTCTGTCTCTCTCTCTCTGTCTCTCTCAAATAATATATATATATCCATGAAAGAGACTTTCAGGTAAGATGGCGGCATAGGAGCCACACCAAACCAGATCAGGGAGGGATTTAAGCAAAACTACACTCTTCTTTGGAAAAGAGCAGAACACTTTTTTCCGGGAAACAGCGGAAAAGTAGTAGACAGCCAGAATACCACTTTGGAGATTGTGGCCCGACCCACGGCAGCCTGCGCCACAGCGGCTCCAAGCCGCCGCTCCAACCCGTGGCTCCAAGCCGCCGCCCAGATAAGCTGAGCCTCCGCTGCAGCCACTGCCACCCAAACAACAACAACAATAAAAAAAAAAAAAAAAAAACGGGGGACTTTCCAACCTCATCAGTCTCCTCACAGAACCCAGAAATCGAAGAAAAGTCTGCTGAGCTACTGAAAGAGATACAGGGGAACAGTGTGAGCAACTATAGGCTTCCTGAACTCAACCATCCCCCAACCATCAGACCCCCAGCGAATTGGCAGAATTCAGCAACTAGCAGCAGTTCTGAACCACATCGCCAACAGCGGACCCAGCACAGCTGAGCCAAGCTGCACAGCTCAGGGAATGAGGTGGGCACTCAGCATTGGTGAGTTTGGAAGCCACACCAAAAGGTAACAAAGGCCTGCATTGGAAGTGCTAACCTCTCTTTCCAGGTCAGGGCAAGTTATGGGTTACATATTTGTGGTAGGCCTTAAAATTTTCAAATAAGCTGAATATGAGGTGTTGAATATTGCTGCCTGTAATACTTTTGGATTTAAAGGGCCTTTATCTTTTGCTTCTGTCATTATTGGGGGCAGGGTCTGATTCCTAGCTGACAGGATTAAGGGTGTGGAGCAACACACACCCTTAGGGATTTTGACCTTATAAGACTGTTTGTTTCAATTCCCACACTTGTATACTCTGTGCTCATGTTAATTGAATGTGTATTTTGCTCAGTTGAAGTTTAGAACTTGCTACTAAATTGTTCCACCAGTCCACTACAGTACTTGCTTAACAAGCAAACTCAACAGCTAGGATTACTTCTGAGGTTGGATTTGGGTACAAGTGCTACACTTGACACCTTAAACTCATATCCTGAAAGTATATAACAGTGGATCACCACACCTAAGAACACTGCAGATAAATAGAAAACCAACCTAAGCGTCAAATCAATCCAGGATGCAAAAGTCACTACAATAATACAAGAAACACAAAGAATCAAGACAATGCAATCCCACCAAAAATTACAAATCCATCAGAATTGTTCACCAATGAGACTGTTTTAGATGAAATTCCTGACAAAGATTTCAAAAGAATGATGATATCTATACTCAAAGAAATGCAAGAAGAAATAAAAGAAGAAATGAAAGGAATCTGAGAAGAAAACAAAGGAATTAAAGAAGAAAGAGCTGTGCTACATAGTAACTTTAGGCTTAATAGCCCAAAACTGGAAAATACAGTAAGTCTGGTAAACCAACAATGGTGTGTTCACATAATGGAGAACTCTTTATATATATATATATATATATATATATATATATATATATATATATATTTTTTATTTATTTGAGAGAGAGAGATACAGAACTAGGCAGGTAGAAAGAGAGAGAGAGAGAGAGAATGGGTGCGCCAGAGCCTCCAGCAGCTCAAACAAACTCCAGATGCATTCACCCCCTTGTGCATCTGGCTTACGTGGGTCCTGGAGAATCGAGCCTCGAACTGGGGTCCTTAAGTTTCATAGGCAAGCGTTTAACCACTAAGCCATCTCTCCAGCCCATAATGGAGAATTCTTATGCAAAACAGGGGTACCCTCCTGATGCACAAATTCTGAACACTTCACTGAGTGCAAGAAACTAGACATACACACACACACACACACACACACACAGAGAGAGAGAGAGAGAGAGAGAGAGAGAGAGAGAGAGAGAGAGAGAGAGAGAGAAAGTATACACGCTGCTCCTTTGCCATGAAACTCCAAAAAGGACAGAAAACAGAGCATGTTTTCATAGGGCTTGGAGGAGGGAAATAGAGTGGAATGAAGCACAGGAAAATTTGGAAATTTGGATAGAAATAACTTCTATCTTGCCCTACTGGTTTTTATAGAGACATTTATCAGAATTCATCAATCCATACACTTAAAATAGGTACATTTTCTAGTTTGAAAATTATCTTAAAGAAGATGACTTTCAAAACAATGAAGACAAGTTACGAAGTAAAAAATACCATAACAAACAAATACACGACGAGCCTGAGGAAAAAGGCGAAAAAAGCCTTTGTGTGGACCTGGTCTGCAAAGCCAGAAGGAACTGGGTGAACAGAAAAGAGGGAGGGAGTTCAAACCAGCCAGAAGATGATCAGGTAGGCCAGATGCTCAAAGAGGAAATGGTCTATGGGTTCCAGAGAAGGCACAAGAATAGGGGGAGGGTAGAAGCCACTATATAAACTCAGAACTTAAAGGCAGGGCTAGGAGAGATTGGGAAATACCTCATGCCCCTCCAGAGACCATGGACTCTGACTCTGAGCTCATATTGCTTAACCTGAATTCCCTGACTCATGGCGAGAGCAGCTAGGCAGAGTAGCACCAGTCATGCATTATGAATTCGTACTTGATGGGGGTCATCACTGTGGTGACCTTGTCCCCTGCCAGTACTCTGTTGTGTTTTCTCAAGGGGAGTGGAAAGGAAGGAGCGGTTGTGCACCAGGAGCACCCAAGGATGGGTGCTTCCCTCTGAGCAGGATCTGTCCTGCTACAGGGCATCAAAGGATGTTGACAATGGGTTTTAATTATCACCCCACCACCACCACCACAGGAAAATGTTCTGGGAGAGATCTGTGCTTCAGAAACATGCTCTGCTTACTGAACTGGAAAGGATCAGGACAAAGTGACACTAGAAGCAAGGATACCAGTAAGTGGGGACAAGGGGCCCCCAGGGAATGACAGGGCTGCAGGTTAGGGCTCTGGATGCAGAGCATGCAAATTTTAGAAAGCAGATGCACCAGGAATTAGTAAAATTAGATGTATCAGGGCTTAGTAAGATTGTAATAAGCAAGACATGTTGATTTATTGAGGGGTCAAAATCATGACAAAATCAAATGGACAGAAGGTGTATGAGGAACAGCTCATGTCCAGCAATTCCACAACAGCGTTCATGATCTCCTGCCTTTTACTCTTTCACTGAAGTCTCTGCATGGCACATTGGCATCGCAGGCATCCTGGAATCATAAACTCTTTCCAACTATACCCCTTTCCCTGTCCTCATTTCTTCCTTGCCTCTACACCATGAAACGAGTGTCTGTGGCGAGGTGAGAGAGGTGTCCTTGGGAAAAAAATAAAAGCTATCACAGTCTATGCTATTTAGACCTAGCCTAACGACTCTCAAGAAATCCAATAAAGGGCTGGAGAGATGGCTGAATGGTTTAGGCATTTGCATGCAAAGCCAAAGGACCCAGGTTCAATTCTCCAGCACCCAGGTAAGCCATACGCACAAGGAAGTACACATATCTGGAGTCTGTGTGCAGTGCCTGGAGGCCCTGGCAGGCCCATTCTCTCTCCCTTCTTCCCTGACTATTTCTCTCTCTCTCAAATAAATAAAGAAAAACAAAATATTGTTTTAAAAAAGAGAAATCCAATAAAAAGGCTCATTCTCAATAACCAGCAATGACTCTCAACTATCAGAAATGAAAGTTCTGTGGGCACTAAAGCATGTGGCTCCTGCTTCAGGATGTGTATACACAAAGCCAGCACACTGGGTGACACAATCAGACCTTCCCAGCTACAGTTTCTTGGAAACCAGGTTAGTGTCCAAAGAGACACACTGCTGTTTCCCATCATTGGAGGCAGCTGGCCTCCTGGAAGAAGAGCTGATGGAAAATGCTGTGATATTGACCATATGTAACCTGGCTGACATCACAAGAAAATTAAGGCCTCTCTCTTTGCAAGTAGCAATACAGGTAATAGCCGAAACCCAGTTCTGTCAGTGGCATTTAGAGGTGTGTGTGTGTATGTGTTTGAGAGAGAGAGGAGGAGGAGGAGGACATGCATAAACCACATATTGGCAAAGAATTTCAGGCGAGCTGCTGGGGAGTGAGCAGATAAAGAATCAGGCTGGCTGTCTTTAGCTCTAAGTCGCAGGCCTGAGGTATCTTTAGTAAGCAGGACAAAGTGGGACATGGGTCACAGTGTGCTCTGGCTCCTGAGAAGCCAACAGTTCCCAGTGCTCTTGACACAGCACTACCTTCTGCTGAGCAGCCATCAGCCTATAGCCACCCCAGAGGAAGCTGTCACACCCAGGGCCTCTTATCCCCATCCTCACACACCCAACCCCAGAAGGCTTGAGCTCCCGCAAAGGGAGGCTCCCCTTCTTCTGTGAGGGGAGTGAGGTATCCCCGGGGGAAACCACCCACAGCTTTCCCATGATTCCACCCAGCCAGATCTCTTGATCTGGGAGGGGCAGTAGCCAACTCTCTGGAGGCTTAACTCTCTGGCTGAGTTACTTGACCTCTTCACACCTCTCTCTGGGGCCAAATAGGCTTCCAGAAGCACCAGGGAAGGCCCCACAGCAGCTCAGGGCCAGACGCTCTGCTGCAGTGATAATAGAAACTGGGGAGAGAAGAAACAGAAGAAAAGGAAACTTCGAACTTCAGCTTAGGTTTATCTGTTGGAAAATAACAGCTTTGTTTTCACAGTCAGGAGGAGAGAGGGAAAGAAGAAGATATGCAGGGCCTGCTTGCTTAGCATGCAATTCATTTTTTAAAATGCCCTGACTGGTTTCCTGGGCTGAACATGTTCTAAGGAACCAGAGCTACTCCAAGGAGATAAAATGTGGAAGCAGTATGCAAGTTGTGAAGCCTCAGACCCAGGTCTGAGCAGTCACTGGGCAAATTATTTAGCCTTTCTGTGCCTCCGTTTACTGATGTCGAAAAGAAGAGTGATGAATAAGGACAGATCCTGCAGCCTGGGATTCCAGTGGGGATTATTGGCTTACTGGTACATTAATGTGCAGGCAGAGTTGTGAGCAATTGTGCTGAATCAATGAACAAAATTAATTCAGATTTCAGGCCTGTTGACGGAGAAAAAAATAGAGCAGGAACTCTCAAGAAGCTAAACAGCCTCAGTTTCAAGGTGGGATGCACACTGTGGATCTGTGCCATCGTGCGACTGACACAAAGGGGCCTTGGATTTCAAAAGCAGTTGACCAAAGCAAGCAAAATTTGAGTGCCGTATCTGGGATACTATCTCTTAGCAATATCAACTCCTCTTACAATCAATAAGAAGCAAAGAATAAATATGAAATCTGGACACAGAATTTAAAGTGAAATTGCATTAAAACATAGTGAACCTCATTACTGTCCACTTTGAAAGTATGAAACATACTGAACATATTCAAGATGGAATGGCAGTATTATCTAATTTTAGTTAATTGGTTCACTTTAACTTCCGATCTGTTAGATGTTTAGACAATAGTTAACTTTGTTGATTTGAATTTACCCTATGGTGGAAATGGTAAAAGTGTGATAGCTTTTGCTACCAACTTTCAACCACCTAACTTTAGAGCATAATGTTCATTTTAGGGGGATTTTGTGCTTAATATGAATTTAGAAATAATGTAACAAAATGTTAAGCATGTCCTTTGTAAGAAAATATAAGGTTCCTAACTGTCTAATTACCATGGTAATTCAAGTGAATCAGAAATCATTAACTACAATCTTGAATTATAAAGTTGAGATGTGTATATTAGGATCTCAACTTGGTGTAAAGTAAATGAGCAGTTACCTGGCAGATTTTTTTTAAAATAACTGTTTTAATTCATAATTCTATCACAAACATAGCTTCATTTCAGTATTTAAATTACCTTTGTCTGTTTAAAAAAACACTCCAGTAAAGAAATGATAGTTTAGAATTACTGGGTTGGTTTTTTTTTTTTTTTTTTTTTAATTAGAGAAATAAGGTTCTAGGGTCTTGAGTGCTAAATTTTGTCTTTCCCATCCATGGCAGCTAAAAAAAAAATCACTCAAAATTTTGAGGTTTACATGTTAAGCTCTCTCACGGGGAGCTGCCATACCTCACAGTTCAAAGTGTATTCTATGAATCAGTAACATCATACTGACATGTAATTGCAATTTACTATGCAGCAAAAATGATTCAAGAAGAAAAATAACGTACAATGTCTATTTACCTTTGTATAGGCAATTGGTTACGTTACTCTGCTTTTAACATTTGTACTTGGATAAAATGCTCATGTATGTATAGGAATGTCACAGTGCAAGATGCTGCTACCCAGGCACAAAGTATTAAAAGTTATTTTGTGAAAAAAAAAAAAAAGAAGCAAAGAAATCAAAACCTCTAAGAGGTTTTATATGGGCTAGAAGAAGTTTCAGTAAGAAGAGGCCATGTAGTGTCGGGGCACACACCTGGGTATAGCAAGAAGCACCAGTGACCAGCTCAGGCTTCAGCTAAGCTCAGATGAGCACAAGGTAAATAGAGTCATTGAGGCCTCAGTTATAGTTTCAGCTGCTGGTGGAGAGGCTTCTGGGAAGGTGTTTAAATTTTCCTGCCAGAGCCACAAAGGAGCCATAAGGGAGGGAAGAGAGGGCAGGACTTCAGAGGAGGTTACAGTAGATACATAATTATAGGGGCAGAATACTAGGGAATGGTCTAAGTGGGATCAGAGTATAGGGGTGTAGAGGAGAGAAGGGAATGAAAGGGGGAAGACTAATCAAAATTAAAGATGTTATGAATAAGCCATATGAAAATTAACTTCTTCTCTAGCTAAAAATATATATGAAGAGAGAGAAGAGAGAAAATATGTGTGCTTGGGCAAAAGTAGCCCATAGAGGTACATAATGCTGTGCCCAGAAGCCATGAATTGTTAGAGAAAAATTTCAGTGCCAATGTTAGGATACCCCCCAGTGAGTTGTCAGGGAGGCCCCTCAAACAACACTTGGCTATTGCCAGTCCCTTACTTGCCCACCAGAACTAGATAGTAAAACCCTGTTGCTAAAAACACCACATATTTTGGCTAAAGGGCCTTGAGGAATCAAGCTGGAGCTGGGCTGGAAGCCTCCTCCCTGTTGACTAGCTGTTCGTGATGCTGGAAAGAGCTCTGTAACCTGTTGGCAGAGAAGAGTCATCAGTGGTGTAAACCAGCAGTGGACCCTGCAAGCTTCATGTCTGGCCAGCCAGACTAAATGTAACAAGTGGTACAACGGTAGCATGTCTATTATGGGGAAAACCAACTGCTCTCTAGATGTGAGGCAGGATCTATGAGAGGGAATTCATACCTGGTACTCAAAGCCTAGTCAACAGCCTATGGTTAGGGAGGTCATAAGCTCTATGGGGGTGGGAGGAGCTACTACTGTTGTTTGGGTAAATGGATAATTATGCCAATCAAATTGCCCTCAAAATACTTATGCCCATGCCCATACATTAATGCTACTCTGTTCATATGGTAGTGACTACTGAGGAGACTCAAAGCTCACCAAAGTACTAAGAAGTGATAGTTCAATGTTCTGCACTAAGTGAGACATCTCTGTCACACCCTCCAAGGCTCAGGGACCATTGTGCAAGAAGTGGCAAAAAGAATGTAAGAGCCAAAGGAAGTGGGGAGTGCTTTAGAATGCTTCTAGATACTAAAAAACCATTTCATTCGTGACCTCACAGTGGCTGATACTACCTACGCAAGACCTGTATAATATGAGGACAAAACTAATGATGACATCCAAATAGAAGAGAGACTACTTGGGCTGGAGAGATGGCTTAAAAGGTAAGGAATTTGCCTGCAACGCCAAAGCCAAAGGACCCAGGTTCAATTCCCCAGGACCCACATTAGACAGATGCACAAGGGGGCGCATGCATCTGGAGTTCATTTTCAGTGGCTGGAGGCCCTGGCACACCCATTCTCTCTCTCTCTCTCTCTCTCTCTCTCTCTCTCTCTCTCTCTCTCTCTCCTTGCCTCTTCTTTCTCTCAAATAAATAAATAAATAAAATATATATTTTTTAAAAAGCGGGACTACTTGGAAGGAGGCCAAGTTTCAGGGGAGGGGGATATAAGAGAAGATAAAGGAAAATGGTGGAGGATTATAAAAAGAATACATTGTGTATATGTATGGAGGTTGTCAATAAGAAAAGGATTTTTAAAAAGAAAAGAAAAAAGCAAGTTGAGCGCCAGTCTTCATCTCCCTCTGAGCATTCTGTTTGCTGATATACTGCCAGCAGCTGCCTCATGATCCTGCCCGCATGACCACCCTGCCACAATGAACTGTATCCCCAAAGCCAAAATAAACTCTGCCTTCCTTAAGTTGCTTTGATCAGGTATTTAGTCAGTATTAGAGAAGTAACTATCACCATGAGAGATGAATAAAACTTCTTTTTTAGTTGGTAAAAACAAAAATGTTCCTGACGATGATTTGAGCGCACCACCAGAGCTAAGAGTCACTGTTGCAAAGCAAGATGGCACACGGACCACCCCAGTAATCATCAGCTAGTGAGCATGCTGCGTGCCAGGCCTCATTCCAGAGCTTTACATGACTTATCCATTTCTTTCTTCCAGTCTGATAGTCAGGGCCTATCTTCATCTGCAGATTCAACCCACCAGAGATCAAAATCATAAGGGAAAATTCTCCTACCCCCGCCTCTTCATAAGGGAAAATTCTATGTGTAGTGGCAAATACCTCTAGTCCCAGCACTTATAAGGCAGAGGCAGGAGGATCCTAAATTTGAGGCCAACCTGGACTACATAGACCCCCGTCTCAAATATAGATAGATAGATAGATAGATAGATAGATAGATAGATAGATATAGATTAGATATAGATATATGTGGTAAAAACCTGTCTACATACTGATCATGTAGACTTCTTTCCTTGTCATTATTTCCTAAACAATACAGTATAGTTTCTATTTATCCCGTGTTAAGAATGATAGATGATTTACAATAGCCAAGGGAACATGTGCAAACCTAAACAAATCTAAGTTTTTTTTTTTTTTTTTTTTAACAGGGAACTAGAGCACCTGTGGGTTTTGGTATCTGAGGGGTGCTAGAACCAGTCACTCATGCACGAAGGGTGGGTCATCGCCATCCACAGATGAGGAACTGGAAACTTCAAGACTTAATGTCAATCTCTCCAGGTCAGGCAGCTCAACTACCACCCTAGCTGCCTTCCTGCCCCTATCCACACAGTAACTTCATGTTGTTGATGAGCATGGCACATTACAGGAAAAACTAAACAGTGTTATAAGCTCTGCCTAAGAACTCAGAGCATGGTATATTTTATACAGATCAATGTGCAAAATTGTCACAAGTTTCCACAGCTGAGTGTGTTGAATGCTCAGAGCAGCAGGCTGGGTCCTGGAAAATAAGCTGAGCAGCACATCCTTAAAGGGTGCATGGCAGTGATCCGGGACTGCTGGGCTGCTCAACTGCTCCTGGGATGAGTCAGGAGGAGGCAGGAGGCAGGGGCACCGAGAAGCACTGCTCTCCTCTGGAGCCCACAAGGTGAAACCTAAGAGGAAGTCTCCATTTCCGTAGGAGAGCCTGCCAAGCTACAAAGGAACCTCTGAAGCTAGGAGGCCACACAGGAAAGGAAATGCTCGGAAAGAAACGAACTTCTGGTAACTGTTTTCTCACGCGAAGCTGTAATAATGAGGAGGTTTTGGCAGCATTCCCAGAGTAAACTCATGGGTAGGGACCTGGTGGCAGAGCTGTCTTGCAGTTCTGAGGTGAGCACTACCCTGCAGAAGCTAAAGACCAAGAACTACATCTGTCTTCAGGGCTAACAATGAAGTCTATCAGCTGCTGTTCCCAAATCACAAATTCCCCATCTGCCACTTACTAGAATTTACACAAATCATATCACCTTTCTGAACTTCAAAAAAATGACAGCTAATATCATTTTTTGTCAAAAGTGGTTGTGTTTTGGACTAGGGAGATGGACTGGCAGTTAAGAGCATTTGCCACTTAAGCATGAGGGTCTTACAGAATGGAGACCACCCAGTTTGACTCCCTGAAAGCCATGTGAAAAGCCTCATGCAACCAAATGCATCTGTTAGTCCAGGGAAAGAGGGGCTGAGACTGGAGAATGGCTAGGGCTCCCTATGGGACAGAAGCTCCTGGTTGAGAGACCTGGTCTCAAGGAAATTCACAGGTGGGTGGTAAGAGGACACTTGACATTCTCCTCTGGTCTTCACACCCATGTGCATGCATACACACATGCATATGCCACACAACACACACATTATACATACTGCACCCACCACACACACACACACACAGAGAGAGAGAGAGAGAGAGAGAGAGAGAGAGAGACACAGGGGGTACGTTTTTATAGAATCAATGCACACTCATCATTGGGGTAAGGAAACCTTTTCTACAGAGCCAAATTGTAAATATTTTAGGCATTATAAGTAAAGAAGTATATTATGTATATGATATATAGTAAATATGTGTTAGATATTACATATATGATATAAAATGAACTTCTTTAACCACAGGATCTGCATCCAGAAACTAATATTGAGGAAGGGCTCAGGAAGTAATTCCTTCAGTAGAACGTTAACCTCACAAGCGTGAGGACCTGAGTCCAATCCCCAGTTCCTATGTGAAAATGTTGGGTGTAGTGATATGCACCTGTAATGCCAGTACTGGGGAGCTGCACTCACATGGATCCTGGGGGCTCACTGGCAAACCAACCTAGCCTAATTGATAATCTTCAGGGCAATGAGAGACCCTGTCAAGAAAGAAAGAAAGAAAGAAAGAAAGAAAGAAAGAAAGAAAGAAAGAAAGAAAGAAAGAAAGAAAGAGAAAAAGAAAGAGAGGAGGAAGGAAGGAAGGAAGGAAGGAAGGAAGGAAGGAAGGAAGAAAGAAAGAGAGAGAAAGAAAGAAAGAAAGAAAGAAAGAAAGAAAGAAAGAAAGAAAGGGAGAAGAAAGACACACAAACAATGTGCAGCATTCCTGAGGATGACCCTTGAGGTTGTCCTTTGGCCTCCACACACATATGTTCATGTACACCAACTTACACATTCACATGCACACACATACATGTTTTAAAAATTGAGGAGAAGGTATGGGAGTTATAGTAATGTAGTTCACTTGCAAAGCCCTTGTTTAGTAAGCCAACACGCTGCATTCAATCCCCAACACCAAGAAAGATTTGACATAAAAATTGCATCTGTGTCAACTATGTGTAGAGTGGCTTTCTCTGTTAATTATTACCTAAGCAATACAAGTATTTATGTAATGTAACATCACATTGCATCTAGGGGTCATGGAAAGAATAAGGGAGGATGTTCAAGGTTTCATAGGATCATTACACCATTTTGCATAAGAGACTTGAGCATCTACAGATTCTGGCATTGTGACAAGTGTCTGAGGGCAAACTCCATGGATATGAAAAGTTGACCATTTATATAAAATGTGGGTCCTTCTATTACAAGACAGAAAACCATAGCCCATCTGGCCCTGTCTGCCTGGGTGCCCCCCCCCACACCCCGGCCATCTCCCTTTAGACAGCTGACCAGAGGTGAAGTTGCAGAGTCACCACTTTTCAGATGAGATTCCAAAGTTCATTGCCCAACAGTTGCATCAGGGGAGTGCCCTTTACAAAGAGTGTCCCTCAGGGGTCCTAGACAAGAGTAAAACAAGTCCCACAGCAGGAGAATCAGGTGCTGGAAGCCTGCTGGAGTACAGGGACAGATAAGTTTAGCTATGGATCACAGTTCTGAGCCTAAGTCCCCAGCAAAGCAAAAACTATCACATAGGTGGTCGTTATCATATGAATCTCTACTTGCCACCCCTCCATGCAGCATGAGTGACATGAATGTTTCCCACTGAGATAGGTCAAATGCAGCACTTACCTTCTTGTTGCTAGGAAAAAAACACCTTTCAGGCAATTTATGAAAGGAAAGGGTTTTTTTTTTTTTTCAGCTTAAAATTTGGGGGGAAAGATTCATCATAGTGGGGAAAACATGACAGGAGCAGAGACAGTAAGGTGCCACACCTCCATAACAGCAGGGAATAAGTAGAGCTAGTGAACTGAGTATGGTAAGCAGGGCTGGGCTATAACATCCGAAGGCTAGCTCCCAGCACCACACCTCCTCCAGCAATGCTCCACTTCTCAAGCCTCGACAAACTTCCCAAACAGTGCTACCATCTGGGCATTAAATGTGAGGCTTTTATCATTCAAACTCCCACAAAGCCCCACCACATTCATTTACAAAAGCACCCTATCAAGTCACAACCAGCATCTTTTAAAGCTAAAAAGGTAAATGAAATAACCAGATTTCCACTGCAGCATATGTATAAAGGGAATCTGTGTTTCTGACGAGGACTGGGCCGTAGGCACACTTGTGAGTTTCTGTGTGTCTCAGAAGTTTCCTCATCTATCACTCAAGCATTCATGTAGCATTCACTAGGGAAGTCCAAGGAAAAGCTCCTTGAAAAGAGAGGTCAAGCCCAAGCCTTCTGTAGACCCTAAAACACAACAAGTTAGCACATAGGAAAGTGAAGGGAGACGGTTTTCTTGTATCTGGGCAGGGTGGAGGTGGTATATTCCTGGGAGGATCCTAGAGAAGGTCAGGTACTTGGTACCTGCCTACATGCATCTGTCATTAAACCAAGGAATCTCAGTCACTCTCAGGCTGTGCTCAGAGGAATATCAGGGTTCCATATGGGTTTTAGGGATACCCAAAGAACCTCGGCCCCTGACTTCAATTGAAGTAACTTGCCTTTTCTTTTTCTTAAAATTTTTATTTATTTATTTATTTTTGGGTTTTTGAGGTAGGATCTCACTCTAGCTCAGGCTGACCTGGAATTCACTATGTGGTCTCAGAGTGGCCTCAAACTCATGGCGATCCTCCTACCTCTGCCTCCCAAGTTCTGGGACATATGCCACCATGTCTGGCCCGTTTTTACATTTTGAGGTAATATATAAATTTCTTCTTACTAAAAAAACAATTTATTTTTCCAAATCATTTTATACCCGGTGAAACATGAAGTACCCTTAAGAACGCAGGATCACAGTAGAGGCACACAGGCACTCAGTTTCCTCTCCATATGCTGTTCCATCATCCTTCACCTCACCACAATGCAGCAAGGCAGGGCCACTTCTGCCCTGGGAGCGGTTTCCAGTAGACACATGACAGTCTGACCAAACAATGTTTGTATTAGTTACTTTTGCACCACTATGACCACAATACCTGACAGAAACAACTCACAGGAGAAAGTGTGGCTTTGGATCACGATTTCACAGAGTTGCAGTCCAGCATTCACAGAGGCAGGGCATAACAGCTCAGATTGTGGTGGCAGGAATGTGTGACAAAAGCTGTCACATGGTGGCAGAGTGGCCAGACCTTGGATCCAGGTATGATTTCCACTACTGCCCTACTTCTGCTAGCCAGGCCCACCTTCCAACGTTTCCACAGCCTCCCAAAGTAGCAGCATGGGTAAGGACCAATCATTCCAAACGTGAGCCTCAGGGGCACATTTCAGATTCAGACCATAGCAGCGTTATGTAACAGTGAACTCAGAATTCAGGGAATACCAGAAGACAGCACATATCATTGCTAAGATGCTCTGAGCTGTCACCCTTGTCCTCATGCATGCTGCAGGCCCATAGCTTAGTTGAGTCACTTCACTTCTGGACCCTTATCTTTCTAATGCCCTCTCTGACTCTTTGCTCTATGTCTCCCTGCATATGAAAACTAATTGATTTTTCACCAACTCAAAACAGGAGTGCAAGCCAACCTTCTATGTAATAATTACTTAACTCAAGGGCACATCCTTGAGAAGGGGCAGGACAGTGTTTATGTGTGATCACATTCCACAACAGGACAAAGGCTCTTTGTGGCTCTGTAGAGGTGGAGAGGCAGATTCGGGCTCCTCTATCCTTTGCCCAGCTCTGTAGACAGCAGAAGGGCACCTGAGTTCAGGATAGAGGGCATCGTTTAGAACCCAGTCATCTTGGGTGTTAAAGCAACTCTTCTTCTCTCTTAGAGTTGTGAATGCAGTGAAAGAAAGAAACAGATTGAGAGCAACTGGGGTTCGAGTGGAGGAAGGAAGATGTCCCTCACCCTTTATTGCCCCTCTTTTGTGATAGGAACTTTGCATACTTCATCTCTTAAGTCTTAAGTCTGCCAAAGGTCAAAATCATAACCATTTAATTAATATATTAATTTATTTTTTGTTCCAGAATGAGGCAGCACTGTCTTGCATAAAATGGAATGAGGGTTCCATAGGCCAGGCAGGGGAGTTTAGTTTTACACACAAAAACAAAAGAAAACAGAAACAGAAAAAGTAGGTGACTTGCTTCAGAGTTGTTTTCCTTGTAAGGCAGGAACAGATTCACATCAACAAGAACAATGACCATTTAATATAAGATCACTTCCCGTCACTTTATGAGGATTAAAGGCTGGGCAAATTAAAGCAAAGAAACTTTCTTATTAAGCCAAGTGTAACTAACCTGCATGAGAAATTAGGCTTTTTTCATTTATCTCTCCTGGTTCTTGCAAAGTCATACAACAGCTTGATTTCACTCTTGCGATGTGGAACTTTAGCGTGGGTGACTCCATTTTGACTTGTATTCTGGTCTGTCAGGGCCCAGTGCAAGAGCCCTGTACAACATGATAGCACTATATAATTTTATTTTAAAATCCTCATAATAACTGCAAAGTGTGCAAACCCATTTTCCAAAAGAATAAAGAAGCAGAGAGATTAAAGAATGAGTCCAGTCACACAGCTATTAAATAACAATTTTGGTCTTCTTTTTTTTTTTTTTTTTTCTTGTCTTTCCACTCTCTGGTGGTGCCTCAAGGCTGAGGTTTGGACACATGCCCGGAATGTGTGTGGGAACAGGACAGAGGAGAAGCAGTCACCTTCAGTCTCAGCTCGAATCAGATGAAAGCAAGAAGGGAGTCTGTTACTAGCTATAGGGAAGAATGCTGGAGATGACTAGAAGAAGTGAATCTAGAAACAAAGAAATCAAGGAAATTTTACTGAGGAAATTTGAACATGTTATAATGAGAAAAATTAAAAATAGCTCTCACCTCAAGGGGAATAAGAGATACTGTTTTGGGGATTTAAATATGATATGAGTGAATTCAAGTTGCCCCAAATACCATGTTCCAGTGTGGTAATAGTTTCATAAAATTTTTATATTAACAAAACAAAGTAAGTCATAAATCAAAACACTTTTCAGATGCATTGGTGGGCACATCGGTGGGCAGGTTAGAGCAAAGCAGGAAGTCTCTGCCATAGGCCTCAGGCGCTATCTGATGACACTAGGCTTTGGGGATGGAAGAAGCTATGGATCTGTTGCACATTCCGGAAGATTTACCTCATAGTCACAGGAAGTTAGGTTAAACACAGAGGTGAGCAATGAATGTCTATTGAGATGGTCCAAGATAATTTGGCTCGGAACCTGCAACATTTCAGATCTCTACAACCACTCAAGTTCTAATCAGTCAATCCTTCTTGCAGGATGGCCCATGTAAGTGTGGTTTCTCCCCGGGAATTTTAGTTCACATGGTTCACAAAGGAAAAACTTCTCATATGCAAAGGACCTACATTCTTCAGCATGTTCAGTTCAAGGTCCTAATTGGAAGGTTCAGACAATGGACAGGACACAACTGGATGGAGAATTTAGTATTATAATGTGCAAAGTTTACTCTAAGCTGTCTAAAAAAAGTGAGTCAGAGTGACTTGGTATTTGGAGCTGGTCTTTTGTAAGTATTTGTTGGAAGGCCTCACTGAAAAAAAAGCAGCAACTTTCAAGGAGCCTTAGCCATTATCTAAAGGGGCAGCAGTGATCCCCCATCAAGCACATGCATTACCTCTAAACGTGGGACCCAGTGGCGACCACCTTGACCACTGCATTTCGACTCTTGTAGCCAAAATGGGAAGAAAACCTTTGCTTCACAGGTGGTGAGGAACCAATGAGGTGATGAATCTGAGTGGAATTGATCCTGCAAGCAGCCCCAATCACCCCAGGAGTTTGCTCAGTCTTCTCTGCTAGGAAGCTTCCTTTGATGCTATGGTGTTCTCTCCCCTGATGCGCAAAGCAACACCTGGGCAATCACAGCCCACCAGCCTGTTTACAGACCAGGAGTAGGGGGCTTATAAAGGAAATTTGGAGTAACAGACTGCAGCTGATCAGGAAGAGTGCCGAATGCTGCAATTAAAACTCAGTGATGATGCCGGGCGTGGTGGGGTGCGCCTTTGATCCCAGCACTCAGGAGGCAGAGGTAGGAGGATCACCGTAAGTTCAAGGCCAGCCTGAGACTACATAGTGAATTCCAGGTCAGCCTGAGCTAGAGTGAAACCTTACCTTGAAAAACCATAAATAAATAAATAAATAAATAAATAAATAAATAAATAAATAAAAATTTAAAAATTTTTTTAAAATGAATGAATTAATTAATAAAAAAAAAAAACTCTGTGATGCCTGGGAGCATAAGTGAGACATCTCAGCAGGCCTGAGAGCTTGGGATAAGCTCTGGAGTACTCACTCCTCGGCTGGTGAGGGGCATTAGGGTCCCTAACCCTGATACTCTGTTTGCATCCAACACCAAGGAGAGGAAACCCACCCAGAGAGAAAAAGCCAAGAAACTTTGGTGTCAATACCACAAACTCAGAATTTGGAAATAAGGGTTTGGCTACTTCTGGGGATCCTTAAAACAAGAAATGATGAAGAAGCTACCTCCAACTAGAAGCAGGGACCCCATACCCGCTCCTCAGCCTTCAGACCACCTGTTTATAGGTGGTTATTGATACAAAGCCAAGAACCACTTTCCACCAACCTTCCAGTAAATGTTTCAAGGCACAGCAGAGGGAAGGCATGGCCGTCACAAGGAAGCAAAGTTCAAAGGCCTTTCTGAAAGGGACAACTGATAAAGGTGCATTTGAAGAGAGGTCAATATCACTTGAAAGGAGGTCAAAGGACATTTGAAAACACAGGAGGGGCTATTTGTTTAGAAGTACACAGGGTGTATGACCTGGAAAACCCTTACAGGAAACCTGAACTGTGCTGAGGGCAGAAAAATCTTCAGATCTTTGTTTTAAGTGAGCTTTAAGCTTTAATGAATGAGGCAGAGTTCTGTTGATAACGGAACCATGGTTTCCAAAGAAGAACAGAAATAAAGCTACAGTCCAAGCTGGCGCAAAGGTACCTAAGATTCTAAGATTGTGACAATCCAAGAAGTCATGGCCCCAGTTAGACTCCAGCGTGTGATAATTTGACTCAGTGGACACCCAGCTTTGCCACCACAGTCAGATACAGTCCTCCTCCCAAAGGGAGACGCTGAGCATGGAATCATTGCAACCCAGTCAGTAACGAAATACCATATTAGTCATCTTTTCCCAGTCATCTTTTTTTTTTTTTTTTTTCTTATCTTTTAAAAAGAACAGCTCAGGAAAGGGGAATTTCACTGAATACTCACTGATGGAAGTCTCACCAGTGCCGCCCTGAGAAAGCGACAGTGACTCGTTTCAATTCTTTGGGGCTTTCCTTAGCAGGGTGGGGTCGCTGTGATACCACCCCCTAATTTACAAAGAGGAAAAATAAATGTCTATTCCCACAATCTCTGTTGGACAAGTCTTCATCAAACATGCCGTGACAGCTAGCATGTCAAACGATGCTAAGGTTGGACACATTCCATTCCCACACCAGCCCCTGACCCATGGATGACATGGCAAAGGCTTTGGATTCTTCCAAGAATGAATTTGATGCTTTTTATTTCCACCTAGTTTTGTACTTTGGTCTCTATGCGTCATGGCAGAGACCTAAAACCCATCTTTGAAGTACACCGCTGCCTCCCAGAAAGGATGGATGAGCACCGTCGCTCCATGGCTTACCTGTATGGCAGAATGAAGGAATAAACCAAACATATTCTTCTCACTGTTTTCAAAACTAGAAAGCTATGATGCAAAGACAGACTCACACTGTCAGATGATGACATGTCATCCTGGCCTCAATTTGATTACACCATCATCCTGACCACAGCGACTAGTCCAGAGAGGAGCACAGAGCACAGGCTGGATATATTAGACTCTGCTAAGTTCTTTCAGCAAGAGGAGGAGGAAGGATTTTTCTCTTCTCATGTGGGTTGGTATGAAAATATAAGTATAACTTGAGCTACTAGTGGCCAACATCCCCTCCATAGGAAGAAAAACTGCCCCAAAAATACCAAGAATATGACAGTCCCTGGATGCAGCCATGCCTGAAGTTTTTCTGTTTTGTTCCTTTCCCCTCTGCTGGTTGAGATAACCCACCAACTACAAATAAAAATTTTACTAAAACAGATGTTTTGTCATAAAGAGTGTAGTTATGTATTTTTAAAAAACCTACAGTTTTATTTCTCTGTATATTCTGATTCAGGAAAAGAAAACAAAAAATGACCTAAACAAAAGCTATATGTTATAGACATTTTAAAATATTACTTCTATGAATATGTGAATGAGAGAAGTTTCCTGCTCAATGGATTCAAAATTTAAGCTAATCCTTGGTCAAATCAGACTAGGGGCTTTCCACATTGAGATGTATGGAAGGATTTCACTGGGTTGAATGCTGTCCAAAGGAAGCACCCAAAGATGGGACTGCCCAGTAGGCTCACTCAGCCTTCAACTCAAGAAGATAAAAATGTTTGCGATGTGATCTGGAAAAGCCATGAAAACACTCCCCACAAGCTGGCAGCAATTATTGTCTGGCAATTCTAACTGTTGCTATGCAGTCATTGGGATGATCTGTGTTGATAAATAGCTCAGAGCCCATGGCCCTTGAGAACAGGTCTAGATGTCCATGCCAGCCTCGCCTCACTGTGGAACTGTAGCAGTGGCCATGGCCATGGGCTACTGGCTATCAAACAGCACTGTGAGCCAGACACAGGCGAAGAGTAACCTGGAAGCATAGGTATTATGTCACAGAAGTATCCACAAGGTACTTACTGTAAGGCATCAACACTTCTATGCCCACAACCATAAAGCAACTTAGTAAAGGACAGCTCCCCAAGGTGTGTTCTCACTTATTTTTTTGTGAATCTCACTTGGGAAGTGAAGAGAGCCCAGTAGCTGCCATCAGCCTGAGTCCCCGTCACTCTCTCTGCACTCTCAGATAGACTCAGACCTGAGGTTCACTTCCACTGAGATTCCATTCTTACGCACTGTTGGCTGTGTGAGCATCACTTAGGGGTACCTTATTTTACAAAAGGAAAATGAAGACCAAGTAATTAAACACAATATGTCCAGTATCACACAGGCATTACCTTAGAGAAGTTAAGAATAAAGGAACCCACTGGTAAACAGGAATTTGTGACCATTATAATTTGAATGTGAAAAGTCACCCATAGTCTCATGGGTTTGAAGACTGGTCCCCAACTGGTGGCACTGTGGAATCTCGCTGGGGCGCAAGTTTTGAAGTTTTATAGCCCAGCCCACTTTCTATCCATTCTGTACTTCCTGATTATGGATACAAGGTGATCACCTGCTTCATGTTCCTGACACTAGGCCTTCTCTGCAACAATGACTGTATTTCCTCAACTTGTAAGCCAAAATAAACTTTGATAAAAAGCAGGAGCCTGGGGTGGGGAGAGCAGCCTGGTCCAAGAGAGAGCTGAGACAAAATGCCCTTTTATAATTTAAGGCTTTATTAGGAGAGTTTGAAGTGCTCTGTCAAAGTGGGGAGGGAGGGAGAGATAGAGAGAGGAAGGCAGAAGTTCAGGAAATCCGAAATGCAAAGTAAGGTGGGTCCTCTTTATAAATTGTCCTGCAGAAGAAAAGTTCTACTCCAGGTGACTCGGCCTATGCGTTCAGAGCCATGGAGAGTGGGAGATGAAGAAGGCCTTTGGCCACTCAAGGTATCTAGGAGGGAAAAGCTATTCTTCCCTGTTGCAGCTCTGCTCCTGCAGCAGAAAGGCTCTAGATGAGAGAGTAAAGCTATAATTCAAAGTTACTTCAGCTACACAGCAGGAAGACTGAGGTTGCCCACCTGCCCAAAAATGACCTAAACAAAAGCTATATGTTATAGACATTTTAAAATATTACTTCTATGAATATGTGAATGAGAGAAGTTTCCTGCTCAATGGATTCAAAATTTAAGCTAATCCTTGGTCAAATCAGACTAGGGGCTTTCCACATTGAGATGTATGGAAGGATTTCACTGGGTTGAATGCTGTCAAAGGAAGCACCCAAAGATGGGACTGCCCAGTAGGCTCACTCAGCCTTCAACTCAAGAAGATAAAAATGTTTGCGATGTGATCTGGAAAAGCCATGAAAACACTCCCCACAAGCTGGCAGCAATTATTGTCTGGCAATTCTAACTGTTGCTATGCAGTCATTGGGATGATCTGTGTTGATAAATAGCTCAGAGCCCATGGCCCTTGAGAACAGGTCTAGATGTCCATGCCAGCCTCGCCTCACTGTGGAACTGTAGCAGTGGCCATGGCCATGGGCTACTGGCTATCAAACAGCACTGTGAGCCAGACACAGGCGAAGAGTAACCTGGAAGCATAGGTATTATGTCACAGAAGTATCCACAAGGTACTTACTGTAAGGCATCAACACTTCTATGCCCACAACCATAAAGCAACTTAGTAAAGGACAGCTCCCAAGGTGTGTTCTCACTTATTTTTGTGAATCTCACTTGGGAAGTGAAGAGAGCCCAGTAGCTGCCATCAGCCTGAGTCCCGTCACTCTCTCTGCACTCTCAGATAGACTCAGACCTGAGGTTCACTTCCACTGAGATTCCATTCTTACGCACTGTTGGCTGTGTGAGCATCACTTAGGGGTACCTTATTTTACAAAAGGAAAATGAAGACCAAGTAATTAAACACAATATGTCCAGTATCACACAGGCATTACCTTAGAGAAGTTAAGATTAAAGGAACCCACTGGTAAACAGGAATTTGTGACCATTATAATTTGAATGTGAAAAGTCACCTGTAGTCTCATGGGTTTAAAGACTGGTCCCCAACTGGTGGCACTGTGGAATCTCGCTGGGGTGCAAGCTTTGAAGTTTTATAGCCCAGCCCACTTTCTATCCATTCTGTACTTCCTGATTATGGATACAAGGTGATCAACTGCTTCATGTTCCTGACACTAGGCCTTCTCTGCAACAATGACTGTATTTCCTCAACTTGTAAGCCAAAATAAACTTTGATAAAAAGCAGGAGCCTGGGGTGGGGAGAGCAGCCTAGTCCAAGAGAGGGCTGAGACAAAATGCCCTTTTATAATTTAAGGCTTTATTAGGAGAGTTTGAAGTGCTCTGTCAAAGTGGGGAGGGAGGGAGAGATAGAGAGAGGAAGGCAGAAGTTCAGGAAATCCGAAATGCAAAGTAAGGTGGGTCCTCTTTATAAATTGTCCTGCAGAAGAAAAGTTCTACTCCAGGTGACTCGGCCTATGCGTTCAGAGCCATGGAGAGTGGGAGATGAAGAAGGCCTTTGGCCACTTAAGGTATCTAGGAGGGAAAAGCTATTCTCCCCTGTTGCAGCTCTGCTCCTGCAGCAGAAAGGCTCTAGATGAGAGAGTAAAGCTATAATTCAAAGTTACTTCAGCTACACAGCAGGAAGACTGAGGTTGCCCACCTGCCCTTGGTCTTACACAGTAGACTCTTAAGTGGCCACATCTGTTCTAACAAACCCTTCCTTAAGTTGCTTTTGTTGGGTATTTTTGTCACCACTAATATAATGCCCATAGGAAGAAAAAGAACGTACTGTGTTCACTGGATCTCCTGGTCTAGAACCTTCTATTTTCATGGGTATATGGTCTTATTTCTTCGACAGGAATACAAATGAAGAGGGAAGGAACGATCCTGAAGGTCTGAGGCTATCTATGAGATCCATGCACGTGAGGGTCTAAGGATCTATCCTAACACCTCACACAGTTAAACATACGATTTTCACCAAGCCCTACATAAGATCATCTGCTTGTGTAGGTTCCTAGTTAGAATAGGTAGCCAAAAGATGTTATATCTCCTTGTCCCCATCATAATCTAAAAATGAATGTGTATCCAACCATCTTTGAGCCACACTAGGCTCTCTGACTTGCAAACTTGAAAGGCTAAAATGAGAAGACATTTGAGGGTGGTTTGTGGTTATCCAAGACCTCAATCACACATTGGAACCTCAATAGATAATGAAACCTTGTGACTATGGCTCATATCAACATGTTCATTAGTCCCCCATCTTCTTGTTAGTCCTTTCCAGTATCTGGACCATTTTTTACAGTTGTTTCTCAAGAATAATTGTTCTAGAAATATTACTTAGTATAAAGATGCCTCAGAAGATAAGAGGGGAAACCTGGAAAATCGTCCCTCAGATGGCCAGGGAGGAAGTAGCTGAGGACTCAGGTACTGTTCTCGCTTCACCTACTTCAAAGTGGGGAGCAAGCTAGTAGCTTCCAACATTTAGGTCACCTTTGTGTGTGTGTGTTTGCATGCACATGTACACACATAAACACACACACATTTAGCAAATTATCTTCTCATTCAATGGTGACATAATTGTTCTCTCAAGCACAACTTTCTAGAGCCCATGTCATGGCAGAGCTGTTGGGAAAAAAATAAAATAGTAACCACCCAAGAGATGAGTGCACTGAGAAAAAGCAAATGTGACAGCCCTGGTACCTTGCTTCCTCCCAACTCTTTGGTAGCTTAGTTGAAAGCTGGCTCCACAGTTCTAACTTAGTTTGATAAACAAGCTGTCAGCACCCTTGAGTTATCACCCTTCTCATTCAAGATCATTTCTAGCTAGAAAACACCTGCTTTCGCATACCCACATGGTCCCTATCCTCAGTCCTGTGGTTTTACAAGTGTAGGACCTTTCTCTAGTAACCAGGTATCATGGTGCAGGTCTTCAAACGGAGGGTGACAAATGTTCTAGACATTGTGTGGGCTCTGTTGCATCTCTAACCAAGCTGCTGAATGTTGCCAGAGGGCCAAAGTCTCCTGAGTGTTTACTTATGCTTTGTGGACTTTTCCTTAATTCTTCAATAAACTCTTCACATTACTGCCACTCTACCTATTTATAGAAGCCACTCTGTATTTTGAAAGAGCTGAGTTCAACCTCCATGCTAAGAAACTGGATCCATGAGTATCAGAGGATAAACAGGCTTTTGCAGAAGATTAGAATGCTCTTTGTGAAGACACGCAAAACTCAGGAAGGGAGCAAACACGCCCAGCAGCCATAGCCTTTGAAACATCTGCCACTGAGAAGATGTCAGAATACAGGAAACCACAAAGGAGAGAGTGACACAATGATAGGAAAGAGCTTTCTAGAGTCAGCCTCAAATCATGATCTCCATCCACAGGGAGAGATGCCTTTTAGATCTCATCACCTGACCTTTAGACAGCCTTTTATGCCACGCTGTAGAAGGATGTTTTAGAGAGAGCAGTAGTGGAGCCTGCTCTAATAGAAAAGAACCTGACCCAAGCAGCCTCACAAGAAAGCAAAGGAATGGCACCCAGCCCTGGTCTACAGCATGCACACAGTCATGGTGGAGTGAATAAATGAATGTGAGAAAGTATGAGTGGATATATGCATGAACAAGAGCACAAGTTTCTAGATCACTGGACACTCAGTTAATGGAACTTATCGGACTGTGTAGATGCTTTTCACTTCTCTGTCAGCTGAATTAAAATTACAAAATGGAGGGCCGGGGAGATGGCTTAGTGGTTAAGGAGCCTGCCTATAAAGCCTAAGAACGTCCATTTGATTCTCCAGGTCCCACATTTAGCCAGATGCAAAAGTGACTCAAGGGCACAATGTTGCACATGCGCACAAGGGGGTGCACATGTCTGGAGTTCCTTCACAGGGCCCAAAAAGGCCCTAGGGTGCCCATTCTCTCTCTCTGCCTCTTCCTCTCTCTCTCTCTCTCTCTCTCTCTCTCTTTCTCTCTCTCTTTCTCTCCCAAATAAAAAAAAATACAAAATGGAATAAATCATGTAAGATGGAGGAACTCATCCAAGTCAAACAAATGAAAAGACGGAGGACAGAACAGACACCCGCCACAGGATCCCAGAAAAGAATCAGAGTGAATGTGCAAAGGCTGTTGTGTGCACACTTATGCATTATTACTAGCTCTGTGTAGCTGACATTCTGTTTCAACATGATTAGAGTGGATTTTATTCTTAAACAGCCTCTTTATTATGTTGCCCTGAGTCCAAGAACTTCTCTGGGGACTGGCAAGTAACTGAAGCAGGTGATGCAATATCTGAAGGTAGAGCACACAGAGGGCATACTAAAGAAGCAGCATCTCTAAACTCGGCCTGAAGAGGACAACTGAGGACTGTGGATACCACATGGGAATGTTAAGAGTTCCTGTAGTGGTCAATTTCAAGATGCCTGCCCCATGATTCCCATCTAGTATCCATTTGTTTATATATCAAAAAAAAAAATTGAGGAAACCTCATAAATGAGTGCAGGAGACTGAAAGCTGGGAGCACCTTCACTCATGAGCTTTTGAGATCCCACATTTCAGAGGAAGGCAGCTGCCATGGTACACACTCAAGCGGTCCTCAAGAGAGTGCCTATATCGAGGAACTGAGGTGTCCTGCCAACAGCCATCCACAACGAGTCAGCTGTGAGTTTCCTTGGGGGATCTTCACCCAGCTCCAGTCAAGCCTATAGATGACATCAGCCCAAGCCAATGCCATTACTACAATCTCATAAAAAAATAGGGATGACCTTCTTGGAGTGTTTTGAATGTAAAATGACTCCACAGGCTTATGGGCTTGAATACTTAATCCCTTGTTGGTGGGGCTGTTCAGAAATGTTATGGAACCTTTAGGAGGCGGAGCCTTGCTGAAGGAAGTGTGTCACTTGGGAAGTGCCTTGCAGTTTTAGTCCAGCCCCACTTGGATATCTCTCTCTACTTCCTCCCTGCTCATGTGATGATGCTATGCCAGTTGCATGCTTATGCCCTGCTTTCTCTGCCATGATGGACTTATTATGGAAACTGTAAGCTGAAAATTAACCCTTTCCTTCCTTAAGGTACTTCTGGTCATGTGTTCTGTGGCAGAAACAAGAAAATAATGGATACACTCTCTGAATGGCTGGCTTTCAGAAACTATGAGCAATAAAACCATTAGTGTTCTGTCCAATCATTCTGGGGAAAAGTTGCTATGTAGCAGACAACCAATACAACAGCTCTTTTAGCTGCTCAGGGGGATCATTCTGAATTCTTAACTCTTCTGAGTAGCTGAAAGTGGCAGATGAGTGACTCTTATATGAGAAGACAAACAGTTGTTAACATTCCACTATAGTCTTACAGAAATTTTAAAATGAAAAGTAGAAGTACTTACAGAATTGAGGAATTGAGGAAGGTTTGAGTTCCTCAGTTTATGAGTCAGTCAGTGACTTGGTTTCAAGGTCTGTATCAGGTTTTATAACACTGTATATTTTCTAGCTTAAGTGCCTTGCCTCAGTTTCCCATTTGTGAACTAAACCTAATAGTGTAACACTTTCTCTTTCCTCCCCGAAGTGGCATTCAAATGATTCAATGAGATCAAAGATGTGAAGGACTTTGAAACATGTACTTTGAAGACAAAGCAAAGGTGTCAGGCTTTGAGAATCTGAAAAGATTATTTCTTTTAACCCTATACAGCCATTACCATATCTCTCCTAAAATTAGGAAATACATGATACAACTATGGAACCAAAATTTAAAAAAACTACACATATATGTATATATTGAAATGTTATATATATAATATATACATACATATACACATGTATGTACATACACAAGAAAGACAATTATTAACTAATGAACTAGAACTGAGGATTTACTTAGACCTACACAAAATGTTTAAGTATAGTTTGATACATAAAAGTTCACTTTGAAGGGAAATGTCTGTATCCTAGTCAGGAGAGCTTTGGAAAAAGCCAAATTGATGTTAATAACTTGAGAGGACTTGTTCAAAGGATGAACGAGAAGAGCCAAATGGTCCCACAACACAGGTCATCTGTGTATGTGTGGAGGAACTAGCTGTGAGCTCTAGCTTACTCCAGTTTATTCCTAACACTCAATGGCCTTAAAACAAGACCATAAATGGAGATTCATACATTTTCTATTACTACGCAATGCCGCAGAGCAGGTAATTTAAAGAAATGGGTTTAGGGGCTGGAGACATGGCTTAGTGATCAAGGTGCCTGCCTGTGAAGCCTAAGGACCCATGTTCAACTCTCCAGCTTGCACATAAGCCAGACGTATAAGGTGATGCAAGTGTGCAAAGTCACACATGCACCCAAGTTGGCACACACATCTGGAGTTCAATTACAGTGGCTGGATGCCCTGGTGTGCCAATTCTCTCCATCTCTCTCTATTCCTCTCTCTCTCTCTTGCTCTCACTGACTTGCATAAAAAGGCCAGTCTGTTGAGCTTGCCTCAAAAACAAAAAAGAAATAGGTTTATTTATGCCATGGTTCTGAGTAGCTCAAGAACATGACAGTGGCACCTTCTCAGCATTTTGTGAGAGGCCCTTGAGACAGAACAAGAATGCACAAGAGGGCACCTCCTCAAAAATCCATGATTCCATGAATGAATTCATCTATTGGGGTAAGGGGCTTCAGGCAGAGTTTCCTCTCTAGCCCAGACTGTCCCTGGACCTCACCATCCTCCTGCCTCAGCCTTCTGAGTGTTGGGATGAGCAGCATGTGCCACTACATGCAGGTAATTTAGTCTATCAATGAGGCCAGAGTCTTCAAGACCTAATCACTTAACAGTCCTACCTTCAAATATCACTAACACAAATTTTGGAATTAAGATTATAACATGAGGACTGGAGAGATGGCCTAGCAGTTGACACACTTACCTGCGAAACCTAAAGACTCATGTTCAGCTCTCCAGGTCCCATGTAAGCCAGACACACAAGGTGACACCAGTGCACAAGGTCACACATGCACACAAGATGCCACACATGTCTGGAGATCAATTCAGTGGCTGCAAGTCCTAGGGTGCCAATTCTCTCTCTTTCTCATTCACACACACACACACACACACACACACACACACACACAGAGAGAGAGAGAGAGAGAAAGAGAGAGAGAAATAATTTTTAAAAGATTATATCATGAAATTTGGAGAATAGACCATATATGTGCTGAGATATTTCAGAATTATGAATGTCAACCTAAGAATAAGTCTAAAATCCAACCTATTAGTGTGCAGAGCCTATGGCCAACCACCAAAGGTCCTGGCCCTAAAACAATGGACCCCCCCACCCACACCCCAAAACCCAGAACTGAAGAGGGGGAGCTAGGGTTGGGAGCTAGCACTGATTGAGCACCCAAAGGGTCAAAGTGGTAAGTTCACCCACCATATACTTCACTGTTCTGACTCCAGATTTCTAGGGAGCTAAAACCTGTACCTTCTCAATCTAGAGCACAAAGGGGGCAGAAATATTCATGGACCACAGCTCCTGACTAGATACCCACTGTGAGTGATTTGGGGTGGTCATTTTCAAACAAAACCATCAAGCTTCTTTGGACCCTAAGACCAGTCTTGTGATTTCCCTGTCTTCAAAGGGAAAGCTTAGATGGGTCCAGTTTGGCTCAAGCAATCTTCTCCCAGGACTTCCTTAGGCTCAATTTTTGTTCAAGATTTTTCTTAAAAAAAAACTTTCTTGTATGACTGATAAATTTTAAAAGATGTTGTTGGATTTTTTTGGTGTTTGTCTTGAAAGCATGGGACTTGTGGCACACCCTCTTGCTCTTCTAAGGGCAGTTCTCTCTTCGGCTGTTACATTTGCTATTTCTGTAGGGTGATATTCATGAGGCCCACTGTTAAGTCATTATATTTACCCTTGAATTGGATGCAGTTGAAGAGACAGAAATAACCAACAGTTGGTCACTAAGATCCCTTGGACTGTAAATTCCATCTTTCACAATTCTTTTCATCCTTCACTAAGGGAACTGATGTTCCCAAATCATTAGCAAATAGACATATTGGATTCTTCCCCTCCATGGAAATATTGGACTACCGAAGGTTTGGAACCAGCACTAAAATGTCAGGGTGAAGCAAATCAAATTTTAACATATATGAAAACGGTGCTTTAGTCTATCTGCCCATAGTAAAGAGCAAAGGTTTAAACAACCCTGTGATTAGTCTCTTATTCTTGTTCACCATGAAAAATTCCAGAGTATATCAGCTCATATTGAGTAAAGGTTTACTTTGATTCATGGTTACAGAGGCTTGTCTAGTCACTTAGCCCCCACTAGTTGGAGCTTGTGGCTCCACATCATGACAGGAGTGTGGGGCAGAAGTCTGTTTACTCCATGGTGACCAGGAACCATAGAGAGAACAGTAAGAAACCAAGGTCCCAAACTACCCTCCAAAGCATAACCTAATTATCCAACTTTCTCCAAATAGGCCCCAACTATCAATAGTGCCACATGCTAGCAACCAAGCCCTTAACATATGAGTCTTTGGGGGACATTTACGATCCAAGACTCTAGCTGTCATAGTGCTGTAAAGTGCTATGCAAGCTGCTGGTGAGAAAAAGTCAATAGTAAACCCTGAAGACTACACAACTGACCAGCCAGGCAACATGGACCCACTGGTACAATAGTGGCATGACTGTTGTGTAGGTAACCAACTGCTTTATGATTAGATTTGAGGCCTACTTGACAGAAGGAAATTTATGCCTCATACTAAAAACCTAGTCAACAGTCTATGACTGGGAAGGTCATGGTCCCTATAGATGAAGCTACCATCATGGTTTGGCTAAATGGATATGTTGTACCCATCAAATTGATCTTTGAATATTGATGTTCATAGGTTAGTGCTGTTCTCACCTTTGATCAGAGAAGCTGTGGTGACTACTAAGGAGACTCAAAACACATCAAAGTACTGAGAATAAGTGACTGAGTGCTCAGCTCTAAATGAGACATTTCTATCACACCCTCCAAAATTCAGAAAATATTATAGAAGAGAGGGATAAAAAGAACTTACTAGCCAGAGGATAGAGAGGAGTGTTGAAGAATGTTATATTCAGGACATAAAGTGCCCACTGGCATTGGTGACCTCACAGTGGCTATCCTTACCTGCACAGTATTGGGCCCACCAACATTTCATCATGGATGCTGGAAGAAGGCAACAAAGAAAAGAAAGACATAAAAATAGAAGGACAAGTTGGAAAGAAGAAGGGCTTCAGTGAAAAGAGGATGGGTGGGGGGGGGCTGGAGAGATGGCTTAGCGGTTAAGGCACCTGCCTCCTAAGCCTAAGAACACTGGTTGCAATCTCCAGCAGTTCCAATCTCCAGGTCCCACGTTTAGCCAGATGCAAAGTGATGCAAGGGCACAATGCCGCACTTGACCACAAGGGGGCGCCCACATCTGGATTTCGTTCACAGCAGCTGAGAGACTGCTGACCCGCCCATCTCTATCTGTCTTCCTCTCCCTCTCTCTCTGTCTCTCTCTGTCTCTCTCCAAAAAAAAAAAAAAAAAGAGGATGGGGGATACAAGAGAAGGTAATAAAAGGAGGTTATGATGAATGAAAATTACATTTTGTACATATATAAACATTGTCAATAAAATGTTTTCTAATATATTTTATTTATTTGAGAGAAAGAGGCAGAGAGAGAGAAAGGGAGAGCCACTCCCAGCCACTGCAAACAAACTCCAGATGCATGTACCCCCTTGTGCATCTGGCTTACGTGGATCCTGGAGAATCAAACCGGGATCCTTTGGCTTTGCAGGCAAATGCCTTAACTGTTAAGCCATCTCTCCAGCCCCAATAAAATGTTTCATAAAAGATCGAAGCCTCAACATTCAGTAATTTTTTTGGCTGTTCAAATTGTGGCTGTTGTATAGATGAAGAATGAATCTCAGAGGGTGAAATCCTGCTCAGCATCTCTTTTGAGAAATTTTTACTGGAAAACATGTTGTACGCCTCCATTTACATTACATGACTGGTTGCCTTTGCACCGTGACAGCAGAACTGAGTAGCTGCAATAGAGACTATGTGGTCTGCAAAGCCTGAGGTCTTTACTATCTGATCCTTTGCACATGTATCCCCAGTTTATGCTGATGGTAATTCACACTCCAGGCACTTCCCTTGTAATAGCTCACTAAATTCTTTCCATAACCTTGCAACTATCCACTGAAACCATACCAATTTTTCAAATAAAGAAACATTCATAGAGAAAAGGTAAGAAAAGTTCCCCATCAACAGTGTAATAGGGGATGATAATGGCTGAACTATCTATGCATGCCATAGGTATTAATTTCCTGCTATTCAGGATACCTTGATATGCCTAAATAACCCCATGATTACCTCAAAATATTGATGGAAGGAGTTAAACCCACTTACAGTGGCCTCTTGATTTTGAATAGAATGAGCTGGCCTTGGGAGCCTAAACTTCTCTGAACATCAACAAGGCAAATGTTCTGTCCTCAATCCAAGACTCCCTAAAGACCCCAGTTGCTTTACTCACATGATAGATATACCTTGAGTGAAGGGCACTGGCCAGGCTCTCCCCATATTCTTATTCCCCTTGCTAGGCCCTTCAAGTCTCAGCCCTGGAAAGACTAGGCTTTGGTATAGCCTTGGTAAGACACACCCCTCCCAGCACTGAGTCTGCTTGCTCTACTTGCTCCAAGTGGACATTGACATCAGCCTTTAGCACATTCAATTCCTTCCATGAGAGGAGAAGTGTCAATCTGGCTCAGCTTCTTGGCTTTGGTAGCATATGAATCTTTCTTGATGGCAGTGAATATACAGTCCAACTAGCCCTCAACATTGAATACCCAAGCATTGTTTAGTCCTACTGATCATCAAGAGGAGGGCTTCTGTACGATAGGAGGTTTCAGAAGGCTTCATAAGTCCTCACGACACAAGTTTCTGCTTTCTTCATTGCTTCACCGGAATCCCAGCTTTTGGCTTGTCTTAAAATGATGTAAATCTTTTGCATCTGCTGTTTCTACTGGAAGTGATGCACTGGCTCCCCATTTGCCCATGTAGAGGCAAGGAGGGATATGTGACTGACCATGCCCACCTTTCCATTGTCTTAGCTATCAGTGGAACAGATATTACTAGGGTTAAAAGCCCTCTGCAGATATCATTGTCGACTAAAACATGCAAAGCACTTTTAAATGGAAAACAAACAACTTCATGGAGTATTTATCTTTAAAGTAATCCTTAGGAACAAAAGATGTTAAAGGGTCACTGACTCAAATCCCTTATTTTGTAAGTCACAAATGTGACATTCAGCTATATTACATGATATAGGACTAAGATCACATAGTTTGTGTGAGACCAAACACAGAGAGACCTGTCCAGAATCTGGAAGAGGGTCAGTCCCCAGACAGTTAGCTAGTCTAGTACCAGAGGGTGCTACACAAGCAACTGGGGGAAAATGACCAACATCTGTCCAAACAACTTGCAGTCTAAGATACCCAGCAGGAAACAACATGATGTAATGCTCATACAAGTGCAGCAGTGGCAATCAGCCATGATGGGTAACCAACTGCTCTTGATTTGGCTAATAGATCCACTCAGTGGAATGGAACTCATTGCTAGAACTGGGAAATGAGTCAAAACCAGGTACAAAAAATGACCTCAATCTCCAAGAGCAAGATACAACCAAATGTGGGCTAGAAGAGTGCCAACGCATATAAAATTCCCTCCAAAATATATATGGTCATCCCTTCTATCTAGTACTAACTTCTCTCTCCGTTGGAGAATTTGCTTATCTTTTTTCAGGTGGACAACGAACCTGAAGGGAGGATCAGCTAACCATACCTCACCAGGGCCGCAGCTGAAACCATAGAACAACGCAGGGGAAGGGCAAGAATACAGCGTTCATGGCGATCATGACACCAGAAAAAGGCTGAAGGAGATAAACACAGAGAACATCCAACTCCAGCTAAGCCAGATATCCAGAGACACAGAGGCTCCAAAACCTCATCACTGAAGCAGAACTAAAATGAACCCAATGTGGCTCAGGGAAACTCGCGGAAGAGGGGGCGGAAAGATTGTTAGAGTCATAGTTGGGGCATTATGCACAGAGACAGGGGCCTACCCCCCAGAACTCTTGACTAACCTCACAATGCATGACCCACATTCCCCATTGACGAGGGTCCCTTTGAAAGAGGGAGGACAGGGAGGAGAACAATGGAACCAATACTATGAATGTAAAATCAAAACAATATAAATAGATAGATAGATAGATAGATAGATAGATAGATAAAGATCACATAGTTTTTACTAATATAGTAAGAGAAACCTAGTCCAGTTATCAAAATGGAAAAGAAATCCATGCATTTGGCAGTCAATGAAATGTAGTACTGTTCTCATGCCAAAGACTTTGGCCTCTTCCCCAGAGACAATCATGCTTAATACCCTTTTATGTGTCCTTTCAGCTATTATTACTCCCTTCTACAAATCCTCTCCACTTATAAAACTTGACACAAATGCAACCAGATCTCTGTGTGCATTATACATTCATTCATCTTCCAAGTCTTTCATTGGCTACTGGAGGCTTGTCCCATCCACTCTTGTCCTTAGAACATGGTATCTAGGCACTATGTGTTAATTACATAAATAGGCTAAGTGAGCTGAAATCATAAGACCATGAACCCTAAAAGTCATTAGGGCATTTAGTGATGGATGCTATGGTAACGATAGATCTGGTACTTTACCAAACTGAAGAAAATCCTTTCACCTTGTCCATTCAGAAAATAATTTAACTTTCCCAAAAGAGTTGGATATAACCCTTATAAATCTTCCACAAGTCACAGAGTGTGCCCTGCTTACCCTGTTCCAAGAAACTGAAGAGAAATCCATTTTTATCCTAAAACAAAATGAGTTTTTAAAAATTAGTCTAATATAGTAGTTACCTTCTCATTGCTGAGGCAAAACAACTGACCAGAAGCAGCTTATGAAAGGGAAGGGTTGATTTCTGGCTTACAGGCTGGAGAGATTGCTTCACAGTTAAGGAGCTTGCCTATGAAGCCAAAGGACCCAGGTTTTATTCCCCAGGGTCCACATAATCCAGACACACAAGGTGGTGCATGTGTCTGGAGTTAGTTTGCAGTGACTGCAGGCCCTGATGTGCCCAGTCTCTGTCTCTATTTCTTTCTCTCTCTTCCTGTCTTCCTGTCTCCCTCCCTCCCTCTTTTAATCCCTCAAATAAATAAAATAAAATACTTCTGGCTTAAAATTTTAAGGGGAAGTTTCAATATAAGGGAAAAATCATGACAAAATCAAACAGCTGGACATCACATCTTGTCACATCAGCCAGGAGGAAGCAGCAAGAGTGAGACTTCTAGCTAGCACTGGCAAGTTGATACAGATTATAAAGCCTTCCAACAGTGACACACGTCCTCCAGCAAGGCTCCACCTCCCAAATGCTCCACCAACCAAAAAGTACGGGGCTTAATAATAAACACATGAGGTTATGGGGAACATTTTACATTTAAACCACCACATCTACTGATTTTTATTCTCCAGTCTACAAAACCTTGACCACTGGGATAGATCTGTTTAGTGTATAAAACCCACCACTGTTTTGTAGCCAACAGCTTTGCTACTATAGCCACGGTTGATCTGGGTAGTAGGCATCAGTGTTTTTCTGGCCATTCTGAGAAGGGATTTTTAATACTGTCAGAACTAAAGGGCAAAGGAGGACTCCTCTGAAATTCAGAAATCAAGCAGCAAACTAAGAAATCACTGTAGTCCAAACACTTCTACAACCTAGGCTCACAGTGACTAGTAGATTAATGTTTAGCTTAAGCCTGTATCTGCACTTTGGTTAAAAAAAAAAAAAAAAAAAAAAAAAGACGTGGCCCAAGATGCCTAGGTACTAAAGAACTGCTCCTTAATTTGGTATGTAAATAAACTGCAAATAAACTTACTAGTAAAATCTGTAAAAGAAACCCAGGTCTTGGCCAATCACAGCAGTAGAGCTTCACCCAGTAATAGGTTACTAACTGATCAAAGCATGTTCATATAAGTCTGATGCTGACTATAGCCAATCAGTTTGTTTCTACTCTCCTCTCCTTTGCTCTGGCTACAGTATAGCTCCCACATATTGGGGAAAGGAGCATTCTGCACCTATTTCTGGCTAGAAGACTGCCCAGTTCTAGAACTTTTTCTTGCTCCTGTAAATCTTGTTAAATTTAACAGGTGTCTGTTTTTCTTCTATGAGATTTAAAACATAGTCATTATACCCTCTAATTGCAACTATAATTTAAGGAGCCTTTATTCTGTGACAAGCATTCATTCTATATTATTTCCCTCCTCTCCAAAGCAACCTTTTTTTTTTCTTTTTGTTATTTTAAGTTTATTTATTTTCATTTTTTTACAAAGGTTGTAGTCTTATATCCACTCTCCCCCAGTCCCTTCCCTTCCTCACTAGGGTTATTGATGTTCACTGTTGCATAAATAAGGTCTCAGTTTGAGAGAGGCCTCAGCCTGCTGGTGTACAGAAGTTGTAAGGGAAGTACCTGTTCATTGTCACACTGTGAGTGGCTGAGCTAGCACTGGATCACAGCTACGCTAGTATTAATCAGCCATCACGTCACTGTAACACTTCTAGATTGATGAATCCCATTCACAAAAGCAGCAGGAGTTGGTGGAATATCTGCAGGTGAAGAATTGGGCTAAAATTGTTGCTATGTGTTTTTTTTTAATGAACTTGAGGTGACATGTCATGGGGGCAGAGACTTCATTTTTAAGGTCTTTGCCCTGCTTTTTGTGTGTGTTATAAAACTGCTACCAAGAATAATTATAATTAACATTTCAATTAAAATCAACGATCCACCTTTACTCTTCTTGTCTAAAGTTTTGTATCCTGTCATGCAAAGTCTCCCTAAGCTTCAGCTCACCCACTACAGCCCTGGTCACTATCACTCTGCTCTCTGCTTTGTAAAATTCATCTCTTTAGGTTCTCCATATAATTTGAGATTGTTCTGCAATATTGTCTTTCTGACTAATTTCTGTTAGCATAACATGTTCAGTTTCATCCATGTTATCACAGTGACTAAGTTTCCTTCTTTTAAAAGCTGAAGAGTATTTCATTGTGTATACATGCCACATTTTCCTTATCCATTCATCCAGTGGTGGACAGTTAAGACTGACTCCATATGTTGGCTACTGTTACCAATGTTAAATGTATAGGGGAAGGCAGATATCTCTTAACATGCTCATTTCATTTCCTTTTGATGTATACCCAGGGTTAAAATTACTGGGTCATATAGTTGCTCTATTCTTATCTTTCTCTAATGAAATAAACATCCCTAGGTCCCACCAACTAGTCCTTAGTTATGAATTGCCCATTAATCAACTCAGAACACATGTGAACCATTTGGTTCTTGAATGACTGCCATACACTTCCTTCATAGTAAAATAGCTATTTCTGTTTCTTTATTTTATTTTAGTCTTTTGTGAGTGTGATATGTGTGCGTGTGGGAGTGTACATATCCCAGCACACTTGTGGAGGTCAGAGGACAACTCACATGTTGGTCCTCCCCTTCCACCTTGTTTGAAGCGGGTTCTTTTGCTGTTCACTGCTGAGTATGCCAGATTAATTGGCTTGTGAGCTTCCAGGGTTTCTTTTATCTCCACCTCCTATCTTGCTGTAGGAGCACTCACATTATTAATACTCACACAACCACATCTGGTTGTGCATGGATTCTGGGAATCACAACAAGTGCTTTACTCACTGAACCATCTTCTGAGCCTCATTTCATTTTATTAGTCAAGGTCAAACAGCAAGTAGTGCCCTCCCTGTTCAATATGTTAAAGAATTCTGATTTAAGTTATCTTATAATTTTGTGCACTTACATACCCATTACAAGAAAATGCCAGCACTTGATAAACTACTCCTGAGCAGAAGCCACCACATCCCTGAATCCTGACCCTACTTAGGACATACCCCTGGTCTAACCTGATAACCTTAAAATGGAACCAGCAAGAGAGTAGGTGTCTAGAAAGTCTTCACAGGAAACCTGGTAACCAAGCACAATCTCCAAGACAAATGAAACCTTTTCCGTAACCCACAATGAGGGAGTACACAGGGAATCTTTGACCTTCCAGATGACTATTAATCTTACAGATAACAAAATGGCAAGCTGATAAGTTTTGAAGAAGATCTGAAAAAGTAATACATAGCTGGAAGGAAATGATAGCTATATTTCCCTGGAAGTATTTTATGATTATAGTTTTTCCTTAAAATCTCTTCCAGAAAAGTCATCTACAGTATTTTTGTAAGATAAAGGTCTCCAGCCTACTCATTATGCCCCCAGGAAGAGAGCCAGAGTTCACTGTGGTGGTTTCCTGACAACATCCTCCACCCCCACACTCTTGTCCTAACCCAGTCAAACGGCAGCAGAGGCTGCTGTCATAAACAAACCATTGCCCTGTGTTTACACAAGACTAGCATTGGCCATATTTGGAAATTGCATGAACTCTGGGATAACCACATCTTAAAAAAAGACATAATGAGGCTGAAGGAAAGTCTCAGAAGCACAGTGAAGGATTGTGGGATGTGGACATGGTGAGGATAAACAACAGAGCAGAAGAAAGAAGACAAGGAGAGAACCTGCGAGATCCCTGGTCATGGATAAGACTCTGGCAGCCTTATGCTTTCTCAGCTGATATTTCCTCCAGAGTCAAGAGAGTTGCATGAGGTCATATTCATGAAAGGCTTTTTCATGGTGGCTTGTCTGGGCTCAAGAAACGTAGGCATGGGGGTAGTTCTTCTCATTGATATCAGACTATGGAAGGTAAAGATTCTTCAGCAAGAACCAATCAAGGCATTGATGATGTTAATGTTATCATAAAATCCAGGGACCTGTGAAGAATAAAACTACCCTCCCCAGGACTACAGCCAAGCCTTCATCTCCTCCCTCCAGATAGCCAGAACCTGTTAGGGCAAGGAGAGCCAAAGTGGCCAGTTGAATGAGGACAACAGCCTGACCAGAGGCAGCTGTTCATAGTAATCATTCCCCTTCCTTCTCATGGCTCAGCCAAACCATAGAAGTGCACTCCTTGGAGAAAAAGTGGGCATGAAACAACATATCCCCCATGTCTACAGTGCACAACAGGGAAAGGGAAGGACCAGACTATGTAACTAAAATTTTTCAATGAATAAAACTCTCTTAATATCAGAACTAGACTCTTCTGATAACCAACCATTATTAAATCATGAAAATAGATCCAAGAGAGTTGTGGAAGATCCCCATCCTGTGGATAATAGACTCATCAGAAGTGAGCCAGCTGTGGTAACTGAAAATATAAACCATTTCATTCCTTTCCCTCCACAGAGGTGAGATGCCTCACTAAATCATTACATAGTTAGCAAAAGAAAAAGTCTTTTCTCCCACAACAATATGTATATGACTACCCAAAGTTATGACTGAAAACATGAGGAACTGTAATGAGGGTGCCTAAAAGATGAGAAAACCAAGATCTTGTCTAAACTACAATCTCCTAAACATATGTATGATGTACACCAATGCCTTCTCCAGCCTTGACAAGATCTCTGCATACAGTGCCTCTCTTCTAAGCACCAGTGGGTATTTCTGCTTCCCCACTTCTTTCCTGTGGGTATTCCCTCAAATTCTGTTAACTTTTCTGCCTTCCACCCATCAGTACTTTGCCAGGAGCTCATGGAAAGTTGTTCATAATAGGAACAGATACAACTAGTTGGCATGTTTATGTTTAGAGATGAACTCAAGAATTTTAACTACTATTTACTACTTAACTACTATTAAAATTCAACATTAACAATGGAGTATATTTTTACCTTAGTAAGGGCAGGTCCTGAAGACACGTGATCCAAATTTCAGCCATGCGGTTAAAGTTTAGTGGTAGAGCAATTGCCTTGCATGCACAAGTCCCTATAGTTAATCCTTAACAGTGCAAAGGAAATAAGAAATAAAATGCAGACACAGATGAAAGAGATTTACAAACTTCCAATGATTACTAAATATGTCAATATCAGAACTTAACCCAAATGGCTAAGTTTAAATCTAATTTTGGCCTAAATGTAAAGATTATACCCGGCAAGAATGCTACTATTACCGTGAGTAGAGGAACTAGAAAGTGGTAGCCATGTTCCAGTTATCTACTGCTGAATGTGCCAGAACTTCAGGGCTAAACATAACAAGTGCATTGTTTTTATTTCACAATATTGTGGCTTCATATGTAGACAGGGATCATCTTACTCACTTTATCTCTCCCACATGACATCAACAGAGGTTACCAGGGGGGACTTCCAGTAAAGATGGCATCTGCCTAACCACGCCTCTCCTAGCAGGGAAGGAAAGGCAAAAGATTTAGGGTTAAGTGGGGTTTTTAATGGTCTGCAGATTCTAGTAGACCTCCAGTGGGAGAGTGCGGAGAAGCAAAGTAGGGAATCAGCAGGTTCCCATGCTCTTGGGTAGTCCACCAGTTCCCCAGTCCCCTCAAGCAGCCATCCTAGCCGCACTCCCAGCTGCAGGTTCCTCCTGCACTAGCTCCAGGATAAGTGGACCCATGACAGCAGGCAAGGATTCTCCCCTCCCTGCCCCAACCTAGGCTTTCCCTCCCCAAGAGGACGCCACATGCAAACACCATCCCACTTGCTGCCACCACCATGCCCCCCAACTACTTCCCCCCCCATGTGTTGACCCAGGCCAACAGGCTAGCATTTGCCCCACCCTGCCCCAACCTAGGCTTCCCTGCCCCCACAGAGCTCCACCCATGAAAGCCATCCCACTCACCACTACCAGCACCATGCACAGACCCAGGCCAACAGGCTAGTATTCACCCTGCCCCATCCAGACCTAGGCTTTCCTACCCCAGTGGAGCTCCATGCATGAAAGCCATCCCACTCACCAGTGCCCCCTTCCGTCAACACCCCCCCCACACTGTGCTCGGACCCATGTCAAGGGTAAACTACAGCTTCCTCCTAAATTTAATAAAATTCCTTCACTGTGATGGGCAGTCCACAGTGTAAAAAGAATAACATGAAAAATCAAATGCAAGTAAATCCAACAAGATCGCACAGTCCCACAACATAGAAGAGACAATAGGATCAGAAGGCCAAAATGAAGACATAAGCAATGCAACCATGGCCAAGAAGATAGCAGAACTTCCAGGAAATCAACAAAGAGCCAATAATTGTATGAAAGCTGTTCTTGCTAGATTAGAACTAATAGAAAAGAACAAGGAAGGGCTTCAAAGACAGTTAAATGACTTGAAGGAGAATGAAAAAAAGAGAGGACCTCAATAACTAGCTAGCTAAGCTCAATGAAGACATAAATAAATGCCAGGAAGAATTCCAAGAAGCATTAAGAAAATCAGAAAATGATGTGAAAAGGGAACTCAACAGAAGGATGGAAACTATACATAAAAAAGCAGCAGAAAATAAAAACCAAATTGAACAAGCCCAAAACTCTATAGGAGCACTCAAGAATAGAGTCAGACATGTGGAGGATAGAAACTCAGAACTGTAAGACAAAGCAGAAGAAACAAAAGATGTGTCAGAAATCCCACCAGCTCCTGGAAACTGAACAACACACATTTAAACAATAAATGGGTAGTGGAAACTGAACAACACACATTTAAACAATAAATGGGTAGTGGACAAAATTTAAAATGAAATTTCAAAATTTCTAGAAATGAATGACAATGAGAATACATCATACCAAAACTTATTGGATACAATGAAGCAGTCCTCAGGAGGAAATTCATAGTACTAATTGCCTTCATAACAAAGACAGAGAGATCCCAAGTCAATGACCTAACCATCCACCTAAAGACATTGGAAAAACAAGAAAAATCCAACCCCAAAAGGCTCCAGACTGAAAGAAATAATTAAGATCAGAGCAGAAATTAATGAATTGGAAACTCAGAAAACATTAAGAAAATTGATGAAACAAAGAGCTAGTTCTTTGAAAAAATAAACAAGGTGGATAAACTCCTGGCAATTTTATCAAGCAAACAAGGAGATGCTTCAAATTAACAAAACTAGAAAAGAAAAAGGAGAGATCACAACAGACATAAGTGAAATTGGAAGAATCATCTGCACTTGTTTCCACAAAACTGGATAGTGAGGAGGAAATTGATGAATTCCTAGACACATACCACCTACAAAATGTAAACTCAGAGCAAGAAAGAAAGTGTCCAGAATCAGATGTCTTCTCAGCTGAATTCTATCAAACCTTCATGGAAGAACTGAAACCAAACTTTCTCAAACTGTGCCAAACAACTGGAGAATAGGGAAAGCTCCCCAACTCCTTCTATGAAGGTAGTATCACCCTAATTCCAAAACCCAGCAGAGATGCCACAAGAAAAGAAAACTGTAGGCCTATTTCCCTGATGAACATAGACACAAAGATCCTGAACAAAATCCTCACAAACCAAATTCAACAGCACATCAAAAGCATTATCCACCTGATTAAATAGGTTTCATCCCAGGAATTCAGGGGTGGTTCAACATATGGAAATCTGTCAATGTAATACACCACATAAATAAGCTTAAATACAAAAACCACATGATCATTTCCATAGACGCAGAAAAGGCCTTTGACAAAATACAGCATCACTTCATGATCAAAACACTGGAGAGAATAGGCATGGATGGTTTATATCTCAAGATAATAAAGGCTATATATAAAGGTCCTAAAGCCCAAATAATACTTAATGGGAGAGGCTGAAGAAATTCCCACTGAGATCAGGAACTAGACAAGATGTCCACTCTCACCTCTGCTCTTCAACATAGTACTGGAAGTCCTAGTTTAAGCAATAAGACAGAAGAAAGAAATCAAAGGGATACAAATTGGAAAGGAAGAGCTTAAGTTAGCTCTATTTGCAGACAACATGATTCTATACATAAGTGACCTGAGAACCTCCATCTCAAAACTCTTGAAGGTGATTAACTCCTTCAGCAAAGTAGCAGGATACAAAATCAATGCACAAAAATCAGTAGGCTTTCTATATGCAAAAGACAGAAACAGAGAAAGAAATTAGAGATATTGTCCCCTTTTCCATAGCAGCCAAAAAAAAAAAAAAAAAAAAAAAAAAAAAAAAAAACACCTTTGGGCTGCAGAGATAGTATAGCAGTTAAGCGCTTCCCTGTGAAGCCTAAGGACCCCAGTTTGAGGCTCAATTCCCCAGGACCCATGTAAGCCAGATATACAAAGTGGCATGTGTATCTGGAGTTCTTTTGAAGTGGCTGAAGGCCCTGGTGTGCCCATTTTCTCTCTTTCTCTCTCTCTGCCTCTTTCTCTCTGTCTGTCTGTTGCTAATAAATAAACAAAAATAAAACAAAATAATTAAAACAAAATAAAATACCTTGGAGTAGCATTAACCAAGGAAGTGAAATACTTTTACAATGAAAACATAAAAACCCTCAAGAAAGAAATTGAGGAGGACTTGAGAAAATAGAAAGACCTCCCATGCTCCTGGATAGGCAGAATTAATATTGTGAAAATGGCAACCTTACCAAAAGCAATATACAGATTTAATGCAATACCAATAAAAATACCAACATTTTTCTTCACACAGATATAAAAAAAATCTCAAAATTCATATGGAATGGCAGAAGGCCTGAGATATCCAAGCATATCCTCAGCAAAAGAAACACCTCTGGATGGAGGCATCACCATACCTGATCTAAAGCTATATTACAAAGCTATAGTACTAAAAACAACATGTTACTGGCATAAAACCAGGATTATAGACCAATAGAACAGAATCAAGATCCCAGACATTGGATCAATTAACTACAGCTACTTGATTTTTGACAAAGGCCATAACAATGTAGACTGGAAAAAACACAGCATCTTCAACAAATGGTACTGTAAAACCTTGATGACCATATGAAGGAAAAGGAAACTAGACCCACACATCTCGCCATGCACAAAAATCAAATCCAAATGGATCAAAAACCTCAATATAAAATCAGAAACTCTGCTACTACTGGAAGAAAAAATAGCAAGAACTTTCCATGATATAGGAGTGGAAAAAGACTTCCTGAACAAAACCCCAGAAGCTCAGGAAATTAAGCAATCACTCAACCATTGGGATCTCATGAAGCTGAAAAGATTTTTCACAGACAAACAAAATAAGCAGAGCCAATAGATTACCCACAGATTGGGAGAAAATTTTTGCCAGCTACACATCAGACAAAAGTCAAATTTCTAGAATTTACAAAGAACTCTCAAACCTAAACAATAAAAAGTCAAACAACCCAATCACAAAGTGGGGCAGAGAACTGCACAGGGAGTTCTCAGAGGAAGAAATACAAATGGCAAACACACACTTAAGAAAATGTTCAACATCCCTAATTATGAGGGAAATGCAAATCAAAACAACTATGAGATTCCACCTTACCCCAGTAAGGATGGCAAACACTAAAAAATCTAATTAAGGGCTGGAGAGATGGCTTAGTGGTTAAGGTGCCTGCCTGCCAAGCCTAAGAACACCTGCTTGATCTCCAGATCCCACATTTAGCCAGATGCAAGTGACATAGGCGTGCATTGCCACACTTGCCCACAAGGGGGCACACGAGTCTGGAGTTTGTTCACAGCAGCTGAGAGGCTGCTGGCATGTCCATTCTCTCTCTCTCTCTCTCTCTCTCTCTCTCTCTCCCTCTTCCTTTCTCTCTGTTTCTCACTCTCTCTCACACAAAACAAAATCTAATGAAAACAAATGCTGGTGAGTTGTGGAGAAATAGGAACCCTCATTCACTTTTGGTGGGAATGTAAAATGGTACAACCACTTACATTATATGAAATATGAAAACTCCTAAAAAGATTGACAATAGAGTTACTGACAGACCTAGTTATTCCCTTACTGGGCATTTACCCTAAAAGTTCCATGCCTCAGTTCAAAGACATTTGCTCAATCATGTTTATAGATGTTCAATTCATAATAGCTAAGAACTGGAATCAACCCAGATGTCCATCATTAGATGAATGGATAACCAAGATGTGGTATATCTACACAATGGAATTCTACACAGTAGTAAGGAAAAATGACACAATGAAATTTTAAGAAAGATGGTCAAACCCGGAACAAATCATTTTCAGCAAGCTCACCCAATCACAGAAAATAAGTGTCGCATGGTCTCACTCATCTGTGGCCCCTAATCTGAATATGCCTGAGATACTGACATATCTAACAAGCATCTTGAGGTCTGGACAACAGGGAGGGTGGGGCGGGAGTGGAGGTAAAGTGGGGAGGGACGCAAAACTAGACCCAAATTGAAATGATACCATAACATCCTATATCCTGAAAGACAGACTAAAAGGTTGAACCTTCATCAAGTCTTACAGGGAACACCTGATTCACAGTGCCCTGGAGAGGACATGATGAAAACTAACCTTAAGCTTCTCCTGCTTCTCTCTCTCTCCCCCCTCTCTCTCTTCTCTCATTCTCTTTCATATTACCTATCTTTTTCTTCCTTCTTTTTCCTTGCCACTGGCCTGTAACTCCCAGTACCAGCATGCAGTTAACACCCACAATGAGCTGTTGATCAGAGAGACCTACAAGGCTTCCCAAAAGAAGACAGATTTCTGTCAGAATACTTGATGACCCACCAAAGGTTAATGATAACACCCTACTGCCGAAGACACCATATGCGGTTGATACAGAACATGGAGTGACCTGGATGGAATCTTGAAGATAGTCAGACCAGACAGTTAGCTTGTCTAGAGCCAGAAGGTGCTACATGAGTGACTGGGGGGAAATGACCACCAACTGCCCAAGCAACATGTGATCTAAACTTCTCAGCAGCAAACAACCTGACATGATGCTCACACAACTGCAGTAGTGGCACACAGCCATGGTGGGTAACCAACTGCTCTTGATTTGGTTAACAGATACACTCAGTGGAACAGAACCCATAGCTGGAACTGGGAAACAAGTCAGAACCGTGTAAAAAAAAAAACAAGCCCGCTGTCCAATATCAAGCTCCCACCAACACCAATAGTGGGCTACAAGAGGGCCTATACCTATGAAATTCTATCTAAAATAATAATGGTTATCTCATTTATCTGGTCCTGACCTCTCTCTGTGTTGGAGAATTTGCTTCTGATTTTCAGATGGATGCAGAACCCTAGGAGACAATCAGCCCATTGCATCTCACCAGAGCCCCAGTTGAGACCATAGAGTAATGGGGGAAATGAGCAAGAGTGCTGTTTTCTTGGGGAACCTGGTACCAACACAAGGGTGAAGGAGATAGACACAAAGAACACTCAACTCCTACCAAACCAGATATCCAGAGACACAGAGGCTCCCTAGACCTCAACACTGAAGTAGACCTAAAATGATCCCATCATGGCTCAGGGAAATTTGTGGAATAAGGGCTGGAAAGATTGTTAGAGCCACAAGCTGGGACATTATGCTGAGACATGGCCTCTTCCCCATAACTGATGGCTATCCCCACAATGCACGACCCACATTCCCCAGCGAAGAGAGTCCCTTCAGAGCAGGGAGGAAAGGGAGGAGGCTAACGATGGTACCAGCACGACTGTATACACATTATCTGCACAACTAATAAAAAAAAATTAAAAGCAGAGGTTGCCAGGTGACACTAAGCAGGAAAGTGGCCTAAGCTAGAGAGTCTCTCATACAGATGCCATGGTGGGAGACTGTTGAAGTCTAGACTCATCTGATACTCAACTGGAGCACTGAGCTGGGCCTATCCAGCACTGACCCTCTGAAAACTAGTATGTTCAGTGGGCACTTGCAATTCAAAGAGCTAGTATTGTATTCAAGAAGCCTGGCCCACAAAATGGCACATTGGAGAAAAGATAGCATCTTCAACAAATGGTGCTGGGGAAATTGGATAACAACATACAAAAAACTGAATTTAGGCCCATTTCTCTCACCTTGAATATAATTCAACTCCAAATGTATTAAAGACCTCAACATAAGACCTGAAACTCTAAAATGACTGGAAGAAAAAATATGGAAAATGCTCCATGATATAAGCATAGGGAATGACTTCCTGAATAAGATCCCAGTAGCACAAGAAATTAGTCAACCCCTGGGACCTCATGAAACTATAAACCTATTGTGCACACAAGCAAATTATCACCAGAGTTAATAGACAACCCACAGAATGGGAGAAAATCTTTACCAGCTATACCTCTGACACGGTCTAATATCTCAAATCAACAAAGAACTAAAAAAATAATAATAATAAGCAATAAAAAAAATCCAGGCTGGAGAGATGAGTTAGCTGTTAAAGCACTTGCCTGTGAATCCTGAGAACACATGTTCAAATCCCCAGGTCCCACATAAGCCAGGCACCAAGTGATGTAAGCATGCAATGTCACTCATGGACCAAAAGGGGTCACATGCATCTGGAGTTCATTCACAGTAGCTGAAAGGCCCTGGAGTACCCCCTCTCTCTGTGTGTCTCTCTGCCTCTTTCTCAGAAATAAAATAATAAAAAATAAAAATAAATTTTAAAAATCCAATCCAAAAATGGGGTAGAGAATTGATCAGAGAATTATCAAAGGAAGAAACACATATAGCCACCACACATTTAAAAAGATGTTCAACATCTTTAGTCATCAGAGAGATGCAAATCAAAACAACTTTGAAATTCCATTTTACTTCAGTCAGGATGGCATTCATCAAAAAACCAAATGACAGGGCTGGAGAGATGGCTTAGCAGCTAAGGCGCCTGCCTGCTAAGCCTAAGAATGCTGGTTCCAATGTCCAGCGGTTCCAATCTCCAGGTCCCACGTTTAGCCAGATGCAAAGTGAGGCAAGGGCGCAATGCTGCACTTGCCCACAAGGGGGCGCACGCATCTGGATTTCTTTCACAGCAGCTGAGAAACTGCTGGCACACCCCTCTCTGTCTCCCTCTCCCTCTCTGTCTATCTCTCTCTGTCTCTCTCTCCAAAAATAAATTTTAAAAAATTTTAAAATTAAAAAAAAAAAAACCAAATGACAACAAATATTGGTGAGGCAGTGGGGGAAGAAGAACCCTCACCTACTGCTGGTGGGAATGCAAATGTGTACAACCACTATAGAAAGCAGTATAAAGACTCCAGTAAAAGATGAAACTAGATCTACCACTTGATCCAGCTATACTGCTCTGGGGCAGCTACCTTAATGTCTTCGTTCTTTATTACAGAGATAATTGCTCAGCAATGTTTTTGCTACTCTATTCACAGTAGCTAGGAAATAGAATCACCCAGATGCTCATCAACTGATGAATCAATAATGAAGATGCACTACATATACACAATGGGATTCTACACAGCAGTATGGAAATGAAATAATGAAATTTGCAGGAAAATGGATGGAGTTGGGGGAAAAAAAGACATTCTAAGTGAGATCATACAGGCACAGAAAGACAAACGCCTAATGTTCTCTCTCAAATGTGGTTCCTAACTGGGAGTTGCTGGAGATGAGTGCAAATGGTAGTGAGCATCAGGCATATGGGCATAAAACAAGAAGGGGAGCAGGAGAAAGAAGAAACAGGGAAGAGAGGAGGAAACACCAAACAGGCTAAGTGAGGGACAGAATCTAGGGGCTGAGAGGGTATTGGAAGGGTAGAGAGTAGGGAGGATGGGAGGGGAGTTGCACATAACTTAATTCAGCATGAATCAGTTCCATAGAAACCCTCCTTCTGGATAGCATTCTACAAGACATAACCAACAATAAATGAGAAGTGGGAATGTCTAGACATAAGTGCCCTGAAGAAGGTAGGAAAAGCTTAACCCTAAAACCATGAGCTCTGGCTAGTTAATTCCAGACCCAGAATTGAGTTATCCCCACAGTGAGATGTCAGCTAGGGAGACTCATGAGGTCCCCCCAAACAATTCAGGCCTTTGCTATAACACTTGATTACCTGCCAGAGCTAAAAGATAAGACCTTACTGGTAGACATCACAGGCTGCAGCCATAGAACACTGACATACCAAGCTGGACTGAGATGATAAGCAGTTTTCTCCGGGATAAACCTCATGGTGCCTGAAAGTGCAATGGAAGTTGCTGGAGGATAATAGCCATCAATAGCATGAAGAAGCAGAGAACCCTTCAAGCTAATAAATCAACCAGCTAGACAAAAAGTACACCTGTGCAATAGTGGCACACAGCTCTTGTGGGTAACCAACTTCTCTCTGATTGGACATGAGGCCCACTCAGTAAGAGAGAACTTGGTACTGGAAACCAAGTCATAATCTATGGCCAGGAAATCAGTAGAATCCAGAGAGAAGCCCACACTGCTCTCTGAATAAGAAAGGGGGGTATATACACCAAAAAGTCTCTCAAATAACTACACATGGTAAAGAAAACTCAGGTGATCCAAGTTCCATCAATATGACAAGAAGAGATAGCTGACTGACCGTAAGATGTGCCACCTTTACCACATCTGCCTGGAACCCAAAAAAAATTGCAGAGGAAAGTGACACAAGTACTGCTCCCATTGCTAACCTAACAACCAGCTCCAGGGGAAAGGTGACAGAAACTGTGGTCAATCAAAATACATAAAATCAGAAACTCAGGGGCTACAGAGAACTCATTAGTAAATCAGACTGCTAACAGACCTGCTAAGGCTCGGGGACCATCTTGGAAGAAGGAATAGGCAGAATGTAAGAGCCACAGGGTGGGTACACACCCCCACAACCCAGAGACTGATTGAGGCTTCAATTACCCAAAAGTAAACAGCAACAACCCCACTAAGGAGAACCCTCAGGGAAAGGCGGAATGAGGGACAGGGAAAATAAGACTACAACATTTGTTAAAAATAATAATTAATTAATTAATTAAAAACAAGAAGTGTGGCCTCACACTCTGGGACTTCCTGTAGGCTAACCTTGCATGTACGAGATTCATGCTTTTATCTAATGGTCAAACAAGTCACTGAGCCCACTGGAATTAAAGGAAGGAGATTTAGACTCCACTTCTTTTTTTCTTTGCTTGTTTGTTTTTCCTTTGAAGTTCTTGGGATAGAACATCCAGTGCCTGCTGTATCCCTGGCAAGTGTTCCACAACTGAGCTACCCTAAGCCCCACTTGTTGATGAGAGAAGCAGCAAATGATTTGTGAACATCTTCATAGGTTGATTATATATCCTTATAATCATCATCATATCACATAACCTGATCACATCCTTGAATCTACCATTGACACTTTTTGCTGTGCCTTTGACTACTTTATACGTTGGTAAAATTTGCAGGACAGGTAAATTTGCAGTGCCATCCCTTTCCTCTCACCAGTGCCACAGCACATCTTCTTTTGGTACCATAACAGAACCAGAATTTTAGACTCATTTTTATGGCAGAAAGAATTAACCTTTAGGAGAATATTACACCAATGTGAGTATTAATGCTCCTTATAATTCATTCTATTTTTAGAATCATATACTTAATATATAGTGAAGACATCTATAGAGTATGATGGTAAGAATATGAATTGTGTAGTCACAACCCACCTCATTTCAAACTCCCCTGCTCTGTAATTTACTGGCCAAGAGATTAAAGTTTTCTGATTCTCAGCTTTGCAAAGAAAATTACAACCACTACAGGTGTTTCAATGGCCCTTCATTCTTGGTCTTTTTACATTTCTTCAAACAAAAAATCATGGGAGGCCTTTGATAGCCAGTCACCCCTCAGTGTCTGAAAAAGCTCAGTTCCATGACTCCTCTGGCTTGAACATGACACCAAAACCTACAGGTGCTTTCATCTCTTCTATGACAGGCCCATCTGCAAATACCTGTGCTTCGTGTGGTTGAGATTACTTACAATGTACATGCTACTTGAATTGTTACACTGTGCTCTGGAATAATGACCACAAGATCTCAAACATGGTCAATACAGACATGACCGTTATAGATAGCTATAGATAGACAGTTATAGATAGAAAACGACCAAAAATGACAGAGGCACCCACCCTGAATGTGTAATATTGTATGAAAATAAACACTGACTTTTGACTGCCTCTTAGCTTTTTTTTTTCCTTGCTGCCAAATATATTACAATTGACTTGGATCTTGATTGGTTTTGGTTGAGCCTGGTATGTGAAGTCCAGAGGTGCTAAAGGCCAATGGTACTTTCCAGAAGATGCTCAGGGGTATGTTAGGGAAACTTGTCCTTTCCTCTATTCCTTTTCCCTTCCTTCCTTTTATTTCAGCATAAAATTCTAAGCTATGTACTCAATGAACATGGTTTCTGGCATATCTGTCACCTTCTCCCCATCTCCTGTCTGAGCTCACTGAGGTTGTTAAGCTTCAAGGAGGAATGGCATCTAGCTTTGCCCCAAAGTCACCTCAAATCAGGGAACACTATACCACCTTCAAAAATAATGGTCGTAACCATTAATGACTTAAATTCCAGCATTTGGGAGGCTAAGGATTGCAGTGAGTTCAGTGTCAGCCTGGGGATACAGAGTGAATTCCACATCAACTTAGGCTGGAGAGAGACCTTGCCTCAAAAAAAAAAAAAAAAAAAAAAATGCTCCCATGGGGAAAAGAAGCTGTTCTGAGAAAAGAAAAGTCAAGTCGTCTAGGCATCTGTATTGAATGGTGAGAGCAGAGGACGTCTTTGGAAGCCACATGATGCTTGCTACATCTGCTACTTCAAACCCATCCCAGAAGCATTTTACTAGGTCCCTAGGGCACAAGGCAAATAGATGAAAAACAGTTGTGTCCAGCAAAGCTGGTAAGGGGGGAAACCTGTGCTCAGGAGGCTGAGATCCAGCTTCCCTGTGTGATGGTTCTGATCAATGGCATAAGCAGAAGCCTGGTGAGAGCTATGAGAAAGATTCTTGAGAAAGGTAAAGATCTGGCTAATGTGACCCTTTCCCTCTTCTAACTGCCTAGAGTGTAAACACCATGTTGGGTCCCTACCAGTCATCCTGTAACTCTGAGAAAAAGAGCAAAAATGACAGAGGCGCCTGCCCTGAACTTGTAATAATGTAAGAAAAATAGAGAAACACTGACTTTTGATGGCCTCTTAGCTTTTCTGTTACTTGCTGATAAAGACTTAGACTTAAAGACAGCTTTCCATCACCACTTACCTGGGCTAGCATCGGTGGCAACACACAGTGGCGTGGCCAGGAAAAGGATGTACCCTGTGTGAAGATGGGCTGCCTCCCTCATCCACAAGCTCCTGGGGGGCAGGAAAATGCCTGTGCGCATGCACTTCGTGTCAACCCTTCTAGCAAGGCCGCTTTTCATAAAAATGTGTTTGGTACTCTTATACCCCCTCTGCCGCACCTCCGTTCTACCGAGGGTCTTCCTCAGTGGAGGTACTGGTATGCATTGTGGGGTGCTCAGGCCTCAGTCAGAACTGATACTTGGTACTGGGAACCACGCCCCCAGAGAGAACCTCCACTGCTCTTTGGCTAAGAGTGGGCATACACATCAATAAGTCTCTCTAATGACTATATGCATTCCCTTTAATCCAACTCTGCTTTGGCAGTGATTCCTCTACCCCTAGGCAAGAAGAAAGAGGAACTGCTTTGAGTCACTGAAAAAGTGGGATTTTAAGCATTCTTGGTATTAGAGTTGTCAGCTGCCATGGAAGGTCAAGAAGCTCTCTCATCCTCAATCTAACACCATTTTTCTGCAGGGGTGGGGGGTGTTGGATAAAGGGTCCCTGATAGCAGTCCTAGCAAACCCCTTGTGAATTTTCTTCCTTGGAAGATTGACATTTCAAGAACATTGTGAGAATTTTTTATTTAAAGACTTCAGTGAGAAGAAACGGAAATATATGTATTTAAAAAAAAAAAGCACTGGCCACTCCATGAGCTGTTTTACTGGCATGCTTAATCTCTAAAAGATGTTTGCAATCAATTCAGGCTTTCAGCTTTGAAAACCAGTCTCCCAAATTTCCTCAGGACAGGCATGCTGAGCAAGAGCTGACTCAGAAAGGCAGGCAAGTTCAAGTGTTTACCCAGAAAAGTGTGCTCCACACTCAGCAAGGCTCCCAAGGGATTTTATTCTAAAAATATTTCCATTAGTGCTTGAGGAGTTTAATCAGAGGCTGCATTTAGTCAGAGCTCAGCAAGAACTCTGTGCCCGACGGTGATCCTCTTTTCAGCCCTTTTAAACAGGAAACTCTTAGTCCAGAGAACAGAAAACATTTAGAACTGTGCCAGAGACGACTGGGAAAAGCTACCCTCCCTGCTCACACTAGACTCCTGGGCGTCCCCCATATCCACTGAGAGATATGCTCAATCTGAAACCAAAGGGGAGATTTTAAGTTTCTTTTTATAATATATTGAAGAGGCTAAAAGCTGAAAATGCACTGAGCACAGGCTGGAGTAGTGAATGTTAAGGAGGGAGTAGGATGTTAAGTAGCGGTGGGAGGTTGAGAGGGAAGTAGGAGGTTAAGGAGGGAGAATCACTGATTTCAGAGGAAGGGGTGATTCCTAGAAGTGGACTCACTCACACCTTCTCTTTCCAGAACAAGAACAGCCTCCTCAATAGAGTCCTCTAAACATCCCACCTCTGTAGATACCAAGTACCATCAGGTTTCAGACAATCATTCATACATCCATGCATCTTTGACACCATGAAACCGGTAACACTGATTTCCAAATAGCATTTGTGAAGACAGATTTGTTGAAAGGATCTGGGGGCACACAAGGGTATAACTGACTATCTGGGGGTGCGGAGGTGGACTGCAATACAAACACTCCAACAACAAATGATGGGCCTCCTGCATGGAATGGAGATAGGAGACAGGGACTTTGCTTTTCTCTTATCTGTATGCCCAGAACCTAACACTGCCCTTTGTTTGAGCCACTCACACATGCACCAAGTGTCAATGCTTAGGACATACTGAGCAAAAAGTCCACAAGGACAATCTCAAAATGTGCATGATAAAGCCCCAACCTCAAAAGCTCACAGTCCATGAGGAAGGACACATAAGGCCTTGGACATCTTAAGTTTACTCAGAACAAGTGTAAGGGCTTGAATATGATGCCATACCTTCTCCAGCACTCAAGGGGTAGAGGCAAATTCAAAGCCAGCTGGGATATGAAGCAAGAAATTATCTTAGGAAAAAAAAAAACAGTATTAAAGAAAACCTGACTCCAGCATTACATAGAAAGGTTCAAGTCCTGGGCTTGAGGGATGGATTAGTGATTAAGGTATTAGCCTGCAAAGCCAAAGGCTCAGGTTCGATCCCCCAGGACCTACGTTAGCCAGATGCACAATGTGGCACATGCAGCTGGAGTTTGTTTGCAGTGGCTGGAAGCCCTGGCACGCCCATTCTCTCTCTCTCTCTCTCTCTCTCTCTCTCTCTTTTTCTCCCTCCTTCTTTTTCTCTGTAAAATAAATAAATAAATAACAAAAAAGAAAGGTTCAAGTCCTGTCTCAGCTAAATAAATGAAAACTATTCCAACTCTTGTGGATTAAACATGGAATGCCTCCAGTAAGTTCATGTTTTTGAATGCTTGGTCCCTGGTTGGTAAAGAGACCTTAGTGGGTATTCCCTGCTTTCTTTCCTTTTAAAAAATATATATATTTATTTAAGAGAGAGAGAGAGGATTGGAGAGATGGCTTAGTGGTTAAAGCACTTGCCTGCAAAGCCAAAGGACCCCAGTTCAATTCCCCAGGACCCACGTAAGCCAGATGCTCAAGGTGGCACATGTATCTGGAGTGCGTTTGCAGCAGCAAGAGACTCTGGCACACCCATTCTCTCTCTCTCTCTCTCTCTCTCTCTCTCTCTCTGAATAAAAATAAAATATTTAAAAGAAAAGAGAAAGGGTAGGCCAGAGTCTCTTGCTGCTGCAAACGAACTCCAGATGCATGCACAACTTTGTGCACCTGGCTTCATGTAGGTACTGGGGAATTGTACCAGGGCCATCAGGCTTTGCAAGCAAGTTCCTTTAACCACTAAGCTATCTTCCCAGAAGCTACTTTCTTTCTTGCTCTCTCCTTCTTCTCCAAACAGCTCTCTTATACTACATGCTTCTGCCAGAATGTCTGCCCAAGAGCATGGGACACAATGACCATAGATAAACCCCTGCAGTCAAAATAAAATTCCTTTTGTCCTTTCTATCAGGTACTTGGTCATGGTGACCAGAAAAATAATTAATATGCACTGTGGTGGCTGCCTGGTGGTCAGGGATCTAGTAAAAGAGACTACTCTGCCAGCTTATGGGAGGGGTCCAGAAAGGCCTTCCAGAAAGAACCTAAACTGAAAGAAGTCAGTCAGTTAGACAGGGTGGGAAAAGAGTTTTCCAGACCCAGAAAAGAGCACATGCTAAGACCCCCAACACAGGAAAGAACAGAAACTTGAGGGGAAATGTGAGTGCGTGAATGGCTAACCCTGGCTGAGAGGAGAGCCTTGGGGGTTGCCAAGAGATGACGCCTATGAGCTCAACACAGACCTATTCATTATTTGCTGTATTGTTAACCATATGCCAGGCTGGAAGAACAGCAAGAGAACAAGAGATACAAACATCTACCCTGCTGGAGTTTACAGTTTAAAAGAAACAGTAGACAAAATACATGGAAAAATAATCAGACTATAAAGGCTCTCGCATCTGAACGATGGTATTTAGACTGGTGTGGGCAATAGATCATTAGAAGGTCTGAAACAGGGGAATGACACAGTCAGGTGTGGGTTTGAGAAAGAACAATCTGCCCAGAGTGAACAAAAGGGTCTAGCGAGGATGCTATCCTCTCCAGGCGAAGCTGGCCCCCACGCATGGACGTGGAATAACTGGGGCTGAAGGAAACCGGGAGCACATGACAATGGCGTTTGCATACTGTCCTGGAAATGACCCTTGCTTACCCCAAGCACCCAGGTTCTGAATCGCTCCACTATGGCTCCTCCTAGTGGAGAACGCTCCCTAATGTGTCCACGCAGTCACTTTCAGCCCAGGGACCATTGCTCTCATCAAGCACCCCTGGTCCTGGCAGCTCCCCTCAGGCACGGTGTGGATGCACAGAGAAAGTTTCTCTCTTTTGTAACCTTTCTCTTGTTCCTGGCACCACTGTGTCACATTCCCAGAGCACATTCCTAATTGTGAGCCTCCTTCTTCGGTGCGTTTGTGATCCTAGCCTTTGGAAAAGGCTTTGCAGTGGAGGTGACATTTCAAGGGAACCTAAAGTGAAAACAGACTTGGTAGAGGAGGGAAAAGAACAAAGGCCAGTTGTAGAAAAGTCAGAGGTGCGCAGCAAGCCCTTCCTCTGACCCCTTCCTCTTAGCCCATAAACCATCTGTTCATTCATGATCCAGACATGTGTGCATGCAATAATAATTAGGTAACTACCTACTGCAGTAGTCAATGAGGACTACTCTTTTCTGAATACACAACAGACAGGCTGCTGCTTTCTAGCACAAATGTCTGGTGATGTCCATAAGATGAGGCCACAACACAGGAAACAAGAGCTTAGAAGCAGTCTTCCAAAGAACGGCTGAGAGGGCTCAGCAGTGAGGTGCGCTTCCTGAGACCACCAGAGTTTGAATCTTTAGATCCCATGTAAAACAGCTGGGCATGGCTATGTGTGCCTGTAACCCCAGTCCCACAGGGAAGCAGAGACCAGAGAACTGTTTCAGCCCTGCAAGCTTCCAAATCAGTAAAGAGACTCTGGCTAAAAAAATACCCAAGAAGAAGTGATGGAGCAGGACACAGGAGCACAGGATGTTCTGCTCCAGCCACCACAGAAGAGTGTCCTCACCCTCCACCAACAGGGAAGAAGAAGGAGTGCCACCGCACCCCTCTCTACCATCCCCCTCAACCCACAGAAGGATCTAGTCTCACTTCCAAGAGCCTGGTCTCCAAGGAGATGGCCTCAGCAATACTCAAACTTATCAACCACAGCCACCTCCATTTCTGCTTTCCAGAGAACAGACTTTGCAATAATGAAGAATTGAACAGGAAGAACAAAAACATTGTGGCATAGTCTATGAATAGTGAAGAAATGGTCTTTGTTCCACACTCCTGTGGTCACTCCTGGACCCTCAGCCCCAAGAGAGAAAGAGTGTGGAACCTCATAGTGAGTTTCAGAAAGGACCCAGGCAAGTGTGGCTGGCTGTCCTGCTGTATGCTGTCTCTTTGGGCACAAGTCATGGGTCGGAAGCAAGACACTGCTCAGCTCCTGTCTGCCCTCAATTCTCCAGCTTCTGACATGCCTGAACTTAAAGACTTTGTAGCAGCCATGTGGAAAACCCATGTGTGCTCGAATAGTGAATGAATTAATGAATGAATAAATGAATGAATGGGGGTGGATGGATGAGTTTCTAGTACAGAAAGCACAGGGCAGAGTACCAGCCCAGAGGAGTTAGAACATCAGAGAGGTTAAGTCAGAGGTTTCAACCCATGGAGAGCTTTGACATCCCCTGAGCCCAGACCCCTTGCTGCAGAATCCCCAAGGTGGCCCAGAGCTCAGAGCCATCCACTTAACCATTACATATCCACTGCAGACATGGCCTTCCAACTTCAGGAAAATATTTCTGTGGAAGAAATACTACACACCATCTCTACCAACTGAAGAGCACGTGGTGTTAGGGTCATTTTCATTGGTACCCAGAGGCACAAGCTGTGGGAGTGACCCACTCAAGTGCAGCTAGAAAGAGCTTGGGCAAGGTGTACAGGTCTAACAGCGAGAGGACAGAGTCACAGTCTGCCTCCTACCACAAAAAAATGGAAAAGCTCGGTTACCAGACAGGAGCCGGAATATGAGATCACAGAATGAAGAAAGCATGATGCGAAGTTATTAACGTACCAGGCAGGGAAGAAAGGCACCCAAAGAGGCCGAATCTGGAGACAGTGCATTACTGAAGACAGCCATTGTTGGGGTCAGTTACATGAGTGGAATTTTCCCAAATGCGATTAACATGGAGCTGGCGCAGACCCCTGCTGGGAAAATTGGCCAAAGAGAGCCTCCATCTTCCCTTATGGGTTCTAGTGTTAACACAGAGAGCAGTAGTGCCCAGCCTTTGTGCACAAGAGTCACATGGGAGAGGGCTTGTTGGCACAGATGCTGGGTCACCTTGAGTCTCTAATCACCAGGGTTGTCATTCTAATGACTTTGTGGGTTTGTGGGTGCTGCCTGGTGTCCACACATGGTGAGCCAGGAGCTGGGCTGGCATCCACTTTGCCTTCTTCCTTCAGAAGCCCCAAAGTTCTGCATGGGAAATATGCCACAGAACAACAGAATGCTTATTTTAAAATTCAATACGGCTGTGTCACGGTTGTGCTAATCTTGTATTAATACTTGAGACTCAAAAAGGAGGCATATAAGCTGAGCATGGTGGCACACGCCTTTAATCCCAGTACTGGGAGGCAGAGGTAGAAGGATCACTGTGAGTTCAAGGACACCCTGAGATTACATAGTGAATTCCAGGTCAGCCTGGGTAGAGTGAGACCCTACCTTGAAAAAAAAAACAAACAAACAAACAAACAAACAAAAAAACACTCTTCATGGCAGAAGATGACAGCCCAGATTGCCCCTGCCTTTTGATGGTGCCTAGCAAGAAGGACCTGTGGAGAAAGAACCTCAGGCTTCAACTTCAGAGTTCTTGAGGTTGGTTTTATGTTCTTTGGGGGCACTGCCCAGTTTACAAATCCAAGGCCACATTGCTATACAATGCTCACCTTTTGTTACTCATGCTTGCAAGGACTCGTGGTGTCAGCTCTGCTGCCTAGTAAAGGGGACTTGGTGTGGGGACACATTTATTTGGCTGGGTTTTTTTTTTTTTTCAGTGTTGAGTATGGAAACCTAGAGCCTTGCCCATGCTAGACAAGTACTCCATCACTGAGCCGTAACACCCACTCAACTCCTTCCTTTTGGCCATTTCTTTTTCTTTTCTTTTTCTTTTTTTTTTTTTCTTTCTTTCTTTCTTTCTTTCTTTCTTTTTTTTTGGAGAGAGACAGAGAGAGAGGGAGAGGAAGACAGATAGAGATGGGAGTGCCAGCAACCTCTTAGCTGATGCGAATGAAATCCAGGTGTGTGCACCCCCTTGTGGTCAAGTGAGGCATTGCAGCCGTGCGTCACTGGCATCTGGCTAAACGTGGGACCTGGAGATTGGAACCAGCATTCTTAGGCTTAGGAGGCAGGTGCTTTAACTGCTAAGCCATCTCTCCAGCCCATTTTTCTTTTTTTGGCAGTACTTCTGATGAACCATCTGGAGCAACAGTTATATCAAGTGTGCATTTCTGATCATTTGACACCAAGAACTTAGCTGACATATCAGTTACCTTCTCATTGCTGGGACAAACTCCACAACCAGAAGCAGCTTATGAAAGGAAAAAGAGTTTAATTTGACAGTTTTGAGGGAATGTTTCATAGTGGGAAGGGGCAGGCAGGCCAGAGGGTGAAGTCAGCATCATACCATATGGTCACACCAACAGACAGGAGCGAGGGGGACAGGACATGAAACGAGGCTATAACATCTCAAGGCCTGCCGCCCGTGACACACTTCTTCCAGCAACACACCACCTCCCAAAGATTCCACAACTTACCAAAACTGACCACCAGCTGAGTATCAAGTGTTCAAATACTGTTACATTCCAATCATCACACCAACCCTGCCAGGTCACCCTCCCAGGGTCTGTCAGTTCTCAGAGATAGTGAACAACTAACTCTTTTAGCAAACGGGCCATTCATATGCAAACCAACTAAACCAGAACCGCAAAGGAGCCTCCTTTCTGGAGCTCACACTGTGGCTTACCTACCTGCACAGCGACAGACAGGCTGTCTATCCCAGAGACCACTAAAATATTCCAAGCAGCCAGTCCTACACCTGCCCCTGGCCACACTCATTCCTCCTCACAGAGACATCATTAAGGTTCCTGTCTACATCTGTGCCCTGTTTCCCAAACTCATGACTGACTCTGGGGCCTTCTCATGTTCTTATACACACACAATCTGTGTACCTCCCCACCCCTCATCTCTTGGAATCTGAGTACAATGCTGCCTTCCCAGTCATACTTGTCTCCTAATCTGTTGACTCCCTAATACCTGGATAGGAAGGTCACTATTTTGAAACAACAATTTGGAATAGGAAATTCCAAGTAAATGGTCAGCATGGCTTTGATCCTCATTTAATTAAATACTGTTCTTAACCACTTTGGGGCTTTCTAAGTATGAAATCTATATTGTCCCACAACAGATTCAGAAAGATCCAGGAACATACACCAGCATTTCTCTGGGAGAGTAGGCTGCAAATGTCAAGGTCATGCAGGACTGCTCTGACAGACAGCTTCTTTCCATGTCTTCAGGATGCAGCAATGCCCTGATAGGTCATGGACTGGTTGGGGGGGGGGGGTCTCTCAGGTGAAGAGAATCAAAAGCTGAGAAATCATGGGAGGACAGATGCTTGGGTCCCATTTCCGATGCTTTCTCTCTTGGGGAGGGATCATTGGAGAATCACGCTGCTCCCCTCACAGATTCCTCATGTATCTTCTTGTGAGTTTGCAAGAGGAACTTGCCATATACAGCTCAACTCTTCTTCCTCTTCTTGGTCAGCAGACTGCCCCCAGAAAAGCAAATATTTACCCTGCTCTTTCCTCCTGTAACCAACATGGGCCAGCTGTTCTCCAGCTGCATTCATGTTCTGGGATCCAGTATAAGAAAGCCCCTTGTTGCTGTAGCTCTACGCTACACTCCATGATGTAGTATTCAAACTAAATGTGCTTTGATTTTCTTCTATTTAAAATGTGGGTAGTAATGAAGCTTGCCTCATAGATTCTTTAAGATTAGTTGGGCAAAATCTCACACAGTACAGATACATGGTACTTTCTCTTTTTTTTTTTTTCTTTCTTGCTCTTTTTCACCTAAAGATTTTCTCCCTTTGGCCTTTCAGATGACTATACCACTCACTGTCCCGATAGTTGCCTTCAGTGAGAGGCTTGTAATGGTTTTCTGGGCACAACCAGTGGGCAGCAGGCTGCAGGGAGAAGCTTTGCTTTGCTTTTCCTGAAGACACCATGAGGAAGTAAAATTTGCAGGCGGGCACAATGTTGGATGAGCTCTGTGGCAGAAGGTGAGTGTCCACCACCCTGCTTTGGAACCTGGCTAATCACACGAACCATGGAAGATGACATCCCTGAATGCACAGAAGGCAATCAAAGCCAGCAGTGACTGCAGCCTGGGATGACAGCTGGACAGCTTGTCCCCAGAGGCCATGCCTGGGTGGCATTTATTCCTTAGAGCTGAGTAGAAATACTCCTGAAAAGTCCTGAAGAGGTGTCATGGGCAAGAGATGATCAATGACAGACTTTGTCCAATTCAGCTGTTACCACAATAACATCATAGCCAAATGTAGTGCAAATTTCCTGTAGGACCAGTTTGTCTGTGCTAAATACACTTCATAAATATCTGCCATGTGGCAAGGCACTGCCCTAAGAGCAATGGATGTGTCCATCCATGAACAAGAACATTCCTGTCTTGAGAAATTCACTGCAAATCTACACTTTTTCTTTATAAGAACCACCCCATATTTCCATAAGCATGTGAAATGCTTGAAACCCCAAATTTATCTTTTAATGCATAAAGCATTCCTAACACTTGTTGTTGACACCCACTGTCATACTTAACTACTTCTTGTGGAAGTGGCATCTTAATACATAAGTATTATGTAATAAAACAAGTTGTTTTTTTCCATAGGCAGTGCATGGATGTTTGAAATTCCTAAAGATAATCTACCCCCCTATCTTTCATAGAGGGCTATGAAAAAAATCCACCCTCTGAAAATTAAAACAATAGAATCAACACAAGATAGATGAGATTGGCCACATTAGGAAATCAACTTGATTGTGTGGGTGTTTAATTTGGAGTCAAGTGCACAAACAGCTAAGCCATGATTCTTGGTACATCACACATTCATTGTAGGTCCCTGAATGACCTGTAGCTTAAACCTGTCTATATGATAATATGCTGAACAATAATAATCCAACATGAGATCAGGAATTTGATGAAACTGGCATTTCCTGAACATGTCAACCCTGTCTCCCACTTGCTGCCTGACATAGTCTCACCATCCTCACACATATGATTATTAAAGTGTACACACATGGCAACACTCACTCCTAATTATAATGTGCTTGTGCATGTGTGTATGCAAATACAGAAAGAGGTGAGAATCAGATTGTTTTCACTTCTTATGAAAGCGCACCATGCTATAAGTAAGCTTTTCTGCAATAGCAGTCAATACCATCCTCTATATTGTTGCATCTGCTTTATTTATTGTGATAGCTCATTTCTGTTACCACCATATAAACCCACTCTGCTAGGTACTATTCTTTATGTATCCATTCCCTTGCATAGTGGCTACTGTTATCATTTCTATATGTTATTCTCCATTATAGAAGTCTTCAGACATATCTAGAACTAGAGAAAATGATATAAGCAAGCCCTGTGTAGCCATCATTGATGACAAAAATTATCAACACATGCCAATCTTGTTTCATCTGTTCTCCTAGCTGAGATATCATCCCTTAAATATTCAGCATGTCTCTTTTTTTAGGCAAGTGCAACATACTGGTCTTGCATTTTTTATGTGAGAGGAGTGAGAGCAGGAGAGAGAGAGAAAGAGAAAGAGAGAGAGAATTGGCACACCAGGACCTCCAGCCTCTGCAATCGAACTCCAGATGTGTTTATCACCTTGTGTGAGTGTGGGACCCTGCATGCTTGTGTCACTTTGTGTGTTTTGGAACCTGGAGAGTCGAACATGGGTCCTTAGGCTTCAAAGGTAAACACCTTAACTGCTAAGCCATCTCTCCAGTCCCAGCATGTCTCTTAGGAAGTGATTTCAAAAACACTCAGCAATCCCTAATGCGTATTCCTTAACATGAGCATAAATCACCCAGAAGCCCCTGCTATAATCTTCTAACTCTTCAGAACTGTGGGCAGGGCTTGCACAGTGCTGTGCCATCAAGGTGAATCTGAAGAGTGGTTGGTTGTACTTCTGGCTGCAGCCACCTTCTTTTCTGAGTCACTGACAAAGCTGCCCGATCTGTAGGTGGGGAACTCCAAAGAGAGGAAGACAGTGATGAATGCCGCACGGCACCAACACCACAGGTTCAGAAGAGGCCATAGCACTATGGCAACATCAGATCATGACAGTCTCACTTAGTCCATTCCTCTCAAGCCTGTTCTCTGCCTTCATCAATAAAGTCCTGACTAGATGCTTGCAGGCCTCTGCCTCCTCCTAATACTCATTCTCCCTCTTTATATGCCTAGAAAAGAGGAGGAGAAAGGAAGAGGAAACAAAGACAGGAAAGCACAAAAGAAAGGTTAAAAAAATGTTCCTGGTCTCCTTGATCTAAAACAGGGGTTGGTAAATTCTGTTAAGGACAGGTCATCAAATGTCAGCTTCACTGCTTCAGCTACTCTTTCCTCGAGAGTGAAGGCAGCTAATGGTGGTCGGAAACTGCAGGCATGGCTGTGTTTCTGTGATAAGTAATGTACAGAAGCAAGTAGCAGATAGGTGCTGGCCAGCAGACTGGCTTATCTGTGCTCAAGACTAAGCAATGCAGCTATTTTTAGTCCTATCGATGCTTTTGATGATGAAATTCATTATCATTTTTACATTTTAAAAATGGACAGATATAATATCAAAAGTACAAAGTATAGCTAAAGAGTTAAAATAGCTTCATTTGTTATCCTCATTTTTTTTTTCAAATGAGAAAATTGATGTAGCATGAGATCCAAAGACTTGCCAAAGATCACAAAGGCAGCACATGGCATTGCTTGAATTTCAACCCAAAACAGCTCTTTTAATTCCTTACTTTCAACTTGTATCCTTGTCTAGATGCAAGCCTTAATATCACTGTAACCATCAATATCATATAAAATAAATTATAATTTCCATTAACAAGTCTCATAGCATTGGTAATTATGTTGGAAACTGATGCACAGCTTTTCATCTTCACCATAGTAAGTTTCACTAAGTTATTTTATATATTGAATCATTGATTTTTATTAAATGATTTTTTAGGGAAATTCCTGGTCATCTCTTTGACGGTGTCTAATTCTTGTAGTGGTGAGCTGGGGAGGGGAGTTCTCACCTGTGGCATTGCACATGGCACATGCTAAGATATGCATTAGATGGCTATAACTTGTCATCATAATGCTACTGAGTCAGAAGGGAAGATGCACACACTTAGCTCTTGCATGCAGGTCCAAGATGGCCCCAGGACCCTGCTAGTGGATCCATAATGCCTTTTTCCTACCCAGTGCCAAATCACAATCATAGGGTATAAGAATGACTATTTTTGAACAGCCTTTATCTCTCTCATTAACACTTGAAAGCATGTGGACACATTTAATTTACATCTCTGATTATCAATGAAGAGAGCATTTTTTCCATGTGTCTTCTATTCAGCCTTCTAACATTTATAAAGGCATAGATGTTAAAAGTCCAATGTTGACATTTTAACCCTTGATGAAAGTTTAATAGGCCCATGAAAGATCATAATGTCATGAAAGTAGCCATCTATGAACAGGAAGCAGCCCACGCTAGACATTGGTGGCTGGACTTCACAGCCTCTGGAACTGTGAGAAATGAATTTCCATTGTTCATAACCCCCTCCCTCAACCTATGGTATTTTGTTACAGCAGCCTAACAAACTAAGTGAATCAGTGTCTGTAACTTAACTAACTTTAAATATGAAGTTCAAGTCACTCTACATGTTAGTCATAAATTCCTTGAATTTTTTTTGATGAAATTCCTTTCAAATTGCATTTCTACCATTTTATTGTGTAGAAAATCTAACAACCAACCTTTACTCTTGGAATTCTTTTATTGCTAGTGAACATAAGAGAGTTCATCCTACACTCATGGATTCTACAAATACTTATTAAATGCTCCTTTCAAAGTAACAATGATGTGTGGCTGTGATCAAAAAGGGCATCTCTGCCCTCAGAGCTCCTCCTCCAGCTGGAACACAAATAGAAAGGGAAGGAAAAAAATCTATAATGGAAGGTCTGGTGATGGTATGCACTGTACAAAGCAGAGAAGGGGGCAGAGGTGACATTTAAACAGGTACCTAAATGTAAGTGAGTGAGGCTCATTGTTACAGTCAGGTTCACATTGCTGGCAGAAAACACTCAGCCAAGAGCAGCTTGTGGGAAAAAATTTATTTTGGCTTTCAGACTCAAGTACAAGCTCCATGGTGACAGGAGAGAATAATAGCATAAGCAGAGGGTGGACATCACCTCCTGGCCAATATCGGGGAGACAACAGTAACAGGAGAGTGTGCCAAACACTGGCAAGAGGAAGCTGGCTATAAAATCCATAAGCCTACCTCCAAAAATATATTGCCTCCAGTAGGCTTTAATTCCCAAATTGCCATCAGCTTGGAATCTAGCACTGAGAACACCTAAGTTTATGGGGGACACCTGAATCAAACCACCACATTCCACCCCTGACCCCATAAACTGATAACCATCCATGATGTAAAATGCAATGCATTCAGTCCAATTTTAAAAGTCCCCATAATTTTATCAATCCTAATGATGTTCAAACATCCCCATAATTATGGCTTTAACTGAGGCATAATACCAAAAAAACACCCAGAAAAAACACATAATGGGGCTGGAGAGATGGCTTAGCGGTTAAGGCGCCTGCCTCCTAAGCCTAAGAATGCTGGTTCCAATCTCCAGCGGTTCCAATCTCCAGGTCCCAGTGAGGCAAGGGCGCAATGCCGCACTTGCACACAAGGGGGCACACACATCTGGATTTCGTTCACAGCAGCTGAGAGACTGCTGGCGCGCCCATTTTCTATCTGTCTTCCTCTCCTTCTCTGTCTGTTTCTCTCTGTGTCTCTCTCCAAAAATAAATAAAATAACAATTAAAAAAAATTTTTTTTAACCCATAATGGCGCATAATAAATATTCACACTGCAAAAGATGGCATTGGACATATCAAAGAAATACTCAACAAATATAAAATTTAAACAGGACAAATGTCAAACTCTGTAGCTCCAAGTCCAACAATTCTAACCAGTGATGAGTCTCCAAGGCCAATAATTCTAACCAGCAACAAATCTCTGGAGTTACAATTCTGCCCCTCCAGCTAGGCTACTCACAGTCCTGGAAAATTTCATCTAGTACCGGCAGCTCTCCTTGGCAGCCATCCCATACTCCTGGCATCGTCACTGGGTCTCCACTGCAACAAATGGTCCATCCTCACGGCTCCCTCCAGTCTCCATGCAGGCATCCAACAAACCTGTTTCACACTGCCCATGTCCATTTCCAAAACATAAGCCCATGTTGCAAATTCAATGACCCTCTCTTTCCTGCATTTCGTATACTCCATAATACCAGATGGGCTGCCAATTTGTTAATGGGGGGGGTGGTAGTTTGAATAGATGGCCCTCAATATATTCACTGTTTTATTAATTTGTAGTTTGGATCTGCAGCCACCTGGCTGGAAGGTGTCACTGGGCAGATCTTAAGGTGTGGTGGTGGGTTTGAAATTCCAATCTAAAAGTATGCAAAGTGTACCTAGCTGGAGTTCCTGAAGTGTGCTGTGTGGCTTTTGGTTTTTAGCTTGTGGCTTCTCTCTCTCTTTTTGAACCTGTGACAGCAGGCCAGCTTCTTCTGCCATTATGAAACTTCCTCTGCATCTATAAGCTTCAATAAATCCCTTCCTTCCATAACTGTGTTTGGTCTGGAAGTTCATCTCAGTGAACCTAATGCTATCTGCTACAGGGGGAATAAAGCAAACTTTGAAGAATAGGACAGTATTTCAACATTCAGGACCCTTCAAAAAACTCAGCATTTTTTTTGTTGTCCCAGTGCAGGTCAGCTACCCCAAACCTCAATGGTTGTAATCTCTCATACAATTGCAGCTGAATAGGAAGCAGTTTCAGCCCAAAGATTTCATTTTTTTCTGTGCCATATCCCTCTTCTCACACTAGTCCATTTCTATACAATCCAACCCTGCACAAGTTCTCAGGACAGGGGCATAACAGCAAGCCTCTCACACAAACTGCTTCTAGCCCAGTCCAGACAAAGCTCTTTCTGGAGTTCATTTATGTGTGTATGATATAAAAGATGTTCTGGGGGCTGTAGAGATGACTTAGCAGTTAAGGCATTTGCCTATAAAGCAAAAGATCCCAGTTCAGCTCTCCAGGACCCACGTAAGCAAGATGCACAAGGGGGTGCATGCATCTGGAGTTCATTTGCAGGGGCTGGAAGCCCTGGCATGCCCCTTCTTTCTCTGTCTGTCTCTCTTTCTCTCTCATAAATAAAATAATTAATTAATTAATTATATTCTAAAAGATATAAAAGAGGTTCTGATTACTTTTACCAATTCATGTAACACAGTGATCTGAGTACTCCTCCTTTCTCTTCATATTCAGAAGTGCTGCTATGAGATTGGTCTATTTTTCTGTTCCCTAAGATGTTCACTTTTCTGATGGGCCTAATTCTACCTTAGTTGCTAATTTTTGGATTGCCATCCCAAAGAATTGACAATTTTTGATTCTTTTGCTTTAGAATCTCTGAATCATCCTTTCCAGAATCTGAATGAAATCCTCCCTTCCTGAAGACAAACTATGTCTTACTCATCTCTCATAAAGCCTAACCAACAGCACACTGTTGTTGTATGAATGGATACATTTCAGAAGAACTGTGGATGTTTTTTAATTTTATTCAAACCTGAGGACATTTTGTTTCTGGGTTTCTTTCTAAGTTGTGTGTGTGTGTGTGTGTGTGTGTGTGTGTGTGTGTGTACACACGTGCACCATGGCAAGCCAGATGTACAAAGTGGCTTACTGGTTGGGACATTTGCCCACAAAGGCAAAGAACCCATGTTCAGTTCCCCAGGATCCTATGTGGGCTGGACACACAAGGTGGCACATGTATCTGGAGTTTGTTTACAGTGGCTAAAGACCCTTGCAAGCCTATTATCTCTCCCTCTCTCTCTCTCTCAAATAGAACAGTTTCTTTAAGAAAAAATAAAAGTTTAGGGGCTGGAGAGGTGGCTTAATGGTTAAAGTGCTTGCCTGAAAAGCCAAAGGACCCAGGTTCAAGCCCCCAATCCCACGTAAGCCATATGCACAGGGTGGCACATGCATCTGGAGTTCGTTTGCAGTGACTGGAGGCCCTGATGTGCCCATCCTCTCTCGGTCTGCCTCTTTCTCTGTCCCTCTCTTTCAAATAAATAAATAAATAATAAAAATAATTTTTTTTTAAGTTTAAAAGAAGCTGGTGTCGTCAAACACATCTGAACCCCAGTCAGTTGGGGCAGAGACAATCTCTGGGGCTCATTGATGGACAGCAGCTCTGGATAGAAGTGCAGACCCCCATCTCAAGGAAATGCATGGATGAGTGATAAGAGAAGGGTACCCAACATTCTCCTCTGGCCTATGCACGCACACACGTGGGGGATGTACATCTTCACACACATGTGCACATCACACACAAATACATACTTTACACACAGAAGCATGCAAAAAAAAAAAAATAAAGGCACAACCATTTCTTTAAGAAAGGACACAGACTGAATTGACATTATTTTACTTCCTTTATTTGACTGGGGTAGGATGGAAAGTCGTGGTGGGCAGTCTTTAGCTTGGTCAGACCATATGCTTTTCCAGCTCTGTGTTTGCACCTTTTATGCATCCATATTCCCCCCAAAACCAAGAAGACCAGCGAAAGGGGAGCCATTGCAACACCCCAGGAGAATGTGGAGGAGACTGTGGGTAGAAGAAAGGAACATCATATAGATCAGTGTATTACTGCAGAACATGATGGGGGAGGGCAGGTTTACAGAGAAAAAACAGAGATTTTCCTAGTAAATATGCATTGATTTCCAGGAAGCTTTTTCCTCACACCCAAATGAAAGCTATCTGAGAATGAAGTCAGACAAAATTGGATTGCCAGAATGTCACAAAAGTCACAGGAGCCAAGGGTCTGTGGTCCAACAGTGGACAGCGCATTTCAGATGTGTCTGCTTACACCTCACTTAGCCATCCATGACAGACCAGGGAGCAGTGTGCCCTCTGCCCATGAGGGGAGGGGCTTGAAGAGTAAACACAGAAACAAAGGGGAAAAAACAAACTTTAAAAGAAGACCCTTGGATGCCAAGGTGATTGCTTGGGTCCAGTTACTATATATATATATATATATATATATATATATATATATATATATATATATATGTTATGAAAATAAAGGAAAAGACTATAAATAAAAATTAAAAGGTAGTATGAAAACAAACATTTTAGGGGTGAGGCCAAAATTCCCCCTTTTTTATAGGATTTGCCTATATTAGCCCATGCTTGCCTCAAACTCTTTATCTCTTGCCTCAGGGCCTCAGAGTCTCAAGGGCTGGTTTATAAGTGAATAGCAGTCCATGTTTTTAAGCTATTATTTGCCACAGTATGCCCTGTCTTTCAGGAACCAACATGATCTTAAGCTGATTCTCCAGGGGATTGTCAGCCTTCACAGTTCACATGGATTGGAATACATGAAGCTGTAATTTCACAGACTTGGTGCATGTTCCTCTCAATGTTGATGAAAGGCTTGGCTGTACTGAGGGGCTGTCATGGCCTGTCCAGGGACAGACACACTCATTCAGGCTCAGGTGATAGAACATTTAAGTTTCTAGCATGGGAACCAGATGGGAACCTGGGCTCTTACTAATCTGATCCCCAGAAACTGCTTTCTGTGGGACCCTGTCTTCCAAATCTGTGCCCTGCCTTCTCATCACCCTCCTGGCCTGAAAGGCAAGGGGGTGATCTGGGACACCACCCCTTGCACACAAGTTCCAGTTCTCAGACTTCAATCTGAAAAGAGCAGGTAAATTGCAGCTTTTGGCTGCCCAGGAGAGTCTGTGTGGAGGTGTCAGGGGCAAGGTCAGGGATGTGTGATTAAACTAGCAGCTTGGGTAGATGAGCGCTTGTGAGGTTCAGAGCTCAGCTGGAGCTGTGCTGGGTATCTCTTCCTATTCCAAGGCTTGGCCAAGTCATCCGTTTTCTCATGTCCACAGCTGCCTCCCAGAAAATCATGAGGTGTGGAGCTACTGGCGCCTTACTGACTACCCCAAGCCTGCCAGAGGTGCCAATTAGGTTCCTGTCCAGGATCCCTTTGGCTTGTGGGTCCTTGTCTTGGGGCTATAAACAGAAATTACATTAACTGTATTGCTCTTTCAAACATAGAGACTAAATCAGTTGGGTCAGAAATGATAACACTGGGATTTTGTCTTTCTTTTTTAAATGTTCTCACATGAACATTGGGCAGATTTGACTATAGCTTTGCACTTATTTCCTGTTGCCTAGTGGCTCTGACCTTAAAGCTACCCTGAACCTTGGCAGTATCTCTGGCAGGATGGTGCTTTTCAACGTGGAGATAAGGAATGAAATACCCCCATCTAGACACCATGTGAGGTCAGCAGACCCTTGTGAGAACTATGGGTATTTGGAAGTTCATCACAGAATCACTCTGTGTTTCCCAAAAATCATTTTGCAACTCATTTTTTTATCTGAACATGATTTCCTAATGTCCAGCTTCCTCCATATGGAAAAAAAAAAATTTTCTGATGAGATGCTTGCTTTCAGTACCCACCAAGGAATCATCTTAACAACACAGAATTGTGTCCTGCATCCCCAGAACATTCAGCAACTTGTTATTCCCTTTAGTGTCTCCCACAAGCATACCTTCTTTGACTGTGGTGTGTAGCGCGTGAAAGCTCCGTGGATTATGGGCAACACATTTAAAATCTGTACTCAAATCCTCCCTTGTGACTGGATCAAAACTCAGTGACACTTCGACGTAGTTCTCATCATTTTCTGAATATTGGCTGAGCGAGAAAACATTCAATTCAAACATGACACATCAGATGCAAACTTGCCTCTTAAAAGAATATCATCAAAGATTCACAAATTAGAATCATCTGTTGTTTTAAACTGATCTCGAGTTTTGTTCCATTAGAATTTGCCATCAAATTTGATGCTTATTTGGGAGAATCAATAAGCCTTTTCCTGAAACTCCATATATTATTGAACTGATCACTGTTATAGGACATGTGGTATAATGACAGCACATACTCTCACTTTGGTTTGGATTGAAACTTCCATGTTTCTAATGTCTTTGAATAAAAATACCTGCACTAATCAAGTGGGGACAGAAAAGTCCACTTTGGGCAAACTTGACTTTCTCATCAACAAATGATTCACATTTTGAAGCATAGGGATTTTCCAGGACTTCAGCCATCAGTGGCATTTACCCTTCATTTCCATTGCTAGCCCTCACTGCAGAAACTCAAGGCCCAGCCAGAGGAAAGCAGACAGCCCAGAGGAAGGGTTCTAGTTGGGGAAGCTTCCATTTGTAACATTAGCACAAGCTGAAGACATCTATTCACAGAAATAAAAGCATCTGAAGTGGACTCATTAGGACTCTTTTTGTTTTACCTGGAGAGAAAATTTTTGCCTTTAAGAAAATTAATAATGTGAGTAAGTTGATATTGGGCATTTAGTTGTGACCAAGGTTTTTCACTGAGGACTTGCAAGCAAATGATTATTCTAACATGTGATTTTTATCCATTAAATTGCATCCATAAAGAACTTTGTTTAAAGAAATTATTTATTTTTGTGCAAGAAGAGAAAGTTACAGAGGAGAGAGAGAGAATGGGTGCACCCGGGCCTCCAGCTACAGCAAACAAAACTCCAGATGCATGCACCACTTTGTCCACCTGGCTTTACATGGGTACTAGGGAATCGATCCCAGGTCATTAGGCATTGCAGGTAAGTGCCCTAACCACTGAGAAATCTCTCCAGCCCAAGAACTTTTTGTTTTAAACAAAAACTTTTTATATTTTTATTTAGTTATTTGAGACAGAGAGAAAGAAAGAAAGAAAGAAAGAAAGAAAGAAAGAAAGAAAGAAAGAAAGAAAGAAAGGAAGAAAAAGAAAGAAAGAAAGAAAGAAAGAAAGAAAGAAAGAAAGAAAGAAAGAAAGAGTGAGCACTAGGACCTCTTGCTGCTGTAAATGAACTCCAGATGCATAAGCCACTTTATGCCCCTAGCTTTATATGTGTACTAGGATACTGAACTCAGACCATCAGGCTTTGTAAGTAACCGACTTTAACTGATGAGCAATGTCTCCAGCCCCTAAAAAGGACTTTTTTGTTAATATTTCCAAAAATAATCAAAAAGAAAATGGCAAGCAAGAGTTCAGGCTTATTCCAAGTTTCAAAACTCCAAATTTTAAAATACTTTATAATTTGGAACTAATTTTGGCCTCCCTTCCTTATAATCAAATGACAAGTTCTGCTCTAGTTTCAGACTATGAAAACATCTTCAAGAGATGGATATTTACAAAAACTAAACTGTTGCTTCCTTCCTTCCTTCTCTTCTTTGGAGACCGTGACAGCCACAGCTTCTGGACAAATAGAAGAAGCACGAGTGCAGATACTGTGGTCAGGTCTCAGACTCTTCGTGAAAATGTTTAAGAGTGATGATACAGAGTGGGGAGGGAAATGGACTAGCTCTAAAATATTTTTAACCAGTGAAAATGAAAAATAAATCTTTAAAACACATCTCTAATGATTTATTTGCAAACAGAGAGTGAGAGAGAAAGAATGAAAGAGAGAGAAAGAAAAAAGAAAGAGGAAAGAAAGACTGGAGAGATGGCTCAGGGGTCGAGGCACTTGCCTGTAAAGTTGGTTGTATGGATGCTGCATGTGTTTGGAGTTTGTGTGCACTAGCTGGAGGCCTGGCATGCCAATGCCCATGCTCATTCTCTCCCCACCCCACCCCTCTCTGCTTACAAAGAAATATATAAAAATATTTTTTAAAAGAAAGAAAACAAAGAGTATCAGCACAGGCCAGGGCCTTTTGCCAATGAAATAAACTCCAGGCACATGTGTTACATTTTGCATCTGGTTTTGTGTGTGTACTGGGAAATCAAACCTGGCTGGTCAGGTTTTGCAAGCAAGTACCATAACCATTGAGCCATCTCTCCAGCCCAAGAAATAAATCTGTAAAGAGCCAACTAGTCAACTGCAATTCAACTTAAGTAGGTCTAGAGAATGTATGATTCTCAAGATATTTTTAATATTTTATTTATTTATTTGCAAGGAGGGGGAATGGGAATTGAACCCAGGTCATTAGGCATTGCAGGCAAGCCTTAACCATTGAGCTATCTCTCCAGCCCCTCAAGATAAATTTTAGCAATGTTCAATTTTTTTAACATATTTTATTTATTTATTTGAGAGAGAGAAAGAGACAGAGAGAAAATGGGCAACCCAGGGCCTCCAGCTAGAGTAAACAAACTTTAGATACATACGCCCCCGAATCTGGCTTACGTGGATCCTGGAGAGTCAAACCAGGATCCTTTGGCTTTGCAGGCAAAGGCCTTAACCACTGAGCAATCCCTCCAGCCCTGCAACATTCAATTTTTAAAATTTTAAAAGCCCAACAGTTTGGGATAGAAAAAAAGATACTTTTACTGCAGTTTGTGTCAAATGGCATGTTGAATGTGACATTGTCTCCATTATAAAATGAAGCTAAAGAGCTATCACAACAGATGATCTCCTACTTACGTGAGCAGCCCCTCGGTCACACGCCCTCCTGGGTAGGCAAGTGAGATAAAACTGTCATTAGCCATCCACCATACAATGGTGTTTGAGGGTGTGCCTGCTCCCAGAAACACCTTGCATGGGACTGTCAGTCTTGATCCTGTGTATAGCAAGAAACAGCACAACAGTTATAAGAACCCAGCAGCCATGCTGGGAGAAACCTTAGCTCCTCCTCACATGCCTCAGCAAGCCCCCAGCCACAGTCCTCTGTATCTCTGCACACACACGCCTCACAAGCCAGTCCTTTTTTAAATTTAATTTTTTTAACTTTTTATTTATTTGAGAGACAGAGAGGCAGACAGACAAGGCAAGTGCCTTTAACCACTGAGTCATCTGTTCAACCCATCCAATCCTTTTCTTGCAAGAAAATGTTGTTTCCTCAAATGATTGTTTAAGTACAGTTTTAATAGTTATGTCTCTAGCACCCTCAGCATATCTTTTCAGCAGGTAAAAATCAAAAAAACAAAAGCACATCAATTTGAGTAGCTTCACCAAGGTCACTCAGCCTCTACAGAGCATACTGAGTTCAAAGGCTGCCCTCCTCCATAGTTGATTCTAGCTACTTCAAAATATCCAGATCATTTCTTTGTTCTTTCTTTTGGCCCTGTGCTGGTCTCAGCGCTCACATTTTCCCCTAAGAGCTTTCCATTACAAGAGGGCTCTCATTTAGAATTAACCGTTTAAAAACCAACTACAAGGCTGAAGAGATGGCTTAGCAGTTAAGGCATTTGCCGGCAAAGCCAAAGAACCCAGGTTCAATTCCCCAGGACCCATATAAGCCATATGCACAAGGTGGCACATGCATCTGGGGTTCATTTGTGGTGGCTGAAGGCCCTGGCGAGCCCATGCTTTCTCTCTCTTTCTCTCTCTCTCTCTCTCTCTCTTTCTTTCTCTCTCTCAAATAAATAAATATAAAATATTTTAAAATAAATAAGTAAAAATTAAAAACCAACTTCTTTGTGCCCTCTACAGCTATACAGTATGCTTGCACTAGACCTTTCCTGCCTAGATCTTAGTCAATTATTTTTCTTTCTAATTCAACAAAGAGGAAAAGAAAGAAAAGATAAATACTGTGCACTCTTTTCTTCCTCCTAGGATTATACCTTCTGTAGTTTGCCTTTAATGAGCCTGTCCCTCCTTCTCACTCAGAATGCCAGCTCTTCCCTTCCCTTTGTCACACTTACGACCTTAAACACTTATCCCAGCCAGAGCTATACATGTACATAGTACCTGGGTTGTGTCTGGCCTGTACAAAGCCTTGGCTCTGTTCCCAGCTCAGGAGAATTGAGTAGAGGGTCATGTGACTCCACCATGCACTGCAGTGCATTCAGAGCAACCCATGGAGAACTGGGCTCCACTCAGTTCCTAGGAGCCTGGGCTCTGGGATCCAGGCAGCAAGAGCAACTGTCCCCAGTGTCCTGATCTTCAAACAGCTGGTGATAGAGCCAAGGTGGTCAGGTGGTTGCCAACAGCAGTCTCAGCATCTACACCAAACCCTCTTCCTCTATGGCCTCCAATCACATTTTGAAATCCAGACCCAGCACCAGACAAAAGTGTTTAAACAATTTAAAATCTTCCTTTAAAAAGCACTCTGAGGGCTGGAGAGATGGCTTAGCAGTTAAGGCACCTGCCTGCTAAGCCTAAGAACGCTGGTTCCAATCTCCAGGTCCCACTTTAGCCAGATGCAGTGACGCAAGAGCACAATGCCGCACTTGCCCACAAGGGGGTGCACACATCTGGATTTCGTTCACAGCAGCTGAGAGACTGCTGGAACACCCATCTCTGTCTCCCTTTCCCTCTCTGTTTGTTTCTCTCTCTCCAAAAATAAATTAAATAATAAAAAAAAAAATTTTTTTTAATCACTCTGAGAGCCAGGCGTGGTGACACACACCTTTAATCCCAGCACTCAAGAGGCAGAGATAGGAGGATCACCGTGAGTTTGAGGCCACCCTGAGACTACATAGTAAATGCCAGGTCAGCCTGAGCTAGAGTGAGACCGTACCTTGAAAACTTAAAAACAAACAAACAAACAAAAAAAAAAAACACTCTGAACTCAACACAAAATCAGACTTACCACAGGCCTTCCATGGCTCAGGGAACTTTGGGGAAGAGGGAGCGGAAAGATTGTGAGAGCCACAGAGCAGATAGGTATCCCCTGAGGCACAGCACCCCACCCTCACCCCACAGGGACTGACCCCACAGTGAAACCAAAAACTCCACTGAGGAGGGCCACCAGGGGAATGGGAGCAGAGCAAGAGAATAAAAGAATAAAACATATACATACATACATACATACATACATACATACATACATACACACACACACACACACACACACACACACACATACACATACATACATATTTTTGTTTGTTTGTTTGTTTTTTTTTAAAGGTCTCACTTGGTCCAGGCTGACCTGGAATTCACTATGGTCTTGATAAATGATCCTCCACCTCTGCATCAGTGCTGGGATTAAAGGCGTGCGCCACCAGCTATATTTTTAAAGGACTTTGAAGCCAGGCCTTGATAAATGCACATCAGAGCTACAGAAGCATGATACAGAAACAAGCACAGAAAAGGGGGGTGGGGGCTTCCCAGGCATGCAGATCTGAGTCTGCAGCCCAACCTGACCCTGTGGGCAGCTTTTTGAACTTCATGATGTCACTAGGCTCCCCTAGATGGCTTTTCCTTGTGAAAAATGGGAGACATGAACCCTTCCTACAGACTTAGTGGTCAGTGTGAATGAATTCCCATCAGACTTAGTAGAAGCTCAATCCCTGGCAATCTCACCCCACCATGAGCATCAGAAAGCAGTTAGTATGACCCACTAATGGGCCACCATTGGCCACTACAAGGGAACATCCAAGCATACTGGTCAAGACCACTTGCACCAAGACGAGGTAAAAAGTGGAACCCCCTTCACTGGGTTTTTTTGAGGTAAGGTCTCACTGTAGCCCAGGCGGATTTAGAACTCACTCTGTAGTCCCAGGCTGGCCTCCAACTCATGGTGATCCTCCTACTTGTGCTTCCCAAGGGCTGGAATTAAAGACATGTGCCACCACACCTAGCTGGTAACCCTTTTTAATTATACCATTCAGTGAGTTGATCAGCTATTTTGATAACAAGAAAAAACTATCTGTGGTCACAGCTGGCTTTATTTGACTTCAAATGGAGTCTTCGAGTGCTTCTGAGCATCAGCCAAATTTTAGTAATGTGACTTATGTTAAAGCTATTAAAGGTGCTAGCTATGTGAGGGGTTTCTGCTGTTGGTCCTTTCTACAGTTAATAACTGTTGCCAAAATATTCACCTTTTTACATTTTTATTTTTGTAGGTGGAGCTTTCATGAACCAAAGTACTCTTGCTTTCAAATAATTGTTGCCATTCCCACCAATACGAGGCAAACAAAAATGTTCCCTTCTATTGGCCATCTCAGCTCCACACACTGGGGTTCTAAGGTACCCCAAGGGTGATGAGGTCACCAGACACAAGTCTCAAGTCCCTGGTGCTGAGATTTCAGGGCATGTAAGTTGCACAATCCTTGCAGCTCTTACCCACAGACGCTGGTATGGTCTCTAAGGGAGAAATAATCACAGGAGTGGTTTCCATGGTTGTTTCTAAGAAAGTTGTAAAGAAAAGAGATGACATTAGAGAAGTCTTCATTTCAAGCTGAGATTCAGGTTCTAATATTTGGTGAAGTGATCCTTTACCATGTTGCCTATTGTTGTAAGAAACAGCCTTTATCTGGCCAAGGAAACAAGCTCTCTACAAAACTGAGCATATTTGGTCAATGATTTTCCCAGCAAAGACATTACTGGAAGAGGTTACAGTTACACATTCCTCTGACAGATGGTCTTTGTTATTTGCTCTGTGATAAACAATTAGCTAGTCCTCTCCCCAACTTCCTGAATGCACATTGATGATAGCCACAGGCTAGGTATTTCTAGGTATAGAGGAAATATTAAAATTGTGTTCCCACCCCTTCAAAATGTCCTACAAAACACTGAAGATGTACTTCTTCAACAGCAGGAACAGGAACTAAAGAACAATGTGTTTGTGGGCTAGAGAGATGGCTTAGCAGTCAAGGAGCTTGCCTGTGAAGCCTAAGGACCTAGGTTCAATTCCCCAAGACCCACATAAGCCAGCACAAGGTGGCACATGTGTCTGGAGTTCATTTGCAACAGCTGGAGGCACTGATGCTCCTATTCTCTCTCTCTCTCAAATAAGTAAAAATAAATATTTTTAAAAACAAAATTTTATAGATAATATGTTTGGAAGGTTGATCCCACACTGGGTAAAATACACAACAGTCCAGCTTTGCTCACTAATGTCTTCTTAACTAAGGAAAACAAACTCTTTGGGGAGGCTGAAATGGATCTCCAAAGGATTAGAACCAGCTTTAAAAACTGGGCACCTGGGGCTGGAGAGATGGCTTAGCAGTTAAGGCATTTGCCTGTAAAGCTAAAGGATCCCGGTTTGATTCTCCAGGACCCATGTAAGCCAGAGGCACAAGGGGCACATGCATCTGGAGTTCATTTGCAGTGGCTGGAGGCCCTGGTGCACCAATTCTCTCTCTCTCCCCCTCTCCCTCTCTCTCCCCCACCCCCTTCTCTCTCTCAAATAAATAAAATATATTTAAAAACTGGACACCTAAGGCTGGAGAGATGGATCAATGGTTAAATACACTTGCTTGCAAAGCCTAATGGCCCAGGGTTCAATTACCCAGATGCAGAAAGGAGCACATTCATTTGTAGTCTGCAGCAGCAGGAGACCTTGGTTTGCTCACCTTTCTCCCCATCTCTCACTTCAAAAATAAATAAATACATAAATAAACAAAAATATTTTAAAATTTTAAAAACTATGAAACCAGGCACCTAAAATGGTACCAAAACGATAGGTAGAGATTAAGTGGAGGGTGCAGACCGTCCCAAAACTGGCCCCAACACCATTTCTTCTTCTAAAAAGCATTAAGAATCCTCATACAAATCAACAGTATAGCTTTATAAACAGATGGTTTCTCCAGTGTGGCCTCTCAGATACACTGCTGCCGTAGAGAGGTTGAGACAAAGGGGGTGAAACAGGCCTTGGTGATAGGACATCTCAGTGGTTCTCAAAGTTGAGTGTATACCAGCATCATTTGAGGAGGAAGGGAGGACTTGTGAAACATAGATTTCAGCATCTCAAACCCGTTTTCAATTTAGTAGGCATGCACTGGACCTAGATTGTACATGTGTAATTAGTGCTCAGATGATGCCCCAGCTACTAGTTAGGCACCCTTTGAGAACCACTGAGCCACAGGAACTTCACAACACAATGTAACGTGTAGGTTGGTCGCCCCCTCGTGTTCCTCTGCAGTATCGCACAACCAGGATTGGGGACCACTTGAAACTAAGACGCTTTCACACACTGCTCTGAGAGGAACAAGGAATTAATATGAATGAATTCTCACAGGACAGGAAAAGAAATATATTTCAGGAGGCTTAATTCATAGAAAATATCATGCTCCTTATAATACAGAAGAATTTCTGAATCATGTAAAAGAAGTCTTTTCCCTCATAGACCAATTATTTAGAGTTTCCAGAATTCTCTGAAATCCCCTTAAAAGACTCCAATTGTGCCGAGCATGGTGGTGCACGCCTTTAATCCCAGCACTCGGGAGGCAGAAGTAGGAGGATCGCCATGAGTTCAAGGCCACCCTGAGACTACATAGTGAATTCCAGGTCAGCCTGGGCTAGAGTGAAACCCTACCTCAAAAAAAAAATTTTTTTTTTTTAAAGACTCCAATTGTGTTAACTGCTTGGTACATGGGAGAAATAGCATATTCTCCAGGGTAGAGTCCAGGACACACAGCACATTTAAAGCACTTTTTTAAAATGTTAAATGCTAGCCAATCTTGTCCACAACAGTATTTTCAAGCACAATTGATTCAGCTACTGTAAAATCTGAAATGTTTTGAGCATCACAAGTGAAAAACTTCACAACATGAAACTTTGTTTTATATACCTAGTTATTTAAGATACTGTACAGCCATCCTGTAATCTCGGCAATCAAAGGATGAGTCCAGAGGATCTTAAGTTAGAAGCCAGACTATAGGCCATGGGCCACACAGCAATTCTGAGATAGCCTGCAACCATGTCTCAGAAGAGAAAAAGGAATAAAAAAGAAAACATTGCATCAAACTAACTACAGGTCATATGTGTCAGATATGTATGAAACATAAATTAATTTCATATTTAGTCCTTGGTACATTCCCAAGATTATGCAAATAAAATATCCAAAACTTAAAAATAATCTAAAATCTTAAAGATTTCTAGTTTCAAGTTTCCAAATAAGTAGTGCTCAACCTGTATCAAGAGCAACTAGACATACTTTAGGGGGGGAAAATTTTCCACTGCATATGCCAATCCATGCATAACCCTATCGTTAAAAATCCAATTAAAAATTAGTATCCTGCAATTATACATAAAAGTATGGCGACTGTGTTCGGCCACCATTCCATTAGGCGCAAACCTTCCATGTGTGGACTTTTCAAAAGGACTATCCAAGGAAACCATTGTTTGGCCCCCCTCTAGTGGTGGATTTTAATCTCACACTTTTCAAACAGCTGGTTTAATTCTTTAAGTGTTCATTCACTTTTCCTTCACCCTTCAAAGGGTCATACACATGTCTTACGTAGCCTTTAAAATAACTGGCACATCCATTTTCCTTTCCCTTCATACAAGAGTCATTCGAGGGCTTCTGTGAATTGAAATATTCCCTCCTGAAGGGAGGAAGTTGTCAAGAGATAACAAGTCTGGGAGAGCTGAACCATAAAAGGTCACATGGCCACTCCCCAAAGGTTATGGGATCTGTAAACTGTTGAGGGGCGGACACTAACCAATGTTTTGCAGCAATTTTCTCTGAAGTGAAATATTCTCTCCTGAGGGAGGCTCAGGGTCTCCGACCGTTAAATCTGGGAGATGTAAAACTTGCAAGGTCTTTCTCTAAGCTCATATAAAGGGCAAACAACTGCCTGGGGAGACTTTCTGACCTACCCAGCAGAGCTGCCTGCAAGCTCTGCACCGCACTCCAGAGATGCAGCCTCCCTGAGTCGTCAGCTATGCAGAGGTGGGCTTTTCCATGATTCAGCAGCTTTTGAGTCGCCCCATGTTATGTAAGTAACCCCTTACCCTACTCTATAAGTAACCCACACCCCCAAAACCATTGGTTCACCAAGACTGGAATTGGTGCAATTGTGCTTCCGTCTCTTGTCTGTGTCCTGTCTGGGCTGAGCGGACATGTATACTCTCCAGGAAAAATGTTTCACACCACATAAGGGAACCGGCCTTTATTCTTATCATGCCTCAACAGTAAGTACTTACTTTTGACCCGGAGTTTAATAGTTCTCGTGATGTTGTATTTCCTGCCTTCATGGGAAAATACTGCAACACATCGGTAATAGCCTGCGTCCTCAGCGGATGCACTGGATATGAATAAGCGAGTGGGGTCCCCCACACTCAGAAATTTCTCATTGTCTTTGTCCAGAAGGACAGAGCCCTTGAGGGAAAACATGCCATAATTACATCATGGACTAATACAGAGCTCAAATACTATGAATCACATCATCATTAGCAAGCAGGTTGAATTTGCAGCCTAAGATTTCCCCTTGTATTTATTGACTTGACCAAATTTGGGCATGCTTTTATCTGTGCTTTGAGGAAAATGATTTTGCGGTGAGCTAGGATCTCATTATGTAGCCCACTCTGGCCTCATGTTCATGATCTCCTTCTTTAGCCTCCTGAGTGTTGGCATTACAGGCCTGTGACCCCATGCCCAGCTTAGAAAAAGGAATCTGTTACTAGATAGATAGATGATAGATAGATAGATAGATGATAGATAGATAGATAGATAGATAGATAGATAGATAGATGGATAGATAGATGATAGATGCATATACATGCATGCACATATAAATATATTATTTGTCTTTGAAAAAAGAGACCATCTAAAATATAAACTTTTTTTTCAATTTTTACTTATTTATGTGCAAGCAGAGAGAGAGATAGAAGAGAGGCAAACAGAGAAAGAATGGGCATGCCAGGGCCTCTAGCCACTGCAAACGAACTCCAGATGCATGTGCCCCTTGTGCATCTGGCTTATGTGGGTCCTGGAGAATTGAACCTGGAGGGATCTTTTGGCTTCGCAGGCAAACGCCTTAACTGCTAAGCCATTTCTCCAGCCCTAAAATATAAACATATTTATTAAGGCTTAACTGCCTCCTACTGGCTGTGAGAACTATCCAGTAAGACCACTACTGAACAGCCATAGTGATTTACAAAACAGTATTTGGCAGAGATGTTATAGAATTTTCTTTAAATATCTTTTCAATTTTAGGAGTTATTACAATTTTAAAAAAAATATGCAAGAAAAAACTATGTGGGAGAAATGAGTCTGCAGTCCTCATATGGACATGAAGTTCCAAGTAAAATCAAAACCTCAAGATCCAGGTCTCCAGTACAAAAAAAAAATAGAATGAGACTTAAAACAGGCCTAAGGAGCATGCCACATGCTCAGGAACATCCATTTCAACTGTGGTGACACATGCCTAAAAATCTGAGCATTTGGGAGCCTGAGGTAGGAGGATGGCAAGTTTGAAGCTAATCTAGGGGCGAAACCTAACACACCACACACACACACACACACACACACACACAAACTAGAAAAGAAAAGAAACATGATCAAAGCTTGAGAGTTTGCAATAATCAGTTATAACCTTGAGTAATTTCTTAATCTGACTCTGGGTGTCAGTCACATGATTCATGGAGTATTGTGCAATTGAAAGGAGAGATTCCAAGGTTCCTAGCTTGAGTAGTCAAATAAGTAAATAGGAGCCAGCACCACAGTTATCTCAGTGTGGGGCGAGGAGTTAGGGTTCTGGCTCCTCCAGCTACAAGTTTATAACTTTGAATAGGTTCCTACCGTTTTCTGCCAGTAATAAAAGGGAGAGATCAATAGTCCCTACTTTCTTAAATTGTTTGTTGGGTCAGTTAAAACAGGCTTGGCCCAGTACATGTTTAGTAATGCATGATTATGAAGGGACCCAATACTCTTAAGTAACATCATGATATCTTTGTTCACCCCCATTTATTAAGCATCATTTATATGTGAAGCACTCTGCTAGGTGCCTCATACACTTTATTCCCTTTGAGCTGCAAAACAATCCCAGGCTATAGGATTTACTAATTGCCTTCTTGCAGCAGAAACAGATTCAAGTGGAGAAGTTACTCAGCCATGGCTTAAAGAAGGAAGAAGGATTCAAACCTGGATCTCTGCTCTAGCCCCTGCAAATAAAACCTTCCATTCATCCTCTTCATGAACTTTCCAAACCAAAAGAGAAGGCCTTCTACAACTCACCTAGCATTTTCATAAGAGCTAGCTGTTTGTTCTACTTTCAGAATATCATTTTAAAAGTTTCCAACATTGGGCAGGAGAGATGGCTCAGCAGTTATAAGGTGCTTGCCTGCAAAGCCTAAGGACCAGAGTTGGATTCCCCAGTACCCATGTAAAGCCAAATGCACAAGGTGGTGCATGTGTCTGGAGTTTGTTTGCAATGGCAGGAGGCCCTGGTGCACCCATTATCTCCCCCCCCCATCTGCCTCTTTCTCTGTCAAATAAATGCATAAATAAATAAATAAATAAATAAATAAATAAACTTTTTTAAAGTTTCCAATATTAAAATGATGTTATGCAGATATATACGTGTATGAATATTATACTAGTCAACTGGTTAACTTATCATTGATTAAAGGGTTAACTCTTATCAATGACTAAACAAATACTGTACTTTTCAGTATCAATCTATTGTCTAGAGTAGATGTTAGCAAGGTCTTTTAGGAAAAAGCCAGATAGGAAATATTTGAGAACAGTCACAGTTGCATGGTCTCTGTCACAACTACACAGTGTAAAACAGACACAGATAATCCATGTTAATGAGCAGGGCTGTGTTCTAACAAAACTTTGTTCATGGACATTGGAGTTTGAACTTAATGGTCACTTGCTATAAAGAATTCATCCAGTTATTTCAAACATTTAAAAAGTGAAAATTAGGGCTTAGCGGTTAAGGTACCTGCCTATGAAGCCTAAGAACGCCCGTTTGAATCTCCAGGTCCCACTTTTAGCCAGATGCAAAAGTGACACAAGTGTGCAATGTTGTACATGTACACAAGGGGGTGCATGAATCTGGAGTGCGTTCACAGTGGCTGAGAGGCCACTGGCATGCCCTTTCTCTCTGTGTTTCATCCCTATCTATCTATCTATCTATCTTTCTTTCTCAAATTAAAAACAAAAGAAGTGAAAATTATCCCTGGCTTATGACTTATACAAAAACAGGTTGCAGATCTATGTGGCTCCAGGCTATCATTTGCCAACAAGTGTTCTACAAAAGGATTCCTGATGACCTCACTAAGAGCCATTAAAACACTTGGCATTTAATCAACCACACAAAGGGGAAATTTTGTCTAAGTTACTTCTTTAACCACAAAGATCTTATGTGCTTTAACAGAAACTTATTTAATATGTGTATGAAATTGTGGAAATAAATAATTTTTTTCTAAATTTTTACAGGTAATTGACAAAGCCAATAGCCATCCTCTTCAGCTACTCATATTCTTGAATTATTTACATTCTGTTTTGAGAAGCCCTACCCAAGCTATATAAGGACTAATAGACTACACTAATCATAGCCACTGTAATTGTCTAATTTATATTTAGACAAATAAGCATATGAATTGTATATATAAATAAAGGGAATGCTTTGTCCTTTAAATGGGATTGTGTAACTTTTCTATGGCTGCTAAGACATATTTAAATGACAATAAAATTGTTTGCTTTAAAATGGACCTCATAGACATCAAATTAAAAGAGAGACTAATGGAGAGAGGGAGGGGATACGATGGAGATTAGAGTTCTAAAGGGGAATGGGGAAGGGGAGGGAAATATCATGTGTTTTTGTATGTAAGTATAGAAGTTGTCAATAAAAAAATAAAATAAAATAAAATATTACTGGGAGGAGAATAGAAAAAAAAAAGAAGAAAATTTCAGAAATTAAGAGTGACAGCACTTGGTTCTTGACTCCAGCTTCCACTAATCAGTGTTGGGTCTTCTGGTACTTTTCTAAGCTCAGGAGACCACCAACACCACCCCACCCCTGCCACCTCTCAGAATAATGAGGCTTGTGTTCCAAATATGAAATACTATGAATTTCAATGAGCTTCATCTCTGAATCCTGTTCCTTCCCCCCACCCCCTTCTCACTCTGATTGAACCCAGCGCCATAAGCATGCTTGGCAAGTATTCTCAAATGCTTTACCACAGCCCCACTTTCCTAGGCATAAATTTAAATATCCTCAGAGATGGGCTAATCTGGATACTAACCTGGATTTGTACTTTGAAATCAGATCTAGAAAAGACTTCTCTATTTTGTTTATGAAGTGGTGGTCTTAGCATTGATATTCCTAAAATAAACATACTAATCAACGCTGGAAACTGTTAGAGATGCTCTGTGTCCTATAATATCAACCAGTCTTCAGCTAAGGTTTAATTCTTTACATGAAACAAATAAGCAACTGGGAAAAAAATAAAATAAAATGTACCTTATACCAGTGAATCTGTGCTTCACTTTTGTTGGGGAAGAAATCCTTCAGATCAGGACAGACTAATGACCCAGAAACAGATAGGGTTACAATTTGCAGGTATGAGATGAGTGGCAGGGAAGCTTCTGTATCCTCAAAAGTCCTGAGTTCAGTGGACATTTCTTCACAGTAAGAGGCATTTCTGGTTGTTTAACAAAAGAAAGAAAAAAAAGAGAGAAAATAAGGGAGCAATAAATGGCAAGAATATGATTTCTCCAAAAATTAAATTCTGTGTTTGCAATTTTTTAATTAGGATTTGCCTGATTCATGTTAAATTCTTTAGATATAACAAAATGTCATATCACAATTGTGTAGAAGGCTATGGTGTGTCCTGTACTTTTCATGAAGGACCCTTCACAGCTAGCTGCTGACAGCTAGCTCTAAGTCCTTTTCACAGGCACTTAACATGTTTAGGCTCCTCAATACTTGAACACAGCTTCAATATACAATGACTTCATGGTCCAAGGAACCAGGACTCAATAGACAGATTATGTCCCAAGAGATACTATCTCCATAAAAAAAGAAAATTCTCTTCTCTTCTCTTCTCTTAGGAGTAATTTACCAATTGAATTCCAGTTTTAGATAACAAACTTAATGTTAAAACTATCTTTAAAAAATTGGAAATACTGGGTTGGGGAAATGGCTTAGCAGTTAAGGCATTTCCCTATGAAGCCTAAGGACCTGGGTTCGATTCCCCAGGACCCACATAAGCCAGATGCACAAGGGAGCGATGCATCTGGAGTTTGTTTGCAGTGGCTGGAGGCCCTGGCATAACCATTTGCTCTTTCTCTCTGCCTCTTCCTCTCTCTCTGCCTCTCTCAAATAAATAAATAAATAAATAAAATATCTTTTTTTAAAACCCTAAGTTTCTAAAAAAATGGAAATAGTTCATGGGGGAATTAACTTAGAATTATTTCTAACATTTTTGTTATTGGCCAATCCAATACTCATACCATAATTCTACCAAGACCCTAGAACTGAGAAAAAACAAAAGGCAAACTATTTCTAAAAACATGGAAGAAATGGATAGAAGGATAGAAGTCAGTAATTCAATAAAGATGAATATAAAATATAAGCTCAATAGAAAAGAAGTATAAATGAGTAAACAATTTATGCACAAAGAAATGCAGAAAATTAACTCTCATCGTGAAATATATAATCTCACTATAAGCTGAAGGAATGCAAATGAGAAGTCTAAAAAAGAGTGCACATGGAGAATGGTCATCATGTAGTAGGTCATAATAAGGTGGCCCTGAGATAAATGCTTTACAGATATTATTTCATTTAATCTCCAATCTTATGAGGCAGAAATTATTACCATGTCATTTTCTTATTTTATTTTTAAAGATTTTATTTTTATTTATTTATTAGAGACAGAGATAGGGAAAGAGAGAAAGAAAGAGAGAGAGAGAACGGGCATGCCAGGGCCTCTAGCAACTGCAAACAAACTCCAGATGCATGTGACACCATGTGCATCTGGCTTACATGGGACTTGGAGAATCGAACCTGGGTTCTTAGGTTTCACAGGCATGCGCCTTCAATGCTAAGCCACCTCTCCAGCCCTACCATGTCATTTTCAAATGTAGGAAATGAGGGATAAAAATTAATCAATTTCCTAAGGCTGTATAACTACTGTGAGATCAAATAAAGGGCTCTGAAAAAACTATAAGAGAGAGTAATTCTCTGAAAGCCAAGTTTACTGAACATATTGAGTAACAAGTCTGTGTACATTATTGATCTGGTAATTTCTTACTGGAAAAAATACTGAGACTTGGGATGTGGGAGAACTGGTTCTGATGCCACCTCATTGACAGAAAGCCTATGTAAGTACTGGAAAGAAATCACAGGGCAAGGTAGGAGAGAGCAGGGCTATCTCATGTCCATGTCTACATATGCCAAAATGTGTAGGCAACTTCTGGTTTCTCCCTCTAGTTGAAGCTCAGTCAAAAGAGAGGGTCAGGGCTAGAGAGATGGCTTAGTGGTTAAGGCGCTTGCCTACGGGGCCAAAGGACCCAGGTTCGATTCCTCAGGACTCACATAAGCAAGATGCACGAGGTAACACATGCATCTGAAGTTCATTTTCAGTGGCTAAAGGCCCTGGTGTGCCCATTCTCTCTATATATCTACCTCTTTCTCTCTCTCTATCTCTCTCTCAAATAAATAAAATAAATAAATAAATTTTAAAATAAAGAGAGGTCAGAGGGCAGCCAAGTAAACCTTCCTGGATGCTTGACACACTGGGGTTCCACTGCCCCATCAATCTCCAAGCTCCTTTCTTTTCCTACAAAAATATAAACATTAGGTGTAATTTTAATTCTGGTATACAAACTAACTTTAAGACACACATGACTAAGCTCACTTCTCTCAGATGGTTGCACATACCACCCCAGCAGCCTTGTGGGCTACCTCAAGAGGAAAGCATTTCCATATCCTTGACCATCTACCATGACACTCTCAGCTTAAGATCTTCCCAGCACTGTGATGTCACACAACACATCCAACAAACTTATTTCCAAGGAAGAAAAGTAAGTCATGAGTATCAACATAGAAGGTGAAGGGCTAAGAGTCCCACCTATGTCTTTCTGATTCCAAATTCCATTTTTCTTACTATATATCATTAAGTTTTCCTAGTAGAATTCCTTAAAGAAAGTAATAATTTGTCTTACTCTAAATAAGAAAGAAAACATAGGGGGAAAGCAGCATTTACTGCTGCTGCAAAATAAAATATCCAGATTTCTCTTGCCTACTTCTTAAGCAAAATTCATTAACAGGTTCAAACCTGTACCTAAATTTTTATAGAGGGATTGAGGCACATAGATGGTAGTGCCAAGCAGTATTTTATCTGAAAAAATTCTCAACATAAACATATGCATAAATCACTTCATATCTCTCTCTCTCTCTCTCTCTCTCTCTCTCTCTCTCTCTCTCTCTCTCACACACACACATACACACACACACACACACACAACCTACAAGGGCTAAAAGTCTTCTATTCACTAGTAATTACTTTGTGCTAAGAAGGTGTGATAGTTTAAATAGATTTCCCAATATATACAGTTTTATTACAGTTTGTAATTTAGATTTACAACCAACTAGATGGAGGAGGTAGATCTTAGGGTTCAGCCCTAAGGTGGTGGTGGTAGATTTGAGATTCAAATCTAAAGGTATGCAAAGTGCGTAGTTCTACTTGGAGTTCCTGAAGTGTGCTGAGTTGCTTTTGACTTGGCTTGTGTTTTCTCCCTCTCTCTCTCTCTCTCTCCCTCTCTCTCTCTCTCTCTCTCTGCTTGGACCTGTGAATAAGAAGCAGGCCAGCTTCTACTGCCATTATGGAATTTCCTCTGGATCTTTAAGCTTCAATAAATATCCCTTCCTCCATAACTGTGCCTGGATTAGAAGTTCATCTCAGTGAACCTGAAGCTGTCTGATACAGAAATTGGCACCAGAAGTGGGGTGAGATGAATCTGACCATGTGGATTTTGGTCTTTTGGAATTTTTTTTTTTTTGGAGAAATGTACATGGACTTGGTACTTGCAACTGAAGATGCCCTCTGGAGTGGTAAGCCAAGTTTTATGGACTGTTCTGATGAAAGTTGGAGAATGCTAAGTTTAGCAAGAGCTGTATTTGGAGGCTCAGCTTGTGAATGTGGAGGCTTGGCTTAAGGGAAAGAAAAAACTACAGAGAACTTTGATGGAACTGGGATACTGACATAAGGGCTTGCTGCATTCTGCTCCCCAGGCCCAGACAGTTTGATCAAGGTTAAATCTGCAATGGACTGATGTGCCTGGGTAAAGATATTGGACTGAGAGATTTAAGAGTTTAAGTTTTAAAAGCCTCAAGCAAGTTAAAATTACATGCACTGTGACTGGTTTTAGGCTACTAAACCTGCTATTGTCAAACACATTAACAATATTAATGAACATGGCCCAACTGCTTTACATTAAAACAGTGGAGAGGATGCCTGAGAAAACACTATGATAGAAATGCAAACTCTTTTTGAAAGAATTGACTAGAGAAGAAGCCTGCTTTTCAAGGTTACAATTTATTTAGTCTCTAAGTTAAGAATATGGCTGTGTCTTGCACACCTGGTATTTATTTTGGAAGCATGAAAATTGCTTGGAGTGGTCATGAATTGCACAAGGTTTGAGGAGCCATGCTGAGATACAGCATAAACCATGGCATGATGACTCTAATAGGCTGAAAGAGCCCTTGGAATATGCACTGTGGTTTACATGGAGACCCAAAGATGTTTTGGATATACCAGGACTATGCAAAGGTTACCATGGATCATACTGTTGCCCTGGGATAGAACTGTTCCCTGGATACTCTACCCAGCTCAAGGGACAGAATTGGAAAATCCAGAGACTGTCAGTCATTGGTTATGGTATTGGACTTGAACTGCAGAAGTTTGATGTTTGCTTAATGTTTGTTGAATTTACATTGTTCCAGTCTCTCCTTGTTACGCCTTATACCAATTAAAAAATGTTTAGTCTGTGCCTTTATATGTTAAAAAATATGTAACTTGTTTGATTTTACAGGACTCACAGGTGAGACACAGTCTTAAATCTCAGAGGAGACTTGGGACTTTAGAAGCGTCTTAAGTTGGTAAAGACCTTTAAAACTGGACTAAGTACAATTTACAATGTGAGATGGTTTTGAATCTATTGGGGACCAAGGGTGGAATATGGTGATTTAAATGGATGGCCCCCAATATATTCAGTTTTGTTATAGTTTACAATTTAAATCTACAGTCAACTGGCTGGAGGAAATGGATATTAGGGTCCAGCCCTAAAGTGGTAGTGATAGATTTGAGATTCCAGGCTAAAGATATACAAACTGCCTAGTTCTACCTGGAGTTCCTAAAGTGTGCTGGCAGGCATTTGGCTTGGCTTGTGTTTTCTTTCTCTCTGCTTGGACCTGTGAAAACAGGCCAGCTTCTTCTACAATTATGGAACTTCCCTTGGATCTCTAAATTTCAATAAATATCCCTTCCTCCATAACTGTGCCTGGTCTGGGAGTTCATCTCAGCAAACCTAAAGCTGTCTGCTGCAGAAGGTCACTATCTCTAGTTCTCTTTATATGTATAAATATTCCTAGGTATAGTTTCTCTGTTAATGAGTTTATGGAATATAGAAGGACTCTAAGGCCAGCTGGTGGATAGAGCAAGCAAAGGGTTTAGGACAGAGGCATCCATCTGGAGAAACAAGGCTATTTCCCAGTGACACCAAAGTCATGTCCTAACCTTTTCAGAAGAACTAAGCCAGGAAACTGTGAAGATTATGAACATATGGCCTGCAACTTTACATCAATAACCAACAGGATAAGTCAATACTATTCAATGTAAAAAGGGCAGATTTTTCAAAAAAATCACTGAGAAAATGGGAAAGCCAATGCAAAAAAAATAAAGCTAGAACTTTGCCTCATACTATATGTAAATATTAAATCAATAATATCAAAGCCCTGAATAAAAGAGCTAAAATTATAAAACTCCAAGAAGAAAATCTTCATGCCATTGGATTTAGCAGTGATTTCCTGATGCCAAAGCATAGACAATAAAAGAAAAGATATAATTTAGAAGGAATCAAAATTAAACCTTTTATGTAAAGGATACTCTAATCAGACTGAATAAGCAATTCACAGATTGAGATGAAGTCATATGCCTGATATAGATTTAATATTCAAAACTCCCAGAACTCAAGAAAAACAAAAAATAAACAATGTGATTCTAAAAAATGACAAAGCCTCCTCCCTGTTGACCAGTTGATATAATGCTGGGAAGAGATATACAGCCTATTGAAGGAGAAAATCCATCAACTGCCTTAAAGAGCAATGGATCCTGCAAGCAACACAGCTGGCCATCAAGGCCAGACATACAAGCTGGTACAATGCTGGCACATTTGTTATGGGGAAAACCAACTGTTCTATGCTTGAATTTGAGGCCTAGCACATGAGAAGGAATTCCCACCTGGTGCTGAAAATGTAACCAAAAGTCTATGGCTGTGGAGGTCATAATTTTCCTTAAAGAGTAAACTATTACTGTTGTCTGGCCAAATGAATATATGATACCCATAAAAATGCCTTCTAAATATTTATGTTTATATCCACATGTTAATGCTACTCTCAGTTTTTATTAGAAAAGCTTCACTTTTCAAATGGTGGTGGCCACTGGGGTGATTCAAAATTCATCAAAGTGTCAAAAAGAAATGACAATGGAGTGTTCAGCACTAAGACAGACATCTCTATCAGACCATGTGGAAGAGGTAGCAGAAAGAATGCAAGAGCTAAAGGAAGGGGAGGAGTCCTTTGCAACACTGTCTTCCAGATACAAAATAAGGTGTTGGATCCATGACTTCATAGTAACTGATGCTACCTATATAAGACCTGAATAATAGGAGGAAAAACTGATGCCATCAAAACTGAAGATACACTACTTGGAAATAAGGGATTCAGTGGAAGGGAGATTGAGTATGGAGAAAAAGGAGGGTAGTGGGTGATGGTTATTATCATGGTATATTTTCTATATATACAGAAACTTTAAATAAAAAGCTAAAATAAAGCCAGGCATTGTGGTGCACACCTTTAATCCCAGTACTCAGGAGGCAGAGGTAGGAGGATTGCCATGAGTTCAAGGCCATCCTGAAACTACATAGTGAATTCCAGGTCATCCTGGGCTAGAATGAGACCCTACCTCAAAAAAACAAACAAACAAAAGCTAAAATAATAGCAAAGGACTTGAATAGACACCTCTTTAGACAAGATACACAAATGGCCAAGAAGCTCATCAAAAGATTTTCAGCAACTAACCACTAAGGAACTACAATTCAAAACCACAAGGACTTTTTTGAGGCAGGATCTCACCCTAGACTTGCACTTCTAGGCTAGCCTGGAACTCATTCTATAGCCCTAGGTTGGCGTTGAACTCACAGCAGTCCTCCTACCTTAGCCTCTTGATTGCTGGGACTTAAGGGGTACACCAACACACCTGGCTTTGAAAACAACAGTGAGATACTATTCCATACTCACTATGATGGCTATTATAAAAAATAAAAGGAAATAAAATAACAAGCATTGGCAAGTAGTATAGAAATACAACCCTTGAGGGAATGTAAAATGATGCACCCACTGTAGAAAACTTAGCAATTCCTTTAAAAAAATCACAAATTTCCATATGATCCAGCAATTTCTCTCTTGGATATATACCCCAAAATTTGAATATAGGTACTTGAACATATATTTGCATACTCATATTCATGTTGGCATTATTCACAATAGACAAATGGCAAAAACAACCTGTGTCCATGCATGCATAAACTAGACAGAGTGTGGTATGTATACATGTACCATGAAATAACACTCAGCCTTGAACAGGAAGGAAATTCTGACACATATTATAATATGGATGATCCTCAAAAACACTATACTATAAGCAAACCAGCCACAGAAAGACAAATACTATATGGTTCCATTTTCCCACAATATCTAGAATAGTCAGATTCATAGAAGCAGAAAGTAGAATAGTGGTTGTCAGGAGCTGGGAGTGATAAAGGACAGAGGTCCTCCTTGGAAAATGAAAAAGTTCTGGAGTCAGTAATGGTGATGGTTGTAGAGTAATGAGAACGCACTTAATGCACATGGATATGGTACCCTTAAAATGGTTATGATGGTCAATTTATTGTTATACATATTTTAAAAAAAAACCAATGGGAGCAGGGAATGGTGGCGCATGCCTTTAATCCCAGAACTCAGGAGGATTGCTGTGAGTTGGAGGCCAGCCTGAGAGGCTGCATAGTGAATTCCAGGTCAGCCTGGGCTAAAATGAGATCCTACCTCAGGAAAAAAAAAAAAAAAAAAACAGGGGAAAAAAAGTAAGGAGAATTAGTCAGGCATCAAGTTCTCCAATGTCAGCTCCACCACATACCGCCACCCCCGGAAATGTTCTACACAAGTTTGCTTCCCTCGTCTGTGCAATAAACAGCTGGAAAATTTATTTCTAAAAACCCACCCCACACTAAAATTCTACTCAGGACTCTATACCTATTTCTCACTTCCTGTGTAGTTCTATCAGTGAAGAAAACATACCAAAGTCAAGTGTAGTGGCACATGCCTTTAATCCCAGCACTCAGGAGGCAGAGGTAGGAGGATCGCCATGAGTTCAAGGCCAGCCTGAGACTCATAGTGAATTTCCAGGTCAGCCTGGGCCAGAGTGAGACCCTACCTCCAAAAAAAAAAAAAAAAAAAAAAGAAAAAAAAAAAGAAAAAGAAAGGAAGGAAGAGAAAGAGAGAGAGAGAGAGACAGAAAGAAAGAAAGAAAGAAAGAAAGAAAGAAAGAAAGAAAGAAAGACAGACAGACAGACAGACAGACAGACAGACAGACAGACAGACAGAAAGAAAGAAAGAAAGAAAGAAAGAAAGAAAGAAAGAAAGAAAGAAAGAAAGAAAGAAAGAAAGAAAACAATAAGTCTCTGCCCTTCTGGGCTCACAGTCTGGTGAGGTCGACAAGTGTTAATATGTGACATGCAGGCTCTGTCAGACAGGAAACATGTTATGAAGAAATGTAACAGAGGGGTGAGGAGAGAACAGACTACTGTGTCAGCCAATAGGACTAGGGAAGGTCCCTCCAAAGAGGTGACACTTTGGCAAAGACCAAATACAGGATGGGAAGAAGGGAGCCATGAAAATGTCCAAGTACTTTAGGAGCACTAAAGAACACATGGTGTGCATGGTCACCTGTGCACTGAATTTTGTCACTGAAAACCTTACCAGAATCTATGCTGCCTGGAGCTAAGCTGCCCCAGCCCTGTCTCAGAGGGGCTTACCTGAGGGTGCAGATGTAGGTACCAGAGTCCTGACGCAAAGCTGGCAGAAACCAGAGAGTATCATTCTTGACCCACATCCTTGGTTCATCTCCTGGAATCAGCTGATCAGAGTTGTTTTTGCGCCAGGTCAGGAGAGTTTGGGAGCTCTCAGAAGCCTTCAAATGAGGCCATGCCAAGGGACACCTCAGGACCACAGGCTCCCCTTCCAGCCTGTATTCTGATTTATACACCTTGCCACGAAATTGGCAGTTATCTACAGTCACTGGAAGAGATCAAAGGCTTTAGGTCCCAAACCTGTCCAGATCATAGAACCTCCCATATCCCCAGGCTAAAACTAGTTCTGACAGAAAGCCACAAAATGACACAATTGAATGAGATGCCTCGTGTCCCAGTAAAGTGACCTGAAACCAGGGTCCTATGAAAATCCCCTGTTATTATGACTTCAAACTTCCCAAATGACAAAGCAGGGGCTACCATCAATTTCAATTTCTATTCTGTGATTTTAAGAAAAGATTAAAAATGTGACCATATTTTCATTTGTTGATATTAAAAGTAGAACACTGAATTCAGGCAAAAAGGTTGGTTCTGACAGATTGTATAGCTCAAAATTACCTTTAGATAAGAGCAAACTGACCACATCTTTGGTTTTCTCCTCGACAAGATGACCCACCTCCAAGCAAAGAAAATGGGCAGGAAACATCTTTTGCCACTTGCCAAGGTGTAAATATTCATAGTTTGTTTTTGATAACAAAACCCACTAGATAAGCATTTTCCCCAGAGAAGCTGTGGCCATCCCTTTCTCAGCTAAAGGGTCTTCTTACCTGTGTGGTCCTCTGTCTGAGTGGTAAAGGCAGAAACCCCCGTTATCAACACACACAAGATGAACATTATTTCTGACAACTTCCAGTGGGCACAGGAAATGGTAATCTGAGATTCCGTCCCCTTTAGCCTAGAGGAGAAAACAGAGGGCTCACTATGTGCCATGAACCGCCCCCCCCCATAGGAAACATGTCATGAAGATGGACCCAGAGGTAGGGTGTTGTAGAAGCAACTGAAAATACTAATATTTTACCTAGATGTTAAAAAATAACATTTAAAAACATTTGTATCTACTTCCTTATAGCTGGATTTGTTGAACATGCCTACTAGTATAAAACCCCTGGAATGCCTTCTACTGAGGTTCTTGGAATGGGAGTTTCAGATTCTGAGTTTCTGTATCTCCAGACGAGTGCCTCAGCAGCCCCTGCTCACTGCCTATGGCCATTGCTCCCTGCCTTTCCTCCTCCATGCCTGTCCCCACTCACCACTCTCTTGTGAGGCCTTTCCTACCAGTCCCCCAATTTCCCTCTCTGGCTCTGTTGTTCTCTATGACATTCTTTATCACTAAGCACACATAGTGAGCTCCATGTAGGTGAGGACTCTTCTTTGTATGCACAGTTCAATCCCATATTCCCATTTGCTGAATGGCTAAGTGAAGGAATCACTAACAGCCAAAAAGTCTTCAAATTTCACCCGCCAGAGAGCTTTTCCCATACAGCCAGCCCTCTGCATCCACTGGTTCCACATCTGCAGATCAATTAACCACAGATGGAAAACACAAAAGTCCATTCATTATTACCCATCAGCCCACCATTTAATGTTACCTGTTTGCCTTCTGCAGGTGTGATACCAACTCACAGAAAACTACTGTACTTCCTTTGCTTTGGATTCTTTTGCTCATGTCAAGGTAGAAGTCATGAAGAAGCAAGCAATTCCATCAGGACCAGGCTTTACTGAGGTTTATATTGGGCCACTCTGAGGAAGTGAGGAGGAGAAAGTCTGTGTAGTCCAAGGCACGCCCTATGGACACTCCTGGAGTGGTCAGAACTAGGCATTCTGTGGCAAAGGCTGAAGGAAAGTCCCTTTGTAAGCTTCAAAGGAAGCAAGAGACTTAAATAGATGATCCTACAAACCCTGTTTATCACTGAAGATGGAAAACAGTGGTTAGGAATCAGACCTTTCATAATCTATCCACTAAGAGGTTGTTATCTTCCTGATTTTAGTAGCTCTATCTTCATAGCTATTTCTGACTGGTTAAACATTGGCAATATAAAAATCTCTTCCTAGCTATTCTAGTAATATGTTTGATTTTTATTTCTCTCCTGAGGATATAGGCTGAAAACTTTGTATGACCATGGCTGGAGGCCACACAGAATCCTGGGCTGGAGAGATGGGTCAGTGGTTAAGGCACTTCCCTGAATCTTGGTTTGCAAGTTTGCAAGTGAGTTCCACTGTCAAACAAATGAGGCACAGTAGTTTCCTATGAGTCTGGTCACACATTTAGAAGGTAAATAGGTATTGTGACTCTGATAGAAAAGGATCCAGAAGAAGGTATCTTTTACATAATTGCTGGGCCCCAGGGCTCTGTTGCTTAGAGGACTGGCAAAGTCTAATGAGCCCATGCCCAAGAAAACTCTGTAGTACTCAATTCCAGATTTGAGTTGTGTTTTCATGAAGTGTGCAACAGGAATGTGTTGGGGTGAGAATTGTTACTATCAAGGAGAGCTTGAATGAGAGTTGATGATGAATCCCTGGCTAGGCTTCTGCAGAAACCTGTATCTGTCTCCCTGAAGGGAAATATAAATATGTGGAAAGGTTTTCAACTGGAGGGAAAAGGAAAACTTCTTACTTCAGGCTGCCCATTTATACTTATCGTCAACATGCAGCTGGCACTGGGAAGAGGGCCAACAAGGAGAGCTCTCAGGTCCAGATAGGATATAAGTGAAGACTACATCTCCTCCAGCTCACTAAGCATTATGTTCCCAGGTGTGGTTGGTGGATAAACAAGCCATCATCTGCCTCAACAGCCTTCTTAAGAATTTGGGCTGGAGCAAGATCTCAACAGTTAAGGTGCTTGCCTTAACTTGGGTTGGATTCCCCAGTACCCACATAAGCCATGTCTGCAAAGTGGTGCATGCATCCAGAGTTCATTTGCAGTGGCTAGAGGCCCTAGTGTGCCCATTCTCTCTATCTTTCTCTGTCTATATTTCTCTGCTTTCAAATAAATAAAATATAATATTTAAAAAATAAGGGCTGGAGGGATGGCTTAGTTGTTGAGGCACTTGCCTGCAAAGCCAAAGGACCCAGGTTTGATTCCCCAGGACCCACGTTAGCCAGATGCACAATGTGGTGCATGCATCTGGAGTTCATTTGCAGTGGCTGGAGGCCCTGGCATGCCCATTCTCTCTCCCTCTTTCTCTCTGTCAAATAAATAAATATTAATATTAAAAACAAATTCTTTAAAAAATAAATTTAAAAAAGAATTCATTTTTCTATGCCTGGGGAGGTCATGAGCACTCAGGTGGGGGAGGACTACTGCTGTTGTTTTCCTAAATGGATATATTACACCCACCAAACTGTCCTCTAAATACTTATATATGTATATAAGAATGCTAGCCTCACTTTTCATTAGAGAAGAAGCTTCTCTTTTCAGATGTCAGTGACCACTGGGAAACACAAAACTTACCAAAACACTGAGAAGTGACAGTGGAGACATCTCTATCACACCTTTCAAGGCTCAGGGATCATTGTGGAAGAGTTGATGAGAGAATGTAAGAGCCAAAGGAAGGGATGGAGTGCTTTGCAATAATATCTTCTAGACACAAACTTGCCATGGCATTCATGACTTCACAGTAGCTGACACTACCTGTACAACACCTGCATAATTGGAGGGGGGAAATGATGACATCAAACAGACCAAGAACTAGTTGGAAAGAAGAAGGAATTCTGTGGGGGAGGAATAGGAGAGGGGGAAGAAAGAAGAGTGATGGGAGAGGATTATGATCAGGGTATGTTGTGTATCTGTGTGGAGGTTGTCAATTAAAAGCTTAAAATAGAATTTATATCTGGGTATGGCAGCACATGCCTTTAATCCCAGCACTGGAAAGGCAGTGGTAGGAGGATCATTATGAGTTTTAGGACAGCCTGGAATGACAGAATGAGTTCCATGTCAGCCTGGGCTACAGCGAGAGCCTGCCTTGAAAAACCAAAAAAGGAAACAAAAATACATTCATTTCTGTTCATCAGGGTGCAGCAATGTGGTCATACTGTGACGATTTCCCTCCAAGTCAAGACAAAAGTCAAACTTGAGGAATGCATTCCTGAAACCATGAGGGTTCTCTGAGAACTTATCAAAACATTTTTTACCATGGGCCTTATCCATTGCTGAGAAGGGGCCTTGTATCCAGATAATTCCTCTGTCTTCATCTGGTACCATTTTCCCCAAATGAAATGAGATTTCCTTGAGTGTGTGGAGTGTCAGCTTACTACCTGACCTCAGTCTCATCAGAAGTGGTACTGATGGGGATAGGTGGTCTGGGAGATCAAAGACGAACAAATGCCTTGAAAATAGGAACCCCAAATACCACAACTAAAAATTAAAAACCCAACATACATGAAAATGCATGTGTGTTTTCTTACTTTTTTATTTTTTTATTTTATTATTTATTTTATTTTATTTTATTTTATTTTATTTTATTTTATTTTGGTTTTTTGAGGTAGGGTCTCACTTTAGCTCAGGCTGACGTGGAATTCACTATGTAGTCTCAGGGTGGCCTCGAACTCACAGCAATCCTCCTACCTCTGCCTCCCAAGTGCTGGGATTAAAGGCGAGCGCCACCATGCCCGGCTGTTTTCTTATTTTGTATAACTTATTTTGCCTGCATTCCCATAGTTATATCAGTGTGATTTTTTAAATTGCATTTAGAGGCAGTACCAACCATGTTTTCCTAAGAGGGTATGAATGAAGTACTTGAAAACACTTCATGGAGGTGTTCAGACTTTCATGGCTTCAGACAAAGTCCAGACAAAGTTCAGACAAAACCATACACTCATACATTGACTCAGCACAGGTTGAGACAGGCGGCAGCTGAACACAAGATTCTCACTCACGTTTGTGTTCTCTGGAAGTTCCCATCTAGACTCTGGTAGTTCTCTATAGTGCTGTATGTCAGAATCACCTAGAAGTTTTCAAAAATTACCTAATACCCAAGCCAGTTAAATCTGAAGGGAGCTCCCCAAATCAATAGTCTCAGTGTTCCCCAGGTGACTCATAACAATGTGCAGCCAGGGTACACATCACTTTAAGTCCCTTTTGAAACATTCTTAATGCCATGCTTAAAAGCCACGTGATGTTCTCTCTCTTATATGGATCCTAGCTACAAATGTATAGACTTGTGTGTGAACTGGAACCAAAAGTCGGTACCAGAAACCAGTAAGCTGGTAAAAGGCTATAAGGGAAGGAGGAGAAGGAAGGACTTAAGTGTATGGTATTGCACATATGTAAGTAGAAGAACAGATTACAGGAGGGGAATGGCCTAAGCGAGGCCATGGGAAGAGAATGCATAAAAGAAGGGCGGGGGAAGGGTCAATCAAAATTCAAGATATTGTGAATAAGACTTATGTAAACCTACTTTTTTGAATAATGGCACATCTAGAAGCTGTAGACTGTTACTAGAAAATTTTCAGTGCCTGGGATGGGATACCTTCCACTGAGTTGTTGGCCAAGGAGGTCCCGGTAGCTTCCAAAACATTAAAGGCTTTTGCCAAAGCCCTTGGATTCCCTTGAGAAACAGATACTAAGACCTTATTGCTGAAGACATCTCTTGCCTGAGAGGCAAGGTCACTGAGAAAGCAAGCTGGTGCTGAGTAGAAAACCTTCTCCCTTTAGACCAGCCAACTGAAAGCTGGAAAAAGCTGCACTGCATGCAGCCCTATGGGAGACAGAAGTCATCAGCAGTGAAAACAGTGGACACTGAATATTCAAGTTTGGCCATACAGGCCCAATGACTGAATGGGTGCAATAGTGGCGTGTCTAGTCTTGGGGTAACCAACTGCTCCATAATTGGACTGAAGGCCCTCTCTACTGGAGGGAATACATACCTGGTACTGAAAAACCTAAGCAAAAGTCTATGGCAGGTGAGGTCATGAGCCTTAGGGGTATAAAGCCTGCTCTTGTATGACTAAATGTATATATTATTCCCACCAAGCTGACCTGAAAGCACTACACTTAATGTTCATATTCACATATTAATGCTACTCTCACTTCTGGTTAGAGAAGCTTCTCTTTTCAGATGGCGATGACCACTGGGATGACCCAAAAGGCAACATAGTGTTGAGAAGAAGGGATGGAGGAATGTCCAGCACTGAAACATCTATGTCACACCCTCTGAGGCTCAGGGTCCATTGTGGAAGAGGGGGCAGAAAAAATGTAAGAGCCAAAGGAAGGGTACGACTCCTTACAATGCAACTGTCCAGACAGAATTGGCCTCAATATCCATGACCTGACAGTGCCTAGCAATACCTCCACAAGACCCTCATAATAGAAGAAAAAGATGATGACATCAAGTTAAAAGAGAGACTAATGGAGAGAGGGAGGGGATATGATAGAGAATGGAGTTCTGAAGGGGAATGGGGGAGGGGAGGGAAATATCATGGTTTTTTCTATGTAAGTATAGAAGTTGTCAATAAAAAAATTTTTTTAAAGCCATGTGAATGAAATTCCTACCTATAAATTTTTGCTTTTTCTAAATTCCAACAGAAAAATGGATTCTTTTTTCAAGGTGAAGATCTGCTTCCTCCACATATGAGGCCTGCTATGTGGGATATGCAGGAGTCTGCAGAGGGGACGAGACTGCAGTGAGACACCTGTTGGGGGGTAGCTTGGGTCTATAAGCTCTAGGGGCTTGGAGACCATATCCACAGACCTGAAAGGAGGTTTTTACTACTAGATCCTTGTATCATTTTATAAAGGCCTGGACACAAGGTAGTCTCCCTGCTTTTCTTCCCTTTATCAGAATAGATTAAGCTTGAGAATGGAATTGTAATTTAAAGACCTATTTTCCAAAACAGCTTCTTGCCAAAGACTGAAAACATGGTTGAGAAACAGGGCATTTTTGAGTGTCTCAGCATTTCTATTTGACATGCACAGACCTATATCTTTTCATCACTCCTTAGCAAGCTAGTGGAAGAACTATTCACATAGCATTTCCACTGTATTGGGTATTGTCTGTGATCTAGGGATGATCCAAAGTATATAGGAGAATTTTGGGGGGATATAAAAAATACTGTGCCATGTTCTATATGGGGCCTGAAGATCCTTGGACTTTGATATGCTAGAGACCCTTAAGCTAACCTTCCATAGACACAAAGGGACAGATGAAGACATACAAATTTGCTCTTTTTTTCAATCTATTTGCAAGCAGACAGAGACAGAAAGAAGAGAGAGAATAGTATATACATTTAGCCAGGAGGAAAAGATGATGACATCAAAATGAAAGGAGAGACTGATTGAGAGGGGGGAGGGGTATGATGGAGAGTGGAGTTTCAAATGGGGAATGTGGGAGAAGGGAGGGAAGTACCATGGGATATTGTCTACAATTAAAGAAGTTGTTATTAAAAAGAAGAAGAAGAGAGAAAGAGAGAGAGGATGGGCATGCATGGTCTCTAGCCACTGCAAACAAACTCCAGATGCATATACCACTTTGTGCATCTGGCTTTATGTGGGTACTGGGGAACTGAACCAAGTTGTTAGGTTTTGCAGGCAAATGCCTTAACTGCTGAGCCATTTCTCCAGCCCCCATGCAGATTAACTCTTATTTTTGTTTTTTTATATAATTTTGGAATACACTTCGAGTTATCCATTCTGCAAACTCTCTGCTCCAAAGTATTTTTTGGATGGGGGAAACATGATTATCTTGAAAGAATGAATGTTCAAAAAGGTGAATATCATATACAAGGTCATGAAAATTTTCTTCCTTTTGGATGGTTTTCTGAATCAGTTGCTCCTCTAAATATCCCTATGTACCCTTCTCAGACCATATCAACAACTATTTGGTTACATTAGCTAACCTTTGCTGCAGCAATGCACTTTAACAAAGCATCCATGCTCTAAACTAAATGGCCTAAAATGATCATTTAGTCTTGCTCACAAGTCTGTGGATCAAACAGAAATTGGCTAACCAAACCAGGCTAGGTTAAGCTTGCCTTCAAGATATGGGTAGAGCCCAAGTCCATACATCTTTCATACTTCTTGACCAATAAAATCTTGGAAGATTATCTTACTCAGGAACTGCACAAATTATGCTTGGAACCAGCTCTTTTTTATCTGTCCACATCCCACTGACCTCAGAAAACCCATGGTCAAGGCTGGAGAGATTGCTTAGTGGTTAAGGTGCTTGCCTATGAAGCCTAAGGACCCATGTTCAGCTCTCCAGATCCCATGTAAGCCAGATGCACAAAGTTGAGGCAAGCACAAGGTTGCACAAGCCCACTACAGGTGGTGTGAGCATATGGAGTTCTGCTGCAGTGGCTAAGGCTGTGGTGCACCAATTCATTCTCTCTCTCTCTCTCTCTCTCTCTCTCTCTCTCTCTCTCTCTCCATATATATATCTCCTTCTCACTCTCTCTAAAATAATTTTTAAAAAAAGAAAAGAAAAAGAAAATCCCATGGTCAAATCTGCCATCAATGCAATGGGGAAAATATCTCTGTGAAGCAATGGGAAAACTATGTCCTTACTACTTACTATGCCTGCTCCTTGTCTGGCTCTCCATGGGTGATGGTGCAATAAGCTTCACATTACTGGGATGAACTTTCAGATCAAACACAGTTTATGGGAGGAAGGGATTGTTTGAAGCTTACAGATCCAAGGAATTTCCATAATGGCGAAAGAAGCTGGCCTCCTTTCGCAGATTCAAGCAGAAAGACACAATTAAACAGCCATCACCACAAGGAGCAAAGAACTGACAGCAAATAGCAGGGAACTGCAGCAAGCAGTAGGGACCCAAGCAGAGCTCAGAACGTCTGCATACCTTTGGCTAGAAATCAGATCTATCCCCCACCCCCACCCTCGTGACACCTTAGAGCTGGACTGCAGGATCCACCCCTAGTGACACCTCCTCCAGCCGGACAGCTGGAGACAAGTGTTAATAAAACACCCACGTCTATTGAGAGGCATATATTCAAACTACCACAGAGGTAACAACCTTCATGGCAAGGCTGGATCTTGTTCATAGCCCTCTTGGCCATGCAGTGTCTAATACTGAAACATATCAGGGAATATTTCTTACCAAGAGTTTACCAGAGATATAGTCTAAACCACCACCTCTCTTCCCTTTCCATATGAATGACTCACAATAAAACAGATAGTTCCTCATTGGCATGCAGAAAAAATCACAGAGAATATTCTGGAAACTCTCCTTTCAAATCTCAGACCTGATGCCTCAGATCTTCCTTCTATTGGCAAGAACCAGTACCTAAGATTCCCCCCTCAGCATTTCATCTGACCTGGAGCTATCTCCCCAAAGGTCTCCTTGCTTCTGCATTGTTCTCTCCTTACATGTTCTGAAACCTAATTTCTCCCTGTGACTCTGCCTCTAACCCCATCCTTAAGTTTGGTAGCAGGAAAGTCACATAAACATCAGCCAAGTTGCTTTGTACACTTAGACATGTATCTATGTATCATGTCTCCAACTCTAATGACCTTAGCTAGACTCACTGACTCTCTAATAAGGAAAGAAGTAGGAATTGAATACACTATGATCAACTAAGGTCTCTGAATATAAAAATGAAGTCAAAGATACAGATGTATGGACTAGTGACTGTGATAAAATGCTGAACATTCACCCCTCCTATCTCTAGGAGGTAAATGTAATGCCAGATTTATAAATTTATATTAGAAAATACCAGAGATGTTAAAATGCCTGGCTCAGACCTTTGAAGCTATACTTTCTATGGTGCTTGCCTGCTTCTCTAATAATCTACCCTCTGACTCTCAGCTGGGTCCATAGCCAAACCACATAGACCCACATTTCCCACCCTTTTCTGCAACTATGACTAACCACATGACAAAATCTTGGCCAATAAAATGTAAGTATAAATGTATACTCTTCTGGGAAAGTTCCTTCAAATGATATTTATAATTCCCACAAAACCACTATTTGGCATATATCAAAGTAAATGAAATTGGAACATCAAGATTTCATGTCTATTGCAGCTATTACAATAGCCAGGATTTGATTTGGTTGGTCCCATGTAGTCAGTCTGCACTCAAACTCACTATATAGCCAAGGATGACCCTGCACTCCTGCTTTTTTATGTTCATTTATATGTTTTATATTGGGATTTGAACTCAGGTACTCTGAGTTGTACAGCAAATGCTTTAACTACTGAGAGATTTCTCCAGCCTTCACAATACCTACATATCAACAAGGGGTGAAGAGATAAAGAATATGTGGCATATGCATATTCAGCCATTTAAGAAATGGATAAAATTTTGTCATCTGCAACAACAGTGAGTGGAACTAGAGGATACTACACCAAGTAAAATAAATCAGACATAGATAAATACTGGGTGATCTCACTCATCTGTGTAATATGAATGTTAATCACATAGAAGCAGAGAGCAAAATAGTAGTCTGCAAGAACTGAGGGTGAAATTAGGAGCATGGACAGGAAAGATGGGAATTAAGGGACTGGAGAGATGGTTTAGCGGTTAAGGTACATGCCTGAGAAGCCTAAGGACCCCGGTTCGATTCTCCAGGTCCAACGTAAATCAGATGCACAGGGGAGCACATGCATCTGGAGTTCATTTGCAGTGGCTGGAGGCCCTGGCGTGCCCATTCTCACTCTCTCTCTCCTTCTCTCTGTCTCTAATAAATAAATAAAAAATAAATAAAATAAAAGCTTTTTTAAAAAGGTGTGAACTAGGTGTTCAACAGGTATGAAGCCACCAGCAGGGAGAAAGAAATACTCCCTACCGTTCTAGCTGCACGTAGGATGTGGTCAATAGTTAGTCAACAGGTACAAAGCTACCAGCAGAGAGGAGGAATAAGCCCTGCTGTTCTAGCTGCACATAGGGTGATGACAGTCAGCAGTAATGCATTATGTATTTCAAAGTAGTCAAGAGAGTTTTTTTATTGATTTTTATTAGCAACTTTCATCAACATTAACAGTATGCCATATGAACAGTATATCACCGCCCTACCTTTTCCCTTCCCAAATTCTCTTGCCACTGAATCCCTTCTTTTTTCAACGTGTGTGTATGTTTATATATTTTAATATATTTTATTTATTTATTTATTTGAGAGAGAGAAAGTGGGAGAGAGAGGGGGGGAGTGAGAACGGGTGTGCCAGGGCCTCCAGCCACTGCAAAAGAACTCCAGATGCATGCACCCCCTTGGGCATCTGGCTTACATGGGTCCTGGAGAATCGAACCAGGATCCTTTGGCTTTGCAGGCAAAGGCCTTAACCACTAAGCCATCTCTCCAGCCCCTATGTTTATATTTTATATAGATGTTTAAATGCTGCCTTTGCAAGAAATGGCGTGCATGCTAACTGCTCTTATTTGTTAATTAGATAGCATTGACATGTATCATCACATCATACCCCATAAATAGGTACCTTTATTATGTGTCATTTAGAAAAAGTAACAACACTCTCACTAATCATTCTTCCTTTGGCTCAGAAGAAATACTGACTTGTGCTAGGCTCCAACTTCCATCTTGGACCACAAGTACAAAGTATTGGGAAAGGGTTGGGACAATGAGAAGGGGGTATGACACCTTGCTGGCTTTGTGAAGCCACCCACCACCTTAGACTACCTTCCTTTATATGTTCAAGTGTATGTGGTCTGTCTGAAGGCTGCACAAAGTACTCAGGGGTGGTATTCCCATAACCCTCCTTTTGATTCTCAACTTATTCCAAATAAATAGATTCTGCTGGTTGATTCTGAAAAGTCACTTTGATTTAGGAGTTGCTTTACAGCCTGTCCTCAGATGAAAGCAGTGAGCCCTCTGAGGCTCACCCAGGCTCTGGGTCAGACTTGCCTTTGGGTTTATGTAGACATCTACAACTATGTTTAAAATTGCACTGCCCACAGAAATCAAGCTGCATCCATCCTAGCTGAAGTTTTACAAAGCAATGGAACTAAAGAGTCTTAGAGACATCTGTTTCAATCTCTGTGTAACCATCCTGGCAGGAATGCAGATATCTTCTAAAGAGATATTCATGCCCTTACTCTCAACTACCAGACTTCAGACAATGGACCCCAAGAAACTAGGATACCCCAGGAGTTTCATGGTAGAAAAAGAAAAAGGCTAGGGCCCTAATGCCAGCCAGAGCAGAAGCTTGTCTCCTGGAAAGAGATTTCACAAATTCATCACTGTTTGTCAGGCCACCTTGCAGGAGAGCCTGGAGCTGAGACAATGATGGGTCAGTAACGGGCAGAACCTCAACACCTCACCCAGGACTGTTCAGTAGTGCATTCCGCTCTTGTCCCTGTTTCACCTAAACCTCGTGTGAGCATCCATGAGCTTGACATGGTCCCTGGACCTCTTTACTTGCTCCTTTTTCCAGAGTGACTACGTTGAATACATCATTCTCTGTTTTTCACTATTGCTTGTTTGTTTGATCAGCTATTGAGGATGGGTGGCCAGGCTTGGCTTGTTAGGTCTGCAAGGGACAACTCTGGTAAAGTCCTCCTTGGACAGGCAATGAAAGTGAGCTTGAAGTTGACTCTCTTCTCTAAAATGGTACAGCTAGTCAAGCAACCAGGGAAAAGGGTTTCAACAAGGATCCAGTCCCACAGAAATGAGGTCCTAAAGTGCAATCGCCCTCAAGTTTTACCATCTCCACACACCACAGCTGGGGGAAGGGTCTGGGCTTCTCACTCTGGACATCAGTAAAACAGCTGCTGTCTTGTGACTTCTCTGGGAAGGGGCTTCAGACAAGCAAACCACAGGCACCTAGTAGCAACAGTTTTCAATAATCCAAACCTCAGAAAAAGGCTGGAACCAAAATTGTTGTAGTGTGGGAACCGATAAGTCCTTGGCAGGCCCAGAGTGGGGAAAATTAGTTTGCAGAGGCTTACAGCCAAATAATGGCTCCTGCCCTACATTCTTCAAATGCGTCTTCAAATCACAGACAACCTGACTTTTCTCCTGAAATTCGAGTCAACTATCTTTCCAGAAGGAAACATCAAGGGAAGTTCATTTTGAGTATATAAGTTACAAATCTATCCCTATTTTTTTCTCAATATAAGAAAACATAGGGGTGGGATAAAAGCAGGTAGAGATAAGACAGTGATGGACATGTGTGAAGGGTAGGTGGGAGAGAAAGAATGCAGTAAGGCAGAAAGAAGGGATGGCCCAGCAATGAGCAGACAGAGCACGATGCTCTTGGCAGCATTTTCTCACAGAATGTACTCAGGCCCAGAGGACTGGTCCCATGCCTGTTTCCTGTAGGGCTGTGTCCTGGCCCTAGGCATGTGTGCATAGTCAACACATATAGCCTAAAGACTATGTAGGTGTTTACGCCACCTTTCAATTTAACCTTTAAATGGTATAGACAAGGTGGGTACAGTGGCACATGCCTTTAATCCCAGCACTCAGGAGGCAGAGGTTGGAGGATCACTATGAGTTTGAGGCCAGCCTGAAACTACATAGTGAATTCCAGGTCAACCTGGGCTAGAGTTGACACCCTACCTTGAAAAAAAACAATGAAAAATAAATAAATAAACAAATGGTACAGATTTTCTCTCTCTCTCTCTCTCTCTCTCTCTCTCTCTCTCATATGCACACACACACACACACACACACACACACACACACAAATATGCTACACCTATTTTCCCTAAACCCTGAAAAGGCATAGAGATCATCATCAAACTCCTAAATCCATGTAGGAATATATTTTTAACATATTGAGAACAATAAGTATCTGAGAGCCCCAGAATGGAATCATGAACCCTTTAACATAAATTAAAAATTTACTCTATGTTGATTTAAATATATCAATACTGAACTCGTCCAAGAAATTAAGCTTTTCTTCATTATTGTCTTTACTTTGTTGCCAGAAAGTTTTGGGCAACTGTCCCACCTCTGAGTCAGACAGAATAGTCATCAGGGAACAAAGCAAGATGGTGGTATTGAATTTTAATAAAGTTAATTAGCTATTAGAACATACGCCTACCACTTAATCATATCCAGGGTAGAAAACAAATTCCTAAAAACCCACACATGTTTTGTGCACGTGATGGGAAAAAAAATAAAAACAACAAAATTAACAAAGTCTCAGGAAATCGTAGAGCTTTAAGAGGATGAAGGATAGAGAAGGGCCTTGAGGCTCGGACATAGAGAAATGTATACAGGCTTGCAGCAGCTTTTGTTGAAAATGTACTGGTTCAAGGCAGAGCCCTTGATAGGCTGTTCACATTTTTTTCACATATTTTTGTTATATATATATACACACACACACACACACACACACACACACACACACACACACACAGCTGGGCATGGTGGTGCATGCCTTTAATCCCAGAACTTGGCAGACAGAGGTAAGAGGATTACTATGAGTTCGAGGCCAGCCTGAGACTACATAGTGAATCCCAGGTCAACCTAGTCTAAAGAGAGACCCTACCACAAAAAAAAAGAGCTTTTTTGGCACATGTATAAAAGTGCCAAGAATTAAATTAAATTTAAGAAAAGCAAAAAAATAAAAGTCACATGTGTCAGTTGAAAAAGAAAAGAGAACAGCTAATTTTTATACCCACGATTAAGGGAATTCGGCCTCCAAACAGCACAGTGGATCTGTTGTTTTTGTTTGTTTGTTTTGTCTCAAAGCCATGTTTGGATGACAGCTGTCAACTCCTTAACTAAGGTTCTCCACAGCCCATCAAGGCCTGAGAAGATGTGTGTGGCTTCCTAGAAGGTGTAGCATAGGAAGATCTCTGTGCCACAACTGAGTGCTGGGCCACATGAGGCTGTATCTCAGAAGCATAGATCTGAAGACACTAAGATATTCTCCACTTGGGGTTCACACTCTTATTTTTCACTAAGAATACCTTCTCAAACCTAAACGTGACCAACTTTTATCACAAATACCCCCGCCAAAGAGACACCTCAGTAAATCAACTCATAGGGCCACTCTTCAAGTCCTTTAGTCACATGTTCCACTACAAGTAGGCCTGGGTCATTCAGTTTTCCCAGCAGACATGACCTTCAACCCAAGCTTCCCTTAACATCCTCCTGTCTCAGACATTCCCATCTCTATCTAGCTCAGAAGCGTTGTCCTCTCTAACAGTAGGACAGATGGGGAAGCTGTGTTCAGACCCTTGGTCTCCATGCCAAAGCCACAGGCTTCAGCCTCTCCCCACCTCACTGTGAAGTCTGTGGCAGGCACTTCAGGAGGATATACAACAAGCCCTTTGAAGGGCTCAGTGCAGAGCTGCGTTTGCCAGTATTTTACAGAAGCAGACCCAGGGAACTGGGGAGATAAATGATATACCAAGGACACATGGCTGGCACACCTGAGTGAGAAGTCAAAGGTTTTGGGTCCATCTCTCAGCCTGAGGATATTCTTGGCATCACAGTCAATAATTTAGCTAATACCAATTACTACACTACTACACTAGAAGTGTGTTCAATGTTGCCTACTGGAATCACTAAGTCCATGGGCAAAAATCCAAATTATAGAAACATGTTTAACACAAAGTACAATGTTAAGTACACACAGAGAAAGACACACCGATCTGTGAAGCTAGCCAGGAACCCTGAGCATTCTGATGCCATCATTCACATTGACACTGCAGTGATGGAGCCTTTAAGCACATGGGGCTAGAGGTAGGAACTTGGTTTCTATCTTCACTATGCCATTTATTAGCTATGTGATCATAAGCAACCACAGCTACTTACACAATTTCGGTCACAGTGTCTTCATATCTCAAGTACAAGGCTGGGCTGGTAAGAACTCTCTAGCACATGTAAAACCCTAGGACTCAAGGTCAATCTGGATTTGGCAACAGATCTTGGACATACCTACAGCTTCACTTTCTAAACATCAAGTCAGTGGGTTTTATTGGACAAACACTGAGTCAAGTCAACTTGCTTGCTGAAGGTCCTGTAGCCAGCAAAGGACAGAGCCAACTCTCAGGATATGGGCATTCTCCGGGGCATTGGAGTTCCAGCTCTGACAGACTAGTTCTAGGTGATGTTAACTAGTAACTTGGTGCCCTTCTGGCCTTCAGATGGGTGCTGGTGGGAGGCTGGATGACAGCACATATAATATACCCTTCAAACCAAATGTGGTTGTCCACCTCTTGTGATCAGAGTATAAGAAAGAACTCAAATTTTGAATAACCAACCATCCTGAAAACTTGTCCATCTAAAATATAACACAGACAAAACAAGGACAGAGATATCCTAACACTGGAAAGATATCAATAGACTCGCAACACCAGGACATGTGTTTTTACTCACAGAAACAGTTTGGAAGCTTCCTTTTATGCCCGTTCTCTGAATATACACGAAAGTGGCTGTGTTGCAGAGTAGTAGACTGTATTTTCTAGATGGTCACAATCACATCTCCAATCCCTCATGGACTTCTACTCTCCCAGTATGCCATCAAGAGATGCAGTCCAGCTCACCAACCTTGAATGTGGGCTGGCCTGTAATACACATGTGACTAAAAGAATGCAGCAGAAGTGATTCAGTGTGAATTCTTGAAGCTGAATCAAAAACAAAATCCATGCAGCTTCCACCCAGTTCTTTGGGACACTTGCTCAGTGGAAAGACCAGCCTGCAGGGAGTCCATGTACATAGGATCTAATGGGGTCTGCAGTATCCCAGTGACACCGTGCATTGAGTGAAGCTGTCCCAGACTCTCCAACTAATCCATTCACCAGCTGAGAACCACTGCTTGAACTCAAGAGAACGACAAGCACAAAAGACATGCCTAGTTCTTCTCAAATACATGGCCCATATGTAAGTTATATGTCATGTGTAAGTTATGATAAAATGGTTATGTGTTTCAAGCTACTATATATTTTGGAGTCGTTTGACACAGCAGCAAGTGGACAGAATGCTCAAATCAAAAGTAAATTTGAGGATGTGCACATGTAACTGTGGCTAGGGCCACACTTAACATGCTCTAGGGTAGAAAAGGAAGCTGACAGCTGAGGGACGCTTGCTGTGCCTCCAAATGGGGTCTCTGGAAATTCTACCTTGGCAAGGTTAAGAAAGAAAGGAAATGATGAAGTGATGTGTCAGCAGAGAGAATGCTGCTAGGGTTTGTTTTCTACTAGCCTTGGCCCTAGGTCAATGGAGAGAGATTCAGGCCTTCCCCTGTACTTTCGGGGAAGAATGAGAGGTAAACAGAGGTCTGGGCTGGGTAGGGGTTGCCATGATGAAAGACAGTTTGATCTAGAGATGAGGGGGCAGTCAGCAGGGAGACTAGCCAGATGAGGAAACAGGCCATTTTCTATTGGTAAGTGTCCACTTCACCAAGGTCCTAAGCCCTCTGCTGCTCCACTTTCCTGGTCATCCTCATGGTTCAGCATCAGATGCTGAGGCATCTGTTACGTCTGGTGGGTCCTGGTGTCCATTGTTTACTAAATGTTTTTTAATATCACCTGGGCAGTCTGAACTAGGGAAGCAATCAGATCATGGCCAACTGTAGAGGACCTGTGGGGCCAGTGGGCACAGAGGACAGGTTGGACAGACCTTTGGCTCTCACACACCTCAGGCATAAGACCATGAGTTGTCCAACGCATGGACCTCAGCAGTGGTGACCTCATAAGTAGGCAGATGCAGCACCAGCTCTGTGGAAGCCAATGAAGACCCCAGGTGAGCAGGCATACATCAGCCACACTCCCCACCATGCTCTGGAAATGTATCCTAGAAGAAAGACAGAGAAAGAGGCCAGATGAGAAATTATAGCTAAGCATCTACCCACAGGAAACTGATGAACCCAAGAAGCAAATGTGAACCAGCTGAGATAAAGATAACACAAAATAGCAGTTTTGATTCCTCTGTTGTAGAGCACTGTCTCTGAACATAACAACCCATGTCATCTTCACCTGAAGCAGCTATGACTACTACAAGAGACACTCAATATTAGACCTATTGGCACTTCTTAACAGAAGAAGAGGGCAGAGAGTCATCAGACCCTTACCTGATCCCTCAGCCATTCCCTCACTCTTGTGATTTCCAGAGGTACAAGTGCATAGTGTGTGTCACGTTAATTGAAAGGGGGACTCTGTCTATGAAGCTATAGGGAAGACATCCCCCATGCTGAAGTGAGACTTTCTAGTGATGGGGCTACTTTGGAGTCACTTATGCTCCTGTAAGTAACTCCTTGCCCATGCTTCTATAAACAAACCCAGTCAATTCTTTGGTTACCAAGCTGGACTTTGGTGTAATCATACTTTGATCTGTTATTGCTACCATATCTGTGAGGCGCAGGCATTTGCTTTTACCTCCACAGAGAAAAATTCACACAACACATTCCCTCATGGAAAAGATGCTCAGGAGTCAAGTGAGATTCTTCATAGGAAAGCAAATTAAGATGCATATGAGCCACAAATTATTTACGGTAAGTGTAAAGTTTCACCATGTTACATCTAATTTAGAAACATTTCCTTCCAAAATGGTTTAGATGTCAGAACAGACAATATTTTCATTCTATACTTTGAAAGATTATCTCCCATTCTCTAGCACATGTATCCACCCAGAATGGCCTGTACTCTGAGGGTCACTGGTGTCAGCACCTATGCTGAACTCTGCATGCAGAGTACACGAGAAAAGGAAATAAAATGAAATTATTTACTCCCTGCATAATAAATAAATAAGGAACCTAAAACCTTTTTATCTATACTATGTGGGGAAAATCCCTTGCTACAAGAAAACCTAATTATTTTTTAAATTTATTTTCAAACAGAGAAAAGAGGGTGGAAGAAAGACAATAGGCACCCCAGTGCCTCTTGCCCCATGCAAATTAACCCTGTATGCATGCATCACTTTGTGCATATGCCTTTACATGGATGCTTGGTACTCAAACCCGGGCCTTCAGGCTTTGCAAGCAAGAGTCTTTAACAGCTTAACTATCTCTCCAGCCCCAGAAAACCTAAACTTTTAACCTAAAGTCAGCCCAGACTAATTGGGTTTTCCACAGGCCCTAAAAATCCCCACTCAGAAAACTCTTGGCTCTACCCCTGGGGCTATTCGTAAGTGTTCTCTTCTCACCCTCAACCCTTTGGGCTTCTCTCAGCTAGTAGACAACCCTGCCAGCATGTTCCCATTGGGGAGAACAGAATCTTGCAATCTTAAATCCTGTGTCCTTCCCTGTCACTCCAACCAACCTAACTGAGCAGGGATGTAGTAGCTACAGTATACTCATGTTCACCAATGTCTGGTATTCTCTTACTTTGAGATTCACAAAGAGTTTGTCTTCTCTGCAGCCTTGGAATGTCACTGGTAGCAGCATACTGATTTCCAAGTCTATCCACTGCTGCCGGTTCTCCACTCCAGCCCTCTGACCTCCAGCCATGATGAGCATTGAGTTCCTGTGTGTTAGTACCGTCAATAGAACAGAGCTTACCCTCCTGACAGGCTGGGGTCTACATCCATGCACTGATTGTCTCACTGGTTCCTACTTTGTCTGGTTGAGTAGATGTGAGTGAGGAACCAAGAACTTGAATTTCTAATGAATTCCCAGGTGACGCTGAAACTGCTGGTCCAGGGACCACACTTTGAGAATCACTTCCTCAGGATGTAAGAGGAAATTTCATGGCCAGCAGTAATCCTGTGGAGAATTACCCATACACACCCTCCCCTAGCATGTCAAAATAATATAAGTCTAGCAGATGGTGTCTGTAAATTCTGTTTTGAAAATGGTCTGGGTACTGGCCATGGTGAGCCATCAAGGTCTGGCACAGTTGATCAAAGATGACATGGAATGAACAAGAAATGAATTGGTATTGTACTGAGCTACTGAGATGTTTTAGTTTACCACTGCATTGTACCTCGGGTTGGTATGTACAACAATCAAAGAGAAAGACCAGGACACTGTGTTTGTTTTCCATTGCTGTGTAACCAATGACCACAGACTCAACAGCTTAACCCCAGCTTCTATAGATCAGATATCTGGGCTCATCTCAGGATTCTACATGATCACAAAGTCAAGGGGTCAGGTGGACTAGTTTTCTTCTTTGAACTTGGAGTCCTCTTCCAAGCTTACATAATGGTTGTGATTAGAGAACTGAAGTCTCCACTTTCTATCCACTAGGGGTCCCAAAGATCACCCAGCTTCTTGTACCAGCCAGCCAAAAGAGCCTTTCTAACCTTGACTGTGACTCGTGAGACCTCTTACAAAGAGCCAAGCTCGTATATCAGGAACACCCAGCGGCTCTTCCCATTCATTAACTTCAGGTCAACCGACTGAGAACCTAAATTACCCCACAAAATTCCTTCACCCTCACCAAATAAGATCATCCAGTGCATGGCTCTGATCATCCATCTATTCACATATCCTAGCCTCACTGAACAGGAAGGGATTAAACAAGGGTATGAAGCAGTGGGGCTCATCCTAGAATTCTGCCTACCATACATGGAAATATCCTGATGATTTTTCCCTCTAGAAAACCCACCCAATGCTTTACATGAGCTTCTTCTTTGCTCACAAATAAGACTTCTTCCCAGTCAGTCAAAGCTTGGTTCCTCAGACTGTGGTCCACAGACCAGCAACATGAACAAGGCTTGTGAGAAACACAGATTCCCAGGCCCTGTGTCAGCACTAAGGAAGAAAAACCATCTGCATGTTTACAAAACTCCCAGGTGATTCAGTAAGTCTTCATCTCAGAAGATCTTTGGCCCCAAATAACTCTATCACAGGCTTTCCAGGGGACATGAAAACTCCTCTTATCTCCTAAAAAATATATATATAGTTCACAAAATGTGGTTCCCAGGGAAGCAGTTTCAGCCTGAGATGCAAGTCCTCAGTCCTTCCACTCCCACTTGAAATCCAAAACTCTGGGTGGGCCCATCAGTCTGTGTTTTAATGAATCTTCCAGGAGTTTCTGATGCAGACTTAAGTTTGAGAATCTGTGAGCCTAGATACTGCCATAATGAAGAAAGCAGGTGACAATCTCACACAAAGGCACCTTGAATCTGCACCCTTTGCAATACTTCAGCTGTATTGCCTCCACAGGCTGACTCAGCTCTCCTGGGGTGTGAGAGGAGGAGGGTTTGGTCACCTTGGGTGTGTTGGATTGCCTGGCTCCAGTTGTCAAGAGGTGAGCTGAGAGCCGAGATGTTGTAGCCCTGGGGTCAGAACTGGGGAGGTGGCCTCTAGGCCAACTAATAACACACAGCGCAGACTACCCTCTCAGGCCTCCCCCAGCAGTCCTTAAACTCTTAGGATAAGCAAAGAAGCTTAAGAAATGGGAACGAACACGATGGAAAGGGCAAGGTTTTAGTTGCGGCGGGAGGAAAGGCACTCTTTGGTGTTCACATTGGTGGGCACTCCACACTGAGCGTAGAGAGCAAGCCCATAGGCGTCTTGAAAAGGCAGCGCTTGAAGAGGGGGTTTGGTGGAAGGTGGGGTGGAGGGCAGAGAGGGAAGTCAGTGCCCCCCTCTGCAGACACAGAGCACTTGGGGTGACTAGAAGGGAAGGTTGCTCCACTGCCTCAGTTTACTCAAAAGTAAACTCCAAGAGTTTTTACCAAGAACACACTGTGAAAGGAGGCTGCAGGCAGGGGCTTGAACAGGAAGCAAAGCCCACAAGGAATGGGGAGCTCTGGAGAATGGACTTCAAGTGGCAAAACCCACACTCACACAGCATCTCTCTGTGCCAGGCACTGCCCTAAGTGCTTGGCATGATTCACGTGCATTGACTGTGATGATCGCTACTTTCAGGTGAGGAAACACAGGCACTAAAAGGGTAAGATAAGAGGGCAAATTGTGCACCACACACACAGAGGGGCACAGCTGCACTTGGGACACCGGGCCTGTGGGCACACACAGTATCAAGTTAGTGCCCTCTACTAAATTCACAGACTGCCGCGAGCCTGAGCCCTGCTCCACCAGCTGGGTGTTCCATTTACTGCCAAGAAACGTTCTAGTGAAGTGCCACGAGCCTTCCAAGGAAGAAACAGTCCACACTGTCTGTCACACAGGCTCTTCTCCTGAGCTGCAAACCCATTTCCTCCACATGGATCCACATTAGAAGCCCACTGACCCAGACCCTGTTGAACAGAGAAACTGAAGCCCAGGAAGGTCAAGGAGTGCTTAAGGTCACCTTCACACAGGAAAACGAGGTCATTGATGAGGATGGTCACCAGATGAGACCCCTGAGGACAGAAGAAAAAACCTGAAGTCCCATGTTGCGCTGACTCATGCATCTCTCTCCTGCCACTCTCAAAGCCACTTACCTGCAGCTCTCCATTCGTGCACTTCGATGTTTCTTGGCTGAGGAAGGCTGCCAGGTCAGACTTTCACCTTCAGTGCAGGCTCAGAGGTCTCAGCATGGATTTATGTCCTCCTGCCTGTCGGGATTTCCTAACTGGGCTGTGTCACCCCCTCCAATTGGATGACGGTGGACACACCTTTTCCCTTTTCAGAGGAGAGCACCCTGCCCGTGGTGCTGTGCACATACATGCTTACCAGATAGGGAAGTGGCCAAGGAAACTGAGTTTCCCTATTTTTTTTTTTTTGTAACTTGCTAAAAATGACGTACTTCCAGCTGAGAAGTGGTTTTAAATCAATGAGGGTTTTATGGTGCAGAGAAAGTTATAGATTTGGGGTGAAACCAGTTTTGAGGGTGGGATGTTTTAGTTGGATGTTAGCTTATAAGCCAAGCATGGTCCCACAAAAGAGAAAAGGGTGTTTTTAATGAGTGGGAGGTTAGGTCTCCACTCCCATCCCTAGGGAAATGCTTTGGGGACCTAAGGAAAATTAAGCTTATGGGTTTGTCTTTACATTGCTGGCAGAAAACAACTGACCAAGAGAAGCTTGTGGGAGGAAAGGGTTTATTTTTGTTTACAGACTCAAGGGAAAGCTCCATGATGGCAGGGAAAAGCAATGGCATGAGCAGAGGCTGGACATCACCTCCTGGCCCACATCAGATAGTCAACAGCTTCAGAAGGCTGGACATCACCTCCTGGCCCACATCAGATAGACAACAGCTTCAGAAGACTGCGCCAAACACTCGCTGTAACACTCCTAAGCCCACCCCCAATAATACACTGCCTCTAGTAGGCTCTGATTTCCAAATAACACTAGCTAGGGACCTAGCATTCAGAACACATAAGTTTATGGGGTACACCTGAATCAAATCACCACATTCTGTCCCTGAACTCCATAAAATGATAATTATCCACGATGTAAAATGCAACGCATTCAGTCCAGCTTTAATAGTCCTCATAGTTTTTATCAATCCCAATGATATTCAACCATCCCCATAGTCCAAGGTCTTTTAACTGAGCCATAATACCAAAAAAAAAAAAAAAATGGCACAGAATAAACTTTCACACTGCAAAAGATGTTATGGGGCATAACAAGGAAAATTGAATAAATACAAGATTTAAAACAAACAGGGCAAACATCAAACTCTGTAGCTCCAAGTTCAATCACTCTAACTAGTGATGAGTTTCCAAGTCCAATAATTCTAACCAGTGATGAGTCTCTGGAGTTCCGATTCTGCCCCTCCAGCTAAGCTACTCACAGTCCTGGAAAACTTCATCCAGTGCCAGCACTCTCCTTGGCAGCCACCCCATAATCCTGGCATCTCCAATGAGTCTCCACTGCAACCCATAGTTCATCCACATGGCTCAGTTGAGCCTCCACACAGGAAATACAACAAGCCTACTTCACACTGCCCCTGGCCATTTCCAAAAACCAAAACCATGTTGCAAACTAAGTGACCCTCTCTTTCCTAAAATTGTTATACTCCATAGTACCAGGTGGGCGGCCAAATTGTTAATCCGGTTGGGGGTGGGGAACGGAATAAATATGACTTTGAAGAACAGGACACTCCTTTAGCATTCAGGCCTCTTCAAGAGAGTCTGCTTCTTCCTGCTGTCCCAATGCAGAATAGCTGGCCCAACCTCAGTGGTTGTAATCTCTCAAACAATTACAGTTGAATAATCAGTAGGTTTGACACAAAGATTTCATTTCTTTCTGTGCCATAACCTTCTGCTCACACCAGTCCATTTCTATGCAATGCAACCCTGCGCAAGTTCTCGGGACACAGGTAGGCAGAACACAGCAAGTCTTTCACACAAACTGCTTCTAGGCCAATCCTGACAAAGTTCTTTCTTTCCCTTACAAGCCAAACCTCACAGTCCATAGTTCTTATTGCATTTAAGTCTTTCAAGTCTGACAAAATAGTCCATAAAGCTGTACTTACAGCACTAAAAGACATCTCTTAGGCCAAAGTTTCAAATCCTTCAACATTCTTTCCTCAAATTAGTTCCAGTTCGCTGGGCGTGGTGGCGCACGCCTTTAATCCCAGCACTCGGGAGGCAGAGGTAGGAGGATCGCCATGAGTTCGAGGCCACCCTGAGAATACAGAGTGAGTTCCAGGTCAGCCTGGGCTAGAGTGAGACCCTACCTTGAAAAACAAAACCAAAAAAAAATTAGTTCCAGTTGACCAAAAGCAACACAGTCAGGTTTCTGGCCCCTACTCTTGGTACCAATTTTACTTGCAGTCAGCTTCACATTGCTGGCAGAAAACATCCAACCAAGTGCAGCTTGTGGGAGAAAAGGATTCATGTGGGCTTACACAGTCAAGGGGAAGCTCTATGATGTCAGGGGAAAATTATGGCATGAGCAGAGGGTGGACATCACTTCCTGGCCAACATCAGGTGGAAACAGCAGCAGGAGAGTGTGCCAAACATTGACAAGGGGAATCAAGCTATGACGCCCATAAGTGTGCCTCCAACAGTATGCTGCCTTCAGGAGCCTCCAATTCCCAAATTTCTACCAGCTGGGAATCTAGCATTCAAAACACATAAGTTTGTGGGGAACAGCTGAATGAAACCACCACAAGTGGCGTTTGTGTTTTAGTTTTACATGATTTTTTATTGACTCATGATTGAAGTGGTTGATTTTCTAATTCCTTCCTCCAGTTTGTGGAATTTGAGTAGTTTCTATTCTCATAAGAATGTCTCTTTAGCCCCCAAATAGGCCCAAAGCTACTGTTTCTTGCTTCTCTCTCCTGCCTAGACAACCTCCCTACAGTGAGGGGAGAGAACCCATCAGGGTGTCTGATCTTCAGCTGCCACAGGAGTATGCTCAAAATTACCCAGGTACCCTTCAGTCCTATCTCTCAGTATCCCCCATCACCCACTCAAATTCATCTCGGCCACTCCAGCCAGGACTTCATGTTCTAAAACATTCTGTACTGTGATCAGAAAGCCAAAGCAGAGAGTGTAAGGTCTTGGCCATAACCTCCCCCAAAAAACAAGTGCCAGAGCTTGAGCCCTGCCAGTCTCCCAACCCTGCACAGTCCCCATAGTCTCCCTCCTCCTGAGCCTACTGACTAGGTGCTAGGTGGTGTCACATTATTTAGACAGACATTATTTAGATTCCCCTTGTTGGTGGATGGGAAAAAATATTTTGCAAAATGTACTTTAAAACCCAGCAATTCAAATAATAATCATAAATAATTATAATACTGATAATATGCTATCATAAATAATGATTAAAAGCCCATATTATTAACCTTGATGACATTGTCTAACTGGTTTATTCAGATCTTCATATTCTTACAGGTAAAAAGGTTGATGACAGACTATGTTAAAGAGAAGAGTCTGAGAATTTCATATCCAGAAATGAGAAAATTCTCCAAGTCTAAAGGGTGTCAGTGCTAGTTCTATCCTTTCAGTAGCAAGGAGGATTCAAAACTTACATTGAGTAAGTTATTATTACTATTATTATTAATCCATGAGAAAAATATAATGTAGGGAGGTCGTCTAGGCAGGAGAGAGAAGCAAGAAACAGTACCTTTCGGCCTATTTGGGGGCTAAAGAGACATTCTTATGAGAATAGAAACTACTCAAATTCCACAAACTGGAGGAAGGAATTAGAAAATCAACCGCTTCAATCATGTGTCAATAAATGGAAATGCTAAGGCAGTCAAATTCATCCTCCAATTTAAAAGGAGCAAACTGAGATCCAGCAGTTAAGAGGGCCACAGGTGACTTGGTCATACTAATTTGTGGTCTATATGTATTCTTAGTGGGCGATGTTGCTATGGAAGCTGGAAATGATCCAAAATGGAATTTGTTGAGCAAATAGTAAAGGTTACATGCTATCCACGTTTATTCTTTTTCTAAGGTCTTGTGAGGGGGAAGTAATTGATTTCGTTCTGTAACTTTGACATGGTAAGATTGAAGAGTGAGCTATAAATTTGCAGTCAAGCAAAACAAGTTTCAAGGATGGGAATTCACCCCAATAGGAAGGTCTCTCTAAGTGCCATCATCATCCCAAAATAATGGCCATGCAGATAACAGTCCTCCTCCCTACCCTTTTTATGTTAGCCCAACACATCAGTGAAAGCTGACCTGCCTTATTTTGGACCCTGTTAATTCAATAACACAGGCAGTCCACAGCTTAATCAAGCCCAAGAGGTGAAGCAGAACCATGCATGCTGCTTTTGGCCATGCTCAAGTGTAACTGCAGATTCTGTGACCTATAAGGAGGAATTTACATAACCTCATGGTTTGTCTATGGAAAAACTTGATCACAGAGTTACAATGCTTGCTTAAGTAATATTTTCAAGAAGTAATGCTGAAACCTCATAGTCACCCAAGACTAAGTCCCCAGCCTTCTTCAGGACCCATGGAATGGCAATGGCTGCTTTTCCTTTATCCCTCTATCCTCCATTAATGACTGCACCACAAGAGAATGAATGCCCAGATCAACTTCCCCATCCACTGATGGGAAATAGACAAGGCACAGAACATTCTGAAGCTTCACAAAATCCTCTCAGGCTTAACATGAATGCAAAGACTGAAGCAATGATTCCTTATTTGTTAGACCCAAGGAAGTCTTATTAAAGTCTGTTCTAGCACAGAGGTCTGCAGCAGTCCCCCAAAACTCTATCTCAAGGTCCTGACAGCTTCTCCCTTCTTGTGTAGACCAGAGGGTGGAAGAAGATAAGCAGAAAGACACCATGTGTCAGCCTCTCCATCATAATTTTTCCCCCATTTTTAGGGGACAATCTTAGCTGTAAATACTCTGGCATATCACAACATTAGGTAGTGTCTTCCCAGTTTCCAGGGATTAGGAAAAAAGACATTTTTTAGCTCCCTTATTCAGCTTTCCACAAGCTCAAAGATGCTTGCCATTTTTCATCATGTGCATTTACAATTCTAAATAGAAAAATAAAAAAGTGAAGGGCTGAAGAGATGGCTTAGAGGTTAAGGCATTTGCCTGCAAAGCCAAAGGACTCATATAAGCCAGATGCACAAGGTGACACATGCATCTGGAGTTCGTTTGCAGTAGCTAGAGGCCCTGGCGCACCCATTCTCTCTCTCTCTCGCTCTCGCTCTCGCTCTCTCTCTCTCTCTCTCCTCCCTCTTTCTCTCTCACTGTCTCAAATAAATTTTTTAAAAACTGTTGCTGGCATGCCCCTGTAGTCCCAACCACTCTAGACGCTGAGGCAAGAGGATTGCCTGAGGCCAGGAATTTAAGGCCAGACTGAGTACAACATAGTAGAAGCCCCCACCTCTTTAAAGAAAATGGTTCTGCTTTAAAAAAAAAAAAAAAAAAAAAAGATTCTTGGGCTGGAGAGATTTCTTAGTGGTTAAGGCAATTGCCTACAAATCCTAAGGACCCAGATTAGACTCCCCAGAACCCATGTAAGCCAGTGCACAAGGTGGTACATGCATATGGAATTCATTTGCAGTGGCTAAAGGCCTTGGAACACCCATTCTCTCTCTCTCTCTCTCTCTCTCTCTCTCTCTCTCTCTCTCTCTCTCCCCCTCAAAAATAAATTAAAATTTTTTTTTAAAATGTAGGGCTGGAGAGATGGCTTAGCAGTTAAGGTGCTTGTCTATGAAGCCTAAGGACCCATGCTCAACTCTCCAGATCCCACATAAGCTAGACACACAAAGGTGAGGCAAATGCAAGGTCACACATGCCCACTAGGTGGCACAAGTGTGTGGAGTTCAGTTTCAGTGTCTGAGGCCCTGGTGTACCAATTCTCTCTCTCTCTCTCTCTCTCTCTCTCTCTCTCTCTCTCTCACTGTCTCTAAAAATAAAAATTAAAAAATTTTTAAATTTCTCCAACCAACCAAGAGTGAGAGAAACATGGATTAAAAGGATAAGCACAGTAAATTAAGAGACTTTAAAAAATTATTTATTTATTTATTTATTTGAGATAGTGGGAAGGAGGCAGACACAGAGAGAGAATTGACGCATTAGGGTCTCCAGCCACCGTAAACAAACTCCAGACGCATGCACCACCTTGTGCATCTGGCTGGAATCAAACCGAGATCCTTTGGCTTTGCAGGCAAACACCTTAACCACTAAGCCATCTCTCTAGCCCAAGAGACTTTTTAATGGGTGTGGACACTCTTCTTGGCCAAAGACTAGTGGTTCTTCTCTCTGGAGTCTATGACCATCATATCCCAAGGATTCTAACTGGGTTCTTGGTATAAATTCTCTCCCACTGAGTAAGCCTCTTATCTAATCAAAGAGCTATTGATTACCCTCACAGGCTGTGTGCTAGTATTGCACAGGTGTGTACATCTTGTCTGTCTGGTTGATTTTGTAGCTGGTAGGATCCCCTGCTTGTTTATGCTATTGATGGCTATTATACCCCAGCAGCTCAAATAGCACTCTCCAGCACTATGAGGGCTAGCCAGCAGGGAGCTGGTCCCCTTCTAACTTCTAGCATGATCTCTCAATGTTCTGTATGATTTGGCAATACTGCAGTATTTTGAGGACCTAGTAGGTCTCCCCAACCAATAGCTTGCTATGGGGTGTAACCCAGCTCTGGCACGGGGAATTACAAGCCAGAGCCCATGGTTTTAGCATTATACTTTCTCCACCCTAGGAGACATCACAGAGGAAATGATGATTTAAGCATGAGTGCCTCTTTCACTGCTATCTTGACAATCTGCTCCAGGGAGCTGGTGATAGACACTGAAAACACTCAAAACACATCAAGCAGAAATCCCGGGATTACAGAGAGCTCAACACTAAAGTAGACTTACAACACACCTCCCAAGGCTCAGGGAACATTGCAGAAGAGAGGGCAGAAAAATTTTGAGTATGAAGGAGTATCCTGAGGCATTGTCCCCCATCCCACCTCACAGAGACTGACTGATGCATTCATAACTCCATAGTGAATACCAACTACCCTAATGAGCAGGACCCTCAGTGGAATGGGGGCAGTAAAGAGGGGATAAGGGAGGATGACATGAGGGCAATGGGACCAACACATGATTGGTTCATACAGTAAAGTTCATAATTTATTTTAAAATAATTTTAAAATAAATAAAAACATTTTAAAAATTAAAACAAAAAATAGTTTTAAATAATTGTTGATTGGCATGCTACAATTATCCTTTCATATCCAAGGTTAAAGTTGTCTAGACAAAGTATGCATTGAGCTTTTGAGATTTACAAATTTTATTTTGTTCCAGTTTTTCCTTCTTCCCACTTTGGGTTTCTGAGAGGCAAACAGAGAAAGGATGAGAATTCCAGGAAGACCAGACTTAACAGTAATAGACCCTCACTGCTCTCCCATCAACCAGCCTCGGGATCCAGGGCTATTTGTAAGGGCAACTGGAACCTGGTCCCATTTCAATGTCGACTGTCCCTACTAAGTACCCAAGACCCTGAGTGCTCTTCAGTGGATTCAACCAAGCCTTCCCCTTGGCCCTGGGGCTATAGGCTACCCCACCTACTCTGATCTAAGGCCCGCTGTCGCCCTTGCACATGTCAAAAGATAACTAAAGCACACAGGGACAGTCTCCAAAGATAATGAATTCATTTGGAAATGAATATCACAGTGGGAAAGCACTTGCCATAGTGAACAAGGTGTGAATGTCTTTGGATACAGGCTGCTATAGTCCACAACCTGTGACAAGGGACCCCCACACAGAGGAAAAACTCCACAATTCCATTACATTAACTATCCAGTGAGCTCCAAGAATTCCTTGAGGGGCGGGGGTGCGGAGAGAGAGCTCCATTGATCTTAGAGTAAAGGGCAGGTACACACCAAGGTAGATTCATTCAAATTCTCAGTGGCTTTTATCTGGGTCAATGGCATTATCTGTTCTCTCCTCAGTCTGGTGGGGTTTCTCCCCTCACAGCCAGTACTCTAACCCAGTCAAAGTAAGGACATCAAACAATGCTACTATTTTTTTAAATTAGGACTAGGTGACATTTATTTTGCTTCCTTCTCTATGAGAAATGGTTGCTAAGTAAAACAAAAATGTAAACAAAATAATAGAGTGTCCCCATACATAGTTATGGAAACGAGTCACACGCTATGAAGTGATGGTGTACTGATAGCAAATCTTAACTATCTGTTCTAGGCATCTCTATTCAGAACATGCTGTTGGCCCAGTTCCTGTTCCAGAAGGTGCTTCACAGATACCAGATGCTTTATTAAGGGATATACATTCTGCACTGACCCAGTCATCAAATAAAGCATTGTCTTAGGTCAAGCTTCAGGGACAAAGTGCCTTGATGTGAGTGGATTATAAACAATAGGAAGCTGAAATTTATTTCTCAGTTCCAGTGCTAGTCCATGTGGCATGATACTGGTTTCAGGGAAGCCTGTCCCAGAGCTGAGCTCTTTGGCACACATGGTAACAAGAGGCTGATGACAAAAACTGCTCTCATTTCCACAGCACGGACTGAGTGGCTCACTGTTCTGAGTACTTCACTCGCATATTAGCTTAGTTAATCATCCAACAACTCCACAAGCAAGTTTCTGGTGACTTAGCAGCCCATTTTGGAGATTTAAAAAAAAAAAAGAAAAAAGATCCAGGCCTGAGGAAATGGGCTCAGCAGTTAAAGGCACTTGCTTTTGAAGCCTGCTGGCCCAGATTCAATTCTCGAGTCATCCACTATGTAAAGCTGGGTGTTTGTTTGCAGCGGCAGCAAATGACCCTAGTGGTGTGTCTCCATACATACTTATGGAAATCACACACACACACACACACTTATACATACATTTCCGCAAGCAAATAAATAAAACTTTTAAAAATGGATCCATCTAAAGGCATTAATAACTTGTCAAAGTTAACATGAACAAGAGTCTTAACAAGACAGATGTTGACATCCTAACCCCAAGAACCTCCAGTGTGACCTTATTTGGAACTATGGTCTTTAGATAGGCAAGTTAGAATGAGATCATTAGGATGGGCTCTAATCCACGATGACTGATATCCTTATATAAAAGAGAATGCTGAACAGAGAGAAAGGAACACACGGAGGGTAGATGACCTACAGATATGCTGAGAGAGGATGACTGTGTGACAGGCGTGACACATCTACAAGCCAAGGAATGCCAAGAAAGATCAGCAACAGCAGAATCTGGAAGAGGCGAGGAAGACTTCCCTGGATCCATCAGAGGAAGCGTGGCTGCAGCCACAGTCTGTCAGATTTCAGAACTCCAAACCATTACAATAAATTTCAGTTAATCTACACAGCCAGCGTGCAGTCCTCTCCTACGCTTAGTTCACCCAGGTAGCTTGTGGGAACACTGGAGCCCGGAAGGAAGGCAGCTGGCAACACTGAGGTGGTGGTGGTGGTGGTTAGCCAAGAACGCCAGGAACACAGTACAAATAACATTTTATTGGCTGCTCACCAACATTCTCGAAAGACTAAAACAGACAGACAAGATAGCAACCCTGTAACATGACTGAAACTATCCCTGGCTCCCCAGCATGTAGCAACAGAACCATTTAGTCAAGAATGCCATGTTTCCCACATGCATGGGATTGGTTTGTTTACCACTTTTGGAAGGGAATTTTCACTCTGGGCGGTTGAACCCAGTAAGTTGCACCAGAAAGTGAAAGAGACAGCTATTCTTGCCAGGTGGCATGAGGCCAGAGCAAACGACCTTTCTAGGGGGCTGATGAGGGCTCCCTCAAAACTTGCCGCTCTTTGAGCCTGAGCAGCATGGGGGATCAGACGATCCTGATCAAACTTAGGTTGCTGGTTGCTGACTGGAGTTAAAGACCCTGCTCCCACCATGGCAGCGAAATAGCGACTAGACTGCTGATCTCAAACTGTCACCCTAAAAACAAAGACCCCCCCCCCACCGTGAGTGCAAGTGAAGGCCAATAGCCCACACCACTACAGATCACCAGTTTGGCCTCGCTTACCAAGCACCAGCTTGGCTCATGGACTCAAAGTGGAAAAGGATGAACATGACTCCACTAATTAATGGCTGGACACCCAGCTCACCTCTCTGTGTTTCCGTGTTCTCTTCTGTACAGTGGAGGTAATCATGGTCTCTATCTGGGTTGTTTTAGGGTTAAACCACCTTCTGAAAAGGCTAGGCACAAAGGAACACTTCAAGTCAACGTCAGCAACTACAGCAAAGCAAACATGAAGTCCCAGCCTAGGGTGCAATGGCTAGAGGGAACGAGACTGACTGTTGATGCCAGGTGAATTCTACAAAGAATCAGGCCCAGTCTCGGTACATAAGTTCTTGGCCTTGACTCATCACACCATCCCAGGTGCTGGGGCCCAGCCTACTTCAGGTAAAGAGAACATGGGGAACTCCATGGAGCTGGCTCAGGGTCGTGTCATCCTCACCAGCTTCTGACCTTGCTCCTATCCAGTACCACTCCCAGCTCAGGCCTGGGCCTGCACTAGTTGCTCTTCAAGCTCTGCACAGACATCCAGGCCCTGGCACCTGGGCTAAGTGAGGACAGATGTCAAGAAACAGGCCCAAATGCTCAAAAGAGAGGATGAGTGATGGGGAAAATCAATAGGGAACTGGGCTCCATTCCTCCTTCCAGAAATATCCTAGGTACCTGTTGGGTGCTTCTGGGTCCAAGATTGTTCTTAGAGGCCAGGCCCTGTGAAAGCAGGCAATGCCCATAGATGCCCAGTTAGTCCTGAGGAGACCCATCACTTCTTCCTTATGCCACCTGCCCCATGCATCACACTTACACAGAAAGAGATTCAAGGAACTGATGTTCACCACAATTTGCTCTATGCTCCAGGCGTCAGGTTCTATACACAACATACGTCATTCCATCCAGTGGTTTAGCCCTCCAGGCAGTGAGCAACAGTCACCCAAGCTTGCCAAAGTAGTAAGAAACCTGAGTCAGCAAGGCTCCATCACACAGCTTGGTAAGCACAGAGCAGGCGAATACCCTGGAGCACCTCATGATCCAACCCTGCTCCCTCTTTCAGTATCGAGCCCCCGCTCCTGACAGTTTCACCCCTAACTTGACCTACTTGACTTCCTGCTATCCACAGGCAGTCAACCCCCTGCCTCTTGAGCCTCTCTAGGACCTCCCCAGATTTCCAGGGCTGAGTGTCCATCTCTGAATGAGCCCTCTCCCTGCTCTGGAAAGTTCTGTGGTTCTCACAGTGGTGAACTTGTAACTGCTGGCTGAGTGGGTGAAGCTGAAACATCAGAGAAATGGGCCTCCTGGCTTCAGGTGGCAGCTTAGAATCTGAGGGTCACCATTCCTCACAACACCAGGGCTGAGCCTTTGTCTCATATGAGGCTGGAATTCAGAGCAACCTCTTCTGAGCTGACAGGGCTTCTCATCTCCGTAGTGGAGCTGGTGGCCCCAAGAGGCCCCTGGATGCGATAAGTGCACACTAGGCAGGGTGACTCAGACCAGAACTTTATGCAGTCCAATGGCAAGGAGTCCGTGGGTGGTCATTTCCTCTCTAAGACTGCTGTCTTTCTTTCAAGACTCCTATTGCTCTGAGAAACAGCTAGAAAGTATATTCCAAGATGCTTCCAGGACACCCCCAAAAGTGATGGAAGGAGCAATGTGATGTCATGCACAGTATATCCACTGCCTAGCATCCTTGGTATTCACCCCAGGACATTGCTGTTTCTTCCTGTTCCCTCTGAGGGTCCCTTCTCTGGATGACAGGAGGGTAGCTTTCAGCTGTATCATGTCCTCAATGCTTCTGACCCCGGCTAACTCTGCCTATCACTTAGACAGACTTAAAAACTGTAGATGGGGCTGGAGAGATGGCTTAGCAGTTAAGGCACTTGCCTATAAGGCCAAAGAACCCAGGTTTGATTCCCCAGGACCCACGTAAGCCAGATGTACAAGGGGCCATATATATCTGGAGTTTGTTTGCAGTGTCTAGAGGCCCTCTTTCTCTCTCTCTCACTATCTTTCAAATTAATTAATTAATTAATTTAAAAAGTTATAGATGCCTGAGTCCACAAGCCTTTAAATCCCCCAGCTCTGAAGCTACACTGGAAGCAATTATTTTAAAGATATGCAAGAAAAATAAGTGTTTAGCTAAGGTGGAGGATTATAGCTGTAAGCTCTGACTAGGTCTTAGCTTTTTTATAGATTGTCCATTCCTAATCCAAAATCTGAAATGCAACTGTGTTAGCTTTCTCATTATTGTGACAAAATACCTGGTATTTTTTTTATATCCCTGTTATATAAACAACTTAAGAGAGGGAAGATCTGTTTTGGCTCATGGCTTTAGAAGTTTCAGTCCATAATCTTTGGCTCCATTTATTCGGGACCCATGGTGAGGCAGATCATAATGGTGAGAAGCATGTAGCACAAGCCTTGTGACAGACAGAGAGTTCAGAAGAGATAAAGAGGAAGAGCCGGGCATGGTGGCATACATCTTTAAGCCCAGCACTCAGGAGGCAGAGGTAGGAGGATCACCATGAGTTCAAGGCCACCCTGAGACTACATAGTGAATTCTAGGACAGCCTGGGCTAGGTAAAGACCTTACCTTGAAAAAAAAAAAAAAAGAAAGAAAAGAGGAAGGGATAGGGCATAAAATATGTCCTTTGTGATCATGACACCAGAAAAAGGCTGAAGGAGATAAACACAGAGAACATCCAACTCCAACTAAGCCAGATATCCACAGACACAGAGGCTCCCAAAACCTCATCACTGAAGCAGAACTAAAATAATCCCAATGTGGCTCAGGGAAATTCATGGAAGAAGGGGCAGAAAGAATGTTAGAGTCACAAGTTGGGGCATTATGCACAGAGACTGGGACCTACCCCCAGAAGTCTTGACTACCCCACAATGCATGACCCACATTCCCCATTGATGAGGGTCCCTTTGGAAAAGGGAGGACATGGAGGAGGACAATGGAGCCAATACTATGAATGTAAAATCAGAATAATATAAATAAATAAATTTTTTTAAAACTCAACACAAAAAAATTTTTTTTAAATATGTCCTTTAAAGGCACAGATATCCCCAGTGACCTACTTCCTCAAACCAAGCCTCACCTCCTAATATTTCCACCAAATTATGACTCCATCAATGTATTAATACACTCATGAATTCAGAAACCTCATCATCCAATTCACTTCTCCAAAGCCCATCAGTTGCCAGCCAGGCTCCCAATGTATAAGCCTCTGGATGATATTTCACATTCAAATCACAACAGTTCTAAAATCTGGAACCTTTTCTATACCGACCTGACACCACAAATAAAAAATTCCGTAACATGAAACTATATTTCATACATAAAATGATTAAAATATTTCTTTTTTTTTTTTTTTGAGGTAGGGTTCCACTCTAACCCGGGCTGACCTGGAATTCACTATGGAGTCTCAAGGGTGCCCTCAAACTCACAGTAATCCTCCTACCTCTGCCTCCCATGTGCTGGGATTAAAGGCATGAGCCACCACGCCTGGCTCTAAAATATTATTTGAAATTATGTTCAGGCTATATTAAAAAGTGTGTATGAAATATGAATGGGTTTCACATTTAGACATGGGTTCCATCCCCAAGATATCCTATTGTGTATGTGCAATTATTCAAAAATAAGAAAAATCCAAAATCTGAAATACTTCTGATCCAAGCATTTTAGGTAAAGGACATCCAACCTGTATAACCATAATCTGTGCACGCTCTTTGTTAATGTAATATGGCATGAATCAGCTATCTTCCCTTAAATTTTAAAGATGGGCTCTGGGGCACTCTTAAATGCTCAGAGACAATAATGAAAAATTCTCCTCTGAGGCAAACCCACCAGATTAGGCCTGAAAGAAGACCAAAAGTGAGAGGATCGGCAACCTCCCACAACAACCCTGCTACAGTGTTGCTATGACAGCAAGTTCAAACACAACTTTTACACTATTTATTAGCAAGCAAGGATCAAAAATAGTTCATATACATTCTGTTCTACTAATTCAAGAAAAGCCCAATTCTCCATCCTTGTGGATGATTCATCCATTACCTTGCATAAACTATTCTTTTGGACCAAAAGTAAAATCAGTATTAGGTAACTAGACTCTAACCACGATGAGAAAAGTGACCAGGGCTGGATACAGAGTGGATATGAAATTATGTTCAAATTATCTTTAGGTTTAAAAAAGATTATTAGCCCTGCTAACTAGACAAGGTCCTTCAGGTCCTTATGTCCTATAAGCAAGAATGGATAGCACTCTCTCAAGTGCTTTAGCCAACCCACTCATCTCAGAAGTGACAGCCCATTTCCAGCTCAAACCGTGAGCATCAGTAGGTCACTGTTTTCACCCATGGGTAACTTGATTGAGATGTAGGCAAGAGAGGCTCCTCTGGGCATGTAGTTCTGACTAGGAGACCAGCTGACCCCGTTAGTGAGCTTTCTTCTCTAGGGAGCCAGCAGCTTAATGTAAGTGCCATATGTAGCATCACATATAGATGTAGACCTGATTCAAAAGTCACTGCTATAGTGTTGAGGTACTGTGCCCCAAAATGCTCATGGACTGGGGACTTGGTCTCAAACAAGGTAATACTATTTTGAGAGGTTTCTGAAAAACTGTAGGAGGCGGAGCCTAGCCGGAGGAAGTAGGTCACCAGGGGTAGGTCTTGGGGATGTCTTGTCTCTGGCTTCTTCCTGTCTCTCAGCCTGCTACGCCCTATGAGGTTCATGGCTCTGGCCCACAAGGATGTTCCACCTTACTACTGGCTCAAAATCAGTGGGGCCAAGGAGTATGGACTGAAACCTCTGAAACCATGAGCCCCCCTCCCCCATAAAGTCATTCCTCCCTTTCAGTTGTGTTCACAGATAGTTACTCACAGGTATTCAGGTATAAACCTGAATCTAACCACTGATGTCGATTTTTGAGAGTGGCAGAGCCCTTCTCAGCTGTAGCGGGCTTGACCCAGGGGCCAAGAATTCTAGAAATTAACAGCCACCAAAGCCACCCTGAGACAGTGGCTCTCAAGTTCACTGTCCCACACTGATGAGTTAACAAAGTGAAGGAGTTAACAAGTGAAAGCAAGCTTATAAAGAAAAAATAATAATAAAGACTCCCAACTATGGTGGGAGGAGCTCTGACCATTGGTGTTTTGTTTCGAGGCTTTTTGTCCTATGGGGGGCACCATTCTGAATTTAGAGAAGACTAACCTCTGGAACCTTCCTATCTAGAAGTGGGCAAACTGCTTCTAGGAGCAAAGCCTGAGAGGTGGGAGAGCTAACTCCTGGTACCCCATCTCCTGGGCTAGCTGCCTCTGGAAGCAGCCTGAGGAAGAGGGAAACTGAAGGGAAATTTAGTTTAAGCCATTAGTAAACCTGCTGCATCTGCTGTCACCGCTGCTCTCATCTTACTGTGGCTGCAGCTTCCCCTGCGTGCAGGTGCTCATTGGCACTTTTTTTTTTTTTTTTTTTTTTTTTTTTTGAGAGAGAGAGACATAGAGAAAGAGAGAGGACAGGAAGACAGACAGAGATGGGCTCAGCTGCTGGGAACAAAATCCAGATGCGTCCGCCCCCTTGTGGTCAAGTGCGGCATTGCGCCCTTGCATCACTTTGCATCTGGCTAAAGTGGGACCTGGAGATTGGAACCGGCGTTCTTAGGCTTAGGAGGCAGGCCCCTTAACCGCCAAGCCATCTCTCCAGCCCTCATTGGCACTCTTATTGAAAACTAAAAACCAGTAATGTGTGAACAAATAGAATATTGTATGAGCAAATGGTAAGGAACTTAAGACTTTGTATGATCCTTAAACATTTGTTCAAGGAAGGGATTTAGCATTATGACCTGCTGGACTCTGCTAATCTGAACACACATATACTCTGATCACAAGAGCAATCACATTAAACCTGCCTGTTGCCTTCAACAGTTCTGAGGGCCCATAGTTACTGACTTTGTTGTCTTCAATGCTATGATCAACACTTCTTACACATGTATGTTTGTTCTGAGTCCAACCAGGCTTCTGAGAATACAGCATATCTTAAGATCAGTCAACATTTCTAAACATTGCTTGTAAACATTGGTCAAAATCTTTGCTTTTCAGGCCAAAGGTCCACCAAGGAAGAGGAAAGGTAGTCACAATGCATTAAACAGGTGGATTATATAGCTGTAAGATTAACTTGAAGGCACATTACAAGTAAGGAGTTTAGCATCCCACAGGAATCGTATCACGAAAGCTATTTGTAAGATCCGTAAGAAATATTCCCACAGTTCATTCCCATAATTTGTTATTACAGTTCATCACCACAGCTTTTTCTAAGAAGCTGACATGGACTGGGTAACTTACTGAAATTGGTTATTTCTGGGCTTTTACTAAGATTGGTTATTTGTGGGCCAAAACACTAGGGGTCCACATGTTCTTCGCATGCCCCTCAGACCCAACCGAGAAGATGATCTCACACTGGTTGTCCATCCAGTCAGGGGAGTAGTCACATGTCAAAGTTTCCCCCTGTTTTGGCTTGTTTTCTTAGCTGCTGACTTTGAGCTACACTGCTACCTCTATACCTTGGCTTGTGTTGCTGGTTGGCAACCTTATCTTATTTGAACAATGCTCTCTCTTTGTTCCCTACTTATATGACCAGCTTGTACTTCTCTATGGATCCTTGCCCTCACTGCCTGCACCAGTTACCTTCTCATTGCCAGGATAAGACACTCAACCAGAAGCAGCTTATAGAGAAGAAGAGTTTGTATCAAGCTTATGGTCAAGGGGAAGCTTCATCATGGCAGGGAAAGCATGGCGGGAGCAGACAGCCTGCTGGGCCTCACACCTCCACAGCAGCAAGAAGGACATAGAGAACGTTAGCTTCCTAAGTGCAGCAAGTTTGGCTGGGATGTAACACCTAAGGCCTGACCCCAGGGACAAGCAAGGCTCCATCTCCCAAAGGCTCCACCAGCTGGGGATAAAGTATGAGGCTTAGTCACAAACACATGAGGCTACGGGGGACATTTCATATTCAGGAAACCACAATAGAGTTCTAAGTGGTAGTACCTATATTATAAATGGATAGAAAGATTTCAGGAAAGAATTCATAGATAGCTTTAGCATCTAGCTCTAGTGAATGTATAGCCCCACTAGGTTTACTGTCTATGCTGGTTTATGATGCGCATTCAGTGGGACGAAGAAATACATAGGAGTTTACTGATAAACACCTCTGGGGGCTTCTGTGATGGTCCTTCCAGGGACAATTAGGCCATAAGGACTCTGACGTAATCAATGGATTAATCCCTTAATGGATTCATAATAGGCATCATTGGAAGGGGGTGAAAGGTAAGAGGAAGAGTCTAGTTGGGGGAAGTAGGCTTCTGGGAGTGTGGCCTTGGAGCTATATCCTGCCCTAGCCTCTTCTGTATCTCTTTTTCCTCGGCTCCTGTCTGAAGTAAAGAGAAGAATTTCCTCTACCACATGCTTCCACAACCATGGGGTCTTGCCCAAGTGCATGGGGCTATAAGCAACCATGGCCTGCACCTTCATAATGTAAGCCAAAATAAATTCTTCCTCCCTTAAGCTTTTGCTGTGACACATGTTGGAAGGGGCAACACAAAAGTAGGCAATAATACAAGAATGTGGATGCTGGGAGTTTGGACACCTACTTTGGTACTCCAGAGTCTCTCAAGACTCAGCTCTATGGGACACAAAGAGCCCTGTAAAAGAGGGACAGCACACACCACCACTGTGCACAGTCCTGTCTTGTTTTAGATACACATCCTCACCCTGGTCTACATTGCATGCTGAGGCTGTCTTCATGTGCAAGAGAAAAACCCAGCTAGCTGGAGATCTTGAGCCTCCCCTTCGAACTTGCTGCTGTATCCCCGTTACATTTTTATTATTGTTGTTGGGGGGGGAAGTGTTTGTTTTTTGGTTTGTTTTGTGTTTTGTATTTTGTTTCTGTTTAGGAATTATAGTGACAGATACAAATTAAAAATAATATGTTCATATTAGGCTGTGCACTACTCTAAGTTATTCTATGTTATGTGAAATACTGTGTATTCAGGCTGTGCTTTGCCCTGGGTGGCTACATTTTACAAACAACTTTTTTTGTTGTTGTTTGTTTGTTTTGTTTTTTGAGGTAGGGTCTTTAACCCAGGCAGAACTGGAATTTACTATGTAGTCTCAGACTGGCCTTGAACTCACACTGATCTTCCTACATCTGCTCCCTGAGTGCTGGGATTAAAGTGCACCACCACACCCAACTCAAGCAACATTTGACTCCATTTTGAACGCAAATGCAGAAGCATGCTGACTCTGAGCCCAGATACACGTGTAAACAGCAGCACCTGTCCAGCATCACCCCTTAGGCATAGACTGATAAAATGAATGAACAAGTGTATTCCTAAAAGTAAAAAAGATGCCACCCTCTAAATTTATTAAAATAAATTGGAGATTTATAAGTACATGGACATATTAAAATCTTATCAGATAAATAAGAGCTTATCAAACATACTGACTGAACCAGAAATTGGTTACATCCCACATTGAGCTGTTGATCAAAGAGAGCTATGAGGTCCCCAAAATAAGACAGGCTTCTGTTAAAGCATTTGATTAGCCATCTGAGGTAAAAGGTTAGACTCTATTGCTGAAGACACCACATGTTGTGGACACAGAACATCGAGAGATCTGGCTGGAATCTGGAAGGAAGCCAGTTCCCAGATGGTTAACCTGTACAGTGCTGGAAAGTGCTACATCAGCTGCTGGGGGAACATGGCCAACAACCTTGTGTGCTAGCAGGGGACACTGCTATACAAAAGCAACCAGCCTGACAAGATGGACACACCTGTGCAATAGTGGCACCCAGCCTAGGTGGGTAACCAGTGGCTCTGTCATTGACTAAGAGATTCATTCAGTGGAAAGGAACCCCTAGCTGGAATTGGGAACTGAGTCAGAGTCCTATGGAGACCAGGATCATGGACTCCAATGAGAAGCCCCACTAGTCTTTAGCTGAAAGAGAAGCTACACCCATCAAAACCTCTTAATTAACAATGCTTATCCCATTGAACCTATGCTGACCTCATTCTCCATTGGAGAATCTATTTTTCTTTTTCAGAGGGCAGCAACAACCAAGGAGATAAACCACCCCTCACACATAAGCCAGGGCCCAGGTGAAACCACAGAGGAATTGGTCAGATGAGCAGGAGTGTTACTTCAATGGCAAGCCTGCCAACCACTGCCAAGTTCATAAAGATATACACTGAGGATACTCAAAACATACCAAAGCAAAAATCCAGAAGATGTTGAGAGCACAACACTAAAGTAGACTTAAAACACACCCACCATGACTCAGGGAATTTTGCAGAAGGTGGGGAGACCACAAGAGCCACAGAGTATAAGGGAATGTCCAGAGGCACTGCACCCCCCCACCACCACCCTTTACTATGACTGACTGATTCTGTCACGTCACATAACCTATAACCCCAGGGGTAATACCAGCAATCCCACTGAGTAGGGCCTCCAGGAAAATGGGGGCAGGAAGGAGGGAAATGATGGTACTAACACATAATATGTCTATACAAAGTTTCTACTTAATAAAAAAATAAATAAAGTGAAAATAAAAATGGGGGAAAAACACATAGTGACTGAGGAACAGATGTAAAGCTCAACTGGACCCATAAAGAGGAAGACACCTAATACTGCCTGGTGACAACCCCACCCGCTTCATCTGACTACCCAGTCTGTGCATCAAGGGACCAGTGGGGACTACTTAGCTTGGTCCCCACAGTTGGCATAGCCTACTTCCTGTTAGTCCATCTAGATCTGCCATCCATTCTTCCACTGGTTTGTCCACCTGGCTCTGGTCCTACACTTCATCTCGGAGTCCTCCATGGTCCTACACTTCACTTCTGTACCTTGACTCAAACCCAAGGCTCTTCTCAGCTCTGACCTTGCAGCTCCCCAACAGACCTCCAATGAGGTTATCTCCCAATAGAGACTCTTTTATTTTCAAAAAGTGCTTTTTTTTTTTTTTTTTTTTTTTTTTTTTTTTTGAGGCAGGGTCTGGCTCTAGCCCAGGATGACCTTGAATTCACTATGTAGTCTCAGGCTGACCTTGAACTCACAGCAATCCTCCTACCTCAGCCTTCTTTCAGCCTTCTTTGTGCTGAGATTAAAGGCTTGTGCCACCATGCCTGGCAAAAAAGGGGGCTTTTTAGGGCTGGGAAGGATGGCTTAGTGGTTAAGGCATTTGCCTGCAAAGCCAAAGGACCCAGGTTCGATTCCCCAGGACCCACATTAGCTAGATGCACAAGGGGGCCACACTTCTGGAGTTTGTTTGCCATGGCTGGAAGCTCTGGCACACCCATTCTCCCCCCCCCCTTCTCTATCAAATAAATAAATAAATAAATAAATTTTTAAAGGCTTTTTATTGATAATTTTTATACATGTATATAATGTATTTTGATCACAGTTCCCTCCCATATCCTTATTTTGTCCCTATTCTACCATCCCCCTTCCAATGAACCCCTTCTTCTTTTCAACTGACTCTTCTTCTACCTTGATGCCTGTTTCTCCGCTCTCCTCCATCATCCATGTCATAATGGTGAAGGGCCCAGTACTGTGCAGGTCTTGTGTAGGAAATCTCAGCCACTGTGAGGTCATGGAGACAATGGCCACTTCATGTCCTGCAGTTGTGTTCAAATCACTTTTCCCCTTCCTCGGGATCTTAGATTCTTTCTGTCCTCTATTACACAATGTTCCTTGAGCCCCAGAAGGCATGACAGAGATATCTCATTTAGTGCTCAGCACTCAACAGTCACTTCTCAGCACATTGATGCATTTTGAATCTCCTCATCAGTCATCGCCATCTGCAAAAGGAAGCCTCTCTGAAAAAAGGTGAGAGCAGAACTAAACTACGGCTACAAACATAAATATTTAGAGAGCAGGTTGATATGTACAACAGATGCATTTACGCAAACAAAATTAGGAGCTTCCCTTGTAGGGCTTATGACCATTTCCAGCCATGGGCTTTTGACTATGATGAGGTTTTCAGTATCAGGCAGAGTTCTTCCCATGGTGTGGGCCTCATATCCAATCAGAGAGAAGTTGGTTACTCCCATAACAGTTATAGCAGTAGTGAGCATATCTTGTAGTGAGCATATCTTGTACTAGTGAGCATATCTTGTTGGCCTGGTCAGTTGTGTAGCACACAGGATGGATCCACCTATGGATAAGACTGTTGGCGAGTCCCCCAGCCCACAAGTCTATGTAGCACTTTCCTGCACTATAACAGCTATCCAGCAGGGAGAGGCCTTCCAGCTCAATTCCAACTTGATTTCTCAGTGTCTTTTACAACCCAAGTATGTGGTGTCTTCAGCAATAAGATCTTACCATCTAGTTCTGGTGGGCAACCAAGAATATTGGAAATAATCTGTATTATTTGGGGGCCTCCCCGATAAGTCACTGGGGGGTATCCCAGCCTGATACTGGGTTTTCCTATAATAACCTATGGCTTCTGAGAGTAATATTCTCCACCCCACAGGGTACTTCTGCTCAAACTCTCTCATGCTTTTTTTTTAATTTGGTTTGTCAAGGTAGGGTCTCACTCTAGCCCAGACTGACCTGGAATTCACTATGTAGTCTCAGGGTAGCCTCAAATGCATGGCAGTCCTTCTACCTTTGCCTCCCTAGTTCTGGGATTATAGGTGTGCACCACCATGACTACCTGCTCTCTCATTTTTAAAAATATTTTATTTACTTATTTAATTTTTTATAATTTTTTCATTTATTTATTTGAGAGAGCATGCAAGAGAAACAGGCAGACAGAGAGAGAGAGAAAGAGAGAAAATAGGCATGCCAGGCCTCCAGCCACTGCAAACAAACTCCAGACGCATACATCACCTTGAGCATCTGGCTTATGTGGGTCCTGGAGAATTGAACCAAAGTCCTTTGGCTTTGCAGGCAAATGTCTTAACCACTAAGCCATCTCTCCAGCCCTTTATTTACTTATTTATGAGAGAGAGCAAAACGGTTGAACTAGGGTATCTAGCCACTTCAAACAAACTCCAAATACATGCACCAACATGAGCATCTGGCTTATGTGGGGCTCTGGGGAATTGAACCTAGGTCCTTAGCCTTCACAGGCAAGCACCTTAGCCACTAAGCCATCTCTCCAGCCCAACACTCTCTCATTCTTTAAATTATATTTTTAATTAGCTCACAAAAAGCAACAAAGTAGATTTCCCTGTGGCTTTTTCTCTTTTTTTTTTCCCATTTTATTTATTTTTATTTTTTTTTATTGACAACTTCTATACTTTCATACAAAAAAATGTATATTTTCCTCCCCTGCCCCATACCCCTTTAGAACTCCAATATCCATCATATCCCCTCCCTCTCTCCATTAGTCTCTCTTTTAATTTGATGTCATCATCTTTTTCTTCTATTATGAGGGTCTTGCGAAGGTATTGCTAAGCACTGCAAGGTCATGGATATCGAAGCCAATTTCTGTCTGGATAGTTGCATTGTAAGGAGTCGTACCCTTCCTTTGGCTCTTCCATTCTATCCGCCCCCTCTTCCGCAATGGTCCCTGAGCCTTGGAGAGTGTGACAGAGATGTTTCAGTGCTGGGCACTCCTCTATCCCTTCTTCGCAGCACTATGTTGCCTTTTGGGTCATCCCAGTGGTCATTGCCATCTGAAAAGAGAAGCTTCTCTAACCAGAAGTGAGAGTAGCATTAATATGTGAATATGAACATTAAGTGTAGTGCTTTCAGGGCAGCTTGGTGGGAATAATATATACATTTAGCCAGACAAAAGCAGACTTTATTCCTCTAAGGCTCATGACCTTCCCTGCCATAACTTTTGCTTAGGTTTTTCAGCACCAGGTATGTATTCCCTCCCATAGAGAGGGCCTTCAGTCCAATTATGGAGCAGATGGTTACCCCAAGAGCAGACAAGCCACTATTGCACCCGTTCAGTCATTGGGCCTGTATGGCCAAACTTGAATATTCAGTGTCCACTGTTTTCACTGCTGATGACTTCTGTCTCCCATAGGGCTGCATGCAGTACAGCTTTTTCCAGCTTTCAGTTGGCTGGTCTACAGGGAGAAGGTTTTCTGCTCAGCACCAGCTTGCTTTCTCAGTGACCTTGCATCTCAGGCAAGAGATGTCTTCAGCAATAGGGTCTTACTATCTGTTTCTCAAGGGAAACCAAGGGCTTTGGCAATAGCCTTTAATATTTTGGAGGCTACTGGGACCTCCTTGGCCAACAACTCACTGGAAGGTATCCCATCCCAGGCACTGAAAATTTTCTAGTAATAGTCTTCAGCTTCTAGATGTGCTGTTATTCAAAAAAGTAGGTTTACATAAGTCTTATTCACAATATCTTGAAGTTAGATTGACCCTCCCCCTACCCTTCTTTTATGCATTCTCTTCCCATGGCCTCACTTAGGCCTGTCCCCTCCCTGTAATCAGTTCTTCTACTTACATATGTATAGTACCATACACTTAAGTCATTCTCTCCCCTCCCTTCCTTATAACCTTTTACCAGTTTACTGGTTTCTTGTACCTATTTTTGGTTCCAGTTCACACACAAGTCTATACATTGGTAGCTAGGATCCACATATGAGAGAGAACATGTGACGTTTGGCTTTCTGAGCCTGGGTTACCTCACTTAGTATCATCCTTTCCATATCCATCCATTTCCCTGCAAATTTCATAATTTCATTTTCCTTTACTGCTGAGTAGAACTCCATTGTGTAAATGTACCACATCTTTATTATCCATTCATCTGTGGAGGGACATCTAGGCTGGTTCCATTTCCTAGCTATTGTGAATAGAGCAGCAATAAACATGGTTGTGCAAATATCTCTAAAGTAGTGAGAAGAGTCCTTTTGATATTTGCCTAAGAGTGCTATAGCTGGATCATATGGTAAAGCACTCTTCTCACTATGTATGGCTTTTTCATAATGTCTTTAGTTTGGGTTAACTCTCTTCCAGCTCCCTCCTCTCCTATACCTCCTCCCCTGACCCCTAGTATTTCTGACCCTCTACTTACATATCTACTACCACTCTTCTAAACACTGTCCCTTTATTCCCCTCATAGCTCCTTTCTAGCTTCCTGGCCTCTACTGGCTCTTTCTCCAGCTTACATACAAATATAAAAATTCAAACATATGATCCACATATGAAAAAGAACATGTGGTGTTCCAACAGCAATTCTTTTTGCATTCACATCAGAGTCTCCATCTTCTGCCTTAATTAGGCCTCTTTGAAACTACTTGGACTCTGCTATTTGTAGCCATTCTGTAACCTACATACACGTGTGTGCATACGCGCATGCACACACATACACTATGTGTGATGTGCAATATGTGATATAAGAATTAATATTAGTAGCTATGGTTGGAATAAAAGAGCCTGTATTTGCCTCAGGAAGTTATCAAGAGAATCAGAACTATTTGGCAAATTGCTGCCAACGAAACTACCATACCTTGGAAATTTATTATTATTCAGTGAATTTTGACTGTGGAATGAAGCAAACATGTTTAGCTATGATTCTGACATAGTATGTTTATAATAAAAAGATTGAACCTTCTTGTAGGAAATGAGAAGAAACCTCTTTCTTCTCAATTTTCCTAAAGCATTTGCTTTAGAAAACTTGGAGTTCTTTCCTCTGTCTCTTTCAAATGTATAAAAAAATCTTTTTAGAATTTAAATAAGCATCTTGCCAGCTATATGACCCAAACGTACTCTTCTGAAGAAGCTGGGAGCCTATTCTGTGTATGTAAATATTAGAGAGAAAGTAACCCACCCCCAGGTTTCTGTAGGAAGTGGAAGCTGATTCCAGTAGGCACCTGGCTCCAAGTGGTAAAGCGCCCTCTTGTCATAAAGGTAGAAACTTATCTTTCCTTTCTATAAAATCAATTGACATAGATGGTGACCCATTTACCAGGTAAACGAAGGACAAGCTATGTGTAACAAAGTGTTGCTATCACATCCCCTTACTTGAGGACCAGTGAATATTTATCTTGTGAACGTGCACACACAGGTGACATCTGTGTGGCTATACAAAAGACTAAGATGTGGGTCTGAAAGCTCAGTTGATTGCATATATTAGATAATAATATGGTTTTCTGTCTCCAGTACCTTTGTACCTTTGTGGATTAGGAGAAGACTTATGTTTAATTTTATTTCCCCAGTGGGGAAAACCAAGCTCAACTCCCTCTTCTCCCAGACATGAAGTGCTACTGTCAAATCATGACCTTCAAGCACAGTCTACAAGAACTTACTAGTTGCTATAGTTCAGGTAAGTGTTCCCCAAAAGCCCATGTGCTTAAATCTTGGTTATCTGCCTTTGGAAAGAAGCTAGGTGGCTGAGGGCATGCCTTTATCAGGACAATTAGAACTGGCCTCCCCCTCTTCACTTTGGGTGCTGAGCGCCATGAGATGAACAGGTTCCCTGCACCATGCACCACCATTATGATGCTGTGTATATCCAAAGGCCCAAAGTAACCTCTGAAACCACAGGTCAAAACAAGCCTTTTCTTCTTTTAAATTGACCATCTCTGATCATTTGAAACCATGGCAGAAAGCTGATGAACACATTAGTGTCCCCATAGCTTTAGACCCTATGGAGCAAGCACGACAGCTGTCAGACCATTTGGAGCTACTGTGGCCTTTCAATCTTGGTTAGCAGCCACCTGGCCTTACGGCTGAAGCCTCATTCTCTGGAACCTAGGATGGCTTAATGGAGGACATGTGCAGTCCCATGACCACTGAATGCTTTGTGTCCCCATCATGTGTGAATGAACCTAAGGCCAACCAGTGAAGGAAGGGAGGCCTCAGGGAGTCAGGGCTGGGAGGGTGACCAGAAGCCCACCTCAAGACAGGCCACCAAGAGTCTTGGCAATTTCCCCTCTGGAAACTTTTCTTTCCAGTGTGTTTCATTTAAAATTCTTCTCAGCATATTGGTTATCCTGCCTTCTACAAGGGAACCACAGAACCACTCCCAGCAGCTCAGAGTGGACTTCCAGCTGCCATAAGAGATCTGCAGAATTTCAGCTCTAGCTAAGGCGGGGCCAGGAGGGGAAGGGACATAAAGTCAAGAATTAAACATGCTTTGTCTTCCCAGAACCAAATGCATTTAGAGGATCATTGAAAGTGTGATTGTAAAGAAACTAAGTGGGGGCTTACACAATGCAGGCGGAGACAGGATTTCACACTGATGTGTGGTTAGCACAGGAGAGGACAGACATGTTCCTGCTTCATCCTTGGGTCTGTGTCCTGCCTTGTCCTCTGTCTCCCAGTCCTTAATGGAGGTGGCTGAGCTGGCAACAGGTGGAAGCTCAGCAGCTCAGTGATGATCCTGAAATTTTCCATCACACACCCTGCCCTGCGCACTGTTCAGGCTCCTCGTTGGATGTCAGGAGACCCCACAGCAGATGGGAAGATGAAAGGAGATGTTTCTCCACAGCTAAAGCCATCGGAGGCATCTCTTCTCAATCTGATTCTTACCAGGTCAGGCAGTGCGATTTGCTCTCCTTGTCCATGGTAGAACATCTTCCATGTTGGCATCTCTAGCTACTCTAATACCCTTGGATTCCGCTCACCTGCCTGCACCTTGGGCAAGAGTCTCTCCTGTAGACACTCAGGGTGACTCTACTTCTTGCTATCTCCCTGGTGGGTTGAGAGCATGGGCAGTTCACACACTCAACAATAGGCCTGTGCTTGCCATTAAGATGCTTCCTTGGGCGGGGCATGGTGGCAGAGGCCTACAATCCCAGCACTTGAGAATTAGAGGCAGGAGGACAAGAGTTCAAAGTCATCGTTGGCTACATAGTGAGTTAAAGGCCAACCTGGCTATATGAGAATCTGTCTTTAAAAAATAATTAAAATTATAAAACAAAATAATTTAAGGGCTAGAGATATTGCTCAGTGGTTAAAGTTGCTTTCTAGCAAAGCCTGGTGGCCCAGGTTCAGTTCTCCTGTATCTACATAAAGACAGATGTTCAAGTAACACATGCTTCTGGAGTTCATTTGCAGTGGCAAGAAACCCTGGAATGCCCGTTCTCTCTCTCCTTCCCTCCCCCTCTCTCCAACTCTCACTCTCTCAGTCTGTCTCTCAAATAAACAATTTAAAATAATTTTTTTAATTGTCCAATTGGCATCTTCCCATGAGCCTTTTAACTTTCTAAGCCAATGCTGCATCCCAGGACTGTCTGCAGCAGGGGATGGATGCAGCTGCATCATGACATCAATCCCCTCCCCGATGTGGAACAGCCTCAAGTGCCTTAGGAGGCCATTCTGCTTTGATGATATCACCCCTGGTCAGCCTAGCCCAGCACCTCCTGCCCCCTCCCTGAAAAGATCCTTAGCTAATTCTGCTCTGCTATTGCTAAAGTGCCAATGAGACACTGCCCTTGACCCCACAAGGGCCCTTGAAGTGTGGAAACTAGAAACTCACCAGGTTCATGTGGGGAAGTTCAAAAACAAAAGCCAGCAAACCAGGAGGTAGGAACTTCACAGACATCCTTTCATTCACTAGTATTGCCTCATTAGTGTGCTTTGTGTCCCTCTTTAGAAGTGCGGAGACAGGTGCAGGAATGTCTTGACCAAGGCAATAGCACTGGTAAGGGACGTGGCCCTTCTGTTTTCTCCATGCCAGTTTCTCTCGGTGGGTAGAAGCAGGCTGGCCTTCACTGATTAGTGTGAGGACAAAAGGCAGTGAGCTTGATTTGTGTTAGAAGCTGAACTATTTCAACACAGCAGTTGCCCAACAGTGATGTGCCTGTGAAGAAGTGATGCCAAAACTTCTCTGCCTGGTTGAGTAAGAGTGTGTGGTTGACTCCGTGCAAAACAGAAACACATTATAAAATGGAGATAATAGCCCAAGTGGCCACCATTAATTCCCAGCTCCGGGGGAGAGGTTGTGGCATGGGTCCTGGGAAACCCTGCTGCAGGCTAAATTATTGCATGACTGCTGGCGCAGAGGCCCTTAAATTCCTTCTATACTGAGGTAAGCTCCCCTTTCATCCCTGTGCTAGATAGAGACCCAGAGGCCCTGGTTTCCAGTTTCTAAGCAAATGTTGGCTCCTTTAGGGGGGCTGTAAGTTCAGGCTTGTGGTGAGCAAAGGTAGCAATTCAACCTGTAGCAGATAGCTTCAGGTTCGCTGAGATGAACTGCCAGACCAGACACAGTTACGGAGGAAGGGATATTATTTATTGAAGCTTACAGATCCAGGGAAGTTCCATAATGGCAGGAGAAGCGGCCTGCCTCACAGGACCAGGCAAGAGAGAGAAAAGCCAACCAGGCACACAGCACACAGAGCAAAAACTACAGCCAAAAAGTCACACAGCACACTTCAGGAACTCCTATTGGGCACACTTTGCATATCTTTACAATGGAATCTCAAACCCACCACACCTTAAGACTGGCCCCCAGTGACATTGCCTCTAGCAAGGTGATTGCAGATGCAAACTATAACTAATAAAACACTGAATATATTGGGGGAAATATATTCAAACTACCACACAACCTATCCTAGTGGGACCTGCCACTTCTTCCACTGGGTTCCTTGGACAAGTCACTCAGCCTCTCCATTTCTCATGTCCTCATCTGCCATAGCATTCCTGTCCTCTAAGATACATACCAAGATGCCTAGATCCTCAGAGTGGACCTGAACTACATCAGCAGCATCTCAAGGCACACAAAGCCAATGGTCACAGCATCTGCAGTAGTACATTGATTTTTTTTTTTTTTTGAAATTGATCTCCCCTGAGTTTCCACAATTAGAAACAATGTGCACCCAGTCTTTTTATATAGAGGAAAGGGTTAGAAGCCTTGAGTGGCATTAGATATTAGTCACTCATGGCCTTTTTCTCCATTTGTCAAATGAGAGGCATGGGTGAGATGCCTTGAAAATGACCTTGGCTGGGGGATGTCTCTGCTAAAGACCCCAGACATCCAGCTAATCTGCCTGCGTCACTTAGGCTCCATGCCTCCCTTTGGTCCTGGTTCTACTGATAGCAGATGGCTCACCTGAAGCAGCCTTTTAATGTTTTAGGACCCAAAGTAAGCCTAAAGAAATACAAGAAAATTGAAATAACATAATGATGCACTGTACAGCCCTAGAAAAACAAGAACTAGACAATTCCAAAGCAATAGACATAAAAAATTAAGATCAAAGCAGAAATGAATGAAATAAAAACAAAAAATACTACAAAGAATCCATGAAACAAAGAACTGAGCCTATAAAAAGATAAACAAGATTGACAATCCCTGGCCAAACTAATCAAAAGAAAAAGTGCCCAAATTAATAAAATTACAAGTGCAAAGAGACATGATAACAGATACAAATTAAACTGAGGCTATAATAAGAACATAAAACTTCTATTCCTAATTTCTAAGTAAGTTAGAAAATCAAAAAGAAAAAAGTGAATTTCTAGGGGCTGGAGAGATGGCTTTGTGGTTAAGGGCTTGCCTGTGAAGCCTAAGGACCCTGGTTCAAGGCTCGATGCCCCAAGACCCACGCCAGCCAGATGCACAAGGTAGTGCATGCATCTGGAGTTCATTTGCAGTGGCTGGAGCCCCTGGCATGTCCCTTCTCTCTCTATCTATCTGTCTCTCTCTCTCTCTCTCTCTCTCTCTCTCTGTCACTCTCAAATAAATAAACAACAAAAAATATAAATAAGTTAATTTCTAGATACAAAGGACCTACCTAAGTCAAGATGAGATAAATAATTTAATTTATTTATTTATTTATTTTTGAGAGCAAAGAAAAAAGGAGCAAGACAGAGAAAGAGGATGGGCATGCCAGGACCTTTTTGCCACCACAAACAAACTCCAGAAGCATGTAACACTTTGTGCATCTGGCTTTACAAGAATACTGGGGAACTGAACCCAGGCCATCAGGCTTTACAAGCAAGCATTTTAACTGCTGATCCATCTTCCAGCCCCAAGATAATTAAACAGATCTAAAATAAGCAATGATGTTGAGGCAGCAATAAAAAATAATCTACCAACTAGGGCTGGGAATATGGCTCCATGGATAAAGCACTCACTGCTAAAGCTGGAGTACCCAAGTTTGATTCACAGACCTAATGTGAAAAACCAGAAGATAAGGTGGGATTCTGTAACCCCAGCATGCTGATACTGAGGTGAGATGGGAGAGGAGACAAGAGAATTTTCCAGAAGCTTATGGAGAACCCAGCCAAGAGTAGCAGAGCCAGACGACAGAGAGAGAGAGAAAGAGAAAGAGAGAAATCCTATACCAAATGAGGGGATCAGGCAAGGACTGACCCAAAAGTTGACCTCCAACCTCCACACACATGTTGTGGCAAGCACGCACATGTACTCACATGCACACGTGTGTGCACACACACAAATAATAAAAATTTTTAAGTTTTTAAAATATGCCAACTAAATAAAGCCCAGGTCCAAATGTATTCACTACAGAATTCTACAGACCTTTAAATAAGAACCAAAACCAATACTTTTCAAATTATTCCATAAAATAAAAAGTGAAGGAATGCTTCCAAACCCTTTTTATGAAGCCATTATTACCTCAATACCAAAACCAGGAAAAAGATTGACATAAAATCAATAAAATATATTTTTTAAAAAAAGAAAATCACAGGCCAATCTTCCTGATGAACATATGGACAAAAGTTCTCAATAAAATATTTGCAATCAAACTTAATAGACACATAAAAAGATCATTCATCATGATCAAGTTGGCTCCTTTCCAGAGATAAAGGAATAGTTCAGCATATCCATCTCTCTCTCTCTCTCTCTCTCTCTCTCTCTCTCTCACATAAATGGACTGAAGGTTAGCAAACATGCAATCATCTCAATAGATACAGAAAAGGTCTTTGACAAAATTCAACATCATTTCATGATGAAAACCTGCACAGATTAGGGATGGAGGGAATATATCTCAACATAATAATGGATATATAATGACAGACCTAAAGCCAACATCATATTAAATGGAGAAAAACTCAAAGCATCCCCACTAAGATCAGGAATAAAACAAGAGTGTTCACTTTCTCTTCTCATATTCAACTTAGTGCTTGAAGTCTTAGCTAAAGAACAGTAATATAAAAAGGGAAAGGGGAGGCTGTAGAGATGTCTTAGTGGTGAAGACATTTGCCTGCAAAGACTAAGGATGCAGGTTCAATTGCCCAGTACCTACATAAACCAGATCTACAAAATAGGGAATATGTCTGGAGTTTGTTTGCAGAGGCTGGAGGACCTGACACACTCATTCTCTATATATATATCTGCCTCTTCCACCTCTTCCTTTCTATCTCTCTCCTCTCCCATAAATAAATAAATAAAATACTTTTTAAAAGAAAAGGGGAAAAATAAACTCAAATAGGACAGGATGAAGTTAAAGTATCCGTATTTTCAGATTACAATTCTATAAACAAGAGACTCTAAAGCTTCCAACAGAAAACTCCCAAATCTGATAAATACTTTCAGCAAAGTGGCAAGATACAAAACCAACATACAAAAATCAGTAGCTTTCCTGTATACAGATGACAAACACACTGATAAATACATCAGGGAAATAATCCCATTCACAATAATGTAAAAAATAAAATACCTTAAAATAAAGCTAACTAAGGAAATGAAAGACTTCCAGAATGAAACCTTTAAAACATTGTATAAAGAAACTCAGAAAGACTCTACAATATAGAGAGACATGCCACCATGCTCATGGATGGGAAGAATTAACAGTGTGGAAATGGCTGTCTGACCAAAAGCAATGTACAGATTCAATGCAATCCCAATCAAATTTCCAGCACCAATATTCACAAAATGAAAAAAAAGTAAATTCATATGGAAGTACAGAAGCCCTGAGATGGCCAAAGCAATACTGAGCAAAAGAATACTACTAAAGATATCACCACATCCAATTTTAAGTTGTACTTTAAAGCATAGTAATAAAAACAACATGGCATTGGCTCAAACACAGACACGTAGATCAATGGATTAGAATAGAGAGCCCACATAGCAGTCCACACAACTCTGACACTTGATTTTTGACAAACATGCCAGAAAATACACAATGGAGACAGCATCTTCAACAGGTAGTGTTAGGAAAATGATATGTACATGCAAAAAAGAATAAAGCTAGATCCTCATCTCTCTTCCCACACAAAAATCCACTTCAAGTAGATCAAAGATCTCAACATAGTATCTGAAACTCTGAAACTGCTAAAGGAAAAAGTAGGGAGTACACTGCAAGATATAGGCACAGGTAAGGACTTTCTGAAGCAAACTCTATCCAGTTACTCGGGAAACAAGTCCAACAATTAGAAAGGAGAGCCTCTCAAGTTAAACCACTTAGACAGCAAAGAAAATTGTCAATTGTGTGAAAACACAGCCTACTAAATGATAGAAAACCTTTGCTAGCTATACACCTGACAGGATTAATATTTCGAATATACAAAAAAACTAAACATCAAGAAAACAAACAACTCAATCAAAAATGAACTCTGTAACTGAACAGAAGCTTCTAAAAAACAAATAAGCAAATGGATAAAAAGTATTTTAAAAAGCATTCAATCTGGGCACGGAGACACATGCTTTTGATATCAGCACTGGGGAGGCAGAGGTAGGAGGATTGCTGTGAGTTCAAGGCTACCCTGAGACTACATAGTGAATTCTAGGTCAGTCTGGGCTAGAGCAAGACCCTACCTTGACAAATAAAAACAAAGGCACTCAAAATTCTTAACCATCAAGGAAGTAAAAACAAATCTACTTTGAGATTCTATCTCACCCCAGTCAGAATGGTATGGAGAAAAGAAAACCCTGCTTCACTGTTGGCAGGAATCAAAGCTGGTATAGCCATCATGGAAATCAGTGTGGAGATTTCTCAAAAGTTAAAAGTAGAACTACCCTATGACCCAACTATGCCACTCCTGGGTATGTACCCTAAAGACTCTATATCTTACTGCAAATACTTGCACATCCATGTTCATAGCAATGAACTCTATTCACAATAGCCAGGAAATAGAATCACTCTAGATGCCTGTGATGGCTTATACTGATTGTCAACTTTACTGACTCTAGAACCACATGTGAGGGATTGTGTACATTAGGGTAGTCGCTGTGAGTATCTGTCATTATCTTAATTAGGTTAAATAAGGTGGGAAGACCCACCTTAACTATAGGTGGTACCATTCCATGGGCTGGGATCCTAGTCTATAAAAAGGAGAGAGCTAGCTAAGCACAGCTTTCATCACCATGCTAAATGTGACCAGCTGCCTCAAACTCCCACTGCCATCACTTCCCCAGCATGAGGGACTAAAACCTGAACTATAAGCTGAAATAAGTTTCTTCATTTAAACCAATTTTTGTCAAGCATTTCATTCCAGCAATGAGAAGGTTGACTAATATAATGTTCATCAACTAAAGAACTGATAAATAAAATTTGGAACATACAGCCAATGAAATTTTATTCAAGTTTCAAAGAAAAACAAAATTATGAAATTTGCAATAAAATTGATGGAGCTGAAAACTATTATATTATTATTAAGTGAGGTGATTTTTGCTAAAAATAATCATGTTTTCTTTCATATGCAGATTGTAGCTTCTAATTTTTATATATGTACATTTATGTAGGAATAAATGTGTTCAGAGCACACATAACTATAAAGGAGCCCATGAAAGAGGGAAAAGAGGCTGTAAGGATAGGAGGAAAGGAGTATGATGCATGTGGAGTGAAAATGGAAAGGAGCAAACTGAGAGGGGAAAAGTTAAAGAGGAAGAGGGATAAGGAGATGAGAAAGGGGGGAGGATTAACCAAAACTAATGACTTATGAAAAATAATATATAAATCTGATATTTGGTAAGCTAATTTTAGTAAAACTTAAAATACGATGTGTGAGTCAGGCTAGAGATGAGATGGCTCAGGGGTTAAGGACCCAGTTTTGATTCCCCAGTACCCACATAATGCCAGATACGCAAATTGGCACATGTATCTGGAGTTTGTTTGCAGTAACTAGAGGCCCTGGTGTGACCATTCTCTCTCTCTCTCTTTCTTTTCTCTTCCTTCTTCCCTCTCATAAATAAATAACTAAATATTTTTTAAGAGTGGAAGTACTCTGCATGGTTGGGTAAAGGCTACTTCCAGAAGCCATAGAGTATTAGATGAAAATTTCAGTGCTATATTCATGACTTCACAGTGGTTGATACTATCTACATAAGACCTGCATAATAGAAGAGAAAAAATGATGACATCAAAATAAACCAGGGACTAGTTGGAAAGAAGAAAGGATTCAGTAGAATGGGGGTAGGAGAGGCTAGAAAAAGGAAGGTGGTAGAAGAGGATTATTAATATAGCATATTGTGTGTATGTATAGAGGGTGTGAATAAAAAGTTAAAAAAATAAATATTCTGGGAAAATATCTCATTGCTAGTAGTATGCTATCTCTCTATGCACTATTGCTCAGGAAGGGCCCTGATGCCCCCATAATAATACAGACAATTGCCACTGTTGTTAGTTCTCCACCACAACTAAATGGTAAAATCCTACTGTTGAAGACACCACACATATGTTCATGGGTCTCAGCTTACAGACAATACATCATGGATTTATTGCTTCTATATAAACACATGAGCTAATTCTTTATAATAAATCCCTTTCTAGATATATATAGATGTCAATATGAATATAAACATAAATGGATGGGGGAGAGAGAGAGAGACTCAATATTGGGTCTGTTTCTCTGGAGAACCCTGGCTAACTCACTCGGACCCTTCACAGTTCTCCTTAGGCTCTGTCCAGAGAACTCACAATGCAGGGATGCCTCTCTAGCCCACCTGACAAGCAGTTCTCTCTACTTTCTTGTCCAGTCCACCCTCATCTCCAAATAGATGTCCTCTTCTATCTCTCAGATCAGAAGGCACAAAGCCCAAACTCAGGAGAACTGGTCCAGAAGAAGCCTCCGTAGGTCTAGGAAGCATTTTGGGGTTAATGTGACCCCAGAATTTAGGATCCAACTTACTAGGTGCTGTCTGGAAGGAGGAACACAAGTTTTAGCTGGTCTGACCCTTTCACCTGGCAGACTCCTCATCCTGGGGAAAGGGAGTACCAGGAGAAGACATTCAGAAGCACAAGAGCACTGGGAAGGGCCTTCTAATGTCATAGCTTGAGGCTAGTACTCTGTGGAGTACTCTGGAAAGTAGTCAACTAGAATTCCAAGGAGGAGAGCCACAGAAATTTAAGTCAATTCCATAAGTTATCTCACATATTTTACTATCGATTATCTATAAATCAATTTTCCTACAGTAAATTTTTCAACAAAAGGAGAAATAATGATATTAAGCCCATAAAAGTCTAAGTAAGCATGAAATAAGCATTGATTGCCATCAGAAAAAAATCAAACTCCACACAGGAAATAAAAACGACTGGCATGTACTGTTTTACTTGACTGTTGTTCTGGTGTATGTTGCCATGTGCACACTGGGTACACAGTCCCTAGAATGCATACAACCATGGTAGAGGAAAGAGAATGGGTTGGAGGAAAGGTAGACCTTGGGGAATAAAAGAAAATGAGAATTTTCATCATTCAATAGGAACAAAAAATAATGGACCAACAAACCATTGACTGAACCCTCCAAAACCATGAGCCAAAATAAGTTGATTATCTTAAGTACTTTATTACAGTGATGGAAAGCTGATAGCTTCACTGACAGTATAAGTCATTATTCAGAAATTTGTATAATTAGATACATCCAGATTTATTACCATCTTAAAAAATATCTCCCTGTCATATGGGCAAAACAAGGTGCTTCAATTTTTGTTTGTGACTTTCACTTTAAAATTTTTAGTTATTTGAAATTGATTTTTTTCATATGAAGGAAGAAAGGAGTTTAATACCCTCTCCTCTAACTTCCCTGTTTCCTTCTTCTGATGAATTCCAGCATTATGTAATAGGTAAATCGCAAATCAAACAAGAGAGATGCTATAAGTAGTAGTTAAAAGACAAAATGCCTGGTTTAGGATTGCAGCCCCACCTCTTGCCATCTGAGTGACTTTAGGTAAGTCACTTCTCTGAACTTCACTTATTTATAAAATACAGTCACAATAGGATCTAATTCACAGATATGTTACAATTTAATGAGTTGATATAACTGCACATTATAGTCCCTAAATCACAATTAGAGTGGGATTTATTTATTTATGTATTTATCATGTTGGGGATTGAATCTGGGGCCTCGAGCATGACTCAGCTGCATAGTCTCCTACTGTACTCTCAATCACCTAGTCCATTCCTTGGCAAGCAGGGACATCACTAGGCCCTCCACAGGGACTCTCCTTCAGCCATCACACCTTCCAACAAGTGAACAACCAGGAACCCTGCCCATGCCCCAAGACTCTCGCCTCTGCTTTTCAGACTCCCACCTGATGGGATAAACTCCAGCATGGTCAATGCCTGGCACCCCTCTCCCTGTGTAACACACCAGTCCTGCTACACTTCCAAATTCCCCTTTCTCTCCAAGCCTCCTGTGGTGGCGTGAGTATAAAATGTACTCTGTAAACTCATGTGTTTATGATTAAGCTTCATACTTAATCTTCAACTGATGCAACCTTTGGGAGGTGGAGCATTGCTGGAGAAAATGTGTCACTTGGAGCAAACCTTAGGGTTTATTTGTCCAGCCATAGCCAGCTTACTGTTGGTGTTTCCACCCAGCTGATGTGACAAGATTTAAGGCCTAGTTGTCTGTTGCCATGCTTTTCCCACCATGATGAAATCTTTTCTTCAGACTGTAAGCTGAAATAAAACCTTTTTATTCCATAAGCTTCTTCTGGTCCAATATGTTGTCATAGCAATGAGAAGGTGATGCTAAAGAAAAATCAGTGCCAAGAAGTGGAGTCATTCGTGTGATAAATCTAACCATGTGGCTTATGAGAGAATATGGAAGGATTTGGAACTCTGGGTTAAAGAAGCTTTACAATGCTATAAAAAGAGCTGAATGGGCCATTCTGGGGAGAGTTTGAAAGCCTGAAATAATGCAAAGAACTGTGGACTGTGGAGGTTCAGCTTAGGAGGCTTCATGGGGGAGCAGAAGGACTTTGTTGGTAACTGGGCTAGAGGTAGTTTATGTAATAGTTTTGATATGTTTTATCCATGTTCTGAGACTTTGAGCAAAGTAGAATTTGAAAGTAATGGATGGGTGTGTTTAGCAGAGGAAAATATAGAGCAGAAGGATATGGAAGCTATAACATTTGGCACAAAAAGAAATTAAAGAAAATTAATGGTCTTGAGCCCAGAAACTATAGCCACTTCAGCTGCAATATATTTTTTTAAGATATCACTACCATTGAAGATGGTAGCTGGTACTGCACTGCACAGGGACAATAGGAAGGGTGCTGGTTCTGAATTGCTGATTCTTTTGAAAGAAGGGGCCTGAAGGAAGACTGCTAAAGGAATTTCCTGCTCCTCAAGGTTGGGCTACACCTCCCCCCCAAGATTGACAAATTTGGCAGCCCAACTGGTACTGGCTTTGGAAACATTAAGATGTCAGAAATTGAGGGTCATGTATTATACTTGGGTTCAAGAACCACTTAGGCTATGCAGTAAGAGGCATTGTCAATGTCCCTGCAAAGCCATTATGTGAAGCTGTGAGGATGAGCTGTAGGATGTGGTGGAGAATCTAGGATTTTGGAGATGCTAGGACTATAGAATGACTGCCAAGGAAAGCAACTGACTCAGAGCAGATTTCACCCAAGAAGCAAACAGCACAGTTGGAGGGATAGAGTTTTCTAAGCTTTTGGGAGTTCAGAGGATTTAATCATAAGTCCCAGGTATCAGACATGGAGCTTCAGGATTTGATATTTGCTCTGATGGTTTCAATCTTGCATTGATCAAATCTTTTCTTGCTGTGCCCCCATTTCTCCATTTTCTTTTTGGAATGGAAATATTTGTTCTGTTCAATTATATGTTACTTGTTTTGTTATTACAAGGAATACAATTGAGAGACCTTCTTGAGTCTCAGACAAAACTTGAGACTTTTGAACAATGTTGGAATTGATAAAGACTAAAGTAGGACTGAATGGTGAAGTCTCCTTCCTGTTGAATAGGTGTCATGATGTTGGAAACAGCTATGCAGCCTTTTGGGGGAGAAAAGTGATCAATGGTCTTAACCAGAAATAAACTCTGCTTTATGTCTGGTCAGCCAGGCCAAATGTGCCAACAGGTGCAGTGGTGGCATGTCTTTTATTGTGGAAACCAGCTGCTCTCTGGTTGGATTTGAGGCCTGTTCCATTGGAGGGTATTCATGTGTGGTACTGAAAACTCATTCAAAAGCCTTTGGCTAGGCAGGTTATAAGCCTGAGGGGAGAAACTATTACTGTTGTCTGGTTAAGTGGATATATTATGTCCACCAAACTGCCCTCTAAATACTTATTTTTATGCCCATATATTAACATTACTCTTACTTTTAATTAGAGAAGCTTCTCTTTTCAGATGGTGGTCACCACTGAGGTGACTAAAAACTCATCACAGTGCTAAGAAGTGACAATGGAGTATTCAGCACTAAGGGAGACATCTCTATTATACCCTCCAAAGCTTTTTCAGGGACCATTGCAGAAGAGGTGGCAGGAAGAATGTAAGGGTGAAAGAAGGGCAGGAAGACTTTGCAGTGCTGTCTTTCAGGCACAAAGCGGTTATGGCATTCATGACCTCACAGCGGCTGACACTACCCACATGAGACCTGCACAACAGGAGGGGGATGATGACATCACAGTGTAAGACGGAAAGAATAAGGGACTCAGTGAGGGAGAGGCTAGGGCGAGGGGGACAAAGGAGTGTGGTACAAGAGGATTATGGCCATGGTATATCATGTATATGTATGGAGTTTTTTGAAAAAGAATATATATCTTAAATAATGAGGATATAGATATATTTAAAGGATGATATGATTGCACTAGACAAATGTGTGTGGGTTGCTTTCAATAAATAAAATCTTGATATGTGCAGATATATTTTTTAAAAGTTGGACTGAGAGTATTTTGCCTGATGAGATTGGATTAGTCGATGGAGGCCATGGGCAGAATGTGGTGGTTTTAGTTAAACTGTCTCCTGTGGCCTCATACATAATCTTCTACTGATGGAGCCTTTGGGAGGCAGAACCTTGAATGAGAAGGAGTGTCACTGGGGGCAGACCCTGGGGTTTAATGCTACAGTCCCACTCTGTGTTCATCGTGAGCTTTCTTATACTGATTCCTTCCAGTTGATGTGACAAACTTTGGTGCCCATCTGTCTGTTCTTCCCATGCTTTCCCTGCCATGACAAAACCTGCCCTCTAGACTGTAAGCAGAAATAAAACCTTTCCTTCCATAAGCCACCTTTGGTTGCATGTTTTCTACCAGCAACAAGAAGACTTGTTGCTTCCTCCTCAGCTCTTCTTGGACAGGCAGGGATAGGGTGGTGAGCCACCTGAAACATTGTATCTTGACACCTGTCTTCTTTTTTTCCTTTTTTCTTTTGGAGAGAGACAGACAGAGAGAGAGAGGAAGACAGAGATGGGTGCACCAGCAGCCTCTCAGCTGCTGCAAACGAAATCCAGATGCATGTGACCCCTTGTGGTCAAGTGCGGCATTGCACCCTTGCCTCACTTTGCATCTGGCTAAACATGGGACCTGGAGATTGGAACCGCTGGAGATTGGAACCGGCATTCTTAGGCTTAGGAAGCAGGTACCTTAACCACTAAGCCATCTCTCCAGCCCAACACCTGTCTTCTTTACACTCACTGCTTTGGTTGTGTGAGGTATGTGTGCACTGGCACGCAGACTCTCTGGTGCAGACTCTCTGAACAGTTCTGCAGTGCTGGTAGACAGTACGAAAAGATGAATTGAAGGGAATGAGGTTAGGAATGAACCAAACGTGGCAGTTATAAATATTTATATATTCATTAGAGTAAAGTAGCAATGCTAGGGTGGGGTGAACACAAGTTGTCCCTTAAGGACCTCATGTTCCCAGGTGGAGAAGCCCATGCCTACTCTAGAAACAGCACTACCACCTACTCCTCACCTCCACAGAGTGGGTGCCTATGAGTGCACTTAAATAATTGAACATCAAACTAGACATTTATAGCATCCAGCGGAAATCACTGGTGATGTCCCATGGGAAAAAATAAGCTGGAGTCTTGATTGAGGCTCCTGAGAGAACATCTTCTCAGGTGAAGCTTCCAATCAGTTGTTCCCAGGACAGGGATTTTTATCTCATGGGTTAAACAATAGTGAGCCAGTCTGTTCAAGTCTTAAAATACATCTTAAGATTTAGGGGAGCTACCAGTTAGTCTGGAAAATGTATTACCTTCTAGCTATTCTCAAAGTACAGTGTTTTAAATACTTAGCTGGGCACTTTTTTATTATTTCTCTTTGTCACAGGCCAAGACTCCTGCCTGCCTTAGGATTAAGGGCCTCAGAGGATGCATGAGATACTTGAATCTGAGACAAGGGGTCAACTTGACAGGATCTAGAAATACCATGGAAATAAACCATAGCTGGCACAGGAGGACATCTGAGCCCTTGCTTCTATGGGGGAAAGTCAACAGGCCCAATCTGGAAGTGTCTTCTGAGTGGCCCCAGCTGCTTCTAATAAAGATGGCAACAGTTGGTTTTCTCAGAGGACTGCTCACACAACACTAGTCAAAGTTTCCCCCTCAACAGTTGTTTGCTGCTCCCATAACATTGGAGGGTTGGTCATGTGACCTGTTAACTTTCAGCTTTCCAGACTTGACCTCATGAGTATCCTGAGCCTCCCTCTTCCCTCAAGGAAGGAACATTTCAATGGAGAGGAATTTGCTATACAGCAATAGCACTGTCATTGTATTAGGTAGAAGTAATTTAGAGCTGTTTTAAAGGGTTTAGGAAGGTGTGTGTAGGTAATATGCATACTCAGATTCTGATACACACAGTCTGATCCTAGAATCAATCTTTTTTAGATGCTAATGTAACTCTATTCTAGCCAACATGCTAGATAAATATATGGGAGGGGAATATTACACACTCAGAAAACAACCTAAATATCCAATAGAGTGAAGTGAATAGGTAGATGGAAATAAGGATGAGCAGGACTCTGTACACCAGAATGGAGGAATCTTACAAATAAAAAAGCAGGGAAAATAAATGCACATTGTATAATTTCATTTATATAAAGTTGGATATAAAGGCAAAACTGACCTGCAATGGTAGGAAGAGGACAGCATTCTCTGGGCATAGAAATCATGACTAGAAGGGATGCAAGAGGACTTCTCAGGGGCTAGAAAACTCATTCCTGACTCTTATGGGTTACCTGGATGTATGCTGTTTCTATAGAACATAGCACTTTTACATATATATGCTGTACTTCAGCAGTGCTATGTGTAATGTGTGGGAGCAGGCTAGGATGTGGTTCAGTGCTTAGTATGCACAATGCCCTGGGTTCCATCTGTGGCACCAAAAGGAAAAGTATAGAACAATTTAGTAAGAACATCACAATAGTCTTTCTGGAACAAATGGCATAGTCCCATTTTCCCTGCCCCTTCTATTACTGGGATCTCACTGTACACTCCCTTAACTCCCCAGTCCTTATGGTCTCCATTGAAAGATTTCAGATGAGATATACAGACAATGATGGAGAAGATGGAGTTTATCATAGAAAAACATGCGGAGGGATAGAGAGATTACTTGGCAGTTAAGAGCACTTCCTGTGCAAGCATGAGGAGCCGAGGAAGCCTGAGACCATTTGAGCTCGCTTCTCAGAACCCCACATAATACCTGGTATTGCTACACATGTCTATAACCCAAGTCCTGTGTGAAGCAGGGACCAGAGAATCACTGGGGCTCGTGAAACTGTTCATATGTGTGCATGCATGTACAGGCATGCATTCATGTGTGCACATGCACATATGAGTAGGCTCATGTGTGGAGGCCAGAGTTCTGACACTGGGGAATCTTTTTTTTTTTTTTAAGTATTTTAGGGGCTGGAGAAATGGCTTAGTGGTTAAGGCTTTTGCCTGCGAAGCCAAAGGATCCCGGTTCAATTCTCCAGGATCCACGTAAGCTAGATGCACAAGGGGCACATGCATCTGGAGTTCGTTTGCAGTGGCTAGAGGCCCTGGAGTGCCCATTCTTTCTGTCTGCCTCTCTTCTCTCTCTCTCTCTCTCTCTGTCTCTGCTTGCAAATAAATAAATAAATAAAATTTTTAAAAGTATTTTATTTTTATTTGTTTATTTGAAAGAGAGAGAGGGAGGGAGATACATAAATAGGCAGGTAGAGAGAGGGAGAGAGAATGGGCACACCAGGGCCTCCAGCCACTACAAACGAACTCCAGATGTGTGCGCTCCCTTGTGCATCTGGCTTACGTGGGTCCTGGAGAGTCGAACGTGGGTCCTTTGGCTTTGCAGGCAAGTGGCTTAACCGCTAAACCATCTCTCCAGCCCAACACTGGGGAATCTTACTTGATCACTCTCCAGCTTCTTCATTGAGGCAGGGTCTCTCACTGAACCTGGAGCTCAAAAAGTTGGCTAATACTGTTGCCAGTGAGCCAAGGAAGTCCCTGTCTCCACCTCCCCAGTGCTGGCATTACAGGCATGCACTATCACACCCAGAATTTATCAGTGTTCTGGGAATCTGAACTCAGGTCCTCATTCTTGTACAGAAAGAACTTTACTCCCTGAGTCATCTTCCCAGCTCCAAATTGGAATTTTTAATTCTTTTATTTCAGTACTTCTGGCTAAAGATGGCAAATGTTTTATAAAACAAACAAAAAAAGAAAACATCATTCCAAATTCACACGTATGTTTCACCTGCAAAATACACAACCAGCCAGGTCAGATGAGCCCACCTGTGCAACAGTGGCATGATTGCTATGGGGGTGTGATGGTTAAGTTTCTGTCAACTTGACCTGTTTAAGAATCCACAGACATTCCTTATATGTGGGTCTCTGAGGTTGCTTCTAAAGAAGGATTAACTAAAGGAGGACTCCTTCCCCAGGGTGAGCCAAACACTCCTCTGTCACTTCTTCTCAGCATTGTGTTGCCATTTGGGTTACCCCAGTGATCACCACTATCTGAAAAGAGAAGTTTCTCTAACCAAAAGTGAGAGTAGCATTAATATATGAATATAACGTTAAGTATAGTGCTTACAGTGAAGTTTGGTGAGCATAATATATGCATTTAGCCAGACAAGCGCAGGCTTTAAACCCCTAAGGCTTATGAACTCCCCTGCCATAGGTTTTTTGATTAGGTTTTCAGTACCAGACATGTATTTCTCTCCCACAGAAACAGGCCTCCAGTCCAACTAGAGAGCAGTTGGTTTCCCCAGAGCAGACATGCCACTATTGCCCCCATTCAGTCATTTGGCCTGTCTGGCCAAACTTGAGTCTTACAGTGTCCACTGTTTTCACTACTGATGACTTCTGTCTCCCATAGGGCTGCATGCAGTGCAGTTTTTTCCAGCTTTCAGTCAGATGGTTTACAGGGAGAAGGTTTTCGGCTCAGCCCCAGCTTGATTTCTCAGTGACCTTGCCTCACAAGCATGTAGAGTCTTCAGCAATAGGGTCTTACCATCTGTTTCTGGTGGGAAACCAAGGGCCTTGGCAATAGCCTATAATGTTTTGGAGGCAATAGGAGCCTCCTTGGCCAGCAACTCATTGGAAGGTATTCATCCCTGGCACTAAAAATTTTCTAGTTAACAATCTATGGCCTCTGGATGTGCCCTTATCCAAAAAAGTAGGCTTTCATATGTCTTATTCAGAATATCTTGAATTTTGATTGACCCACTCCCCACCCTTCTATGACTCAGTCTCTTCCCCTGGCCTCGCCTAGGCCATTCCACTCCCTGTAATCTGTTCTTCTGCTTACATTTATATAATAAAACCCCCATAAGTCCTTCCCTCTCCTCCCTCCCTTATAGCCTTTTTTTAGCTTACTAGCCTCTCTACTGATTTTCAGTTCCAGCTCACACACAAGTCTAAACATTTGTAGCTAGGATCCACATATGAGACAGAACATATGATGTTTGGCTTTCTGGGCCTGGGTTGCCTCATTTAGTATAATCCCTTCCAGATGCATCCATGTCCCTGCAAATTTCATAATTTCATTTTTCTTTACTGCTGAATAGAACTACATTGTGTAAATGAATCACATCTTTATTATCCATTCATCTGTGGAGGGACATCTAGGCTGGTTCCATTTCCCAGCTATTGTGAATAGAGCAGCAATAAACATGGTCGTGCAGGTATCTCTAAGGTAGTGAGAAGAGCCATTCAGATATATGCCTAGGAGTGCTATAGCTGGGTCATATGGTAAATCTATTTTTAGCTCTCTCAAGAACCTCCACACTGATTTCCACAATGGCTGTACAAGACTACATTCCCACCAACAGTGTAGAAGGATGCAGGTCTTTTTGCATCTTCACTAACATTTATTGCCATTTGTTTTCTGGATGATAGCCATTCTCACAGGAGTGTGACGGAATCTCAATGTAGTTTTAATTTGCATTTCCCTGATGGCTAAGGATGTAGAAGACAGTTTGAGATGTTTATATGCCATCTGTATTTCTTCTTTTGAGAATTCTGTATTTAGTTTCATAGCCCATTTTTTAATTGGATTGTTTGGTTTCTTATTGTTTTGTTTTTTTGAGTTCATTGTATATTCTGGGTATTAATCCTCTGTCAGATGTATAGCTAGCAAAGATTTTCTCCCATTCTGTAGTTTGCCTCTTTGCTCTATTTACAGTGTCCTTTGTTGTACAAAAGCTTTGTAATTTCATGAGATCCCAGTGGTTGATTAGTGGTTTTATTTCCTGAGCAATTGGGGTTGTATTCAGAAAGTCATTGCCTATGCCAATATGTTGAAGGGTTTCCCCTACCTTTTCCTCTAGCAGTTTCAGAGTTTCAGGTCTGACATTAAGGTCCCTGGTCCACTTGGACTTGATTCTTGTGCATGGAGAAAGACAAGATCTATTTTCATTCTTCTACATATAGATATCCAACTTTATAGCACCACTTGTTGATGTGGCTCTCTTTTCTCCAGTGTTTTTTGTTTGTTTGTTTTTTGGGTTTTTGTTGTTGTTGTTGTTGTTGTTTTGGGGAGTTTGCATTTTTGGCAAAAATCAGCTGGCTGTAGCTACCTGGATTAACATCTGGGTCCTCTATTCTGTTCCATTGATTTACATGTCTGTCTTTGTGCCAGTACCATGCTGTTTTTATTATTATGGATTTGTAATATCGCTTATAATTGGGTATGGTGATACTACCAACCTTATTTTTGTTGCTCAAAATTGTTTTGGCTATTCAAGGATTTTTTTTTGCTTCCAAATGAATTTTAGGATTGTTCTTTTCTATTTCCATGAATAATGTCATTGGAATTTTAATGGGGACTGCATTAAATGTGTAGATTGCTTTTGGTAAGATTGACATTTTCACAATATTGGTTTTTTCAATCCAAGAACATGGGTTGTCTTTCCATTTCCTAGTGTCTTTTGCAATTTCTCTCTTGAGTGTTTTAAAGTTTTCATTGTAGAAATATTTCACTTCCTTGGTAAGTTTTATTCCAAGGTACTTTTTTTTTTTTTTTTTGAGGCAATTGTCAATGGGAGAGATTCCCTGCTTTCATCCTCTGCATGTTTGCTGTTAGTGTATAGAAAAGCTACTAATTTGTATGTGTTTATTTTTTATCTTGCTGCATGGCTAAAAGTTTATCAGCTCTAACAGTTTGCTGGTAGAGTCTTTAGGGTCCTTTATGTAAAGAATCATATCATCTGCAAATAATGATAATTTGATCTCTTCCCTTCCAATTTGTAACCCTTTTATGAATGCCTCTTGCCTTATTGCTATAGCCAAGACTTCCAGTACTATATTAAATAAAAATAGGGATAGTGAACACCCTTCTCTTTATCCTGAATCTAGTGGGAAAGCTTCAAGTTTGTCCCCATTTAGTATTATGTAGGCTGTAGGTTTATCATAAATAGCCTTAATTATGTTGAGATATGTTCCTTCTTTTCCCAGTTTCTGTGGGTCTTTTACCATGAAGGGATGTTGGATTTTGTTGAATGCCTTTTCTGCATCTATTGAGATGATCATGTGATTTATGTGTTACATTTATCAATTTCCATACGTTGAACCATCCCTGCATCACTGAGATAAAGCCTACTTGGTCAGGGTGGATCTTTCTGATATATTTTGTATTGTTTGCCAATATTTTGTTTAGAATTTTTGTTCATGAGGAATATTGGTCTGTAATTTTTTTTTTTTGTCTGGTTTTGGTATCAGGGTGATGCTGGCTTCATAGAAGGAGTTTGGTAGGATTCCTTCTGTTGCAGTCAGGTTCGCATTGCTGGCAGAAATCACCCGACTAAGAGCAGCTTGTGGGAAAAAAGAGGTTTATTTTGGCTTACAGGCTCGAGGGAAGCTCCATGATGGCAGGAAAACGATGGCATGAGCAGAGGGTGGACATCACTCTCTGGTCAACATAAGGTGGACAACAGCAACAGGAGAGTGTGCCAAACACTGGAAAGGGGAAGCTGGCTATAACACCCATAAGCCCGCCCCCAACAATTCTCTGCCTCCAGGAGGTGTTAATTCCCAAGTTGCCATCAGCTGGGAACCTAGCATTCAGAACACTTGAAGTTTATGGGGGACACCTGAATCAAACCACCACATTCCGCCCCTGGCCCCCATAAACTGATAACCATACATGATGTAAAATGCAATGCATTCATGCAAATTTAAAAGTCCCCATAGTTTTTATCAATTCCAATGCTGTTCATACATCCCCATAATCCAAGGTCTTTTAACTGAGCCATAATACCAAAAATAATCCCCCCCAAAAACCCATAATGGCACAGAATAAAACATTCACACTGCAAAGGATGGCATTGGGCAAAACAAAGAAATACTTAACCAATACAAGATTTTAAACAACCAGGGCAAACGTCAAACTCTGTAATTCCAATCCAACAACTACTTAGTGACAAATCTCCAAGTCCAATACTTCTGAGCAGCAACAAGTCTCTGGAGTTCCAATTCCGCCCCTCCAGCTAGGCTACTCACAGTCCTGGAAAACTTCATCCAGGGCCGGCAGCTCTCCTTGGCAGCCATCTCATAATCCCGGCATCTCCACTGGGTCTCCACTGCAACCCACGGTCCATCCTCATGGCCCCATGGGATCTCCATGCAGGCATCCAGCAAACCTGCTTCACACTGCCCATGGCCATTTCCAAAACACAAGACCGCGTTAAAAACTCAATGACCCTCTCTTTCCTGCATTTGTTACACTCCATAATACCAGGTAGGGTGCCAATTTGTTAATCCAGGGGGGAATAAATCAGACTTTGAAGAACAGGACACTCCTTCAGCATTCAGGCCCCTTCAAAAGAGTCTGCATTCTTCCTGTTGCCCCAGTGCAGGTTAGCTGGCCCAATCTCAAAGGTTGTAATCTCTCATTTGCAGCTGAATGGGCAGAGTTCACCCAAAGATTTCATTTTTTCTGTGCCATATCCTTCTGCTCACACCAGTTCATTTCTACGCAAAGCAACCCTGCACATCTTCTCAGGACATGGGCATAACTGCAAGCGTCTCACACAAACTGCTAGCCCAGTCCAAGTAAAGCTCTTTCTCACCCTCATAAGCCAAACCTCACAGTCCATAGTTCTTACTGCATTCAGGTCTTTCAGCTCTGACCAGAATAGTCCATCAAGCTGTACTTACAGCACTGCAAGGCATCTCTTAGGCCAAGATTTCAAATCCTTCCACATTCCTCTTGAAAATCAGCTTCAAAAGGCCAAAGCCACACAGTCAGGTGTCTAGCAGCAATCCCACTCCTCGGTACCACTTTACTGTTGCAGTCAGGTTAGCATTGCTGGCAGAAATCACCCGACTAAGAGCAGCTTGTGGGAAAAAAGAGGTTTATTTTGGCTTACAGGCTCGAGGGGGAAGCTCCATGATGGCAGGAAAAACGATGGCATGAGCAGAGGGTGGACATCACTCTCTGGTCAACATAAGGTGGACAACAGCAACAGGAGAGTGTGCCAAACACTGGAAAGGGGAAGCTGGCTATAACACCCATAAGCCCGCCCCCAACAATTCTCTGCCTCCAGGAGGTGTTAATTCCCAAGTTGCCATCAGCTGGGAACCTAGCATTCAGAACACTTGAAGTTTATGGGGGACACCTGAATCAAACCACCACACCTTCCTTTTCTATTTTATGGAAAAGTTTGAGAAGCAGTGGTGTTAGTTCTTTCATGAAGGACTGGTAAAATTCATGTGTGAATCCATCTGTGCCTGGACTTGTTTTAGTTGGGAGATTTTTGTTTTTTATAACTGCCTGGATCTCTGTTTTTGTTATAGGTGTATTTAAATGGTTTGTCTCATCTTGATTTATTTTTGGTAGGTCATATATATCTAGGAAATCATCAATTTTTTTTCAGATTTTCAAACTTAGTAGAGTATATGTTCTTAAAGTATGTCCTTATGATTTTCTGAATTTCTTTGGTATCTGATGAAATGTTGCCTTTTTCATCCCTAATTTTATTTTTTTAAACATATTTTATTTATTTGAGAGAGCAAGAGGCAGACAGAAAGAGGGAGAGGGAGAGAATGTGTGTGCTAGGACCTTCAGCCACTGCAAACTAACTCCAGATGCATGTGCCCTCTTGTGCATCTGGTTTGCATGGGTCCTGGAGAATCCTTTGGCTTTGCAGGCAAATGCAAATGCAGGCAAACCACTAAGCCATCGCACCAGGCCCCCTAATTTTATTAATTTATGTCTCTTCTCTCTTTCTTTTGGTCAGATTTGCTAGGGGTTTATCAATCTTGTTTACCCTTTCAAAGAACCAACTGTTTGTTTCATTGATTCTTTGTATTGTTTTTGGATTTCTATTTCATTAATTTCTGCCCTAATCTTTATTATGTCTGCCCTTCCTCTGATTTTTGGTTTGTCTTGTTCTTCTCTTTCCAAGGCCTTAAGGTGAAGCATTAAGTTGTTTACTTGTGACTGTTCTAGTTTCTTTATATAGGCACTTAAAGCTATAAATTTTTCTCTTAGGACTGCCTTCATTGTGTCCCAAAAGTTTTGGTATGTTGTGTTCTCATTATTATTTGATTCTATGAATTTTTTTATCTCCTGTTTGATTTTTTCAATACCCAATCAGTAGTGTACTATTTAGTGTCCATGATTTTGTATTTGCTCCATAGTTTTTTTCTATTATTTTGTTGAAAATGCCTATTATGCCTTTGGAGTGAAATTCTTCTCCTTCTACTATACCCTGAATTCTTATGTTTAATCTTTTGTAGTGTCCTGAATATCTTGAAATTCCCATTCACGCCTTCCTAGTAGCTTGTTTTTCTCTTTGTTCAGCTGTATTCTAGGTCTTCTAGTTTAGATATTCTGTTCTCTCTTCATCCATTCCACTGGTGAGACTTTTACAGAGTTTTTTTATTTGACTTACTGTGTTTTTCATTGCTAGTATTTCTGACTGGTTTTTCTTTTTATTTCTATTTCATTATTCATGTCTTGTATTGACCTCTTTATTTCATTAAATTGGTTTCCTGTGTTTCCCTTGATTTCCTCGTTGATTTCTTTGAGCATATCATATTTATAATCATTCTTTTGAATTTTTTCTTACAGGAGGTCATTTCTGATGGATTTATAATTTTTGGTGGAATTATACTGTCTTGATTTTTTGTTTCTTGTATTATAATGTAAAGATTTTTGCATCTTGGATTAATTTGATGCTTGAGTTTTCTAATTATCTGCAGTATTCTTAGATGTATCAATCATATGATGTTATATATCTTCAGGGTAGGAGCTTAAGTTTCTAGGTATGGCTCTTAAAAGACTCTCAGAGGAACCACAAAAGTGACCTTATGGGTTTGCCTGCTATGTGAGTATTCTAGTAGGCTGGGTAGAACAAAATACAGGCAAATTCTAAAATTTAACTGAGCAATATAGACATGCAATGAAAACCAGCACAGAGTATTTGTGCAAGAGTAGATACTAAGACAAACAGATCCTCTAACAAAGACAATGTCCCTAGGATGTGTGTTACCCACACCCTTAAACTTGTCCACTGGGAGGCTGATATTTCTGGTCTGTAGAGGGTTCCAAGGTCATCTTGTGACTGAGACCCTGCCCCAATGAACAACAGAAGAATAGACAAAGGCACTATAAGGCCATGGGAAGAGAATGCATAAAAGAAGGGCAGGGGGAGGGTCAATCTAAATTCATGATATTGTGAATAAGACTTACGTAAAATTACTTTTTTGAATAATGGCACATCTAGAAGCTATAGACTGTTACTAGAAAATTTTCACTGCCTGGGATGGGATACCTTCCAGTGAGTTGTTGGCCAAGGAGGTCCCAGTAGCCTCCAAAACATTAAAGGCTTTTGCCAAAGCCCTTGGTTTCCCTTGAAAAACAGATAGTATGACCCTATTGCTGAAGACATCTCTTGCCTGAGAGGCAAGGTCACTGAGAAAGCAAGCTGGTGCTGAGCAGAAAACCTTCTCCCTGCAGACTAGCCAACTGAAAACTAGAAAAAGCTGCACTGCATGCAGCCATATGGGAGACAGAAGTCATCAGCAGTGAAACAGTGAATGCTGAATATTCAAGTTTGGCCAGACAGGCCCAATGACTGAATGGGTGCAATAGTGGCATGTCTACTCCTGGTGTAACCAACTGCTCCATAATTGGACTGAAGGCCCTCTCTATGGGAGGGAATACATACCTGGTACTGAAAAACCTAAGCAAAAGTCTATGGTAGGTGAGGTCATGAGCCTTAGGGATATAAAGCCTGCTCTTGTCTGACTAAAAATATATATTATTCCCACTAAGCTGCCCTGAAAGTACTACACTTAATGTTCATATTCACATATTAACGCTACTCTCACTTCTGATTAGAGAAGCTTCTCTTTTCAGATGGTGATGACCACTGGGATGACCCAAAAGGCAACATAGTGCTGAGAAGAAGGGATGGAGGAGTGCCCAGCACTGAAAGACCTCTGTCACACCCTCCAAGGCTCAGGGCCCATTGTGGAAGAGGGGGTGGATAGAATGGAAGAGCCAAAGGAAGGGTATGACTTCTTACAATGCAACTGCCCAGACAGAAATTGGCCTTGATATCCATGACCTTGCAGTGCCTAGCAATACCTCCGCAAGACCCTCAAAATAGAAGAAAAAGATGATGACATCAAATTAAAAGAGAGACTAATGGAGAGAGGGAGGGGATATGATGGAGATTGGAGTTCTAAAGTGGAATGGGGGGAGGGGAGGGAAATATCAGGTGGGTTTTTTTGTACATAAGTATAAAAGATGTCAATAAAAAAATAATAATTTTTTTAAAAAGAAAAAAATCAGGAAGCAACAAGAATGAAAATCCAACCACCCATCAGATTTAGCACATGATACACCCTGACATGTAAGGTGCAATTAACACTTCCAATGCAAGCCTATATGCAAGCATTTTTGGTGGGTACTGACCTGTTGTCAACCCAGTTACCTTTTGGGATGGCTTTGGTCTCAGCTATGCTGTGCACCTGCTTGGGTCCATCTTTGCTGTGCTGTGGGCTCAGGTAGGCTGGCTGGGTCAGTGGATCACTGCTCTGATCACCTGTGCTGGGTGCTCTGTAGGTGAGCTCCCTGCCCCAGGTCTCTGGTGCTTACTGGCCCTGGCAGTTGCCAGAGAGGAGGCTGTAGATGTTGGCTGAAGTTGTCCTGCTGGTCCTCGGGATCCTCTTCCTCGTGAGCTGCTCCGCTGGTCCCTGCTGTCCTCCCCTTCACATTTCTTGAGTTTGCAAGGAGGCTGGTGTAGTGGAAAATCCCCTCATCTGGCTGTTCCTATGGCTCAGGCAGAGCCTGGTGACCAATGCTGTGTGGACCTGGTGTCACTGCTGGAGCCACTTCTGCCTGGATCTGTCCTACTTCTCTGCTGTGGCTAATAACTTCTTATATACCTTCACTTTTTAATAGAAGAGTGTATTTTTTTTTTTTTTTTTTTTTTTTGCCTTTTCTCCCCTCGGCTGCTTTGGCATGGTTCCTATAGCACCATCTTAACCGGAAGTTGCTCTCAGTTTTGATCAGAGACACTTCCTTTCCCAGATGGAGGTGGCTGGGGAGAATCAGACTCATCAAAGTACTAAGAAGAAGCAACAGTTAAATGCTTAGCATGACCTGAGACTGCTCAATCACAGCCTCACAGTTCCGAGAACACTGCAGAAATGGTGGCAGAAAGAATGTAGGAGCCAGAGGATGGGGAGGATTATTTTTGGAATGTTGTGTCATGGACACATGGTGGCCACTGCATTTGTAACCTCAGAGTGTCTGTTATTTACCTATACAATATTGGGTCCATCAACATGTCATTATGGATGGTGAAGGAAGGAAAGCAAAAATAAAATAAAGACAACAAAACAGTAGAGGGACTGGTTGGAGGTAGGAAAGAGTTCAGTGGGAGGAGTGTGAGCAGTTGGATCAGGAGAGAGGGATCTATGATCAAAATACATTTTGTACATATACAAAGATTATGAAGAAAAAGTTTTTAAGAAAACATTGTTCAATATTTTTCTATAATTCACACTTGATTTTGTCGGATTTTGCCATAACTAATTTAATTAGTATCGTATCAGGCATTGAGATTTTTCTTATGATTAAATATTGTTCTAGAAAACATGATTAAATTAAAACTCAGTAAAGATTTTAAGAGAAAGAACTGTGGAAAATTTACTAAAGCCTCACCTGAACCCTCTTCTTCCTTACTTGCTTTCCTATTCCCATCAATCAGGGTTGTGTCATAGTCACTTTGAAAAGGTAACTGGGGTATTTCCTAAGAACTGCATGGAGTGTACACAGTGTGTGCCATGTGTGGAAATATGTTAAAGGGAAGTCCCCCTTCCTTGCTGATGAATGGGCATTTCAACATGAAACAAGTCTACCCTATTTTCTTAGAGGAAGTCCCATTCACCCATGAAATGGAAGTATAAAACTCATCATTTTCCCAAGGGACTTTTTTTTCTCTTTTCTTTTCTTGGCATATGTGTTTGCATGTGTGTATGTGGTGTGTGTAGAGGCCAATAGGACAACCTCATGTGTTGTCCCTCTGGCACTATCCACATTTTTTGAGACAGGGACTCTCACCAGGCTTGGACTCACCAAGCAGTCTAGACTGGCTGGCCAATGAGCCCCAGGGATCCACCTTTCTCTGCCTTTCCCTCTCCAGTGCCTGGATTACAAGAATGCAGCACCCGACCTGACTTTCTTTACAAGGTTTTGGAGCTCAAACTCAGGTCCTCATGCTGCCCTCTTGTTTATTGTTTTGCCATCACAGGTTGTACCAAAGCATAAGGAACATAGTGGTGATATATTTTTAAGGTCAAATAGTTGCTTCCCACTGAAACTTATGTAAATAGTTCAAAGACGAGGGGACTTATGAGTATGTGTGATTACAGTGTGTTGTGGAACCTATGTAGTCATAGTCTATGAGGCATACTTTCCTACTGAAACAACTTTAGACAATGAGTGTTCCTATTTTTTTTTTTTTTTTTTTTTTTTTTTTTTTTTTTTTTGGCTTTTCAAGGTAAGGTTTCGCCCTAGCCCAGGCTGGCTTTGAACTCACTCTGTAGTCTCAAGACAGCCTTGAACTCATGGCAATCCTCCTACCTCTGCCTCCCAAGTGCTGAGATTAAAGGCATATGCCTCCATGCCCAGCTTTCTAAAATGTTTTTGGGATGGTTTATCAAAGTGTGTAGTGAGCAAGGGTTAAAGAAAATCAAAGCAGGGCTGGAGAGATGGCTTAGTGGTTAAGGCACATGCCTGCCAAGCCTAAGGACCCCGGTTCGATTCTCCAGGTCCGACGTAAGCCAGATGCACAGTGTGGCGCAAGTGTCTAGAGTTCGTCTGCAGTGGCTGGAGGCCCTGGCAAGCCCATTCTCTTTCTCTCTGTGTCTCTATCCCTCTCTCTTTGTCTCTAATAAATAAATAAAAATAAATCTTTTTAAAAAATGAATATTAAAAAAAAAGAAAATCAAAGCAGTAAGGATATGGAAAGAGGAAGTCAATATGCTAATCACATAGACTAATGCCTTTGCTGTGAGTGTGAAGTTTGACTCAGTGTTTCCTTGAGAAAGAAAAGGGGAACAACAGTCCCAGGCCCGTCAGCACTATAAAAAGAAGTCTCTCAGTTCCCACCCAGCCTTCTGCACAGATTCTGAGACATGCATGTGGTGAGTTTGCAATGGTAAGTACCCTGAGAGATGGTTTTCCCCAATGACATTATATGACAAATGAAGAAGTGCAGGTCACACACGTATGTTTGATTACAACAAAAACAAATGCTCAAAAAAAAGTGCCTGAGTCAAACTATGAAGAAAGGCTTTTTCCAACTGGGAAACAGTCACTTCTTCTGAGGTTTTTCTTCAGACATTCTGATGTGCAATTGAGCACTTGGATAATGACAGGCTTCACAAGTACACCAGTGAATGAGCTCTGAAGCAGTGTTACACCCACCTGACCATTGAGAAGATTCCACACCCTGCCCCGGGCTTTGGGGCACCAGGAGACCCAAGCGGCAGTATGAACCACATAGTAAAACCAAAGCCTGTACATGGAGATGCTGCCCTTGCCTCCTTCGTCCAGGCCATGAGATGTGTTGACACTCTCATCCTCAGGTTGATCAAATGTTCACAGCCCCTCAAATCTCTATGACACCCTTTCTAAAATATGATAGGAACATAGATCTGATGCTGCTATGGTTAGATTAAGGGGTGACCCTGACATAATTCATGTGGAGGCTTAATTCCTCAAATGCCACAGTACTGGGAGACATGGGCCCTTTAAGAGTAAATAGGTAAATATGGCATGGGGCCACCACACTCATGAGGGAAATAGAATTTCCACAAAACAGACCTCAATAAAACAGAGTTCCTTCTCGCCCATCTCTACCTTCATGCCTTTTGCTTCTCTACCCAAAGACCCTCACCAGAAGCTGCACCAGAAGCTGGTGCTGTGCTATGGACTTCCAGAACCCTAAGCTGAAATAAACCTGTTTTCTGTATAAATTATCCAGTCTTGACCATTCTGTTATAGCAATAGTACAGGGACTGAGACAGATATCATAATTTTTGCAAATACTAAGTTCAACTGTTGGGTTTAAAAAAGGACAAGTTGGAGTGTTCATGTCAAGAAAGTAAACTGAATGCATTTTCTTTCTCCACATAACACACATACATACAGGGCAAATGAACACAGATAAAGGGAGGAGATGAATGAATGAGAGTTGATGCTAGAAGAAGTCAAGTACAGGAAGTTAGACAAGGTTACAGACAAAGGATGGGTACGGGGACCAGGGAACAGGCCTCCCTCCCTGCTGGAGAAATTCATGGGGTTGTAAACACAGATTAGTAGTTTCCCAGGGATAGGCAGCCCCAGTGTTAGAATTTGGTAAAGAAACCAGAGCTCTCCTCCAGAGAAATGAGGCTCGTTGAGTGTGCATAGGCTAGTAGTGTAGGAACCGGGACATTGAGGAGATTCCCAGCCAAAGGCCTGTCATCAAGCCATGTACTCAGAGCCCCCCCCCCCAAGCTTTCCCATCCAGACCTAAAGAGGAGATAAATTTGCTTACACAATGGCAAAGGGAAATTACACTAGCCACCTAGAAGCAATCCAGTCCAGGCAAAAGCTACAATCATAAGACATTGTGGACACTAGAATATGAAAAAGCAAATAAAAATAGGAAGCCTAGGGCTGGGAAGATGGCTCAAAGGTTAAAGGTTTTTGCTTGCAATGCCTAATGGCCTGGGTTCAGTTCCCCAGTATTCACATAAAGCTAAATGCACAACTTGGCATATGATTCTGGAGTTCATTTGCAGTGACAACAGGCCTTGGGGTGCCTGTACACACATTCTCTCTATCATCTATCTATCTATCTATCTATCTATCTATCTATCTATCTATCTATCTATCTATCTATCTATCATCTATCTGTCATCTATTCATCGATCTATCTTTCTTTCTCTATCCTGCAAATAAATAAATAATTTTAAAAGGAAGCCTAGGAAATCAAGAAATATATGTTAGGAGATTCTAATTTATATCACTATGGGGAAGATATTACATCCATAAAACAAGAGGACAGTGGCTATGAAAAGAGATTAAAAACCTATGAAAGAGACCAATGAAGGGCCGAGGAGTTGGTTCAGTTATAAAAGTACTTGCCACACAAGCGTGAGGTCCTAATTTCAGATCTACAACATGAATATACAAGCTTGTAATTGCAGAGGGGAAGTACAGAGAGGAAGAACCCTGGGACTTGCTGACTAGCTAGCATAGCTGAATTGGTGAACTTCAGGTTCAGTGATCCACCTTGTCTCAAAAATAAGGTAGAGAGCAATTCAAGAAGACTCCAAGGTTGACCTCTGGCTTCCACATACATGCACTCAACATGTGTATATGTGCTCACATGCATATGTAATACACATGCATACACATTCAAAAAAGAAAAAGCTCAATGTAATAATATATAGTGATTTTTGCTTATTGAAGAAATCTTTTTAAAAAATATTTTATTTATTTGAGAGAGAGAGAGTGTGTGTGTGTGTGCCTCCAACCACTGTAAATGAACACTGCACACATGCACTAGCTTTACATACATTCTGAAGAATCTAACCTGGGTCATTTGGCTTTGCTGGCAAGTGCCTTAACAACTAAGCCATCTGTCCAGCCCACTTATTAAAGAACTCTTTATGTCCCAAACTCAAAGGATGTTTCTTATCTTAACTCCAGGAGCTTGCTGTATGACCTCTAACATGCAGAACAACATTGCTTTGGGGTAGCATGGGAGATAGGAGGGAATACTTTTATTCTCCCATATGGGTATAAAAGTGGCCCTGTTCCAGTTGCTGAAAAGAATATTCCCCGCTGCTCTGAACCTCTGTCTTCAGTGTCCATCTATGTGTTCAACTGATCTGTCTGGCATCAATGCCACACTATCACTATATTAAAAAACTTGATATTTAAAGTGAAGATGTTCCAACATTTTCAAAAGTCTATTGGGCTTTTAACTGGAATTAAACAAAACTCATATAGATCAATTTGGAATGAACTGGCATTTGGGGCGGGGGTCAAGGTATAATTTCACTCTAGTCCAGGCTGAGCTGGAATTCACTATGTAGTCTCAGGGTGGCCTCAGATTCATGGTGATTTTCCTACCTCCCGAGTGCTGGGATTAAAGGCATGTGCCACCATGTGTGGCTAAAAATTAATTTATTATTAGTAGTAGTAGTAGTATTAGTATTAGTATTTTGGTTTTCTGAGGTTGAGTCTCACTTTCTAGCCCAGGCTGACCTGTAATTCACTAAATAGTCTCAGGTGGCCTTGAACTCATAGCTATCCACCTACTTCTGCCTCCAGAGTGCTAGGATGTAAGGCATGCACCACCACACCCAGCTTGAACTGGCATTTTTAAAAACTTTCCAATCAATATGTGTAGTGGTTTGAATTAGGTGTCTCCTATAATAAATTTGTATGTTATGAATGTTAAGTCCCCAGGTAGTAGTAATTTGGGAACTGGATCCTTACTAGAGGTGTGTTCTTAGAGGTGGGTTTATGGGTGTTATAGTCATCTTCCTCATGCTAGTGTTTGGCACACTCTCCTGCTGATGTTGTCCACCTGATGTTGGCCAGGAGGTGATGTCCATCCGCTGCTCATACCATGTTTTCCCCTGCCATCGTGGAGCTTCCCCTTAAGAAAATAAACCCTTCTCTTCCACAAGCTGCTTTTTGTTGGGTGCTTTGTGCCAGCAACAAGAATCTAGCTGTAACTGTAAAATCAGTACAGAGAGTGGGGTCATTACTGCTGGAAGCCTGGTGCATGAGTAGCTTTTGATCTTTTGGAACTGATTTGTGGGAGGAATGTGGAAGAATTTGAAAGCTTGGCCTAAGAGACACCTTGAAGTGCTTTAAGTTCAGCTTGATGAATTCCAGTCCGAGTTGAAAGACCTGAATGTAGAGGGAACCATGGGCTGTGAGATTTGGCTTATGAAGAGGAGAAAGGACTTTGTTGGGACTGGGCTAGAAACAGTTTCTGTGAGAGGCTTGCTGTTATGCCCATCCTGAGAACTTATGGAGGGTTACATTGCATAGAAATGGACTGGTATGAACAGAGGGATTTGGCACAGACAGAAATGAAATCTTTGGGCTGAAACTGCCACCCATTCAGCTACAATTATTTTGGAGATTAGAACTATTGAGATTGGGACAACGGATCTGCATTTGAACAGCAGGCAAAAATGTGGATTTTTTTTTTTTTGAAGCCACGAGCCTGAATGCTGAAGGAGTATCCTGCTCTTCAAAGTCTGCATTATTTCCCCCCTGGATTAACAAATTGGCAGCCCACATGGTACTATGGAGTATAACAGACACAGGAAAGAGAGGGTCATTGAATTTGCAATGTGGTTTTGGTTTTTGGAAATGGCCATGGGCAATGTGAAACAGGCTTGCTGGATTACATGCATGGAGGTCCAATGGAGCCATGAGGATGAATTGTATGTTGCAGTAGAGACCCTAGGACTTTTTGAAAGACCAGGACAGTGAGATGACCACCAAGAAGAGCTGCTGGCTTGGGATGTATTTTTCCTAGGCTGTGAGGACCCCAGCTAGAGAGGTGGCATTGGAACTCCAGAGACTGGTCACTGTTTAGGATTCTTGGACTTGGATCCTTGTTACTGGCTAGAGTTGTTGAACTTGGAGTTATAGAATGTGATGTTTTCCCTGTTTGCTGTATTGATTCAATCTTTTTTTGCTATGCCCAATGCCATCTTTTGCAGTATGAAAATTTATTCTGTGCCATTATGTTTTTTTTTTATTTTGTTGATATGCCAGCTCAGTTAAGAGACCTTGGACTATAGGGATGTTTCAACATAATTGGAATTGATAAAAAACTTTGGGGACTTTTAAAGTTGGACTGAATGCATTGCATTTTACATCATGGATGATCATGAGTTTATGGGGACCAGGGGCAGAATATAGTGGTTTGAATTAGGTGTCCCCAATAATAAACTCGCGTTTTCTGAATGCTAGGTCCACAGCTGGTAGAAATTTGGGACTTGAATGCTTACTGGAGGTGTGTTGTTTGGGATGGGCTTATGGGTATTATAGCCAGTTTCCCCTTGCCAGTGTTTGGCACACTCTCCTGTTCCTATTGTTGGCCAGGAGGTGATGTCTACCCTCTGCTCATGCCATTGTTTACCCCTGCCATCATGGAGCTTCCCCTCAAGTCTGGAAGCCAAAATAAACCCTTTCCTCTTCCTCCAACAAGCTACTTTTGGTCAGGTGCTTTATGCCAGCAATGCCAACCTGACTGTAACAATAAGCATAGCACATCCTTCATATGTTTAGTTCGTTAAGTTATTTAAGCTTCTGTGTAGATGTTTTATACATTTTTCATTATAAATGGCATATGTAAATTTTTTAGGAATTATTGCTGCTAAATAGAAACATAACAACTTTATATAGTGAAATAATTATAAATTCACAGGAAATTATGAACAGTGGTGATATCCCTTGTCGTTCAACATCTGACCTAATTGTAATATAACAACAAACCTTCCTGACATTGTACAACCAATAGAATTCAAGGCAATTTCACAGATTAATATGATTTTTCTCTGTGTATGTGGGTAGGTATATATTATATGAATTTTTATCACATGTGTAGACTCATGCAGCTACCACGTTTGAGAAACAAGAACTGGGGCTGGGGAGGTAGCTCAGCAGTTAAAGATGCTTTATTGCAAAGTTTGCTGTTTAGTTTTTGCAATTCTGTATATTTTCTAGATATTCACTCCTTGTCAAGTATATCTGGAAAATATTTTCTCCTGTTTTGTAGATTGTTCATTCGGTTGATATGCAAAAGTTTTAAATTTCATGTAATACCATTTGTCAATTCTTGGGTCTATTTTCTATGCCATTGGGGTTGTATACAGATATCCCTAGCTGATATCTACATTCTTTTTTTTTTTGTTGTTTTATTTTATTTATTTAATTTTTTTTGGTTTTTTGAGGTAGGGTTTTGCTATAGCCCAGGCTGACCTGGAATCCACTATATAATCTCAGCCTGGCCTCGAACTCACAGCGATCTTCCTATCTCTGCCTCCTGAGTGCTGGGATTAAATGTGTGTGCCACCATGCCTGGCCCTCTACATTCTTTTCATTTTATTTTTTATTTGGGAGAGAGAGAGGGAGAGAGAATTGGTGTGCCAGGGCCACAGCCACTGAAATCGAACTCCAGATACTTGTGCAACCTAGTGGGCATCTGCCACTTTGTGCTTGCCTCACCTTTGTGCATCTAGCTTATGCGGGATCTGGAGAGTAGAACACAGGTCCTTAGGCTTCTCAGGCAAATGCCTTAACCTCTAAGCCATCTCTCCAGCCTGATTGCTACATTCTGAAATGTTCTTCCTCTAGCAGTTTAAGTATTTCAGATTTTAAATTGAAGTCTTTGATCCAGATTAAATTGACTTTTATAAGGAGTAACAGATATGGATCTAATTTCATTCTTCTGTGGATGGATATCCAGTTTCACCACACCAATTACTGAAAAGGTTGTCCTTTTTCCAGTGTATATTTTAAAACCTTTCTTAAAGATTAGGGTTTATAGCTGTGTGGGGGTATCTCTGGATCTTTAACTATGTTCCTTTTGTCTACATGTTGTTTTTATGTCAATCCTAAGCCATCTTTTTCGCTAAGGCTCTGTAATATAGTTTGAAGTCAGATAATATAATATCTCTAGTGGTATTCTTTTGGCTTAGAATTGATTTGGCTATCTTTGGTCCTTTTTTTTTTTTTTTGGAGAGAGACACAGAGAAAGGCAGACAGAGAGGGAGAGGAAGACAGATAGAGATGGGCGCGCCAGCAGCCTCTCAGCTGCTGTGAACAAACTCCAGATGTGTGTGCCCCCTTGTGGGCAAGTGCAGCATTGTTCCCTTGTGTCACTTTGCATCTGGCTAAACGTGGGACCTGGAGATTGGAACCGGGTTCTTAGGCTTAGCAGGCAGGCGCCTTAACCACTAAGCCATCTCTCCAGCCCTCTTTGGTCTTTTTGTATTTTCACACAAATTTTAAGATTTTTTTTTCTAGTTCTGTGAAATCTCTTGTTGGAATTCTTATAAGGATTGCACTGAATGTGTAGATTACTTTTGGTAGGATAACTGTCTTCACAGTATTAATTCTGTCAATTAGAAGCATGGAAGGATTTTTTCCATCATCTAGTGTCTTTAATTTTCATTTTTCAATATCCCAAGATTCTCTTTGTAAAGGTCTTTCATCTCCTTTATTGGGCTTATTTATTCCTAGATTTTTTGAGCCTATTGTGAATGAAATATTTATTGAATTTCCTTCTCAACAAGTTTGTTATTGGTGTATATAAAAACTACTGATTTATGTATATTGATTGTGTACTCTGCTACTTTGCTAAAAATGTGTATCAGCACCAAAAGTTTTATGGTAGAGTTTATGGGGTATTTTAAGTACAGAATCATCTTTTATGCAAGTAAGGATAGTTCAACTTATTTTTCAGTGTTTATCCATTTTATATCTTCCTCTTGTCTTTTGCTCTAGCTAAGACTTCAAGCACTATATATTAAATAAAAGTGTAAAGTGAACACACTTGTCTCATTACAGATTTTTGAAGAAATGGCTCAGGTTTTCCTAGTATAATACTGGCTACGAGGTTTTCAAATATAACTTTTATAATGTTAACATAAATTCCATCTATTCCTACTTTCTTTTTATTTTATTTTTATTTTATTTTCATTCTTTTTATTTTAATTTTTTTCACCTTCATTTGTTTGAGAGACAGAGAGTGGGCATGTCAGGGCCTCTACCACTACAAACAAACTCCAGATGAATGTGCCCCCTTGTGCATATGGCTTTACGAGGGTACTGGGGAATTGAACCTGAGTCCATGGGCTTCTCGGGCAAATGCCTTAACCACTAAGACATTTCTCCAGCCCCTATTCCTACATTCTTCAGGACTTTTATCATCAAGGCTTGTTGAACTTTATCAAATGGCTCTTCTGCAATTATCAAGAATATTACATGATTTTTATCTTTGTGTATTAAAGTAGTGGATTACATTTATTTTATTTTTTACTTTTTATTGACAACTTTCATACATACAGACAATATATCATAATCATAATACCCACCCACCCTGTCATTTTTCCCCCTTTTGACTTCCCCTATCCACTGAATCTCTTATTCTTTCCAACTAGTTTCACTTCTATTTTGATGTCATCATTTTTTTTTTTGCAGCTATTGTGAGGTTATTAATACTATGACCACTTTGTGTCTGGGAGACAATACTGCAAATCACTCCTCCCCTTCTTTTGGCTGTCACATTCTTCCCACAACCTTATCTGCAATGATTCCTGAGCCTTGTAGGGTGTGATGGAGATGTCTCACAGTGCTGAACACTCCACTATCATTCCTTCTTAGCTCTTTAGTGTGGTTTGAGTCATCCCAGTCATCACCAACATCTGAAAAGAGAAAATTCTCTAAACAAAAGTGAGAGTAGCATTAATACATGGGCATAAACATAAGTTTTTAGAGAGCAGTTTGGTGGATATAACATATCCATTTAATCAGATAACAGTGTTAGTTTCTTCCCTAGGACTTATGACATCCCAGTCATAGACTTTTGATTTTCAGTACCAGGCAGGAATTCCCTGGAGAAGACCTAAATCCATTCAGAGAGCAGTTAGTTTCCCCAGAACACACATGCCATCATTGCACCAGTTGGTGCATTTGGCTTGGCTGGCCGGCCCTAGAACTTGCAGGGTCCACTGCTGGCTAAGATTATTGATGACTTTTCTCTCTCAGTAGGCTGCATAGCTCTTTCCAGCATCCTGACAGCTAGTCAACAGGGAAGAGGCTTCTAGCTTAGCTCCACCTTGATTTCACAGTAACCTCAGCCCAGGTGTATGGAATCTTCAGCAAGAGTCATACTATCTAGTCCTGATGAGTAACCAAGAGTTTTGGCAAAAACCTACAATGTTTTAGGGACATCAGAAGCCTCTCTGACCAGCAACTTTCTGGAAGGTTTCCCATCTCTATCATTAAAATTTTCTTGTAACAATTTATGTCTTCTGGGAACAGCATTATCCACCCCCACAGAGTGTGGATTACAGTATTATTTTGGACAAACCTTGCATTTCTGGAGTAAAACCAATATAGTCATGATGTGTGATCTACTTCATGTGATCTGAATTTGATTTGAGAATATCCTATTGAGTATTTTGCATTTATGTTCATCAGGGAGACTTGTCTATAGTCTTTTTGTCATTGCTGTCATTGCTCTGTTTTATCTGGTTTTGGTATCAGGGTTGTATAATAGAATTACATTAATAGTGCTCTTCTCCTTTTCTTTTTGGAACTGTTTGAGATGAGTTGGTATCAAATTGTCTTTGAAAGTTTGATAGAATTTACCAGTAAATCGATACAGCCCTTCTTTGTGGGGAGACTCAGTGACTGCTTCAATATCATTCATTATTATGGGTCTGTTTAGATTCCTTATGTTTTCTTGCATGAATTATGGTATATCATATATATTGAGAAGTTGATCCATTTCTTATAGCTTTTCAACTTGTTGAAGTGTGTTTTCAAAGTTTTCCATGATTATCTTCTAAATTTCACTAGAATTAGTTGTAACAACTCCCCTTTTGTGTCTAATTATATTAGTTTTGATCGTCTCTCTCTCTTTCTTTTATTTAACTTGGCTAGGGTTTGGTCAATCTTCTCAACTCTTCAAAGAACCAACTCTTTTCTGATTAATTCTATGACTTGTTCTTCTATTTTCTATTTCATTGATTTATGCCCTGGTCCCATTACTTCTTACTGCCTAGTGCATTTGTTTAGCTTTTTATTTTTCTAGATCTTTAAGGTACATTATGAGATTACTTATTTGAGCTATCTCTTATTTTTCATTGTGAGCACTTACAGCCATAGAGATTCTTCTCAGGACTGCCTTGGCTGCATTCTAGAGGTTCTGGTAGAGTGTGCTGTAATTTTCCTTTTATTCTAGGAATCTTATCAATTTATTTCTGATTGCTTCAGTGATTCAACATTGAGTCATTGTGTATTGTTCAGTCTCTAGGCATTTATGCATTTTGTGAGGTTAATTTTGCTATTGATTTCCAGTTTTATTACATGATGGTCTAATGAGATACAGTGAACTATCTCAAGTTTTTTATTTATTTGTGGCCTATAATATGATCACTTTTACAGAATGTTCCATGTACTGCTGAGAATAATATGTATTCCCTATCTCTTAGGCACTAGACAAGCTAACTGTCTGGGGACTGACTCTCTTCCCAGTTCCAGCCAAGTCTCTCGGTGCTCTGTATTGACAGCATATGGTGTCTTCAGTAGCAGGGTATTACCATGAACCTTTGGTGGGTAATCAAGTGCTCTGACAGAAGTCTGTCTTCTTATGGGAGACTTTGTAAGTGTCTCTGATCAACAGCCCATTGTGGATGTTAACTTCATCCTGGTATTGGAGTTACAGGCCAGCACCAAGGGAAAAGAAGGAAGAAAAAGACAGGTGATGTAAAAGAGAAAGAGAGAAAAGAGAGAGAGAAACAGGAGAAGAGTAAGGCTACTCTTTATCATACCCTCTCCAGGGTTCTTTGATTCAGGTGTTCCCTCTAAGGACCTGATGAAGTTTCAACCTTTTAATCTGCCTTTCAGGACATAGAATTTTATGGTACCAGTTCCATTTGGGCCCAGTTTTGTGTCCCCTTCCACTCTTACCCACTCCTCCCCCCCACCCTCCCCATTGTCCGGTTCTCAAGATGCTTATTAGGTCTGTCATCTCAGGCATCTCAGGCAGACCCAGATTAGAAGTCACAGATGAGTGAGATCATGCAATGATTGTCTTTCTGTGATTGGGTGAGTTCATGGAGAATGATCTGTTCCAAGGTTGACCATTTTTATTCAAATTTCATTGTGTCATTTTTCCTTACTCCTGTGTAGAATTCCATCGTGTAGCTATACCACATTTTGGTTATCCATTCATCTAATGATGGACATCTGGGGTGATTTCAGTTCTTAGCTATTATGAATTGAGCAGCTATAAACATGGTTGAACAAATATCTCTGAACTGAGGCATGGGGCTTTTAGGGTAAATGCCCAGTAAAGGAATAACTGAGTCTGTTGGTAACTCTATAGTTAACCATTTTAGCAGTCTCCATAATGATTTCCATAGTGGTTGTACAATCTTGCATTCCCACCAACAGTGAATGAGGGTTCCTATTTCACCACATCCTCACAGACATTTGTTTTCATTTGATTTTTTAATGTTTGCTATCCTTACTGGAGTAAGGTGGAATCTCATAGTTGTTTTAATTTGCATTTCCCTGATGATTAGGAATGTTGGACAATTTCTTATGTGTGTGTTTGCCATTTGTATTTCTTCCTCTGAGAACTCCCTGTTCAGTTCTCTGCCCCATTTTGTGAGTGGGTTGTTTTATTTTTTTTTTTAGGTTTTTGAGTTCTTTGTAGATTCAAGAAATTAGGCCTCTGTCAGTTGTATACCCAGCAAAAATTTTCTTCCATTCTGGTAGGTAATCTATTGGCTCTGCTTATTGTATGTTTGTCAAAGAAAAAAAACTTTTCAGCTTCATGAGATTCCAATGGTTGAGTGACTGTTTAATTTCCTGAGCTACTGGGGTTTTGTTCAGGAAGTCTTTTCCCACTCCTATATCATGGAAAGTTCCTCCTATTTTTTATTCTAGTAGTAGTAGAGTTTCTGGTCTTATATTGAAGTCTATGATCCATTTGGACTTGATTTTTGTGTATGACAAGGTATGTGGATCTTGTTTCATTTTCCTGCCTATGGTTGTCCAGTTTGTCCAGCACCATTTGTTGAAGATGCTGTCTTTTTTTCCAATCTACATTGTTAGGGCCTTTGTCAGATACCAAGTAGCTGTAGTTACTTGACCCAAAGTCTGGGTCCTCTATTCTGTTCCATTGGTCTATAGTCCTGTTTTTATGCCAGTATGTGTTGTTTCTGTTACTATGGCCTTGTAACATAGCTTTAAACCAGGTATGGTGATGCCTCCAGAGGTGTTTCTTTTGCTGAGGATGTGATTGGATATCCGAGGCTTTCTTCCATTCATATGAATTTTGAAATAATTTTTTCTATCTCTGTGAAGAAAAATGCTGGAATTTTATTGGTATTACATTAAATCTATATATTGCTTTTGGTAAGATTGCCATCTTCACAATGTTAATTCTGCCTATCCAGGAGCATGGGAGGTCTTTACATTTTCTCAAGTCCTCCTCAATTTCTTTCTTGAGTGCTTTTATGTTTCCATTATATGTTTTTCACATCCTTGGTTAATCTTATTCCACAGTATTTTATTTTTTCTGTTGCTATTGAAAATGGGACAATATCTCTAATTTCTTTCTCTTTCTCTTTGTCTTTTGCATATAGAAAGGCTACTGATTTTGTGCATTGATTTTTGTGTCCTGCTACTTTGCTGAAGGAGTTAATCACCTTTAAGAGTTTTGAGACGGAGGTTCTCAGGTCACATGTATAGAATCATGTCAACTGTGAATAGGGCTAACTTAACTTCTTCCTTTCCAATTTGTATCCCTTTTATTTCTTGCTCCTGTCTTATCACTTGAGCTAGTACTTCCAGTACTATGCTGAAGAACAGAGGTGAGAGTGGACACCCCTGTCTTGTTCCTGATCTCAGTGGGAATTCCTTCAGTCTCTCCCATTAAGTATTATTTGGGCTGTAGAAGCTTCATATATAGCCTTTATTATGTTGAGATATAAACCATCCATGCCTATTTTCTCCAATGTTTTGATTATGAAATGATGCATTTTGTCAAAGGTCTTTTCTGCAGTGTTCCATTCTAGGCCCTTCTTGCTTTCAGGATTTCCATTGAGAAAGCTGAAGTAATTCTGATGGGGTTTCCTTTATATGTAATGAGTTGTTTATCCCTAGCTGCTTTTAGGACTTTCTCTTTGTTATTGATGTTTAGAGTCTTAACAATAATATGTCTTGGATATTTTCTCCTTTGATCCAGTCTGTTTGGAGTTCTATTAGCTTCTTGTAACTTGATGGGACCTTCTTTTGAGAGGGTGGGAAAGTTTTCTTCAATAATTTTATTGAATAAGGTCTCCATACCTTTGGTCTAAATTTCTTCCCCTTCTGGTATTTCAGATCTTCCATCTGAATGGTGGGCCATTTAAGGGTATCCTACAGTTCCCTCATGTTCTGTTCACAAAAATTTTTGAACTTATTCAAACTTTTGGACTCATGAACTGTTTCTTCTGTTCTGTCTTCCAGTTCTGAGGTTCTGTCCTCCACATGACTGATTCTGTTCTTGAGAGCTTCTATAGCATTTTGGAGTGTTTGATTTTGTTTATATTTTCTATTAACTTTTTATGTATAGTATCCATCCCTCTGTTGAGTTCCCTTTGCACATCATTTTCTGATTTTCTTAATGCTTCTTGGAAATCATCCTTGCACTTATTTATGCCTTCACTAAGCTTAGCCAGCTGATTTTTGAGGTCCTTTTTTATTTTTTTCACTTTCCTTCAGTTCATTTAACTATCTTTGGAACCCATCCTATTTCTTTTCTATTACATCTAACCTAGCAAGAACATCATTCATACAATTATTGGACCTTTGTTGATTTTCTGCAAGTCCTGCTAATTGCTTGGCCAGGGTTACATAGCTTGTATCTTCATTTTAGGGTCTGATCCTATTGTCGCTTCTTTGTTTTGATTAGAGACTTCCATTTTGGGACTGGGTGACCTTGTTGGATTTATTTGCATTTGATTTTTCATGTTGTTCCTTTTGCGCTGTGGTCTGCCCATCACAGTGCCATAATCTTATTTAATTTAGGAGGAAGCTGTAGTTTACCCTTGAAGTGTCTTCGGTGATTATTGACTTTTATGTTTGCCTCAATTAGGCTTGTGATGGCATTGGGGCCTGTCTACTTAGACAGAAGGAGCCAATGAGGCTCTGGTGGGAGCCTGAGGACCTGATGAAGGGGCTTGTTAGTTGGTGGTTGTGGTATGTGACTGGGTGGTCAAGTGGCCTGAGGGGACAGGGGGCAGGGGGTAATGGGACAAAGCAGAGTTGTGTTGTCGTGGGGTGATGGAGGGGGGACAGGATGGGATTTCATGGTCCTGTGATGCTGAGGGGTAAGGGGATGGGACAGTGAGGTCCATTGGGACCATGTAGCAGGTGGTGGATGGGACTGCCAGGTTCTGTGACACAGTGGGACAGGGAGGTGGGTCTACTGTGGGTCAGGTGACACACAGGGGTGGAGGTGGCAGTCTAGATGGCAGGAAGGGGGAGGAAAATCAAGGGGGGGGAATGGTAGCCTGCTGGCCTAGGTCTGAGTTGACTTCAGAAAGTGCAGGAAGATCTGGTCCACACACATTGAATGCCGCTAGGATGGTGATCTGATGGTGGGAAAGCCAAGGGATAAAGGGGAAATTCTAGCCTGCTGGTCTGGAACCACTTAGCCTGTGGTAGTGTAGGAGGGGCTGGCTGGGACTACGAATGGGACAGCAGCTTGGACTGCAGATGAGATGGTGGCTAGGACTGTGGATGGGACAGCAGCTGGGATGGTGGTTGGGACTATGGATGGGATGGCAGCTGGGTTGGCTGCTTGAGGGTTTTGGAGGACTACCAGAGAATCAGTGGATTCTCTACTTTGCTCCTCTGCATCATCCCACTGGAGGTTTACTAGGATCTGCAAACCCCTAAGAACCCCAAGATCTTGCCTTTCCTTCTGCATGAAGTGAAGCATGGTTAGGTGGATGCCATCTTGACTGGAAGTCTTTTTTTTTTTTTTTTTTTTATGAAAATGGGGACTCCAAGATTTGTTGCATAAATATTTACAAAAGCTATGTCATATTAATGAACTGTTCCTTTTATGAATATGATTGTCCCTTTTTATCTCTTCCAACTAGTTTTAGTTTGAAGACTACTTCATCATATATGAGAAGTGCTATGACAGCTTGTTTGCGGCTTCCATTTGCCTGGTAATTTTATTTCCAGTCTTTTGCTCTCATTTTTGGATGTTTTTGGTTATCAATTTCTTCCATTAAGTTTGGGAAATTTTCAGCTATAATTTCATTGAATAGGTTTCCTACGCTATTTTATTTAATCTCAGTGCCTTCTATCCCGTGGAAATTAGCTCTTCTATCCCTGAAATTAGTTCTTCTGTTTGATTTTGTCTGATTATGCTTTCTGCTGTGTTCTTTATTTTATTGACTAATTGATTGACTAATTGATTCTTTCATATCCAGAATTTCTGTTTGATCCTTTTTCAGCATCTCAATTTCCCTGGTCAATTTTTCCTCCATCTGTCAGCACATATAGTGAATGTATGCCACGTTAATTTTTTTAAAACATAAAACTGCCAGGATGCAGGGTGTGGTGGCACATGCCTTTAATCCCAGCACTTAGGAGGCAGAGGTTGGAGGATCGCTGTGAGTTTGAGGCCACCCTGAGACTGCATAGTGAATTTCAGGTCAGTCTGAGCTAGAGTGAGACCCTACCTCGAAAAACTAAAAATAAATAAATAAATAACTGCCGGGTATAGTGGCACATGCCTTTAATCCCAGAACTCGGGAGCCAAAGGTTGGAAGGAGTGCTGTAAGTTTAGGAACAGCCTGGACAGAGAGTTCCAGGTTACCCAGAGCTAGAGTGAGACCCTACCTCAAAACAAAACAAAACAAACAAAACACAATAAAAAAGTGTACTACCAGTACATTTTACAGAATGGCTATAGTCACTTCATCTTTCTGGTATTAACATGAGGAATTCCATTTCTCTCACAAGCTTTTGGTTATATACATTTTTAGTTCTAGTAAGTATGTGTTATCTCCCTGAAGTGTTAATTCATGTGTCCTAGTACCTCATGACATTCAATATCATTTCAAGTGCTTATTTGCCATTGTATATCTTCATTGGTAAATTTGGCCTTTTCATGGTGCAAAGATGTTGTATGTTTGTTCATACTAGTTTGTTTGTTGATGTCTGAATGTTCTAACATGTATCCTGTCTCCCAACCCTGATATCTTGTCTTCCACATGATCCAATCTATTAGTCAGGCTTTCTACTCAGGTTTTTATTTGGCTTAATAAGCTTTTCATTTATAAAATTTCAGCTTGAATTTTTTCAGTATTTCTCTTTACTGAATTCTTTTTTCATATTCTGTATTGACTTTCTTACTTTATTCAGCTGTTTATGTTTTAAAGAAATTTACAGATATAACAATAACAATTTAAAAAACAAAATGAAGTAGAAGTATACTAGGTTACAAAATATTGTGCCAGGCAGTGTTTCATTCTTGGTGTGATGTTTCACGTAACAAACTGCATGGATGGGGTAAGTATATTTCAGTCCAAATCCATAAAGCCAGGTTTGGAGTATGTAATACTGCAATGAGGTTTAAACCTTTGGGGTTGAGTTTCTAGCACAACCTGCTGAGTGGAACACTGAAGCTCTCAGCTCCCTCATTGTCACTCACTAAGATTGTGATAGAACCCTCCAGGGTGTCCTGGAGACCACACTTTAGCTTCCATGCTCACAGCCTCTGCTGATCTCTCCCCACAGTATATCCAAGCCTTGGTTGAGCTTGCACAGCTTGTCTCTCTGCAAGTGTGTGTGGGGAGGGAATGGTAATAGCCCTGGCTGGTGTTTCTCAGTTTTAGCTGGCCTCACTGGGAGCTATACACAGCAACTCTGACTGGGTCTTCCACTATTACATTCCAGTATCCAGGCTCCACAGCATGTACTAGTCTTCAGCACCTCCACTCACAGTCTTTCAGTCTGGCCCTTATATTCTCAATATGATAACCAAGTTTGTTTCTTCTAAATTAGAATATTTAAAATTTCAGATACTCCTCCAGGGATATAGGAGGTGGTATCGCTACATAGTATTTACAAAGTAATCAAAGGAGGGAATGTGGTAGAAGAAATTTAATAAAGAAACCAGGCCCAGATCATACTCAAAAACAGTTTCTACTGTACAACTTTGAGCTTGCACAGCTTGTCTCTCAGCAGGTGTGTGGTGGGAGGGATGGTAGGAACAGAAACTCTGACTTGGTCTTGCACTATTACATTCCAGTATCCGGTATCCAGGCTCCACAGAGTGTACTAGTCTTCAGCTCCCCCACTTAAAGTGTGACCAGCCTATGGTCCACCCTCTGAAATTCTCTCTCTGGCTGTTCATGTGTTGTATGGGGAAGAGGGATATGGAAGTAGAAGCTTTTGCCTGGCTTTTCCCACTGGCCTTAACCATAGTCCCATAGGCTTGGATTAAATATCTGATTTAGAAACTTCAGGCAAGCTTCACAGCCTACACTAACAATATGTCCAGCTTTTGGTCATCCAGCTCTCTATTCCTACAGCACTGGTAGTAGGGAAAACAACATTTCCAGAGCTGTTTCTATTGACCTCAGCCCAGTCATGTGCCCCAGCTGGTGACTACTTCTGCTGCCTTCTTTGTAAAGTCTTGCCTGGCTTAATGAATTAGTTTACAGTTGTGGGCTTTTTCAGGAATATATATTATTGTGTATTATCTTCACTGTGGCCCAGATTTTTAAAAAATGGTTGAAGGCAAAGGCAAGGCTGCTTACCTGCCTGCCTGACTTGGCTTCTTGCTGGGGAGTGTTTATTCTCTGACCAGAAATCATCATCGTACTTAGAAGTTCATCTTAACTTTTTAAAAAATATTTTTAAATTTTTATTTATTTATTTGCAAGCAGAGAGAGAGAGAGAGAGATAGAAGAGAGGCAGACAGAGAAAGAATGGGCACGCCAGGGCCTCCAGCCACTGCAAACGAAGTTCAGATACATGTGCCCCTTGTGCATCTGGCTTATGTGGGTCCTAGAGAATCGAACCAGGATCCTTTGGCTTCATAGGCAAATGCCTTAACCACTAAGCCACCTCTCCAGCCCCATCATCTTAACTTTTATATGTAAAGATGAATTACATGAATAAATCTATCAATCATATAATCACAAAGTAGTTCCTTGTGTTTTGAAGTACTTAATTGTTTTCTTTTAGGCAGCATTAGTCTTCTGTAGACTCAGTGATTATATACCTTTATACTAGTTTTCCTTTATTCTAACTTTGGATTCCTTCTTGGGATTGTTTCTTGGAGTTTGCCACAATCTCAGTACATAACCATGATTATATTTTTTTTCATTTTTATTTTGTCTTATTTCATACAGTCTGAGGTATTTTATTCTTAGACTCATTGATATAAATAAAGAAAGCTGTCCTACAAAATTGGATGTCTCTTGATAATTTAACAGTAGCATAAGAGGAAACCTGTGCCATTATTAAAATGAACAGCTGTATGTATATATGTCTGACAACTTAGTCAATGTTTTCTTCATATTTTCATCAATTCTCTTGACTAGCATTATGGTTCCCAAGCATTCTGGTAGTCTGCATTGTCAACTTTCAGGACTTGAATCAATGAAGAGACATGCCTCTGAAAAGTTTGAAAGGGAATTTCCAAGAAGAATTAACTGAAGGGAGAAGATCCTCACCCAAGTGGGTGTTTCAGATATAAAGAGGTCCAAGGAAAAAGCAGTACTTCAGTATTGCTTGCTCTTACTTCTTGATCTGAGTGCTTTATTGTTCACTGACTTCAGACTCTAGCTTCTTTGGTTTTTCTGATGTGGACTCAAGACCAGAAACTCTCCAGAAATCTTCCAGGCCTTTGGCAACAGATAGGTATAGCTGAGGCATCCAATTTCATGGAGTGAGCAACTCTCATGATCTTAGACTCTTCAGTGTGCAAATACCATTGTTAGACTACTCAGTCCTGATTGGTGGCACTCTATTTTAGTAAGTCGCCTTTGGTAATATGTGTTCTTTCTATTATTTCTGTTCCTCTAGAGAATCCTGCCTGATATAGGTTGTGGTACCAGGAGTGGGGTGATGAGATGGTTGGCTGACTACACTGGACCACCTTCATCATGAAAAGGGCAGCATTTTATTCTTATTAGAACAGATACTCTTTCTTGGTATGGATTTGCTTTGCCTGCATGTATTTTTTTTTTTTCATGGTAGGGTCTCACTCTGGCTCAGGCTGACCTGGAATTCACTATGTAGTCTCAGGGTGGCCTCGAACTCTAGGCGATCCTCCTACCTCTGCCTCCCAAGTGCTGGGATTAAAGACATGCGCCACCACGCCCAGCTCTGCATATATTTTTTTGTCAAAGCTATCCTGTATGGACTTATAGAATGCTTTATGCACCATCATGGTGTTCCACACAGCATTGCTTCTGACCAAGGAACTCACTTCATAATCAAAGGATAGCAGTGAGTGATTTCATGCTTATGGAATTCACTGGTCTTACTATGTTCCTAATGTAGCTGGATAGACAGAAGAGTGGAATGGCCTTTTAAAAACAGTCTCAATTAGGTATCAATAACCTTCAGGACTATGGCAGCATTCTTCATAAAGCTGCATGTGTTCTGAATCAGCATTCAATATATAGTACTATTTTCTTCATAGCCAAGATTCACAGGTACTGGAGTTAATGGATGGAAATTGTACTTACTATATAACCACTAATAATCCACTAGCAAAAATTTTGCAACTTGTTCTAATGACTTTATGCTTTCCCTGTTGACCTAGTAGTCTTCTTGTGTGTGGTCATAGGGTACTGCTGAAAGGAGGCACAATAACTATTCTATTTAACTATAAGTGAGAACTTCCCCTGGCCTCTGTGAGTTCCTGATACTCTTAAACAGACTAAAGAGGACTTACAGGGTCAGCAGGGGTGACTGATCCAGAATACCAGAATATAATGGATGGCTCCTCCACCATGGAGCTCAGGAAGCATATGCCTGGGTTACAGGATATCCATTAGGGTATCTCTTGGTGTTACCATATCCTGTGATCAAGGTCAATGGGAAATGACGATAACCTGATTTAGGTAAAATATTAAATAGCCAAGACTCTTCAGGGATGAATACATGGGTCACTCCTCCAGGTATGGAACAAAGAACTTCTGAGGTGTTTTGTGAGAGTGGAGGGAATATGGAATGGGTATTATAAGAAGGTGGTAATAAATACCAGATATGGTCATTTGACCAGTTATAAAAAATGAAGGTTATAATTGTCATGAGTGTTTATTTGCTACTTTTATAAGAATACATTTGTGCATGTTAAACAGATGTCTGTATTTCCTCTCCTATTGCTTAACTATGTAATATAACATCAGTTGAAATAATGTCAGTAATTGTATTGTTAAATTTAAATGATCATATTTAAGTTATGAGGTATTGAAATATACAGCATTTTTCAAGGACTTTTACCATCTATTTTCATGAAGAATGAGCGCAGTTTTGCTTGTATGTGGGGTAGTTATATCATGGGAAGCAGAATTATGACTGCTATTGTCTTCATTTGGAAATTAAGCATAGCATAAGGAGATATAGTGGAGTGTCAAATTTGTAAGGAGTGGACTTAGTATAGTTAATTTTGATTATCAACTTGATGGGATCTAAAATCAACTAAGAGGCACACCTATAGATGGTCATGTGATGGTGTTCTAGGAAGTATTAACTAAGAGGAAAACACCTCCCTCAGACTGGGTTGCACCTTCTGATGGGTGGCCCAGATATAGAGTTCTGAGGTAAAAGCAATGTTGCTTTCTGCCTTCATTTCTTGCCAGTAAGTGAATCTATCCTTCATCTAAGTTGACAAATTCATGGTCAGAGTTGGTGATAGGACTCTCTTGTTATGTTTCTAATATCTATGAGGTCTGTAGTGATGGGAGCTCTCTTTTCTGTGTGTGTGTGTGTACATTGTGCATGGGTGTGCATGCATGTGTATATAGAGGCCTGAGGTTGATGTCAGGAATCTTTCTCAGTCACTCTCCATCTTATTTTATTTCACATTTTTTTTTTTTTTTAAAGACAGGGTCTCTCCTGAACCTGGAGTTCATAAACAGCCTGAGAAATTCTCCTGCCTCTACCTCCCCAGCACATACAGGCATGTGCTGCCACATCCAGCTTTCATGTGAATGCTCATTCAAACTCAGGTCCTCATGTTTTTGCAGCAAGCATTTTGCCAACTGAATCATCTCCCCAGGCCCATCCTTTTCTTGTTATTTGTAATTTGTTTGTTCTTTCTTTTTCCTTGGTTAGTTTGGCTAGAGTTCAATTTATTTTATTTTTCTCAAAAAAAGCTCCAGCTTTTTATTTCAGTGATTTTCTTCTATTTGTTTTCCTTCACTTATTAAAGCTCCTATCCTTATAATTAGTTTGCTTGGTTCCAGTCTAATTTGCTCTAATAATTTCTAGTTTATCAGAATGGAAAAACCTTATCATTTTGAAATATAAACATTAATACTATATATTTGTTCTCCAAGCACTGCTTTAGTTATACCCATTCATGAATTTTTAAAAATTTGGTAAAGTAGGAAAAGAGGAAACCTAATTCAACAACTCCATGAAGTCTACCTGCACAACATTTATAGACAATACCTAATGCTGAAAGATAGGATGTTTTCCACCAAGGTTAGGGCAAGACAAGTATATGTACTTTCACTAATCTTATTCAACACAAAATTCTAACCATTTTAATAAGGATGGGACAAGAGAGAGTGAATAGAAGAAAACCAAATGGGAATATGACCAACATGCAATGTGTTTATACAATAAAGTTATTAATTAAAAAAGAAAAGAAACTAAAACAGTTATCTGGGCATGGCAGCACACACCTATGATTCCAGTCCTGAGAAGGTGGAGGCAGGAAGATCAGGAGTTCAAGGTCATTCTTGAACAGAGTTAGAGGCCAGGCCAGGTTACATAAGGCCCTGCCTAAAAAAAAAAAAGACCTGAGAACAAATAAACAAAAAAATTAGTCAAATTTGAGGGGCAGACACAAAACTGTCCCTGTGTGCAGACAGTAGTTGTTTTGACATCTACATTTCAGAAAGGTTATAAACTACAAGATACATACCCAAGTATCAAACGCATTCCAATATACCAACAGACAGACAGACAGGCACAAACAAACAAACAAACAAACAAACAAACAAACAAACAAACAAACCAAGTATGTATGGTGCTGGAGAGATGGCTTAGCAGTTAAGGCACTTGCCTCTGAAGCCTAAGGACCCATGTTCAACTCTCCAGATCCCATGTAAGCCAGATGCACAAAGGTGAGGCAGGAGCAAGGCTGCACATGCCCACTAGGTGGCACAAGTGTCTGGCATTTGATTGCAATGGCTGAGGCCTTGGCACACCAATTCTCTCTCTCTCCCTAAAATAAAAAATAAAAATAATACATGGATCCCCAAATTCAAAACAGAGAACCATTAATGACAATGAGATACACTATACATCTCTGAGAACATGTAAAATCCAAAATACTAACAAGACCAAATGCTGACAGATCAGCGGAGAAGCAGGACCTCTCCTCCATTGTTGGGGGTAGGAGGATGCAAAATGGTGCAGCCATGTTGGGAAAGAGTCTGGTCATGTTTACAAAACTAAACACTTTTTTAAAAAAGATTTTATTTTTTATTTATTAGAGACAGAGAGAGGGAGAGAGAGAAGGCACACCAGGGCCTCTAGCCATTGCAAACAAACTCCAGATGCATGTGTCACCATGTGCATCTGGCTTACATGGGACCTGGAGAATCGAACTTGGGTCCTTAGGCTTCTCAGGCATTCACCTTAACTGCTAAGCCATCTCTCTAGCCCACAAAACTAAACACTCTTACCATACAATCCAGCACGTCTACTCCTTGGTATTGACTTAAATGAGTTGGAAAGTTATTTCTATGCAAAGCTACACACGGCTGCCCCACACTGGAAGTAAATGAGATGTCTTTCAAGCCATAAACTAATATCTGTAATAGGATATTAGACAGCAATGAGAAGAAATGCTCTATACAGCCCTCAAAAGACCTTAAGTTGCTAAGCAAATAATGCCAGTCCTAAAAGCTGCCTTCACATGGTCCCAGCTCTATGTCATTCTGTAGAAAATAGGGAAAGAGTAACAAGGTCAGTGGCTGTTGAGGCTCAGAGCTGTTGGGTAACTTAGCTTTATCATTGCTCCATTCAGGCCTGTGGATGACTGAGAAAACATAAGTATCACTTTAAAGTGACAAATACATTTTAAAAAGAAGGTAACTTCTTAAGTGTGGAATGAGTGCATTATGAGGATGGACTCTAACTTCTCTTCCTTTCTAGCCAGTTCTCTCCACCTTGTTTTCAGGTTTATGATGATATGCCCATGCGTGTTTTTCTTCTTGCCCAAGGATAATAAGGGATCTGTTTTATCAACTAGAAATGGTCAATACCCAAATCTCCCTTCAAATACCATTCCTGCCTTACTTCACGTTCCTCTTCTGGAAATGATTTCCATAAATCTTAGTTTTCTGGGCTTTGCTCTGTTTTACTTATCTCTGACATTCTTTTTTAATTTTCTTTATTTATTTGCACATGTGTAATGTGGGCACAGAGCCGGGTGTGGGAGGGCATGCCAGGGCTTCTTGCCACTACAAATGAACACCAGACATTTGCACCACTTTTTGCATCCAGCTTATTTGGGTGCTGAAGAATTGAACCCAAGTCATGAGGTTTTGCAAGCAAGCACCTTTAACTACCAAGCTATCTTCCCAGCCTCTTAATGCTTTTTGTATCTTCCAGTTTTTTTTTTCTTCCTACAACTCATTCTAGATAATCTTTTATTGACTGATCTTCCAGTTCACTAATCCTTTATTTTGTTGTCGCTAATTTTTGCTGTTAAGGCCATCTGCAGTATTGGGTTTTCAATTTTTATTGTAGACTAAATTCAAAGAGCATATAAAATTCATTACCTTAATCATCATAACTATTTAGTAGTGTCCATACATTCACATTGCTGTACAACCAATCTTCAGAATTCTTTTAGTGCTTTAAAAAAACGAAATTCATCCACTCCATATTATTTTTTTTCAGTTTGTGGAAACCATCCTTTTTGCCTTTATGAATTTCACTATCTAGGTATCTCATGTACGTGAAAGCATACAGTAATTGACATTCCTTAACTGGCTTATTTTATTTAGCCTAATATCCTTTAGGATCATCTGGTTTTTTAGATAAGTTCCTGAGTTTCCTTCCTGTCTAAGGCTAACATTCTGATGTGTATATATAGATATATATATGTATATATCTATATATACACTATATTATTCATGTATTCATATGACAGTGGGCACTTGGATTACTTCTGCCTGTGAATAATATTGCTGGAAATATAAATGTAGAATCACGAGACTTTGTTTTCAGGTCTTTGGAGATATATATATATATCCAGTAGTGTGATAGTTGTGCTGTATGGAATTCTGTTTACTATCATGAGAAGCCATCAGGCCAAAATATTTTATGTTCCCATCAACAAGGATCTCAATTTCTTTGATCTTTTCCCCAAAATTTATTTCCAACTGGTGTTTATTTGGATAAAGCCATTCCCAAATAAGAGGTGGTGTCTCAGTGTGATGTTAATGTGTATTTCCCTGAACTGAGCATCCTTTCATGGGCTCCTTGGTCATCTGTGTATGTATTTTGTAGAGTTGTCTACAAGTCCTTTACCCACGTTTGCATTAGGTGCTTTTTGTGCCAAGTTGTTAGAGTTCTTCATATTGATCCCTTATAAGATAGATAACTTACAAATATTTTCCCCCATTCTGTGGGCTTTTTCCTATCTGTGAGGTAAAATTTTAGTGGGAGTTTCTGATATCAAATTTCCACTTGAGCAGGGCATGGTGGCACATGCCTTTAATCCCAGTACTCAGAGGCAGAGGTAGGAGGATCGCAGTGAGTTCAAGGCCACCCTGAAACTACATAGTGAATTCCAGGTCAGCCTGGACTAGAGTGAGACTCTACCTTGAAAAACCAATAAATAAATAAATAAATAAATAAATAAATAAATAAATAAATAAATAAATTTTTAAAAATTCCTTGAATGTATTTCATTGCTTCCAGTACTATACAAATTTTCAGTTTTTTTTTTTTCCTTTTTGGTTTTTCAAGGTAGAGTCTCACTCTGGCCCAGGCTGACCTGGAATTAACTATGTAGTCTCTGGGTGGCCTCAAACTCACAGCAATTCATATCATTAACAAATCCAAAATGAAATGAAATGAGAGGGGACAAAATAGGAAAGGGATGGTAACCAAATCAAATTACTGTATGTTCATATACTAACATTTTCAATTTTTTTTAAAAAAGGAAATCTCTAGGGCTACAAAGATGGCTCAGCAGTTAAGGTGCTTGCCTACAAGTGGGGTTTGATTCCCCAGTACTCACATAAATCCAGGTGCACAAGGTGGCGCATGTATCTGGAGTTCTAGATGCTTCCAGATGGCAAAACTCAAATTTCAGAGAATGAGAATCATAGTGGTATACAACCTCCCATGAATAACAATTAAATGATAGAAGACAATGGAGCACTATTTGTGTGTATATATAATATTTTTCATTCATTCCCAGGAAAGCCACATGTATGAGAAATGAATGAATAGGGTCACTTTCAGAAAGATGGGCCATGAAGATTTCCTCCCACACACACTTTTTGAGGAAGTTACTCAAGGATGTGCTTTAAGAAAATAAGGAAGGAAAACAAAAGGAGAAGGAAGTAAAATCCAGAAAACATCTAACCCAGGTAAGGAGGACAGTGACCACAGGAGGCAAGTCTCAAAGATCTGGCAGACAGTCCTAGACAGCAATTGATCCAAACTAGACTAGGAAGTAATGATGGTCTACAAAAAAATTGCTAAGAAAAATGGATTGCATTCTTCAGGCTAAATCAATAAAAGCCTGGATGATTTGGAAGAACAGATGAAGGTAACTTTTTAAAAAGTCGATTCAAGATCCTAGGCAGAAAGTATGCTACTTAGAAAAATAACATAAATAAAATATGAACCAGGATTTGAGACATTAATAGAGAATAGGAAAAAAGATTGGTCATCTATACATCAGAAATATCTCCTTTCAGTGGTATAGAGGTCTTAACATTTGACTATAGATTAGGTAGAGAATACTATTTAGAGTTGGAATAATGTAAACATTGTATCTACTAACAACTTGTATAGTCAACCTAGGAAGGGACTTTCTAGGGTATTGAAAGTGTTTTAAGATTGGATTGAGCTGGGGAGGCAGCGGTAGGAGGATCGCCATGAGTTTAAGGCCACCCTGAGACTACATAGTAAATGCCAGGTCAGCCTGAGCTAGAGTGAGACCTTACCTTGAAAAAACAAAACAAAAATATTGGGTTGTGATGAGGGAGGGCTGCATCTAACTGGACCTTTTCAGATAAGGAATTTTATTGAGATCTATTAAATTAGATTTCATTGAAGCTATTTTAAAAGGGATGCAAAGTACATTTAGATGTGGCTATGAATTGATGTATAAATTGAATGAGTAAAACAAGAAGGGAAGGTGAGTTTGGCTAGAGATGAACATATAATTTTTATTTTTTACTGACAACTTCTATATTTACAGACAATAAACCATGATATTTCCCTCCCCTCCCCACATTCCCCTTCAGAACTCCACCCTCCATCATACCCCCTCCCACTCTCCATTAGTCTCCCTTTTAATTTGATGTCATCATCTTTTTCTCCTATTATGAGAGTTTTGTGAAGGTATTGCTAGGCACTGCAAAGTCATAGATATAGAGGCCAATTTCTGTCTGGGCAGTTGCATTGTAAGGAGTCATACCCTTCCTTTGGCTCTTACATTCTTTCCATTACCTCTTCCACAATGGACCCTGAGCCTGAGAGGGTGTGATAGAGATGTTTCAGTGCCAGACACTCCTCCCTCCCTTCTGCTCAGCACTATGTTGCCTTTTGGGTCAACCCAGTGGTATTGCCATCTGAAAAGAGAAGCTTCTCTAACCAGAAGTGAGAGTAGCGTTAATATATGAATATGAACATTAAGTGTAGTGCTTTTAGGGCAGTTTGGTGGGAATAATATATACATTTAGTCAGACAAGAGCAGGCTTTATACCCCTAAGGCTTATGACCTTCCCTGCCATTGGGTTTTGATTAGGTTTTTCAGTACCAGCCATATATTCCCTGCCATAGAGAGGGCCTTCAGTCCAATTATGGAGCAGTTGGTTTCCTCCAGAGCAGACATGCTACTATTGCACCCGTTGGGTCATTTGGCCTGTCTAGCCAAACTTGAGGCTTCCAGGGTCTACTGTTTTCACTGCTGATGACATCAGTCTCCCATATGGCTGCATGCAGTGCAGCTTTTTCCAGCTTTCAGTTGGCTGGTCTAAAGGGAGGTTTTCTGCTCAGCATCAGCTTGATTTCTCAGTGACCTTGCCCCTCAGGCAAGTGAAGTCCTGAATTTCAGTATAAACCCATGATACATTTGTTCTTTTAAAAATTTTTAAATTTATTATTATTATTATTATTATTATTATTATTTTTGGAGAGACACAGAGAGAGACATTGAGAGGGAGAGGAAGACAGAGATGGGCACGCCAGCAGTGTCTCAGCTGCTGCGAACGAAATCCAGATGTGTGCGCCCCCTTGTGGTCAAGTACGGCATTGCGCCCTTGCATCACTTTGCATCTGGCTAAACGTGGGACCTGGAGATTGGAACCGCTGGAGATTGGAACCAGTGTTCTTAGGCTTGGGAGGCAGGTGCCTTAACCCCTAAGTCATCTCTCCAGCCCACATTTGTTCTTTTTACAGAAACATCCTCAGCCAGGCACACCGGGTCACACTTACAATCCTAGCACTTGAGGTTCAAGCAGGATTGAGAATTTGAGATCAGCCTGGGTTACACAGTGTGACCCTTTCCCTCTTTTGTGTGTGTATCATTTCAATTTTTGTGTGTGTTGTCAAAGCAAACATGAGACCCTGACTTAAATAATCCTTTTACAGGGCTGGAGAGATGGTTTAGTGGTTAAGGCACTTGTCTGCAAAGCTAATGGACCCAGGTTCAATTCCCCAGGACCCATGTACGCAAGATGCACAATGTGGCACATGCATCTGCAGTTTGTTTGCAGCAGATGGAGGCCCTGGCATTTGCTCTCTTTCTCTCTCTCAAATAAATAAATTAAAATTTGAAATTATCCCTTTACATTGAAAGAATTAGAAAAATTACTAACTCTGTACCTAAAATATAGCATTTCCCAGGAAAAAAATCCCGGAGTCCTAGGGGAACAGCTGTGTTCACAGGCAGTGCAGAAAGTAAACAAGATGAGTCAAAAAGCAGGGAGCTTACCAATGACCGGGGCTGTTGTACCAAATACTCCACAGCCAACAAGAACAGGTTCCTGCAGAGAGGGAACAGGGGAAAAGGAAGAGAGAGACAGAGAGAGAATATATACCCATATATTCAGGGCCTCTCACCAATTCAAATAAACTCCAAGATGCATGTGGCACTTTATGCATCTGGCTTTATGTGGGTACCAGAGAATTGAACCCAGGCCATCAGACTTTGCAAGCAAGCGCCTTAACTGCTATGCCATCTCTCCAACCCAAGCCTGATTTTTTAAAAAGGGGCTTTACTAACCAATTGCAGTGTTGCATTTAGATCTTGATTCAAATGTACTATTAAAAAATAGCCAGGGCATTGAATATTGAATGAATATTTGATGAAATCAAGTATCTTTTGTTAGATTTTAGTGCAATGATCATTAATGAATTTGGAAATGGATACTGAAATGCTTATGAATACATGCTCTTTTTTAATTTTTATTTATTTATTTGTGAGGGACAGAAAGAGAGAGGGAGAGAGGCAGATAAAGAGAGAGAATGGGTGCACCAGGGACTCCAGCCACTGCAAAGGAACTCCAGATGCATGTGCCACTTTGTGCATCTGGCTTACGTGGGTCCTGGGGAATCGAGCCTCAAACCGGAGTCCTTGGGCTTCACAGGCAAGCGCTTAACCACCAAGCCATCTCTCCAGGCCCTGAATACATACTCTTAATGTCTAGGGATGGCTTTGAAGTAAACCATGAGTACAGTATGGTATGAGAATCAATAGATAGCTATTGAAGTTAACTGAAGCAGGGTGATGGACACATTCATATTTTTGTATGTTTTGTATATGTTTTATGTTTCCAACATAAAAAGGGTTTTAAAAATGTCACAAGTATAGCCTTTATTTGCATGTTGTGTGAAAGATGTAAACTTGTTCCACAATGGTCAAAGCAAGACATGCATGTTATTTAGAAAATCAGGTCCCTAACTGCTCCAGGTTCCCTTTGTTGACACTTTCAAACTCCATGGTGTTTGGGACAAAGCTTCTGTAATATGAAACCAGAACTTTCTCATGAGCTTTCTGAAATGGAGGAAGTAGAGGCAGAGCCTTAGGTCTACAGACTCCTATTGTTTTTGCCAATGGGTTTTGTCATCTGGGGCTGTATCCTGTGCTTATTTCTCATGAAACATCCCCTCTTTATTTATTTAATTATTTAGTTTATTTATTTTTTTGGTTTTTTTTTTTTTTTTTTTTTAAGGTAGGGTCTCACTCTAGCCCAGGCTGACCTGGAATTCACTCTGTAGTCTCAGGGTGGCCTCGAACTCATGGTGATCCTCCTACCTCTGCCTCCTGAGTGCTGGGATTAAAGACGTGCGCCACCACGCCAAGCTTTATTTTTTGTTTTTCAAGGTAGGGTATCGCTCTAGCCCAGGCTGACCTGGAATTCACTATGGAGTCTCAGAGTGGCCTCGAACTCACAGCAATCCTCCTACCTCTGCCTCCCTAGTGCTGTACACATCACCTCTGCAGGGGCCGTTACCGGGAGGAAGTTAGACAAATGTTTTATTTTTCTCATTGCTATAACCAAATGCCTGACAAAAGCAACTTAGGAAGGAGGGTTCATTTTGGTTCAGTTTGAGGAGATATCCCACCAGGGTGGGGAAGTCATGGTGGCAGGAGCATGAGGCAGCGGCTCACATTACATGCAAGTCAGGAAGCCAAGAGAGGAATGCCATTGCTCAGCTTTCTCCTTTCATTCGATCCAGGACACTCCAGCCCACAGGACTGTGCCACCTACATTCAGAGTGGGTCTTCCCATCTCAGTCAAATCCTCCTGGAGGTGCCCTCTTAGACACACAGAGCTGTTTCCATAGTGATTCAGTGACATTGACAATCAAGGCTAACCCTCGCAAGTCTCTCTCAGTCTTCTTCACCATTATTATGCTCTGGCTGTCATGACAAAAGAATCACAAACTACAATGCCAGGGACGGCATGCTCCAAAAAGCCAGAGTCGAGACCCTGTGCATCGCTTGACATGGATCCAACCCCGTGGTCTCCTCAGCTCATTTAGGACATCTACTTCTTTCAGCTGTACAGCTCATGTTTGTTGCCATGATCTTTTTGGTTTCTCTCCTTATCTTGTTCTTTCTCTTCTGTGAATGATCTGCAGGCCAGCCATGACCCCCAGGAGTTAGACGTAATGCCAGCTTCTGATGAGGTGATTTTGTGGAATAGTATTATGCAGGCAATAGGAGATGTGTTCCCAGATCAAACAAAAAATGAAATGGAAAACAATGGGGTTTATTACAACCACAATAAATGGTGGGACCCCCCTCAGGCTACTCATGAGGGGCATAGATTTGATCCTAAAAGCTTGCTTTCTTCAGGTGGTCAAAATCAGTGTGACCCCAAGAGTGGGAGAATGAAACTTAGGATCTGGGACAGGAGAGACTACAGAGGAAAATGGGCTGATGAGTTAGGTTTTATTATTTAGCTGTCAGGGATTTGAGACCCTATGACTGTTTATCCAAAAGATGAGAAAATACCACTTCATAAAGATTTAATTCAGGGATATGCTTAGCAAATGCAATTTGGATGTAGTGATTAAGTTATAAAGTATTGCTTGCAGAAAGGAAAAGAAAGACTTACTGAGTTAACTATAATTGAGTAATAGGCACCGGTTGTAGGCAATCTGTCTCTCACCTTTGCTAACTTGCAACTGAAAATAGAATCAACATTTCACAAAGAATGAAAAAGAAACCACAAGGAGCTAGTGCCCCATTATTCAAAAAGAATTGGTCAAGGTGTTTTTCAAAGGTGTTTTTCACAGTTAATGGTTAACAGTGCTTGCTCAGAAAGATTGTAAGGGATAGGTTAACTTTCCTGGAAATATTATGTACTTGTAATTTTAAAGATTATACATGCATGTCAAACTTGGACAGTTTTGTTTTTGCCTTTTTCCTTTTGAATCCTATTTCCTTATATGAGAAAAATAAAAGACTGAGGTTTTGTGGCAAGCAGCAGACGAGCGAGCAAGAGCAGAGCGAACGAATAAAAGAGAGCGAGCGAGTGAGCGAGAGAAAAGCCAGAGAGAACGAAAATGAAAGAGGATAAAAAGAAAATGAAAAAGGAGAGAATGAATGAATGAATGAGAGTGAATGAGAGAGAATGAATGAGAGAATCAAACGGCTTGCTGCTGAAGCCTGACCTGTCAGCTTGTACCAACATGCCCTAAGTTTCGTTTAGTTTTCGCCGCTCCCGTTCATCCCAGCTTTGTGGTCTCACCTCTTGTTGATGCTAGGGCCGGACCCTGGCACTACAAAATTCTTTTTCTCTGTTCTGGAGCCTGAAGTCCAAGGTCAAGGTACACCAGCAGGGTTGGTTTCTCTGGAGTCCTGTCTTCTTGGTCTGGCTGTCCTTCCTTTCCTCTGTGTATGCACTTCCCTGATGTCTTTCTCTCTTTTGTAAGGACACCAGTGCTATTGGGATTATGGCTCTATGACTTCATTTAACCTCAATTACTTTTTCAAATACAGTCACTCTGGGGTTATTGTTTCAGTAAATTTTATTTTGGGAAGAGCACAGTTCCGTCCATAATAAGCCCTTGCATAGTTTCTACAAAATTTCCCCCAAGAGGCTTGGCAGTGAAGTTGTCTTCCAGGTTCCTGGCAAATTATTTTGGCCCTGGAAAGAAAACACAGTGCCCCAGGGAGAGAATTGGGGGACAAATGCTCACTGGCTTGGGTGACAGGACAATCAGTACAAGTTGTTCTAGTATTCCTCACAGCTACAAAAACAAAACACATCATACCAATAAATATGTACTTACAAAGCAGACTTCAGTAATAGTCGATGGATTTGAGGTTACCTTCCTTCTTTATAATGAATTTTCTAGTAAGGCTTAGAAATTGTGGGCAAATGACAGCTTCTCCCTGTTGGGTGTTCTGACCTTGAACCTGTCCCATACTATTGTACTCATCTTCATGTATCACCCAGTGTCTTCAAATTATTTATTTATTTATTTAAAGGAAAGAGGCAGATAGAGAATGGGTGTGCCAGGGCCTCTAGCCTCTGCAAATTAACTTGACACATGCACCACCTTGACCATCTGGCTTTATGTGGGTACTGGGGAATCGAACCTAGCTCCTTAGGTTTTGCAGGCAAGTGCCCTAACCACTGAGTAATCTCTCCAGCCTCCCCATCCAGTGCTTTAAATTTAATTTATAATTGACAATTTTGATGAATCCATTGACAATTCTATGGTCCATTGTCAATGCGCAGTTTCAGGACAAGCAGCATCAACACTACCAGGAAACTTCTTAGATGCCAGTTCTCTGATGCCCACTCTGACCTGGATAATCAGACACTCTGGGGATGAGGCCCAGGCAGACATCTGTCTTAAATACATGCTTAAGGCTGAAAGAACTCTGTATTTGCAACTGGGAAGGACTTGCAGTTGGTCTTTCTCTCCTGAACCCTTCTATGTGCATCCAGGATTTCAACATGCGTCCCTTTTCATTTCTCACGGGGAACTTCCTTTGGAATTTGAGCCAAGACCAGCTCCTCGTCCATCTCTTCGCATAGCTACCTCACATGCTGGAAGCATGTCAGCTTGTGCGAAGTACAGTAGCTCACAGTCATTTCCTGAATGAATAAAGCCGTGAAACCACTTGCATACCAATGCATCATGTTCTGGGCCTGACCCTCAGCCCAGCCCAACTGGGCATTGGTGGCACACACCTAAAATTCTCAAATTTGGGAAGTGGATGCTAGAGGATCATCATGAATTTAAGATGAACTTAGACTATGAGATTGATGAAAAACAAACAAAAACTCCACCTTGGATAGCTGAGCTTGATGATGTGAATAGAGAAAAACCATCTAAGATGAGGGTTCAGTCCTACAGGATGGGAAGAATCACACCTGGCAAATGGCAGGATGACTAAGCTGTTACTCTCAACTCCTGGCAATGATGGCTCTCACTACACATGGTGGCAGCAACACCTGTGGCTAGATTTCAAAGCTAGGTTTAAAGCAATTAAGACTTAATTGAAAATGTCAATTACAGTGGGGTTTCACTTCAACACCAGCCAGAGGTTCTGATACAGACTGAGGTGCTAGCCTCATGAAGCAACCTCTGGCACCATGTCAATCTAGTGCCTAGGTTATATGATTATGCCACAAGGACACCAAGTTACCTATCTTACACCATGTCTCAGTTTCTCCTGACATAGGTCTTTGCTCCACCCTTTTACAGACTACACAATAGCAGGAACCAGAGTCTAGACACAACAGGGGAATGGGTTTTCCCCACAAGTATGTGAAGTCCCTGACAATTTCATTGCTCAGCCAGATGGGTCCTTGTTCACTGCCCCCAGTGACTCAGAGACTCCTGATGAACACCTTCCCCATACATGGTGATATCTAAAACACCACCTGTGTCAGGAACAGCAGTCATCCAGCTGCACAATCCTACAGTGTGCAGCTCTTGTGGGTATCTGAGTGCACCTGCCATCCTTGCAACCTTGATCAAATGAAGAGCACCCTGCCCAGACTCCACACTAAAGCTTCCAGTCTCACAGGGAAGAATGAGGGCTTCTTGTGCTCCACCCACAGCCAATTTGCTCCTTTCATATTTACAGGGCTGGAGAGATAGCTTGGTGGTTAAACGCTTGCCTATGAAGCCTAAGGACCCTGGTTCGAGGCTCGATTCTCCAGGACCCATGTAAGCCAGATGCACAAGGGGGTGCATGCATCTGGAGTTCGTTTGCAGTGGCTGGAGGCCCTGGCGCACCCATTCTCTCTCTCTCTCTCTACCTGCCTATTTCTGTATCTCTCTCTCAAATAAATAAAATTTAAAAAATAAAAATAAAATATTTACAGTGTATATCCCTTGCATACCTTAGACTTCCTCATATTTCCATTTTAACAGAGCCAGAGAATAAAACCTTTGTAGATGGGGGAAACAAATCACTTTCTTAAATTTCAGGTTTTGGGATGAAAATGTGAATGAATGAAAGTAGATTACAAACCCATCCCATTCCTGGCTTGCATCTCGGTGAATATCCTACTAGAAGCATTTTTTAATTTTTTGTGCATACATGCATGCAATGCCCTGTGTGCTCACTTGTGGTGGGCCTGGTGTTACAGACATCCATGGCTATGCCCAGCTCTTTAAGTAGGTCTTGGGGATCAAACTCAAGCTGGCTCTCAAGTCTCCTCCAGCTCTCATGCTTGCACAGGAAGTTCTTAAATGCTGAGTCATCTCTTGAGCCTATAGAACAATTTATTCTGTAGGACTTTGATGAAAAAATATGACCATAATAATATGAATGGGGCATACAAGAACCAGCCTATGGAGATTAGCAGGTCAAGCCCCAATCCAAAGTCCTCCGTTAATAAGTTCTAGAAGGATCCCCAACATGTTATTATTATTTAACTTCAAGGAGCTCAGTAAGATGCAGACAATATTTGCTGAAAAAGTCTCTTGGGACTGACCATGACAATGTCCATAAAGCCTCTGATGAAATGGTAGCCACTAGCCACAAGTGGTCATCAGGTACCTAAAATATGGCAAAGTGCAAATTCTTAGCACAAAAAAAAGAATGTAAAATGATCCCATTTTATAAAATATCTATTGCATGTTGAAATAAAATTCTGGAATATAATTGGCTGAGTAAATATAGTATCATGCTTTATATATACATAATTAAATGCTATATTTTATACAATAGACCAATAAAAAGTAGTTTGTATTACCAGGTTGACTTAGTTATATGTACATACACCTTCAGTTTCTCCTGATACCCTAGAGTTTCTAAAAAGAATCCCAATATTGTTGAGTTCATAGGTTTTTAAGCTCCTATCTTGCAAAGTTAACTGTTTAAAAGTTATAACCACATACTTCAGGCATAATAATTTTGTCAGTATTAGAGAACTAAAAATTAAAGTTACACTTGCTACCAACATTGACAGCATTAACCACGAAGAGCAACAGCATAGTAGTATTTGCTCATTGACTGACCTTTGAACATAAACCCAAATCTGCTTTCTATGTTAGCATTCCATGCTTAAATAAGGTTGAAAATTTGAAACAGACTTCGCCTGGAAACCTGCAGTCATCCCCTTTTTCACACTAGAGGGCTGACAAAATGTGGAAAGCTCCCTTGGCCTAAGACTTGAGATCTGGAATTAGTTGCTTATTTCCTCAGGTGAGAAGTTTATAGAATTCTCAACTTGATGGTTGGTGTATGGGGGGTGGGGGTGGGAGGAAGTATGGGGGGAGTTCCCAGGGAGCCAGACACAATACTCGGAAACAGAAATCAAGTGTAGCGAGCCTTCCAGTGTAGAAGTCCTGAGGGAGTGGAGGAAATCCCCATGTCTGCTGTTGCTGCCCTCTTCAGTATATCCAGGGAAAGAAAGCCTCCAATCTTTTGCTTCAAACCTATTTGCTCAAGTCCCTTTACAAGGAACATCTTGCAGAGGGCTCAGAAATGATCTCAAATAACCTGACACTACTGACCTCCTTTGTGTATGTATACCTCATACTAGACCAGCTCAAGGCAGGTAGAGGCTGGAGGTCATGAGAGATCTCAGGCCCCCTACAATCCTACAAACCCTCCTCAAAGGGCTTAGGCCGAACCAGCTTTTAGAGCTGTCTGTTTCATACCATTAGACAACTGATTGTCCCTTTCATACTGAGCCAGATCATGTCCTATGCTCTGTACCTGTAGCCACTTTCCCTAGCTCTGCTATTTGGTTCCTGAATCTGATGTCTCTACAAAGTCAACAGGAAGGTACGCTAACCTCCTCTCTTGGTCAAGTTGAGAAGGTATGTGTAGGCATCGGCTTAGTGCCTGATGCATGTATACATACACACACACGCTAGAGTCCCACTGGTACCATTTTCATTACTATCCATAAAGCAGGAGAGACATACCAACTGGTTATCCCTAATTGTTTGTATCGCTATTCCTGCTTTTATTTTTGTTATCTTTCTCTCAACCAAACTTAAAAAAAAATATTTTAACTTATTTGAGAGAAAGGAGAGAGGCGAGAGAAATGGGTGCACCAGGGGGCCTCTAGCCACTGCAAACAAACTCAGCACATGTAGTACCACCTTGTGCATCTGGCTTACATGAGTCCTGAGGAATCAAACCTGGGTCCTTTGGCCTTGTAGGCAAGTGACTTAACTGCTAAGCAATCTCTCCAGCCCTCTCAACCAATCTTTATTGGAGTTGACTTAGGGCCCTTTCCAGCTAGGCTTCACTCCTGTGATAAGGCTGATGTAAATCTAGAATTTGGTGCAAGTACATCCATATGTGACCTGACCACATTGGGAATGTCTCCCATGTTATCCTAACTCATACCAGCTTGTCTGGTAGCCATATGCTGTTGTGGCTTAAAACTGATACATAAACTGTTTTAATCTCTGGAACAGTGAGCACTATTCCAAGTCACACATTAGGCCCCTCCTGTTTCTCCACAGGAGTGCTGTACCTTAAGAGAGAGTTCAGCACACAGAGGTTGCTCAACTAGACTGACCAAAATGCCACCAAGTTCCCAGAAGTTTACTAGCTCCTACAATTACTCAATGATGTACTCTGCAAGGGAAGGCCAGGGGACAGTTAGTCCTTCGGAAATCAGACCAGGGAAGTGTCCTTGATGCCAGTAATACACATAAAAGTACACAGGTCAGGATCTTTCTGAAATATGACCCTTGCATTTATCTGTTCAGGGTGAGAAAAGGATCCTAGCTCAAGTCAGCTCTATGCCACTGCCTGGGGGTGAGCATTATGAAGTTTAAGGGGACAATCTAAGGACCTTGATTTAAGCCTTGGACCCAAAGCCCCAGCCTTGTTGTGGTTATAAGAATCCACAGCTGGCAGGGCCTGGTATGTGGACATGCAATTGGTGATTGAGGACTCTCTACCCTGGATCTGATCTATAATGAACCTGATTTTTGGCACAATTGTTCAGGGGAAGGGAAGCTCAAGCTAAAATGCACCTTGGAAATCCACATTTCTGGAGTGGATTTTATGGTTGTTCCCCCAAGGGGTGACAGACTGTAGCCTTTACTTGAGGGTGGGGGCTTGTGGGCTGTGAGTATGCTAGCCAGCACTGAAGGTAAAGGGAGGCACACATGACAGAGTTTAAGAACCAAGGGTAGCAATATAAATACATTGATTACTGACACAAGCTGCAACACTGTAACAGATGACTGTTACAATGGAGGAGGAAACAGATGAAAATCATCCATTTTCATATTTTTAAAAAAATTAATTAAAAGGAAGATAGATCAAGCCTATGACATCCCAAGTTCTTGTTTAGAGGATGAAGCTCACTGCAGTGTCACACAATCTTCCCACTCAAACTCAAGATGGTGGAGCCATGATTCAGTACTGCTTCTTCACTAGGCCACTAGCATCCTGACAGGAATGTAGTGATGACCATGAAGCCATGAAACAAATTATTACATTTATTACAAATGTCACGAACATATTCATAAAGTAAAATTAGTTTTAAAAAAAAAACAGAACAAGAGAGCAAGTGAGAAAACAAGCAAAGCCAGGGCTTTGATATTACACTTTAAACACAGGAAGATGCCATCTTTATGAATAAGTAGAATTAACTACATTCTTAAAATAGTTTTAGTGCATTGCATTTTTAGAAAAGGGACATACCCTCACCCCCAGGAAAAGTTTCCTGCAACACTGAACAGTTTGTGTGACTATTCAAATGTGACCACCTATCTGCTACCAAACCCCAGTTGAGAACAGTGAGATCTCATGTGTTATAGGTGACAGCTGTCCATCAACCAATCATAGTGAAACTGATGTAAATGAAGCAGTCAGCATTCTGAACTTTTAGAAAGCAGACTGCATCAGCCATGAGGCTATTTCCCACCTTCATAAACAGTTTTCTTGTACCTGCTTAGACTTGTGACAAAATAACAGTCAAACTTCAATCAGATAGTTTTGGTATTAAGATTAAATTAAACATTAATGTTTTCTTCCCAAACCATAAACTAAATCACCTCTCAATGCATTAAAAACAATGAGGTAGGCAAAAAAAAAATAATAAACATGAAGGTTGATTTTTTTTTTTTTGTCTGCATGTGCAGGCTGTGTTTTGTAAAACTGTTGCTGCACTTCTAGGTTTAAACAAAAATTAAACCTTTCACTGAGGCAGTGCTAATACTGTCACACAACAAAGTTCTGGCCATTATACAAAATGCACACATTTTCTTTTTTTCCATTTTTTTTTTAAAGAACCATCCGCACATGATTTAGGCAAAACTTGGTACACAGAAAAATGACTGAGTTCTTGGCCAGGGCACCCCCCAACCCTCCAAAAAAAATCCAAAGAAACCAAATGGGACCCCTTAGCCCGCCCTACCCCACCCTAAGCCCCACCCACAAAAGTTATCCTAGTAACTGTGTCTTTCACATTTTATAAATATTAACTTCTTAAACCTGCACCTTCTTCTTTGTCCACATATGGTCACATTAAAAAAAAAAAAAAAAAGAAATGTCAATTAAATACATTGTTAATGTTACTATATTAAATCTGCTCTCTGCTTCAGCCAACTGTTCCTTACACCACCACTTATAACCTCCTTGTGCCCACTGCCAACAACTGGTTGGCATGTTCATCACCTTTAGACACCCATAGGACAGAGTCATTCAGAGACAGGAATTCTGGAGCTGTAGGAAAAGTGTTCTTTCTGGTCTGATGCTCATCCCAATCACTTCTAGCACCGATGGTAGGAATCTGAACAGCACCAGCTGCGAGGCAGCCTTGATTTATTTTTAAGTATGGAAAAGAGAATGGGAATAAATTGGCAAAAGAAGTAGGAAGGGAGAGAGAGAAGCCAACTTGAGGCCTGACCACACAGCTGTCCTGGCTGCACTGGTGCAGCTCTCAGCTCCAGTTGCAAGGAATTCCGAGTTCTCAGGATCTCAACAACTCTGGAGGTCAGTGATCCCAGCTCACACAGCCTCTACCAGCTCAAGAGAGAAGTCCTACCTAAGGTCATGAAATAAACCTGACTGCTGCCGCCAGAGCGAACGGAGGCGAAGAACACCTGCAGAAGCAACAGAAGAGAGGGTATGGTTAGCAGGTACCTCACAGCACTTTCTGTTGCCTTCACCTGCCACAGTACTCCTAAAAGGCAGTGGGACTAAAAGTTCCTTGATTAATTTATTTCAGAATTTATCAAAACTTCAAGGAAACTCTCCATCAGTCTATGGAAAATAAACTGCTCTGAAGGACAGCAGCAACTAAAAAGAAGCCATAAAGAAATATTACCTTGTCGTTGCGTTCACATAAAAATTTTAGTCTTTGAGCCCTTTTGTGCATAAACACTCCATCTAAGTGACCAGTTTCCACAGATCGGATCTCTATGGCCTTCTCTCCCCAGCCCATTGTCTGATTGGATCGAATATATGCTTTTGGAGAAGGGGGGAAAAAACAAATAAAGCATTAATAAGGATACAGCCTTGAGAAGATATTGCTTATACACATGCCTCCAACTAGGCTGTAGCATTTGAGGATTTTTGTTAAGTTCTGCCTTGGGGCTGGGGATGTAGTTCAATGATAGAAAGCTTTCCCTAGCATGCATAAGGCCCTGGGTTTAATTCACGGCATTGAAAAACACAAAGTTGTATCATTAGAGCTGCTTAGTCTACCCCAGAAGCAGTCTCTTCAAAGTCTGGACTAATTTTCCTTAGGTGTTTTAGCAATGAGCCTCTAAGTGCAGTTTAGTACATGTTTTCATTAATCCAGCTACAGTGAGATGGCAGGGAAAGAAAGATGAGGAGACAGAGAGGGACTTAACTGCAATAAAATCAAGATGGCTTGGGGCTATAACCAGAAAGCTGTGGAAACTCCAAGCCCAGCCTCTATTCCTAAATACAAACCAGAGAGACTCCTTCAGAGGGTGTCCAGCTATGGCTCTACTTCTCTCAAGAGCAAGCCATGTCTCTTCCTCTGACTCTCATTACTTCCCACAAAGTGGTCAAAAAACATCTGCTCCATTTTATCTAAGTATCTTATCGATTTAAATGAGAGACAGCACTGGCTGTTTGAAAAAGTACACAATTAATTGGGTTTTGTTCAAAAATAGACCTATCACATTTCCAGTATGTATAATGTAACTTTCCACTATCTGTTGCTAACCAGCCACTCTGTGAAATGAACAAAGGGTTTAACAACAAACAAAATTAGTATGCCAAACAGATGTGGTCTTAGAAAAGGCTCCACTTTCACAAATGCTGCCTCTTTCTGGTGCTACATACCTACAGACGTTGGCATCTCGCCCCACTGCAGAACCACATCCTTGGTGATCCTTCCATACGTGTTCACATAAACACCCTCATCTTCATAACACACCAGAAGCTCCATCCCATCCGTGTTGGGGAGGATAATGATTGCATGGGGTTTGATGCTACACTGAATCTAGACAAGAAGAACAGAGTATAGGGAGGCATGTCTGTGGCTATTTTCAGCTCCGTGAAAGTGCTCAGTACAACTGTCTAGTGAATGCTCTGGCACATACCACAAATAGGTAATATTCTAGGAATATAGCTCAAAGTTGACAATTTACACATCATGTATTTCACTGACTCTTATATCCTGGGCTAATGGACATAAATTACATCATGGCAGACTCTCTTTGGCAACCCCTCCCAAACGAGGGCTTCTCTGGCCTGATAGCAACTGCTCCAAATCCATCCCATGTTAGTCAAAATGAGTGCTAAGAGGTCTTCAGGGGGTTTCATTGAGCTGGGAAGTAGATTTCCACTGTCACAAGCATGGAGCTCTTAAAAATGTTACTTCATTTCAGGGGCTGGAGGGATGGCTTAGCGGTTAAGGCATTTGCCTGCAAAGCCAAAGGACCCCGGTTCAACTCTCCAGGACCCATTTAAGCCAGATGCACAAGGGGGCACATGCATCTAGAGTTCGCTTGCAGTGGCTGAAGGCCCTGGTGTGCCCATTCGCTTTCTCTCTACCTGCCTATTTCTGTATCTCCCTCTCTCTCTCAAAATGAAAAAATAAAAATAAAATATTTTAAAAAATGATACTTCATTTCAATACTCACCCCCACACCACAGGGAGCTGAGGGAACCCTGCTTGTGTTAGTTCACTAAGCAGAGTAAAGGAAAAGGTCAAAACAAAGTGAAGCCAGTCAACCAACCATAGAGTGTAGGTTCTTTCTTACGTGTGTTGGTAGATAAATGTCATAGACTGAGCCTGAATCCACATCAACAGCATGGAAACCAGCACAGGATCCATAGATTACTTTTAACCTCTGGCCTTCCTCAACAGTGAGATCCACCAGTAATGGCTTATGTACTAATTCTCCAAATGACTATAAAGAAATAAGACAGAAATGGTAAGACACAACAGAATTTATTCATAGTAGATCCAACAGAGAAGTAGACCCAATAATGAACTCAGTTACTATACAGTTTCAAAGTAAGCTTTTTTCATGTGTATATGTGTTAATTAGCATCTGGAAGATCCCAGGGAGCCCAAGAATTCTGGAGCCACTTACTGTTTTAATGTTTGTCTTGATGAAAAACAAATGAATGCCAGGTGTGGTGGCTCCTCCGTATAATCCCAGCATTCATCAGGCTGAGATGGGAGGATTCTGTGAGTTTGAGGCCAGCCTGGATCTGAGATCGAGGTCAGCCTGGGCTAAAGTGAGACCTTGTCTCAAAAAACAAACAAGAAATCTACATGTAAGCCGGGTGTGGTGGTACATGTCTTTATTCCCAGCACTTGGGAGGCAGAAGTAGGAGAACTGCAGTGAGTTCGAGGCTACTCTGAGACTACATAGTGAATTCCAGGTCAGCCTGAGCTAGAGTGAGACCCTACCTTGAAAAAACAAAAAACAAAAACAAACAACAAAAAAGAAATCTACATGTAAAGTCCAACAAAAGGCCTTTCTGTAGCATATTATTTGCATATTCAAATGAAGCAGTGGATAAGGAGAAGCTGTGGGAATCATAGACTGAAAGTCTATGACTGTAGCAGTCACTATGGCAACTGTAAACTACTACTTTTCTGAGTAGACTGATAGGGGATGACAGCTGTATCATGCTGGGTAGCCTTGGTTTTTCATTAATATTAGTAGTCCCAGCTCACAGGTCTGGGATTTAAGTAAGATAATGTTTATAAAAGCAACCAATACATTATCTGATACATAAAGAATATTAAGACCAGATTGCAGGAGATGAATGCAATTTTATAAAGAATTATTTTTAATCAATAATACTAAGATTTGTCAGAAATGGTAACCTATTTTTCTGCTCTACTGAAGAATCAAGCAATAAGCCATTCCCCAAAATACAAATTTACCTTTGCAATGAAATATATCTAAAGGTATTTTAAATACAATCATTTTGGAAGAGAGTTTTACTTTCTTACCCTCCATTAACATGTCTCTATTAGGATAGAAATGATTGTTTCTATCTGATGTCAGAACAATCTCAATTTTAATTAAGAATATCATAAACTTGTGTTTAGCATAAACTTTAAATTATCAACGAATTAAGAACATACATGGAAAATTTGTAATAATTTTCTACAGGTTTGGGGGTAAGGAGAGGGTTCATAGACCACTAGGCTAACTGGAAATGTTTCATTCATTATCACTTCTGAAGTCTAAGAAGCAGAGGGAAATACATGAGTGTGTATGAGCACGCAACCAAAAGCCTAAGTTTACACAGGTGCTGATTTATTTACTTTTCTAAACTCTATATGCAAAAGGGCACAATTATCTTATTTTAAACATTGGATTGACTGCTACGCTAACAATTTTAAACTTAAATAAAAATATGACCATATTATATATATTTTAACTTCCTTCTTTTGTGTAAGACATATTGCTTATGTTATTAAGAATTCCTGGGCTGGGGAAATGGCTTAGTGGTTAAGGTGTTTGCCTGCAAAGCCTAAGGACCCTGGTTCGATTCTCCAGGACCCACATAAGCCAGATGCACAAGGGGCACATGTGTCTGGAGTTCGTTTGCAGTGGCTGGAGGCCCTGGCATGCCCATTCTTTCCTCCTATCTGCCTCTTCCTCTCATCTCTCTCTCTCACTGTCAAATAAATAAATAAATAAAATATTTTTTTAAAGAATTCCTTTAATCAGGGATGGAGAGATGGCTTAGTGGTTAAGGCACAAGCCTGCGAAGCCTAAAGACCCAGGTTTGATTCTCTAAGTCCCACATAAGCCAGATGCACAAGGGGGTACATGCGTCTGGAGTTCGTTTGCAGTGGTTGGGGGCCCTGGCACATCCATTCTCAGTCTTTCTCTCTCTCCCTCCCTCCCTCTGTCTTAAATAAATAAATAAAAATAAAAATCTTAAAAAAAAAAAAGAATTACTGTAATCAGTTATTTTTGCTTGGGTTTTTTGGTATCCCAGGCTGTTTCAAACTGACAATGATCCTCTAGCCTCAGCCTCTCAAATGTTGATTTTGTAGGAAGGTGCCACTACACTTAAGTTTATGATTGAATTTTTTTGAACTGCCTATTGTTTAGCCCTTTTCAACTATACATCTATGCTTTATGTGAAGGTCTGTTTTTGAGTGATGGGTGGAAGTACACATTTGATCATCTGGAGGCTTAGGAAACAGCTACTTATTATATTACGTTACAAATGGCCTCTCCTATCCAAAATTATATGTTATATTAACACATAGTTTTGTATTGTCATTTTAGATATTCAGATTTTTAAACCTGATCACAAGGCTTTGGGTTATAGCTTGCATAGGTGATGCTACTTTTAAATGCACTTGTTGTTTTACCTTAAAGGCCATAAATTTGTGATATGGCTTTGGTGCCCATGCATAAACTTCCACCGAACTCTTCAGAGCAATTACCAGAAATTTGATTCTTTCGTATTTTACTGAAAAACAAATAAACGAGCAAACTTAAAAAGTAAGTGACATAATAATAGTAATCACTGAGCAGTATCAACATGGAACTCTCAATTTGTTTTGCTGCTTTCTGCGAACTTTAGAAATATGCCTTCTGTTGACTCATCCAAACCACAAAGGGTAAGAGGATGCATGCAGTTAAGAGTTCAAGCCACCCACTTTCCTTTCCCAGTGCTTCAGGATATAATTCATGTTTTCCGAATGTTCTCTATTTGTCTTTTTTTCAAGATAGGGTCTCACTCTAGCCCAGGCTGACCTGGAATTCACAATGTAGTCTCAGGGTGGCCTCGAACTCTTGGTGATCCTCCTACCTCAACCTCCCGAGTGCTGGGATTAAAGGCATGTGCCACCATGCCCAGCTTATTTTCTGACTTTTTAATGCTATGTTGGGTTCATTTCCAAACACTGGGTACAATCATTAAGTTCACTTATTTCCTAGCTTCTTAGATTTGTAGCATTTTATGATCAAGAACAATGCCAAGTGTGTTATCCTAAAGTCTTGAGGGCTCAATTATTACTTCAACATGATAATGATGTAACTAGTTAGCCAAGGGGGTCCTCAATCATATAGAAAGAGGTCAAGGTCTTGTGTTCAACTTTCTCCAGGTTTCACATGGGATTCAGACAGAAGACTATGGAAGGGTATGTCAAAACACTCCTGAGACCTGAAACTCTATCAGCAAACTGAAGTTTCTGTGCATAAGATCATGTAACACTCCAAAACACTGCTCATGTTCTTCAGTGATAGAGATTTCTAGGATTCCACCTAAAGTCTTGCAGTAGAAGTAGTAAATCTCTCCGAATCTTAAAAAAGCCTTGTCTTCTTGCCATAGCTATTCTAGCTCACTCACATAATCTAGATTCTGAGTGACTTACTTCTACATTGTGTATGCCTGCCCATCTCTACATAAGCTTTCTACTATCACCCTGCTACTTGATTCTTTCTGAGTGAAAGCAATTGTTAGCTTGATACCTCTTCCCACACTCCACACACTGTCACCTGTTAAATACATCATTAATTTATGACAGATTTTTTTTTTTTTTTGCTTTTGTTTTTCAAGGTAGGGTCTCACTCTAACCCAGCCTGACCTGGAATTCACTATGTAGTCTCAGGATGGCCTTGAACTCACAGTGACCCTCCTACCTCTGCCTCCGGAGTGCTGGGATTAAAGGTGTGTGCCGCTATGCATGGCAAATTACAACAGATTTTAAGAGGCTCTCCATACCAGTACCATTTAATTGAATTTTATGAAATGATGGAACTGCTTTATATTTACATTGTTAGTACCACAACTGCTATGCACATGTGGCTATTAAGCATTTAGAATGTATTAGGGTCAATAAGGAGCTAAACTTTGAGTTACTAACTTTAATTAATTTAAAATATACTTTAGCGCTCTCTCTACTCTGCTCTTGGTATAAACTCAGAATTATTTAAATATTGAGTTGACTCATGTAATAATTACTAACTAATGAGCTGAGGCCATAGATAGACTACATAAATAAGAAGTCATTGTCAAGGACATTGAGAGCAGAAGAACTGCCTATAGTATGTACTTTAATAAGCAAAGAAATAAGCACACAGAAATCAACATTCAACAGATGTCTCGCCTTAATCAGTCTGTGTCAAATTCTATAAAAATATACTATCATCCCCATAAAACATTCATTTGGTTATGGCTTATTCTTTCCCTTTAATTTCTTTATTTATTTGAGAGAGAGAAAGAGGCAGAGAGAGAGAGAATATGAATAAGTGGGCACATCAGGACCTCCAGAAACTGCAAACAAACTCCAGATGCATGCACCACCTTCTGCATCTGGCTTACGTGGGTCCTAGGGAATCGAACTGGGTCCATTGGCTTTGCAAGTAAGTGCCTTAACTGCTAAGCCATCTCTCCAGCCCTTTTCCCCTTTATTTCTAACTGGCAGTTTATTTATTTATTATTTCATTTGTGGCTTTGTGAGCCTTTATGAGAAACACTGCATGTATTCCAAAAGGAGGACAATAGAAATGACAAAACAGTGGCCATGAAACAGCAACTACCCAGCAAGGATCTTACATTACTTACTAGTAAAGAGTAGTATCTCTGCACAGTGTATTTAATTAAAACCAAGCCATGCTCTGTGGGCTGAAGCCTCCAACATTCTCTGTCTCAGTAACTGCCAAGGAACCCTGACATCCTTATAAAAGTGAACTTGGAGATTAAAGGAAGAGCTCAAGTAAGAGGTCTTAAGGAAGTTACTCAGGGCTACATTTTACAGAGGAGAATGTGGACTGTTAAAAAGAGGGTGAAAGACTCTTTCATAGATGAAGGATGTAACAGTGAGGACAATGCAAACTTGCAAATTGTGTTAGGCTGACTGGTGCACAACATGGTAAGAAAGCCATCTAGATGAGATTTGAAGATATGAAAACACTTTAGAAACAGAAACCAGAAATAAACCATTTGTTTCAGAACAAAGTTATTATGACAAATTTCAAAGAGAACAATAGTTTTAAACTAAACCCTAATTAAACTCTAAAAATAAAACACTGAAGATTCTCCTAGAACTTACCAACTTTATAATGTACACATCCTTCCAAATCACCTACAGTAGTCCATCCTTGCTTCTTCTCAACTTCTGGATCATTATGAAGTATTTTGTTTCTCAACCAGGACAAATAGTAAACACGCAACTTATCCTTCTTGCCTAGCAAAATAAATATTTTACATGTGTAGTCAAAAGCAGATATCATCATTAACAGCAATAGTATCAAAAAGAAATTTCTGTAACCTAAACCTAGTAAATACTATTTCCCCTACAAGAATTATTAGTATCAGTTTTACCAGAAACTCAATGGATTTTGGAAACCGCTACAGAAGTATCAATGGTATAGGTATGACTTGAAAGGATTTTGAAGCAATAACAAACTCACACACAGGTAAAGGGGGCTGTAGAGAGGCTTAGTGGTTAAGGCTCTTGCCTGCAAAGCCTAAAGACCTAGGTTCAATTCCCCAGTACCAATAAGTCAGATGCACAAAGTGGCACAAGTGTCTGGAGTTCATTTGTAGTGGCTAGAGGCCCTGGCATGACCATTCTCTCCCTCCCTATCTATTTATTTGACTCTCGCTCTCTCTCTCAAATAAATAATAAAATAAAGTATTAAAAGCACAGATGAAAAAAAATTTTTAAAACATATAGAGTGTTCAAGGATAGGAAAACAACACTGTCAGTTCTTCCCAATTTGATCCACAAGTTAAAACAACTACACATCACAGCACATTTTGTGCATATCAATAAACTTTAAAGTTTATATGCAGAAGAAGACCTAATATGGTGAACAAAATATTGAAAAAGAACAAAGTTAAAAGGCTGGACAGTTCTAGACTTCAAGATTTACTTTACTTATTTGAGAAATCATATTGACTGCCATAATGGTTGCAACAATTTACACTCCCACTAACAAAGTGCTCATAGCTAAAAGAGACATTTCAAATACACCCTCCCAAGGCTCAGAGAACAATGCAGAAGAGGGGAAAGATAAAATGTAAGGGCCAAAGGATGGGGATGAGTGCTTTGGAATGCTGTCTTCTGGACGTGAAGTACCCATTGTATTCATGACCTCATAGCAGCTAACATTACCTGCACAGTATTTGGGCCCATCAACATTTCAACATAGATGATTGGTGGGGAGCACATCAAAATAGCAAAGGGCCTAGCTGGAAAGGAGGGAATTAGTGGAAGGGTGATGACTGAGAGGGGACAAAAGGTGATAGGAGGGAAATATGAACCAAATACATAATGTTTATATATGAAAATAGTCAATGAAAGGATTTACTATTCATACATTACAATAGTCAAGTCCATATGGTTAGTAGCAAAAGAGTGGATGAATAGATTGGTGGAACAAAATGGAAAGCCTAGCAGTAGATGAGTGAGCAGTGAGCAAACACAGAGCAGAAGCATAATCAAGAAGAACACTTATTTTGGCTGGAGAGATGGCTTAGCAGTTAAGGTGCTAGACTGCAAAGCCAAAGGATTCAATTCACTAGGACCCACGTAAGCCAGATGTACAAGATGGCACATGTGTCTGGAGTTCCTTTGCAGTGGCAAGAGGTGTTGGCATGCCCAGTCTCTCTCTCTCTTAAATAACTTAATAATTAAATAAATATTTGAAAAAAAAAGAGCCCATATTTTAATCCCTGCTGAATGAACAATCAGATAAATACCCAAGAGCAAATAAATATAAATTTACATGAAAACTTTACATTATTATTATTTTTTTTTTACAAAAAAATCCATTAAGATAGGACACAGATATATCTGACAGGGTAGACTTCAGGCCAACATTAGTTAGGAAAGATAAGGAAGGTCACTTTCTATTGATTAAAGGAACACTCCAACAGGAGGACATTACAATCCTAAACATATATGCACCTAAAATGGGGGCTCCTGAATTCATCAAACAAATGTTGTTAGAACTAAGGTCACAGATAAAACCAAACACAGTTGTACTGGGTGACTTCAACACCCCACTCTCATCAATTGACAGGTCATCTCAGCAAAAAAATAAACAGAGATGCATCTGGATTAAATGAGGTCATGGAACAAATGGACCTAACAGATATATACAGGACATTTCATCCAAATGCTGCAGAATACACATTCTTTACAGCAGCATATGGAACATTCTCTAAAATAGACCATGTATTAGGACACAAAACAAATCTTAAATACAGGAAAATTGAAATAATTCCTTGCACTCTATCTGATCACAACGGGATCAAACTACAAACAAATAGCACAAAAAAAAAAAAAAAAAAAAGCTATAGAGCATAACCAAAATCATGGAAACTAAACAATACACTACTAAATGATGATTTGGGTCAATGAAATCAAGAAGGAAACCAAAAAATTCATAGAATCAAATGATAATGAAAACACAACATACTAAAACCTATGGGACACAATGAAGGTAGTCTTAAGAGGGAAATTTATAGCTCAAGTGCCTATATTAAGAAATCAGGAGCTAGGTGTGGTGGCACACACCTTTAATCCCAGCACTTGAGAGGCAGTGGTAGGACGATTACTGTGAGTTTAAGGCCACCCTGAGGCTACATAGTGAATTCCAGGTTATCCTGAGCTAGAGTGAAACCCTACCTTGAACCCCCTCCCCCAAAAGAAATTAGAACGATCATAAGTAAACAACTTAATGTTTCACCATAAGGCCTTGGAAAAAGAAGAACAAGGTAAACTGGAAATCAGTAGATGGGAAGAAATAATAAAGATTAGGGCAGAAAGTAATGAAACAGAAACCAAAAAAAAAAAAAAAAATCCAAAGAATCAATGAAACAGAGTAGGTTCTTTGAAAGGATAAAAAAAGATTGATAAACCCTTAGGAAATGTAACCAAAAGAAAGAGAGAAGAGACACAAATTGATAAAATTAGACACGAAAAAGGCACCATCATAACAGATACCAGAGAAGTTTAAAAAATTATAGGGACATACTATAAGAACATATACTCCACTAAGTTAGAAAATCTGAAAGAAATGGATGATTTCCTTGATTTGTATGACCTACCAAAATTAAATTAAGATCACATTAACCACTTAAATAGACCTATGAAAAGTATAGAGATCTAAGCACTTATAAAAAATCTCCCAGCTAAAAAAGTCCAAGCCCAGATGGATTCACTGGTGAATTTTACCAGACCTTCATGGAAGAACAAACAACAATGCTTCTCAAACTTTTCCATAAAAGAGAAAAGGAAGGAATCCTACCAGACTCCTTCTACAAAGCCAGACCACCCTGATACCAAAACCAGACAAAGAACAAAGAAAAAGACAACTACAGACCAATCTCCCTCATGAACATAGATGCAAAATTCTCAACTAAATATTGGCAAACAGAATACAAGAATATATCAGAAAGACCATTCGCCCCGACCAAGTCGGCTTTATCCTAGAGATGCAGGGATGGTTCAGCATATGCAAATCAATAAATGTTATACATTATATAAACTGACTGAAGGACAAAAATCACATGATCATCTCATTAGATACAGAAAAAGCATTTGACAAAATCCCGCATCCCTTCATGATAAAAGTCCTGTAGAGACTGGAAACAGAAGGAACATATCTCAATATAATAAAAAGCTATTTATGACAAACCTACAACCAACATAAAATGGGGAAAACTTGAAGTTTTTCCACTAAAATCAGGAACAAAACAAGGATGTTCACTGTCCCCAATTTTATTTAATATAGTACTGGAAGTCTTAGCCATAGCAGTAAGGCAAGAGACACACCTAAAAGGGATACAAATTGGAAAGGAAGAGATCAAGTTATCATTATTTGTAGATAATATGGCTCTATACATAAAGGACCCAAAAGACTCTACTAGGAAACTGTTAAAGCTGATAAACACCTATAGCATTGTAGCAGAATATAAAATAAACACACAGAAATCAGTAGCCTTTCCTATATACTAACAACAAACACACAGATGATGAAATCAGAGAATCACTCCCATTCACAATTGCATCAAAAAGAAAATAATAAAGTACCTTAGACTAAACCTTACCAAGGAAGTGAAGGATCTCTACGATGAAAATGTTAAAACACTCAAGCGAGAAATTGCAGAAGACACAAGGAAATAGAAAGATATCCCTTGTTCTTGGATTGGAGGAATCAAGATTGTGAAAATGGCAATCTTGCCAAAAGCAATCTACACATTTAATGCAATTCCCATTAAAATTCCAATGACAATCTTCACAGAAATAGAAAAAAACAATCCAAAAACTCATTTGGAAGTACAAAAAAACCTCGAATATCTAAAACAATTTTGAATAACAAAAATAAGGCTGGTGATATCATCATACCTGATTTTAACTTATATTACAGAGCCATAGTAACATGGTACTGGCACAAAAACAGACATGTAGATCAATGGGACAGAATAGAGGACCCAGAAGTAGGTCTGGGAAGCTATAAGCTACCTGATCTTTGCCAAAAATGCCAAAAATACTCATTGGAGAAAAGAAAGCCTCTTGAGAAAATGGAGCTGGGAAAACTAGATATGTATCTGTAGAAGGATGAAAATAATTCTTATCTCTCTCCATACACAAGAATTAAGTCCAAATGGATTAAAGACCTTAATATCAGACCTGAAACCCTGAAACTGCTAGAGAAAAAAGTAGGAGAAACCCTTCAACATACTGGTGTTGGCAAAGACATTCTGAATATAACCCCAGTTGTTCAAGAAATAAAACCACAGATCAACCCCTGGGACCTCATGAAATTACAAAGCTTTTGTACAGCAACAGACACTGTCAATACAGCAAAGAGGCAACCTACAGAATGGGAGAAAATCTTTGCCAGCTATACATCTGACAGAGGGTTAATATCTAATTATACAAAGAACTCAAAAAACAGAACAATAAGAAATCAAACAACCCAATTAAAAATGGGCTATGGAACTAAATAAAGAGTTCTCAGAAGAAGAAATACAAACGGCATATAAGCATCTAAAAAATGTGTTACATCCCTAGCCATCAGGGAAATGCTGATTAAAGCTACACTGAAATTTCATCTCACTCCTGTCAGATTGGCTACCATTGAAAATAAATGACTATAAATGCTGCTGAGGATGACAACGAGGAAAGAGAGGAACCCTTTTACACTGTTTGTGGGAATGCAATCTGTCCAGCCATTGTGGAAGTCAGTGTGGAGGTTCCTAAGATAGCTAAAAATAGATTTAAAAATAGATTCAGCTATACCACTCCTAGGCACATATCCTAAGTACTCATCTCACTACCTTAGAGATACTTGATGAACCATGTTTATAGCCACTCTATTCACAATAGTTAGGAAATGGACCAGCCTAGATGTCCCTTAACTGATGAGTGGATAATGAAGATGTGGCACATTTACACAATGGAGTTCTACTCAGAGGTAAAGAAAAATGAAGTTATGAAATTTGCAGGGAAATGGATGGATATGGAAAGAATTATACTTAGTGGGGTAACCCAGGACCAGAAAGCCAAATGTCACATGTTCTCTCTCATACATGGATCCTAGCTATAAATGATTGGACTTCTATGTGAGTGGGAATAAAACTCAGTAGCACAGGCCAGTGAGCTAGATAGAGGATATAAAGGGTATAGAAAGGGAGGGAGGAAGGGGGGACTTAAGAGGATGGCACTGTATATATGTAAGTATAAGAAAAGATTAATGGGAGTGAAAAGGGCCTAAGTAAGGTCAGGGGAAGAGATTGGGTAATGGAAAGGTACAGGGAGGACTAATCAAAAGCTAAGAGGATAGAAATAAGTCATATTGAAACCTACTCTTTTGGACAATGAAACACTTAGAAGCCATAGATTGTTATTAGATAATTTTCAGTGCCAGGGATGGGATACCTTTCAGTGAGTTGTTGGCCAGGGAGGTCACTGATACCCCCAAAACATTACAGGCCACTGCCAAGGCTCTTGGTTTCCCACCAGGAATAGATGGTAAGGCCCTATTGGTGAAAGGCTGCAAGATCACTGAGAAATCCTGCTAGAGTTGAGCTGAAAACCTCCTCCATATAGACCAGCTGACAGAAAGCTGGAAAAAGCTATGCTAAATGCAGTTCAATGGGAGAGAGAGAAATCACTCAACAATGGACACTGCACGCCTTAAATTTGTCCAGCCAGGCCAAATGAGCCAATGGGTGCAATAGTGGCATGTCAGTTATGGGGGAAACCAACCACTCTCTAATTGGACTGGAGGCCCACTCCATGGGAAGAAATACATTCCTGATACTGAAAACTTAAAACAGGGATAGTCATGAGCCCTAGGGGTGTAACGTCTGCTGGTGTCTGGCTAAATGTATACACTATGTTCACCAAACTGCCCAGTAAGCACTTCTCTTAATGTTCATACCCATATATTAATGCTACTCTAACTTTTGGTTAGAGAAGCTTCTCTTTTCAGATGGTGGTGACCTCAGGATGTCTCAGAAAGCACCATGGTGCTGAGAAGAAATGACAGAGGAGTATTCAGCACTGAAATATCTCTATTGCATCTTCCAAGGCTCAGGGCCCATTGCGGCAGAGGTGGAAGAAAGAATGTAAGAGCCAAAGGAAGGGTAGGACTTCTTACAACAGGCTCCTCCAGAAAATGGCCTGGATATCCATGACCTCACAGTGCCTGACACAACACATGGAAGACCATCATAATAGGAGGAAAAGATGATGACATAAAAGAGAGACTGAGAGGGGGAGAGGATATGATGGAGAGTGAAGTTTCAAAGGGGAAAGTGAGGGGGGAGAAGGGAATTACCATGGGTTATTGTCTACAATTACTAATTAAGAAAAGATATAGACCTTAATGTGAAATTCAAAGCTATCAAGGTCCTAAAAGAAAGTGGAGAAAATATTCTCAATGGACCTTGGATATGACAATGACTTTTTGGGAAACACACCAAAAGCACAATGCATTAAGAAAAAGTATCAGTAAGATTTACTTAATTAAAATTTAAAATCTAAGGGCTGGGAAGATGGTTAAGTCAGTAGACCTGAGTTCAGATCAGAGCACTCACAAAAAAAGCTTCACTTAGCAACCCAAGAGTGTAATCCAAATGCAGGAGAGGATGAATCTTAGAGGACCTCTGGGGGCTTGCTGACCAGCTAACCTAGCTGAATTTGTCAGCTTCACATCCAGTGAAAGGCTCTGTCTCAAAAATAAGGGTTAAGAACTGTCGAGGAAGGTATTCTATGTTGATCTTTGACCTCCACAAGTGTATGTACACACATGCACACATACAATCATGTTACACACATACATACACAGAGAAATTAAAATCTTTGTTCTACAAACGACTCTTGCAAACAGAACAGATAAACCAGACGAAGTATTTTCAAAATTCATGTAATGAGAATCTTCTATTCAAAATGTACAAAGAATTTTCAAAATTCAACAACAGAAAAACAAGCAACACAATCACATTATGAGCTACAGATGTCAAGTAAGTACATTCAAAGACACTCAATGTATTATTAAAATTAAACATCAAACTAGCACTACACTAGCCTATCAGGATGGCTAAATCCAAAACTTTGACAGCATCAGAAAAGAACTGGAGCAACAGAAAGCTTCTCTCCTTGGCTGTAAGATATAAAATGATGTGGCCACTTTGGAAGATGAGGTTAGCAAAGTTAGAACACATTCTGATGAAATGTTCCATTTAGTTGTGCTGCTAGGTATATAGCCAATATATAAGATGAAAGCTATGTTCCTGCAAGAAGTGGCATGGACATGTTTATATAACAGCTTCATTTAAACGACAAATCCTGAAGCAACCAAGATGTCTTCTGATAAGTGAATGAATGAACTATGATATATTAATAGATTAGTCAGCAATACAAAATGAGATACCAAGTAATAAGAAACTTAAACATTGTGTATCACCAAAGAAAGAAGTTAGTCTACATACTGTATGATCCACAAACAGTCATACAAGATTATATACCACATGAATTCAATTATATATGATTCTAGAATAGGAAAAGCCACTGAAACAGGTGGTCACTTGTTACCAGGACTCCAGGAAAAATTGTGAATAGGGGTTTTTTGGTCATTGAAACTAATCTAAATAATAAAATAATAACAGACACGTCATTATATATTTTTTAAAATTAAAAAGAATGCACTACACTGTAAGCCCTAACAGAAACTATATAACTATTGTAGGATGTACTCTAACAACAGTAAGTTACAAACTAATAATAATGCCCCATAACTGCATCACAGTAAGATGTTAGTTGACAGGGAAATTGATCATATGTTACTCTTTTCACATTATGTAAATTCACAATACACATGTTTCTCATTTAGTCAGTAGAGAATGTATGTAAAACAAGAATAGTTTTCAGTGTCAAAGATTCTACAAAACACTTACCAGATATTGTCACCAGGACATTTAAACCCTCAAGTACATCCATTTGTTGAAACCGTCTTCGGTTGATCAGAGGATATACCTTCCCTTGGCCACTTCTATCCAAGAGCATCAGGCCACTCTCTGTGCCCACTAACAAATTCACTCCTGTTACAAGCACACAGAAAGGTCTACATTTTATGCTGTTCTTATAAATAGCAGGGTTGTATGCAAAGAATAATAATCCATACTTGAAAAAGAGGATAGCTTTCTTAATTTACACAGAATAAGAATGGAATAATCAAAGTTTAAAGCAACCAAACCTGCAATACTTCACCATATGAGAGCAACAGTGATATATTTTCTTAGGAGAACATCTCATCTCCTTGCCTTTTTCCAACTTTTCCACAGACCACCCCCAAAGTGGTTTTGAGTTCCCTATCTCTGTTTTACATATCCTACATGCAATTGGCCACATTAGATGCTTTAAAAAAAAAAACAAACCTTCATCTGATACTATAATCATTTCATTGGCAAACCTCTGGAATGATTTATAGATAAAACCTGAGATCCTCAATTCCTTACTTTGATCATTCAGACTCCACTATATCTGGAAACCACTGTAACCTTGGTTCTTGGCTCTCCATTTTTTAGGAATATTAAAATACTATGACTTCCCTATGTGACTCAGCCTAACTCTGACCATGCAAAACCTGGTTTTCCTATTCTTCTGCAGTGGGCAATTTGTGTGGACCTCTGCTTCTTACACAGATTCTCCCATTAGCTCTTTGTTTTTGAAGTAGGGTTTCACTTTTATCTAGGCTGACCTAGAACTCACTCTGTTGCCCCAACCTGGCCTCAAACTCAGTGATCCTCCTACCTCTGCCTCCCCCCCCCCCCCAAGTGCTATGACTAAAGGCTGCACCACCACACCCAGCCCATTAGCTCTTGAGTCACTGGACCTTTTGTTCTAAATACTCTTTATTTTTCCCAATGCTCTTGCTTCTTTAGCCTAGAACCTCTGTTGTCTAAACTACCTTTGTAACATGTAGTACTGATTATCTTGTAACTCCCAGGGACCTGAATATAAATGTTTGTGCTGATTTCCTAAACTTGGTATAAACTTCCTAAGACAGGGAATGAAGTATCTGTGCTTTTACAAGTTAACTGCTCATTCATTAATTTTGTGGAGATGGAATGGCAAAAAAAGGTGTCAAAGGTATGTGCAATTGGTGTGTGTGTGTCACATCCTATTTTCAAAGAATCTGTAATGAGTAACTGTGAAGGCAACAAGGTTTTCTTCTCAAAGCCTTCTTTCAGTTTTGTATCTGTTCCATATTGAATAGGTGTTATAGCAACATTTGGGGCAAAGTATCTACTCAAGAAAACCTTGTGAAGAATCTATAAGCATTTTTGTGATCTTAGGGGAAAGTAGAGGTCCTGAGATTTACATTAATACTTTCTTCCACCACTGTCTAAACCCACAAAGGAGTTCAACAATGGTTTACAACATACCAAAGTGATATGGGCTCTGAACTATCACAACATCATGTCTAGAGCCCTTCAGAAAATGTAAAAAAAACAGCAAGAGATCCAAATAAGTTCTAGAGACATTCAGTTTCTGTTAGGTATCACTTGCTAAACTGGTGTACAAGAACAAATTATACACATGTTTTGCCTCTTCATAGATACTTTCTGCCTAATGTGTTATCTTGGTAAGATGGTTTGTTTTAGTCTGTCAGATTATGAAATAACTTCAGAAAGGGAGCTTTTCGAACTTGGGCAATATTCTCAGCAGTAAGTCACCATCTGTATGTATAACTTTTAAAGAACCTGCTACTAAAACCATATTGGTTGGTATACCTTTAAAAAGTTATAAGGCCTCATGCTCTAGTTCAACAAGTACCCATAACAACACTAGCCATTATGGAGGCTGCATTTAAATTTAAATGGATTCAAGTAAAATATCCAGTTCTTCAGTTTCACAAACCACATTTCATGTTCTCACTAGTCACATGCAGCCATTGGCTAATGGACAGTGCAGATTAAAAAAAAAAAAAAAACAAAAAAAAACTTGTATCAGAGTAAAAAACTCAAACTGGGCACCAAAGTAAACCTTTCCTCCTTTAAGTTGCTTTTTGTCAGGTATTTGGTCACAATAACAAGAAAAGTAACTACCACCCAAGTTTCTCTAGTTGGGTTTTTTAAAAAATATCAAACTGCATAAAATGAGATCGCAGACTCGTTGGAATATTAGAGGAATATACTGCAAGAATAAGACTGCTACTAAACCTAACTATTCTGGATTAAATGATGCCACCTAGAAAACACAGATTGCTAATTTCAACAGAACTGACATGCTTAGCATTACTGTCTTCATGGAAAGTACTGCAAGAGTTTTTGAGGCTACCAACACTCCCATAAAAATCCTTTAAAATGAATAACAATTATGAAAATCTTCTCTTTGAAATAATGGCACCTGGCATCTACTGAAGAGAGTAATGTGTGGCGATGATGCTGTGCCAACTATGCCACTGTATGATGCCAATGACCCTCCAAAATGCTACTCTTATTTTTACTTAGATGATTGATAAAGAAAAGGCCTTACTGCATGATTATAGGGGTTTAAAAACAATCTTTCAGGCATGACAGAGACAGAAATCCATACTTCAAGAGAAAGCATGTGTGTCTGTAATACACATGGTTTATTCTAAAAACCTTGCGAAAGAAGCTTTAAAAAGCAGGAACTTCCTGGCGAGGTGGCGCACGCCTTTAATCCCAGCACTCGGGAGGCAGAGGTGGAAGGATTGCCGTGAGTTCGAGGCCACCCTGAGACTCCATGGTGAATTCCAGAGGTCAGCCTGAGCTAGAGTGAAACCCTACCTCTAAAAACCAAAAAAAAAAAAAAAAAAAAAAAAAAAAAAGCAGAACTTTAGGAACCAGATATGAATAAGGTCAAGGGCAACCGCAACTGAAGAACCCTCTTCTTTGCACACCTTCTTCTTCAATTTTAGGACCTAGAAACATTTTAAGGTTCCCAACATGAAAGCCGAGTCTTCATGTAAGTCTCAGTGGTTTCTCTTGCAAACAGCAGGACAGAGAAAAGCTAAAGCACGAGAGGTTCTAGTGGGTGAGGAGAGAAAAGTATTTATGACTGCAAGAAATGTGGTGGAGAACATTGATGTTCAAGAAATAAGAATGGTGGAGAGTACATGCTATGGACTTCCAATCAGGCATATCGTGCATTCTACCCATTTATGTAACAACAGACTTCTGGGTAAAAGCAGTCCATTGCAGGATTCAAGGTGCTCAAGGACAAAATGTGTGGCTAGAAAACAGGATAAGGAGAAGTCCAGGATGAAAGCTGACAGAAAGGCAAATTTGAGAATTTGAAAAAGTACACATGTGGAAACCTCCCAATATGCTCTTACAGCATCGTCAATGCTAAGGATGCTTCTATGTACATACTGACAAATGAGATTAGCAGTTCCACTTGCAGACAGACTGCTTTTAAGTTTCACTTGGAAGTAATGCAAAAGTCACAGAAAGCAAGAAAAAAGGGTGAATTAAAGCATTTGAAGAAAGACACCTGAACAAGCTTCTCCACTTTTCCTGTAAATATGGGCCAAACGCTCTCTCATCCTTTTCCTGTTCCTTCTTTACATGAAGAAAAGGAGACAGGTCATTCTGTCAAAGTCCAAGTGCTGAGATGACTGCAGGAACACCTGAGTTCATTGTTCCATCAACACACACTCAGCTAAAGCCAAAGATAGAGGAGAAGATTCACAGAAGTCATTGGACCTTCAAAATCTCCTCACACTGTTCAATGTAGTCATTTTCTGCAAGACCAGCCTGCTGTTCAGAATGTAAATAATGAGTAAGGTAACATTAATTAAGACACCTACCCCATAAGGCAGCACACAGAATCTCAGAATTAAATCTCTTCTTGTATTTACGAATCTCAGGGGTATCGCTCTGTGGTCTAGTGTTGGTGGGGTTCACATTGACCACTGAGCCCTTCCGGGTAGGATCTTGCCTTATGGCTTCTGGTCTTATTCCATCACAGGAAAATCCCACTGAAACACAGTATGTGTGAAATTATTTTCTGCATATATTCCACAACTACCTCTCATCTTCACTATACCTCAAATAAATATTCATAGGATACAAGTAATACTTTGTCAAAGAGATAATTCTGTAAGACATGTACATGGAAAAGGAAGCCAACGGCTTATTACAAATAAGGCAATTCAAGTGGAATGGGAAGTTTCTCATCATGCTTCCAAATCTACCTATGAAAAGGGACTGGGTCCTGTTTGCCAGGTGCTTTCTTGTTGCTGCTACACTTACCCACAGAGGTAACTGTTGTCCCACTAGATGGAGAAATCTGTAGTAATCTGGGGTCTATAAAAGGTGTAAAGGAGGAGGAAGATTTGTGTTTCTGGAGTGTGCTACTAGCGGACTGAGTCTGTAATGTAAATTTCAGTTTCGTTAATATAAATGACATTTAAAAAGCAAATATTAAAATATCATTTCAATCCTCTTCTACACTGTAACATTTCCCAATCCAAACGCTCTCTTTTGCACCACTTCCCAAAAGCACTGCAGGGAACCTCTGTGTGGGCACAGCACAACCTGTGGCAGGTTGTTTCAGCTGCATCTACTAGAGGAGCCACATGCCTGCCAGAGTCATGCACATCTAGGACAGTGATGCTGCAAATTATCTACACACTCTACACTACAGGATCCTAGTTGTTTTGGAATAATAATTACAATGTAAACTCCTGAAAGAGATATGAAATGTCTTACCCTCAATTTATTACTTTTTGTATTTTTTCTCTTGCCCCCAAAAGTCCAAATAATCTATGTTAGAATACTGGCTGGCAAACCTTTACTTTAGTTACTTTAAGTTGAACCTCTTGCCAGAAAGTTACAGAAGCTTTGGCTATCATTATTGTAAGCTGCATCACCATGAAACCCACACCAAACAGGAGCTCATTAGTGAAAGGTGCAAATGACTATAAGGCACATATTTTTTATTTTTATTTTTTGGAGCACTGTAGTGTTTAGGTTAATAATGTAACTTAAGACAAAAAAAAAAAAAAACACAAAGAAAGTGAAACAAATTGTTAAGTGGAAATGTAATGATGATTAAAAAAAAACTTGCCAGTTTAGTGAGTTAACGGTTATAGTAAAAGAGTAAAATGGAGCAAGTGTGAAATATAAATATAAGGAGGAATGTGAGTGTTGGTGGAATATATTTTCTCAGGAGTAGAAAAGGGCATAGTGGATCAAATGCTTTTGCCCTATTTCACTCCTTCTATGGGTATCTGAAATTCACCACGTCCTATATTCCTACAGCCCAGACTTTTCTAAGCTCCTTATCTGACATATCTTCCACTTCACCACTTCTCTGCCTGTCCTATAAATCAGTGCTCAACCCAGTCAATGGCCAAGCTGATGCCAAGTTTGACTGGCACCTGCTCCTCAGGAGAGGACTTTCCCGATTCTTTCTAATGGTATAACCTAAGTAGCAGCAGCAGTTACATGAACAAGACTGGCTGAAGCTACATGTCAGTTTCAGCCTCTCTCAACTATTAGATAAATGAACTGTTAACCCAGCCTCTTGTGAATTCAAATCACTAGTTAAGTATAATGTTCAAGGTGGGTTCTGTCACTGCACTTGGGCATGACCCTGTTCAAAGGGCAAACAATCACCCACCTATGACCCAGCCTGAGTAGCACAGCCACACCACAAGCACACAAGACTTCCATACAAAAATCGTACATTAAAAGCAACTCAGAACTTTGTCTTTGCTTAGCATCTTAATTTTCTAGATTTCCCCCCAAAGCATTTGAGTAGCCATTGATTTCAAGAGAATAAAGGGTTGGCTAAAACAAAAGTAACCAACCAACAATTCCTCCCTCCTAAAAGAAAAAAAAGCAATGAAAAAAATCAATCCAGGCCTGTTTGGAGGAGTCTTAAAAAAAAAATAACAAGCGTATGAGGGTTATGCCAAATTTGTGCAACCAAATTTTCCTATACATTATTTACTGGATAAAAAGAATAAAAAGGCAGATTTCACAAAAGACTACAAGAGTTTCATGCCAAATATATAATGGATCTGAAAATACAGCCAATCATTTTATTTTTATTTAAAAAACTAAATGGAAGAAAGAAAGCCATGCAACTACACTTATCTCAAAGTAAACAGTGAAATGGCAAGTTTGGAGGGAAATCCATCTAGGGTTAAGGGATTTGTATGCAGATCTGAAACATGTTACTTGGAGTTGGGAAGGAGGGCAGGTGACAGAAGAAAGCAGGGGGAGGGAGGGAGAGGGTGTTGGGAAGGGTCTTTTGCAAACTAGCTCCTAGGCAATGCTGATCTAACCCCAGGAAAGCAGCCAGCTGTGGTGCGAGACATACCTCATTAGCAGTGAGCTTGTCCTGGGGTGTCTGTGGGGACATGGTGGGTGTCGGCTGGCTGGAGGATGGGGAGGAGGAGGTGGAGGAAGTGGAGGAGGAATGGCTTTGCTGTAAGAGATCTGGCAAGAGGTGAATGCGACCCGCAAAGCCATTGCTCTCATGATGGCTGGCACGCTTTTGGTCAACTGTACTCTGTAGAAAAAACAGGCACACTGGTCTCGCTCAAGCGCTGCTGACATTGCTGACAACTCTACTGATAACTGTTTTGTTTGTGACTTTTCAAACTCTTAAATTACCAAGGAAGTCCAAGGAAATTAGCATGAGTTGCTCTTATTTCCTTGTCAAATGCCTACATTGAGCCAAGAGAACTCAGAGTACCTCATCTAGTGGCTGCCCACCTCAAGCAGTGAGTTTCACCTGGTATCTGTGGCACAAGCTTCTTGACAGTGGCTTCTCCCTGTTTCTCTTTCTGTCTATAGCACCAGAAGATACCTTGAGCCTTCTCTGAATCCTGGTCTTTCCCACAGTCTTTCTACTTTCCATCCAAATGTACTGCTATAGCATGAAACACACTCAGGGCAGAGTCCCAAAGCCTACCTAGGTGTCCTGTGCTACTTCAATAAGGAACACATCACTTGGATGAAATCTAAGCTAAGAATGAAAAAAAAATGTTGCAAAATGTAGTGATTCAAACTGAGCACATCTTGCAGCACAAGCAGGAAAAGTAACATTTCAGAGCACATGAGCCCCACTGACCTTTATACCTCTATTCCTGCTACAGACACCTGGGGCCAGGTACCTTGCCACAGGCTTCATACTTGCACCCTCACTCTGCCAGCCTGCACAGGACTCCCTGTGGCTTTTCTACCACTCAGACACAGACTGTGAAACTAGCGTGGTGTTTAGATGAGGGCTGCCGCAGGCATGCAGGGAGCAGCAATGTAGGTGGAGGATTACTGGCTACCTTCGTGGCATGCAGCACACACCTGCCTCCCTAGCCCCGGACACACTACCCTCAGGGCTTTGATAACATGAAAACAGATGATGATGTAGAAACAGCATGAGTGAGTGAATGAGCAAGTGGGTTAATGACTGTAGGAGAAGCTCAGCCTCTGACAACAGAGAGAAGAGACACAGGTACCTGGCGGACGATTAGAGTACCCTCCTTGGATGGGGTCATGGCTGGTTCACTTTCTACATCATCATGAACAATCATAGTTTTCACAGATTCTGTTTCACCATTACTCAGATTCAGAGATGACCTATGGAGATAAAATCCAGAAGTGAAGGACTCTTCTCCCACAAGTCGACGATACCATTTTGAGATGTGCTACCTTCTCAAAGCTGTGAGATGAAGCTGCTAATATAAAGTTTCCTCAAGGAGAGCAAGGACTTGACTTTTTATCTTCTACAAAAGATCCCTACAGTACACTTTGTTTTTAAGCAAAAAGTTAGAATAAGTACTTATGTTTAATTAATATAATTTATACCAAACTGAAATTCTCTTTTTACCACATTTTTACAAGAAAAAAAGTGTATGTTGGGATATTTTGGGGAAGCACTGATAGGCGTGCACATACGCACACATGAGAAACAGACAGACACAGAGAGAGGAGAGAGAGAGAGATGAGAGATGCCAAAGCTATCTGGCTCTGGGCCCATGAAAACTACATTTTATTGTCTGCCGACTCATGAAAGAGGTTTGAGCAAAACTGTTGTTGCCAGTAGAAAGAAAGCTCAATGAGAACATTCTCATCCCAAGTACACCAAGGACTGACGCTGCTCTGGTGTCCTCTGGTCCTGAGGTGGAGTCATCAGCCCCCTCTTGCTCCACATCATCATCCTCCTCATCGGTAGTCCCGGACTCCTCACTGGAGGAGGAGTAATCTGTCACTTTGTGAGGTGGCCGCACGTCTTCCACTGCCCGAAGTTCTTTGGCCAGGGCAGTCAAATCCTAATGCATAGGACAAGAAAGAAAGTTAGGCAGGGGAGGAGAAGGGAACAAACAGGAGATAACTTCTTCTGCTAAGTATCAGTAAATAACCACAGTGCCAAGTTTTTTAAAATTGCTTTGTGGAGATTTTACAAGTTTCTTACTAAGGTAAGCTTTCAAAAGGAAAAAAAAAAGATAAATACAAAAGATTAAAAAAAAAACAGTAGGGCTGGAGAGATGGCTTAGCGGTTAAGGCACTTGCCTGTGAAGCCTAAGGACCCAGGTTTGCTTCTCCAGGTCCCATGTAAGCCAGATGCACAAGGTGGCGCATGCATCTGGAGTTCATTTGCAATGGCTAGAGGCCCTGGAGCACCCATTCTTTCTCTCTCTCTCTCTCTCTGTTCCCCTCTGTGTGTCAAATAAATTTTTTTTAAAAAAGAATTTAGAATAAATAAATACTTTTTTTTAAAATTCAAGAAAGATGTTATAGATAATTCAAATCTCACAACATTTGAGATCACAACAAAATGGTGATTTGCTAATGATATGTGGTAACATTTTGTTTGTGTTTCAAATATAAGGCAAAAGTATCAATCAAGAAACATAGAAATAGGGCTTTGTTGTAAAGATACTGAACTATATGATAAAATTTCTTTTAAGGAGACTATCTAGAAAACAAGTTTCAATACTTAATTTAAAGTCATTCTTTTCCCTCCAACTTTCATTAAGAATTACAAGCTTACTGTAAAGTGGAAGAATGGAGTGACAGTATATATGCTATTCATATTTCACTTCCCTGCTAGTAATCTGCCACGTTTCTGGAAAATGTTAATGGCAAGTTCAAAGAGAAAGTGGTGACATCCCATGCCTGAAGGCTCAGTGGGATTCCCACTGGCTCTCTTTCCAGCCTTACCCATAATTCCATGTAATAGTACCAAAGAGTATGAACATCAGAGGGGAAAAAGCCCATCTTAAAACTGTCTCTCTCTCTCTCTCTCTCTCTCTCTCTCTCTTTGGAGGTAGGATCTCACTCTAGCTGAGGCTGACCTGAAATTCACTTTATAGTCTCAGGTGGCCTTGAACTCAGGGTGATCCTCCTACCTCTGCCTCCCAAATGCTGGGACTAAAGGTGTACACCACCACACCTAGCCCATTTTTTTCTTTTTTATACTTAGATTTGTATCAATTCACCAAATATAATTTTCAATAGTGATTTTTACTTATATTTCACATTTGTATGTTAAGTCCAAATTTCTAATTGAGAATTTTGTTTTAAAGCAGTGTTTTGTTACAAATCAACTATGTAGCTATTTCTCCCTTTTTGTTTTGAGCAGTTATAACTTAGTTTTCTTTTTTTCTGAAGTTGAGAATATTTTTATTTCTTTTTGAAGGTGAGCCTCTGAAATAACAGGGATCAAGTGTTAGCCCCTTTTTCTTATTAACTATCTTACTCTGACAGTTGTAACTTCTAAATAGTTGTTCAAAAAGGGAGCCTTTGGTAATAACAAATGTCTAGAGCCTATTTTATGCTAAGAAAAAGTCATAAGCCTAGTAAAGGACCAAAAGGTAAGATGAGGCACAGAAAACAAGAGTTCAAATTTAAGCAAGTGTAGAGGCAATCAGTGCTGAGGCTGGGCTCCTCAGAGATGGGGCTTACCACTTCACCCTTCAGGACACAGCCATTTCATGGAGGTGGAGAGGCCATCAATGATGAGGTATGCAGAGAAAGAGGGAGCACACAGCAGAAAAGGGGAAAGGGAGAAGTTCAGCAATCAGTTCAAGCAGGAAACTAAAACTCCATAAGGTTTAAAATTCCACACCACACCCACAGATCCATGACCCATTACTAAGATAGGGAGTAAAGGGGAAGTATGAGAAGCAGTCACAGCCATCAGGTCAGATACCAAAATATAGAACTTAAGCAATAGGTGAGTTTAAGGAGGGGACTTACAAAAATATATTCTAAATGCTAAAGCTAATCAAGAATAAGTGAAGGTTAATGCCAAGCAAAGTAATTAAAAGGGAGGGGAAGCTTTTATTTTGCATTTTTATCAGCATGTTTGCTTTCACAGAAGGAAATTTCATTCAATAAAAACTGTGCTTTTTTGTGCTTTTTGGTAAAGCTGACTGAACAAAGTATACGGTTGGAATAGAAAACAGGAGTCATTCTGCTCAGGACTTTAGGAAATGAGATGTCTAAGGTAGGAGACACAAGAGTGTCTGGGTGTAGGGCATTCCTTCTAATTACTCCGATCTGGGAAGAGTCCAAATGAAAATGAAAGAACTGTACGTTTCTCGATCACTCTTTTTCTTTGCATTGCTGGCGACTGAATGTAAAGCTTCTCCCAGGTTAGCATGCTCTACACATTGAACTATTTCCCCAGCCCTTCAATCACAGTTTTAATACAAGGGTCTCACTCAAGCTTGCAATAGAAAAAGCCAGATTTTGTGCAATTCTTACAGCAGGCTTGAGAGGTCTAAATACTTCTTTTTTATCTTCTGGTTTCTTTGCTGCATTTTCAAGGCGCTGGGATGGAGAGCCTTCAGACTTAGATGATGCTGAAAAGTTCATGGGAGATGGGAAAGGCAGACATATAAATATACAGATGCATGCTCCAGCACTGCCCCAGCTTGCCTAGACTTCTGTTTCTCCATTCTTAATCCCCACTTCAACTTCTGTGGGTCCTGCTCACCGCAAGGTCTCCACGTGCAATATGAAACCTTAGGCAAAAGGGGTGCATAGGTGCATTTTAGTAGTAGCTGTTCTGATACATGTACACTTTGCCTACGTATGGCTCTCAAGTAAGATGAAGAACACAGTAAAAGGAGTTTTCACTATTATGAGACAATCAACTGATCCTGATGATAGCAGAGGACACGGAGTGCAAACTAGAAGAAGGGTTCAAATCCTAGTAGCTGATTATATTGGGCAAGACAGTTAATTGCACTCAATTTCAAAGTGTGCATGGTGCTTCATGTGTGCAAAACTCACTCAAAATCTAGCTCTTTCTATTATTAGCAATCTATAATAAAGCATTGTTTTGTGATATGCAACTATATGTAAGCTACAGGTCTTTACAGGCCAAGGACTTCTAATACACTCATTACAGCTATTTGTTCATAAAGAAAATTTAAGGGAGAGATAACATACATCTCACTCTGAAGCGTTCACCGGAGCCACTCTGAGACCCAGGGTGGGACCCTGGTTGGGATCCTGAGTTGCTGGACCCTGAGGAGCTTCCACTGCCTGGCCTGGGCACCAGTTTCTCCACTCTCTCCCACAGGAGCCTGGGCTCAATACTGCTGTAAAAAAAGGAAGAAAAAAGAACATCATCATCCTAGAATACCAAGTTGTAAATGTGGGTATGGTTCATGAAATGTCGCAATGAAAGAATGACCTATACATAGCATTTAACATAAAACTCACCAAGTTTTAATTATCTTATTCATGAATTTTATCACAGATATGTTAACAAACCATAAAATGCTAGATAATATCCTATTACTAACATACCTAAAATCCTCATCAGGTGTGAGATGAATCAAACTGTTCCATTTACGACTATCAACATTTTCATCTCATCCCCAGACCCAATTCTTAATACTCTGAAAAGCATCATGGATACAATTACACAGAAAATTATCTTCTGCTTCTATGTTGCTCTTGTCACCCATCACAGCACTCACAATGCAAGTACTCCTTTGGTTGAGCTATGGGGCGAATGTTACAGAAAAGCATAGCCTGGTGAGGATTTCCAGCCATGGGCAGACCCAAAGCACACATTTGCTGGGGAAGAGTTCATGACAGACATAATCACAGAGATTGCCAAGTCCTCTCTGGTTGTCAGTACTAAGGGTTTTTGTTTGTTTCTTTTCAGATTCTGAGTTATCATCTATCTAATCCACTTGAACCTGACAAGTTCAGTGATGATCAAGTTACAGAACACTCCACTATAGTCTCTTCACCTTCTACAGTACTACCAAAGGGCACTTTCTGCAATGATGAAATTCTGAGCAAACTTCATAGCTACTAGGTCACGTGAAAGCAAAACTTAGAATTGTGGCAGGAGCAAGTAGAGAAATAAAGTGTTAATTTTATTTCATGTTAATTAAGTTAAACTCAAATTTAACAAGGCTCATGTGGCTAATAGCTACTGCATTAGGCAGAGTTGCCCTAGACCCTGAAAATACTATTATTCAACCAAAGTCACTAGTTTATTGCCAACTGCTGAATATAACCAGTGACTTTTCTTTAGTTACCCATACATAATTTCACTACTAGTTCAAAAGCTTTACAATTTCTTTTTTAATTTTTCACTTTACTTTCTTTCTTTGAGAGGAAAAGTGGCAGATACATATATAGAGAGAATGGGCGCACCAAGGCCTTCAGCTGCTGCAGATGAACTTGACTCATGAGCCACATTGTGCAGCTGGCTTATGTGGGTCCTAGGGAATCAAACCTGGGTCCTTTGGCTTCGCAGGCAAATGCTTTAACCACTAAGCCATCTCTACAGCACTATAATTTCTTTTAGAGAGAAAACTTCTTCAAATCCCAAGTCTCTTGGAACTGCTCCCCAATTCATTGGTCTCTCTGCTTACAGAGAGATAATTTCACTTCTATATTAGATTACTTGTTCAGATTCAAATCCTCTTTTTACTATAGATCAATTTGATGTTACTTGTGTTAATGCGTTTTATAGTTAAGTATATGTGGTGTAAAACTGATTATCTCCTTGCCCCACAACTTCTATGTTGAGGAGAACACTTTTATTAAAATACAAAACATGGGAGGAGACTGCACAGCACATCTATCCCCAAGCTTTACTCTTCTTTTACCTGGTAGAGTTTCTCTGTCCTGCCTGGTTATTCTGCTGCCCACTGCCCTGCAGTGGGGAATCCCGACGGGACAAAACAGGGGAACGAGATGTCGTTCTCACAGGAACCTTTAGGCAGAAAATATGGAAATTAAAATATTGAAAACATGCGATGGACAACAAAGATTTGCTTAATAATACATACTTAAAACAGTCCGCCTCACTTGGCCTTTCTGTCTCCTAGCTTCCCCACCCCCATCCCTTCACTTATACAATGGGGAAGAAAATTTAGTCAAAGCATCCAAGGAGCCAAGACAGTCTTTCTATACTCCTGTAACATTTAAATGATGTTTGGACTAAAGCTAGTGGCAGGAACATACAATAGCACTTTGCTGAAATAATGTAGAATCAGGAAAATAAGCTCAAAGAAACCAAACAATGATCTACAAATGGATCAGCAGGAAGCAAAGACTGGCAGGAAGCAAGAAAATATTCAGAGGAAGCAAACTCCAAATGGAGGGAAAACACACTAAAATGTGCCCTTTTGATTTAATTTTGCCATTTACTAACTATAAAACCCTCAACTTTAAAAGAAAAATAATTATTTTTCATGTCAATTTTTCCTTTTAAATCTTTTCTGAATTTTTGATATAATGTATAATATAACCTCTATATAAATTTATGAATTATGACTGTGTTTTTCTTAGAAGGATATTATTTACAGATTTTCCTCTTAAATCAGTTTACTAGCAAATGCTAGTTAACAATAAAAAGCTAAATTAACTAATGGCTAAATATAACTACATAAAATATGGAACTTTCTCCCCATCATAGAAAGTTCCTTTGAAACTTCATTGCCCCTTTAATTCTGGTGAATTCACCATACCCATAATCAGAATAAATCATTATTTTTAAAATACAAAAAGAAAAGCAGCACACGTCTGTCTTTCTGCTCCTTACCCTTGGAGGCACCTCGTCACTGTCTGATCTAGACCAAGCCTTTTGAGTGGGGTCGGGTACCTCTGACTTAGAGTCAGAGCTCTGATTGAGCACCTCACTGCGGGAAGGTGGACATGGGTCCTGAGAACGAAGATGGTGGTGTGCAAATTTGGGAGGAGAAGGGTCACTGAAGGAATGGGATCGCGAGACAGGGGAAACATTGTTCTTGAGTGATGCCAGGTGGGACCACTGTACCTTACAAGAAAACAAAACACAAAACATTCAATGCGTTCTGCATAAAACTAGATTTTCTGGTCAATACCAAATCCGAACCAGGAACTGGCACAAGTGGAATATAAACCCAGGTAGTACAGTATTAAGTAAGCGAAGCAGTAAATCAGTTATACTTCTGAGTAAAGAGGTAGTCTGGGGAGCACAGTCAGTAGAAAAGAGCAAATGTACATTCATATAGAGCTAGAATCCAGACAAAAACGCAGGTAGCAGTAGAGATGAAGATTTACAGAACTACTGAAAGAGGGGTGATATACTACATGCACACCCATGTCTGAACAGAGAAAGAGAGACAATCACAAGATGAAGACACTAAACAGGCAAGCCTACCTACTACCCTCACAAGGCCTGGAAATGTAAGATTTCAGAACAAAAAACAGCAGCATGATACACTTAGCAAGCAAACAAATCTCTCATGTTTGGACAGACTATAATAGCATACCTTAAAACAACCAACTTTTAAAACACACTAAATGTTTTTTTCTTATTTCTTTCAAATTGTAAAACAGAGAACCTAGTTGTATTTATATATTTTCATACTGGCTAAGAAAAGGAATTGTGAGCTCTTTAAAAATAGTTAACACCATAAAATCCCTGAATTGGGTACTAATAGAATATTCCTCTTATTTGAGAATTTAAGAAAATGGCCAATCATTTGTCAACTGAAATTATTCGGTTGCTTTTAAATTGTAAAAATAATCTTTTAAATAATCTATAAAATATTTCCAACACATTGTATCTTGTTTTAAAGTAATTGTTCAAAACTGTAACTTGGAGGAAAAGAGTGACTATTTACAAATGGGACATTCATTACTCATGAACTAAAAAAACAAGTCTACATAATCCCAGAACTCTTATATTCTATGGTTAGTGGACAACAATTAGGCAACATTTTCCATTTGTGTTAAGTTTCACTTTCAGAACAAAAAGCTTTTATCTTGTACTCTTCAAATACATCTGGCACTGAAAAACAATGCAAAGTTAAGGAACAAGTGTCACCCAACCTCTTCTGCTAGTTCTTCTGCTTTCCTCTTTCATGTCTTTTTCTCTACATCCCTTACTCTCTGGAGTGCCTTGCTGCTACAGGTCTGTTCCTCTGGGAACCACATAACCCACCCACATTCCACACACCCTTTGCCTCAGTCCTGCTCCTCTCCTTTCTTTTTAACTCTTCCTTGCAATAGCTCCCTGCTGTCCACATTCACACTCTTGTGAATGCATCTGTTAGAGCTTGGCTGCTGCCTCTATCTCAAAAACACCACCTTTTGTCCTAAGAGACACATAAAAATCAGTGACACGTACAACAAAGCTTAGGGATCTGTTCCCAAGAGTCTGGATTTACACAGCAGCAAGGAAGAATGTCGAAATATTATTTTCAGGGAAAGAGCAACTTTGCTACTATTGTCTTTTCTGGCTTCTCTTCAGAATATGGTACAGACCCAAGAAGAGGTCATGACCTGTTGCCTGACCTCCTTTGTGGGAATCTATACCCAACTGATTGGATCATAACCTGTTTTGAATCTTGGAGAATCTGGTAAAAAAAAAAAAAAAAAAAAAAAAAGTAAATAAAAAACTTATTAAAAAGCCACTTTCCTTGGAAAAACCTGCACTTTAGACAAATAATTCCAGGGTTTGGGTAGACAGCTCAATCATTAAAGTACTTGCTGTGCAGGCATAAGGACCTAAGCTCAATCCCAGAACCCATGTAAAAACTGCAGGATTTTGGTAGGGTATGTGCTTGTAATCCAGTGCCAGGTAGGTGGAGACAGATGGATCTCTGCAATTCACTAGCTAGAGGATCTGTCGTAGTTGGTGAGCTGCAGGCCAATGAGTCTGTCTCAAAAAGAGATGGACAATACAGGCAGGCAGACATGCGGACACATGCAGGCAGGTGTGCATGTGCATGCACACACAAACACACAAATTCTACATGGAATTTCAGGAGAATCCTTGATTCCCAAAGGTCCACTGAAGGAAGTGCCAGTAACCAGAGATCACAGGGGTAAAGCATTTACTTTTAAAATGCTTGGGAGAAAATGTTCTGGCTTTTCTCTGTGTGCTTACAAAACTAATCCCCTCTAATAACTAAATGAAAAATATTGTTTAAGATCAAGGAACTATACAACTAGGATAGGGAAGGACAGAAAACAAAAAACATGAAAAAAAGAAATTACTAATTCTAGTTATTCTTAGTTAGGTAAATAAAAATCCTTTACAAAAAAAGCTGTCTTTCCCTACTCCTGATTGTTTGTCCTCTTTGGTCTACAGATGCTGCTTTTCACCTCTTCTGAATGTGACAGTGAGCTAGATGTGGCCCATGGGCCACCACATGAATCTTCACCATGGCAAAGCTGGCTATAGCTACCTGTGGCTCTGCTGGTCTCTGCAGGGCAGGATGCACAGACTCGGAGTTACCATTGGAAAAAGACTCTGATCGAGAAGGCACTGGTGGCTCCAAAACTCTGCCTGTCTGCTTAGACTGGGCTTCAGGGGAGCTGTGGTTAGTTTTCCTAAATCTATCTTCCACCTGTGTCAGAGAATTAGAAGACATAACTCCATGTTAGTAAGGAGAAAGGAGAAATGTTGAAGAAAGTCTAAAAGCAGGATACTAAAGAGAAGTTTTCTGTTTTCTTCAGCTACAAGAAGAGAAGAAGGTAGTAGGTTTGAGAGGAGGGGAGACAGATACAGCAGGGCTTGCTTGGGTTTGATACAGAACAAAGAAAATCACCATGAAAATTAAGCAAAGCAGCCTCTAAGATCTCCTCAGTGCTCAGTTTAAAGACTATATGCACTGTCACAATCAACTAAACCAACAATTTTTTTAAAGACTATCCCCAACAATCTAAGACATATTTCATCTCCAAAGTGGCTCCCTATGAAGGCATATACAGAAGAAGGGTGCCACCTACAGGCCAGGATTCAACACTTCTGGAAGTAGACGGGCCCTGCGAACAGATCCCAGAACAGTTCTTTACTACATGCTGGTCTGAAGCTCCTCTAATCCAAATGCACTGACCAATCCAGTAAAAAACTGGGCTAAAGGAATGCTTCATCCTAATACTAGTCTTAGACCAGACCACTATTCCTCTCACTCACATTTGATAGAGTAATGATGCCATACAATCTTTTTTGTTTGTTGGTTTAGCTTCCAATTCTTCTGAAATGAATAATCCACAGGATTTATGGAAAAAGCACTATCTAGATGGGATCCTTAGGCAAGTCTTCCACTAGGGTCATTCTGCCAAGATCCTTCTGACATTGATACTACACAGATCTGAACAATAATTACTTTTCATAATAAATACAGGACCGATATCTAAGCAACGAAGGAAAGAAGATACCTCACGAGCTCTGTCAGCAGGATCATAGTGGGCTTTGGGCTCGGGAGCATAAGTTGGCTTGCTCCTGTCCTGCTGTGGTGGCTGCTGCTGCTGCGAGTGCTGCGGGTGCGGCCTCCTGTGGTCATGCTGTAGAGACAGGAGATATGCTTGTTCTTGTTGCAACTGCCTCTGGAGCCTCTCTGCCTGCCGGTGCTCCTCCATCTCCCGCCATCGGCACTCCTTGGAGAGGGAGAGGATAATACTGAATCTATGGGACACTGAAGAGCTCACCTTTTCTCTGGATTTGTTCATGACTCTTATTTAAAGACTCTTATTTAAAGACAAGACTTTTCTCCTTGTTTGACAATAAAGCAAAATGGTTGAAATTTTAAATAATGTATTACCTGTGGAAAGATCTGACAATTCTTGCTAACTGTAACATCACTGGACAGAGTAAAACGTAGGAGTGTGTGTGTGTGTGTGTGTGTGTGTGTGTGTGTGTGTGTAATCCTAAGGCATGAGCTTTGAACCTATATAGCCCTTAGCATTTTAGTGTGTTCGATGAATGCCAAGTTCTGCTCAAAACACTGCCTATCTACTAAACAAGAGTAGTGAACATACTAACAGGAAATAAATAAATGAAATCCACCTTGCACTGTGCCTAAGCAGTATGATCACAGAGGACGTCTCCATTTGAGCCTGGCTGTGCACAGCAAAATCAAAAAGGTCTGGAGATCACCACGGCCTGTCAACTCAGGGGAGGGGCAACCAAGCCCTATCACTAGGGAACAGGACAGAGGTGGGGCGTTACCAGTAACATGGCCTGCTCCTGGAGCAGCTGCTGCTGAAGAATTTCCAAGTGCCGCTGCTCCTCTTCTAGCTGTCGCCTGATATACTCCTGTCACACAGAAATCACCCAGCAATCAATTTATCCAAAAGGAAAGCATCACAATACCTGAGTGGATCACCAAGAACCACTTCTCCAATCATCTTATGATAATTCACTTAGTAATGACTACTAATCTCAAAACATTCTATTGCTATGGAATTTTCCAAAAACTTTAATTGATCAGTAAGACACAGAGTCTCGTGCATCATATGTAGCAGTACCTGAAGCATTTCAGGTAGAACACTACTGCCATATACAATACAGAATTTAGAGAAAGATGCTTTCCTTTTAAGGATGACGAACTCCAGAGAAACTGGAGTTTAAGTAAAGGATTAGTGAAGTCTGATTAGTAAATATCTGCTTATTAGGCATGATTTATGAGCATAGATCAACAGTTTTTGAAACCTAAAACTCACAGCTATTTAGGATTGAAACAAAGCAAATATAATTTGTGCTTTTTCTAAGGACTGAGAAAGTTCCTAAAATGACTACATTCTGAAGGACACGGACATGGGCAACTTGTTGCAAATACAATGGCCCACATTCTTGGTCATAATCTCATGTGTATGGACATACATGTGTACATGTGTATACAGGATGATGGGGATGAGTATGGCTTTTGTACAATGAGAGGAGAATGATCAACCTGCATTACAATGGAATTAGGTAAACATACCTAAAATATAATACACTAAGACATTACATTAGTATGTGAATATCCCTGGGTTCAATTCACAATACTCCACCACACACACACACACACACACACACACACCCCAATACTGAAGTTATAGGCATATTATTTAGACAGGGAAATCAGGAGACCCTTGACCCCAGTTCCATCTAAGAACACCTTATAACCTACTACGTACTTTCAACCTCTCATTTTCTCAGTTTCTTCATTTGAGAAATAGGTATTAAAAATCTTTCCCATCTCTCAGGGTTTTTGTATGAGGATCAAATATGAAATAGATATAAGAAACAGAAGCTTCCTTCCTTTTCACAGAGAGAAAACTGACGACCTGCTCAAGAAAGATAGAAAAATAAGGGACATACAGAAAAATTGTTCTCTGAAATCCGGGTTATGTTATCACAATATTGACCACTGACCATACTCTTGTCTCATGGCACATACCTTTAAAAAAATCAGCCATAGATATGGGTTGAACAGATGTTTTAGATAATCCATAATTCTATATTGTAATATTCATTTAGCTGCTAGATATTTTAAACACTTCTTAGAAAATTCCTTTACAGTCAGAAGAATGCTGGATGTGGTAGTTTGAATAGATGGCCCCCAATCTATTCAGTGTTTTATTAGTTTTGTAGTTTGCATCTGCAGCCACCTGGCTGGAGGCAATGTCACTGGGCAGATCTTAAGGTGTAATGGTGGGTTTGAGATTTCAATCTAAAGATATGCAAAGTGTGCCTAGCTGGAGTTCCAGGAGTGTGCTGTGCTGTGTGGCTTTTGGCTTATGACTTCTTTCTCTGTGTTTGGTCCTGTAAAGGCAGGCCAACTTCTTCTGCCATTATGGAACTTCCCCTGGATCTGTACGCTTCAATAAATATCCCTTCCTCCATAACTTTGCCTGGTCTGGAAGTTCATCTCAGCAAACCTGAAGCTGTCTGTTACACTGGATAACAGAAATCATGGCATGCAGATATCCTTAGAAGCCCTTACCTTACAAAGCAAGTTGAACCCTCCCTCAAAAAAGCCAACCTTGACACAGCTTATTCAAAAGGCCACTGACAAAGACACTGGTTCTGACCCAAGCATCAAATCCCTTTCTTTTCTACCTGACCCTCCACAATCATGCTATTCCAACAATTGCCTGTGCAATGGATATGTCGCCCTACACAATTCTCTGAGAAAAGAAAAAGGACTCGACTCATTTCTTCTTTGAGCAAAATTATTAAATCTAACTTGAAAGATCAAGTTGGTATACTCATTTATTTCTGCCTTTAAACCACAAGGACAACTGGAAACAACAACAACAACAAAATCACATTCTATCTAGCCATAAATATCCCAACATAGAATGAATACAGAGAATGCAACACATAATCACAAATAAAGACACTTATGTGAGAATGAGATGTGTGCTACCACAATGTTACCAGGGAATTATTATTTAGAAATAGTGTAAGAAAACAGAGAAAAACTGATTGTTTTAAAGAGGGGTAGAGCAGAATACTTGCCATGCATACAGTCTTAACAGCTGCCACAATGGCACAAAGAGGAAGCACTATCATCATGTCCTCCTATCACAATTACACATACGAATTATCTCTCGGGATTTCTTTTCTTTTCTTTCTTTCTTTCTTTCTTTTTTTTTTGTAGGGTTTCACTCTAGCCCATGCTGACCTGGAATTCACTGTGTAGTCTCAGGGTGGCCTCGAACTCACAGCGATCCTTCTACCTCTGCCTCCCAAGTGCTGGGATTAAAGGTGTGTGCCACCACACCTGGCCCCTCCAAATTTCTTAAAGCTGGCATTTTCACCAATATGCAACCTCCAGTTATAAACATGATCAAAATATTAATAAACAAACACCACAATTGACCAATCAATAATATGAATATGGCAACATGATTACAACACTGAAGTTCTAGGTCACACTGGAGAGCATGCAGATCCAAGTCTCAGAGGACTCATGAGGCCCATGAACAAAGTCAAGGACAGGAGCTGGATTCCTCATATTTGGAAATGAAAACCATGGTTTATAAATACTTAAAATATGAATTCCAAGTATTAATTAAGTTGCTTCCCATTTATGTCATCTTCTTTATTAAAGCTCAAAACAAAGACTGATAAATCCAAAACAGGAAAGGTAAAGAAGCTGGGCAGTTAAGTGGCTTAGGAAACAAAGGAAACATAAATGCATGTATACTTGACATTAGCTCAATCTTGTAACCATCATGAAAACCTGACCCTTTTTTGGCTGAAACACACAATAATGTTCTTTGATTCTATAGATATATATTTATAATTGTTTGCACGTCTATATTACAATATTCATTTAGGTACTAGATATTTTAAACACTTGTCCTTAGAAAATTCCTTTACAGTTGATTTCTAATATTCTTCTTTTAAAATGCTAACCATTATCCATATATCTGGGATTCACAACTGTTAAGCCAGGCTTGAAAGATATATTTAGAAATCTGTCATACTATGTAAAGGTCACTTAGCTGGTTTCAAATATGTAACAATTTATTTTTGCAAGATGTGAAACATGAGTTATTACTATGCTCCCAATGGGTTTAATCATTTTTAAATGTTTAAGTTCTGAGTTTCTACATATGTGTATTCATGTATGTGCATGGGCTTTGGGCCTATATCCTTAGCTCTAGAATGTAATCAAATTCACAGATGAATAGCTCATTCTTTGTGAACTAACCTGTTCTCTTTCAACTCTTCTCTTTTCTTCTTCAGCACGCCTCCTCTCTTCTTCTTCTTTGCGCCTTCTTTCTAATTCCTCTAGACGCCTCTTTTCTTCTTGTTCTCTTCTTCGCTGTTCACGCTCCTGCTGCCTTCTAGCTTCGCGCTCTCTTCTTTGTTGCTACATAAGTAGAAGTGTGTAATTACTAGAGATCTGCCAGATGTGGTTCTCATGACAGTCTGTTGACCAACAGTTACAAGTAGGTGCTAATGAAGATCCCATCTCTACTGGCCAATTATGTCTACGCTGTCTTTCAGCCCCTTACCTAACAGCATCTCCATAGCTACTGGCCAAAGATGCAATGTTTTTGAAAATCCTTACAGGGTTTGGTTTCATCCTGGGTAGCAACCACCCTTACTGCTCACTGTACCACATCAATCAGAGGATATCACATTCTTTATTTGTGAGTACCATTATGAGAGCTATCTAGGTCCCTTAAATCACAATACAAAGAGAAAAGATAGAAAAGAACAAAGGAGAAAGACAAAAAAAATTTTAACAGAGAGAAACATGTTTAAAAAAAAAGAATCAATAGCAGCAGAGAATAGCAAGCACCATCATCATTACTAGAAATATAACCAAACTACCAATGAGCACATGGTCACTACTATAGGCCTGTCTTGGAATATTCTTGGGCTGAAGTAAACGGACAAGCTTGCACGTTTGTATGTAGAAGTGACCTGCTAAAATAGTCTAGCAAACACCTAGTAGTCCAAGTAAGAAAGATCCTACACCTTTAGATGAAAGAAAAAAAATCCACAATCCCAACAAGGGTAGGAGCCATGCAAATGGATCTATAAAAGTAATTTCCCTTAGTCTCTCAGATAAAAACCAAAAAGAAAAGGAGGAGGAAGCAAAGCAACAATTATCAAACCTTAAAGTTTCCACTAACTTCAGATAACTCAAGTTTCCACACATCATATTAATGTGACCAAGCAAGGAGTGCAGAGCACAGACTTTGATAAATATAGGATTTTTCAACTGATAGGTAAATAAAGTGTTTAAGGTAAGTGGAACAGGTTCTTCAGAAGCATTAATATGCACCATAGAATCCTATTAGGAGCACTAGAGTAAAGAAATGGGGACAGGACCCATGGAGGTCTGTGAAGGGAGAGGGACAAGACATATTCTTTGAACACCATTAACAGCTGGTATTTAATATGGGAACATTGAAAAATAACTTTCCTCTAAGTAGTGAGTGGAAACAATCACTGCTCTTCAAAAGACATGGACTTCCCTTCCCTTTCTGCCACTCTGAGGTGTGGGCTGATGGTATAATGAGATGACAAGAGCAACAGGAGGGGAGTGAAGTACTTAAGATGCTCTCTAATCCACTCAAGTACAGAAACAAAAATTTAAAATTTTATTTGGATTTTTACTTCATCCTTTTTCAATTGCTATTTTGATGATTTTATAATATGAAACAGCTGGGTGTGGTGGCACACACCTTTAAACCCAGCACTTGGGAGGCAAAAGTAAGAGGATCACTGTGAGCTTGAGGCCAGCCTATGACTACAAAGCTTAAGCTAGATCAAAACCCTACCTCAAAAAACAAACAAAAAAAAATAAAAGAATGATCACTAATATAAAACAATTTATAAGTAGATACATCTCAGGTATTTTGATTAGAACAAAAAACAATTTATAGGTAGACATATCTCAGGTGTTCTGTTTGGTTTTACTTGACTTCAAGGGTTCAGCCTAGGGTGGGGAGATTGGGTTAAGTACTTAGAAGGACAAGCACAAGGACCTGAATATGGATCTCTAGAACCCATGTAAATTGTGGATGTAGTGGTATGCACCTCTAGTCCAAGTACTGGGTTGGCATAGACAGAGTTTACTAGCTAGTGAATCTAGACAAATCAATGAGCTCCAGGTTCAGTGGAGACCCTGTATCAAAAACTAAGGTGGGGAGTAACTGAAGAAACAGCCAGCACCAACCTCTGGCCTCTATACACATGCATAAACATATGTAACCCCTGACACAAGTACACAAAATCATATGAACACACACACATAGAAAAAAGAATAAAAGAAAAATTCAAAACATGGTATTTTATACTCCTAACTGCCATCTCTTTTTAAAAAATATATTAATTATTTACTAGAGAGAGAGAGAGAGAGAGAGAGAGAATGGGCACACCAGGGCCTGTAGCCACTGCAAACCAACTCCAGATGCAGGCACCACCTTGTGCATCTGGCTTACATGGATACTGAGGAATTGAACCTGGGTCCTTAGGCTTCACGGGCAAGCACCTTAACTGCTAAGCCATCTCTCCAGCCCTAACTCCCATTTTTATTCCCAAGTAATGAATACTATCAAAGCTTGCAACTTTTCCCATAGATTGCCTGACCTTCCCTTCCCTTCCCTTCCCTTCCCTTCCCTTCCCTTCCCTTCCCTTCCCTTCCCTTCCCTTCCCTTCCCTTCCCTCCCTTCTTTCCTTTCTCTCTCTTTCTTTCTTTCAACAATATGCTTGTTGAGCAATTTTTAAATAATTACTTACTGACTTCTCTTCAACAATATCCACTGCACTACTCATCCTATGTTTGATTCATGTCATGACAATTCCTGTTAAATGAAAACCCTATTTGTGGCTAATCATGTATGAGTAAATTTCCTTTTGTAAAAAATAATTATTATTTGATTTTCATTTTATCTTACTGGTTTTCTTTAGACCTATCATAAAATTATAAAGAATCTTGCACTACACAACTCCTGTCAGTTTGGTTAAAGAAATGTTACTCTTTATTACTAGTGATTACTCATGGTTCTCCAGCAAGTCTCTATTTCTATCTTACAACTGCCTAGAAATCCTTTGGATACTCCTAAATAGAATGTCATTTCCTAGAACCCTTGAGATATTCTATCTTAATTACCTGTGACATATTCCTCCAGCAGCTTTCATGAGGGAGAGTGCAAAAGAGGCAAAGGGCTTAAGAAACTATACATGTTGCTTTCTGAATAGAAAGTCTTAGCTAAGGCAATAGTTTCTCTGCAGTTTCAAAAATTAAATTTTTTTTTTTCTGGTCTTGGGCAAGCTGAGACATTGTGACTCTCTCAGTGCTAAGGGAAGGACCCGTCCTCACTGCTCTCCTGTGACTGAACACTGAGGACAAGACCTATCCTTACTCCACCATTGTGACTTTTGTATTTTTTTTAAATTTGTATTTTTTATTTAAAGTTTGGTTTGGTTGGTTTTGAGTTTATTTGAAGCAGATCTGGTTATGTAGCCCTGATGGTCTTTGAACTTATGATCCTCCTGCCTCAGCCTCTAGAGTATTGACATCAGAGGCATATGCCACTATACCTGACAGAAGACACTTGCATTCCTTAGTTCTGAAAATTTTATTTGAGCTGTTTTCTGTATGTTCTTCCTATCATATTCACTCTCTAAAATGTCTACTAAATGAAAGTTGGGCCTCCTAGAATGACTATTTTTTTCTATTGTCCATCAATTTCACATTTACAAAAATACTTCTATTTATTTGAGAGAGAGAGAGAGAGCATGCACATGGGCGCAACTGGGCCTCCTGCCACTGCAGACTCCAGATACATGTGACACTTTTGCATTTAGAGAATCAAATCCAGGCTAGCAGGCTTTGCAAGCAAGTGCCTCTAACAGCCATGCTTTAATTACACAAGTTGTCCCTTTCTAGTTTAGAACTTAAAGCAACACTCTCATCTCACAATTCTACAACCTTTCTGAAGCCATCCTGATTACAGTACTGAGGCCCAATTCTCTACACTCTGCTGGGTTTACCAGCTTTAGTGGAAACCAGTCTACAGATTCAGCTTTCTAAGAGGTTTGAAGTCATGTTACTGTACACATGTAATACTATTCCTTGAGTTTTTCTTTTAATATTACACTTCTAATGAACTTACAGTAGAGAAACTAGTCCCCCTAAACAACTCTTCCCGATCTTTATTTGTTGAGCTAAACTAACTTTTTCAAGGTTTAAATATGAATACAGGCAATCAATAGACTGGATGCCAAAAGAATATTTAAGAACTTAACAAAAGGTCATGAAAAACAAGACAGATACTCTTGGCAAAACAATAGCCACTGCTGATTGGACAGAAACAAGACCTTAGTTGTAGGGAACTGGCTGCCAGGTCACTATGATTACTGCATATAATTAAAGTTGAAACTAGGAAAGAGGTAGAACTATGCCAACATGTACTCTTGATGTTAAATGCTAATGATTTGTAAAACAAAGGCCTTTTGTGGGCAATGAAAAGTGAGGAAATTGTTTCTATCCCTTTAAAATGAACCAAAACTGCTAGAAAGTCTGTAGAGTAAAGGAGTTCAGAAGTCTTCCTCCTAAGATCCCATAACCAAGAAATACAACAAAAACATGATTGTTTATTAATTATTTTTACTAAGAAATCATGTTTTCCCCAATGCCAAAACTGAACATTAATACTAACCCCACTTCACAAAGAAAATCATTTCTTTAATTTCCCTTTGTTTCTAATTTATTCCATACTATTCACCCCTCTAAACTAATATAGCCATGTGTCCTGTCAGTATGCACCCCCCCCCATCACTGAGTAAAGCAGATTCCTCCTTAGACCACATGCCTAAACACTTGGGAAGGGAGGATCACTGAGTAGAGATTATTTTCCTTTTTTTTTCCTCTCTTTTTTTGACATGTTCTATTTTAAAACATTTTATTTATTTGAGAGAGACACAGGAGAGAGAGGGGGGAGAAAGAAAGAAAGAAAGAAAGAAAGAAAGAAAGAAAGAAAGAAAGAAAGAAAGAAAGAGAGAACATGGGCACCCCAGGCCCTTTTGCCACTGTAAACAAACTCCAGACTCAAGCGCCACTTTGTGTATCTGGCTTTACAAGGGTACTGGAGAATTGAACTCAGGCCAGCCAGTTTTCCAGACAAGCTACTTTAAGCACTGAGCAATCTTCCTAGTCCTCAAAATTATTTTTCTAAATGTCCACAGAAAGACTGAAGCAAAGACAACTTTGAGTACTCAAAGAGTTGGAATGATGTTGATCTAGAACCAAATTAGCTTGGGCTATCTTTAGCCCCTTACATTAGACATTTATTGTGTATCTTTGTGTTTGACCTAAAACCCTTACAAACTCAGGTAAATCTTTTTGGAAAGTACTAACAGAGCACTTACTTCCATTAACCTAATGGTTAAAAATGTCATCAGAGTGTCTGAAATCTACAGCACAGATTTCCCTGCTTTGCTATATTATATCTACCTGCTTAATGTATTTGGAAAGTGCTATGATGTATGGCATTCTTATGTTCTGTTACTCTAGGACTTTTATTAAACTGTTACCAAGCTGAAACTTGATATTTGGGGCAACCTGGATCTTGTTCCTGGGCATGTTCACTAGTATCTGGCTCCAGAATGAAGTCTCTCTTAAATCTCTTTGAAGTGAGAGCTGCACTTTTGTGTCCATAGACAGCTAGCACCAGAGCCAAGGAAGGGGAAAAATAGAGACAAAAGAAACAGTTGCGTCTAGCTCAGGGAGGACACAGAATACTGCGAGGATGGACTGTCATCTCTAAGGGAAAAAGTGGGGCTAGCCCCTAGGCTCCAGTGGGCCTGGTTTTGTAGCAGATGCAAAAAAAAGGATGATCTGTATTGTTCCTTTCACCCTCAACTTCTGAGCTTGTTGTCACCTACTAACAGTGTTCCCAACATTGATCTTATGAATGAGACTGAACATCTTTTCCTGTATTGCTCATAATACAAGGAATTTCTATTTGTCAAACAGTGCCGGCTGGATCCTTAATGTCAACAAAAGACAATGGGCCATTTAGGGCTCAAAGATTCCCAAATTACCTTTCTAGGACCTAGAGTGCAAACAATACTTAATTACTCAGACTAGCAAAATGAATCTAGATAGCCAATAACCCAAATCAGTGGATTCTATTAATGCGAATACTTCCTATCTCATTGCCCAGCTCCATTATTAAATGAGGTACAAAAAGGTACCAAATTTGGACTGTTGCTGAGTTTTGAATTAATAGTCTAACTAAAAACACATCAAGTACAAAATGCTTGGTATATCAGACATTCCTAACACTGTTCTGTTCAAAGAACATTGAAAAAGTCTTAACAAATATTTTGTAAAAGATTTACAAATAATTTTTTAAATTACATAAACAGCCAATGATCTATTTTTCTTCTAAAAATCCCGGCTGAATATTTCCACACTCCCTTAGAGATGGGCACTGATTTTCTAAGCCATGGACAAATAAACAAAATGAAACCAAAACTCCTTGCCAAAATGTACTGCTAAATAATCAAAAATAGCATCTGTTGTTATTTAAGCTGAACACCACTGGAAAATATCAACAGGACTTTATTGTTGTTGGTGGTTATTTTACTAGAAGAAAACAATAAAGGTAAAACAAAAAGATGTTTAAGTAGAAACAGAAATGATTATGAAAGAAAAACTTAGGGCTGTGGCATATATACAGAAAGCAGTTAGGAAAAGAACATCAAAAGATCCATCTGATCCCAAAAACGAATAAATGTTTCTATGAATTGAAAAATTTAAAAGTCTTTAAATAATTTTATTACTAATGATGAAAATATTAGTGATTTAAATGAGCAAATCATACAAAATGATGTCTACCACAGAACATAATAACTACTCTCATGAAACTTTGTCTTATGTCTTTCTTACTCTTTAATCGAACTAAAGTTAAGGCATGTAGAGAAAAATGTTTTTCATATGAAAAAGTCTCAAGTTTCAGAAAAATATAAACTGGGACTTAGAGGCCAACAATGGCAAAGAAATTAGGTTAAGTCTCAGTAAGCCAACTTAACCAAAATGGAAACGTGCTATCTTGGGGACACTGAAGCTCTACATTTCAAAATATACCAATAAGCATTATGATGGTCCTCAACATTTTTACCAAGAAGGAAGATATTTCTAAGGCCTCAAAGAATATAAAAGCCTGACACTTCAAAGCAGTAGCTTTCCTTCAGAAGTTCTTTGGCTATCTCCACCAAAGGACAGGTGTTACCTCAACAGACTAGAGAATATTCCTGGGAGTGCCTGGCTACCAATAAGAGTATGGTTAAGAGAGAAAAGACCAACGTGGGCCTTTTCCTTTTCTACCTCTTCTAGACGCCGTCTCTGTTCTTTCTGCTGCTCGATCCGTTTCTGCCTCTCTGCCAACAGCTGCCTCTTATACTCTTCCTGCTCCCGGAGCTGTTGCTCCTGTAGGAGCTGCTGTCTCCGCAGAGCCTCAGAACGTTCCTTGTTCTCCTGTTGCAGTCTCAGGAAATCACGACGGAGCGTAGACTCACCAGGCACATTGACAATGGAGCTGCAAGAGGAAGCAGGGTTGTCAGGGGTTCATGCGCTTCACCCTGGCCTGAAGGAACACTAGTGTCCTGCTCCCTTTCGACACTCATTCTCTTCATAGGGACCTCGACTGAATCCAGAAGTCAATCAATACGTCCACCGTATCTACCACTCACTAACATCTTAATTCTGTCCTACATGCCTGCTTGACAAAGCCTTTCTACTTATGATTTTCACATCAATACAAATTTTACACACAATGAAAGGCTTTTATTTTCTTCTAGGTCCTAATTCCCTCTTTGGGCCCATTATTTTCCATCATTACACAAATACAGGATGTTCTCTGGTACTTACCATTCATTCTTTCAGCTTTATGTGACCAACCACCAAGCCTTGCCCTGTATTCCCTCACACTTTTTTATGGTCAAGGACAAAAATAGAGACAAGCAGGCTTCATGAATTAAGCTTTGTACATAGATATATATTGCTCATGAAATCAGTTCAAACTCCTCTATAATTTTTAGTTTAAAACAGTTTCAAATTTTACCCTGTTTAACAAATAGAAGATGTTATGATTTCTTCAGTAAATTATTTTCCTTTAATACCACTTTGCAGCACATAGCTTCTGCAGGTTTCAATTCACCATTCTAGCATCCGTTTGTTCCATTACTCAGTTGCAGGTAATAGAAGCATGAATAGAAGCAAGCTAACTCTCATTACTAAAGTCCAAACATTTCTCTCAGAAATTATACTGGTTACTTGCCATGCAGGATGTACTGGCTAGCCTGTGAGCCCCAAGGATCTGCCTATGGCCATCTCCCCAGGGCTAGGATTACAAGGATATGCCACAATGCCCAGCCCAACATTTTATGAGTTCTAGGGATGGAACTCAAATCCTTAGGATTATAAGCATTTTAATCCTCTGAACAATCTACCCAGTCCTCCCTGTCCAATTTTAACTCCTTCATCTTTTGCATCACTGTTCCTTGGGAAGCCAGAGATGAACCGAAATAGACCAGAACATGGATAAAGACAGAACACACCTTGAAAGAGGAAGTTAGAAGCTTGTATTCAGGATGGAAGTTTAAAAAAATAGAGCTTTGGGGAAGTTTTCAATGGAGGACCTACTAGTTCATGAGCAGACTTTCTTTGTGTATAGGATCAGTCTATCCAGTGGAAAGCCTGGAAACATTTTGCTATCTGGAACATTAAAGGGTAAAGGCAGTTTCCCTACCCAGCCTGAAACATGTAACTGGGAGGGTGCACACACATACACACGGAGGATGGAGGTCACTGCTTAGGAAATCTGTCATAGAGAAAAGGAAAATGGGAGATAGAAATAGGAAGGAACTTTCAGAGTAGGCACTGCAGTCCAAGAGCTTTATAAAATACAAGCATCAGCTACTTAATCTCTTCACAAAGAACACAGCAGAAGCATTGTCTTTACCTTGGCTCTCCTTCCTGTTCAGGCACTTCCTCCTCTTCTTCCTCACTCCCACTGTACTCATACTCAGTTTCATCTACAAAAATAAAAGAAAGCCAAAAAGGATAGCTCACAAATCCTAACATGTGCCTGAAAGCACATTTCTAAAAGCACAACAGCAAAAACAAAACAAAACAAAACAAACAAACATTCTTTGTGAAAATAGCATCTTGTATGAAGGACTTGTCAGAGGGGATGAGACACTAAATTCTTAATCAAATGGTGGCATTTTCCTGAACTATCCATATTCCTCGGAGAAGACCCAATTCCTCTGTAGTGATAAAATCTCTTATGGATCATTTTCTATTATTTTCCAGAGTGACACACAGGAAAAGTGACCAAGAGTACCAGCAAATGACAAAAATCTGTTTTAATTTCAAATTTTTTAAAAAGATATGCATTCTGACGGTTAATTCTGTTATTAACTTGATCAGATCAGGAATCAGATAAGACAGACAGAAAGATGATAGATAGATGATAGATAAATAGATAGATAGATGATTGATTGGTTGGTAGGTAGGTAGGTAGGTAGGTAGGTAGGTAGGTAGATGGAAGGACGGACGGACGGACGGACGGGCGGGCGGGCGGATGGATTAGAGAGATAGGCAAGCAGACAGACTTAACTGCTAAAAGAAGCCAAGGCAATTAAGAGGATTTATATGGTATTTTGGGATGTGAGGTTCCTGAAAGGCAACAAAGAAAGGTCTGCTGAATGGGCAAAAAATGAAACATGATATACTTGTAGCATAAACAGAATCACATATCCCCATGAATGGCAAAACAAAGGAAAAGTGATCAAATGATATAACAACAACAATATATATATATACACATGGGGGGGTGGTTAAGTTGGTAAAATGCTGGCCATACAAGGAGGCCAGCTTGGATCCCCAGCACCCACACAAACGCCAAGTGATGATAGCAAGTGTACCCACTTACATAGGAATGTGCATGCACAACATACAGACATATAGACACACATGCACACACACAATAGGCATAGACAGGATTTTATAGAAAATTGCCCCAGTAATTAATATATGGGACCACATGAAATTAAAGAGCTTCTGCATAGCAAAGGAAACTATCAGCAGAGCAAACAGCCTACAAAATGAAAGAATATCTTTGCCAGATGTACTTCAGTCGGGGACTTAACATCTAAAATAAAGAATTGCAAAAATTAAATATCAAAAAGCTAAAACTAAGCTGGACCCATGTTAGCCAGATGCACAAGGTGGCACATGTGTCTGGAGTTCATTTGCAGTGGTTGAAGGCCCTGGTGCACCCCTTTTTTTCCCTCTCTCATAAATGAATGAATGAATGAATAAATAAATAAATAAATAAATGTTTTAAAAATAATTTTTATATATTTTCTTTATTTGAAGGGAGGAGAGAGAAAGAGAGAGAGAGAAAGAATGGGCACACCAGGACCTCCAGCCATTGCAAATGACCTTCAGACACATATACCACCTTGTCCATCTGGTTTTACATGGGTACTGGGGAATCAAACTTGGGTCCTTCCACTTTTCTAGCAAGCACCTTAACTGCTGGGCCATCTCTCCAGGCCAAGAATGTTTTAAAAAACCAAAACAACCAACAAATAAATGGGCTAATGAAATCAAGAGGCACTTTTCAGGAAAAGGTGTCACCAACAGACATTTTTTAATGTGTTCAACATAAGCCGGGCGTGGTGACGCATGCCTTTAATCCCAGCACTCAGGAGACAGAGGTAGGAGGATTGTCGTGAGTTAGAGGCCACCCTGAGAATACAGAGTGAACTCCAGGTCAGCCTGAACTTACAGTGAGACCCTACCTTGAAAAACCAAAAAAAAAAAAAAAAAGTGTTCAACATCCTTAGCCATCAAGTAAATGCAAACTAGACTACACTGAGATCCCATCTCACCTTAGTCAAAATGACCACATAAAACAAAAGATTATAAAATAGAGACAAATTCTGGCAAGGATATGGGGAAAGAAGAATCTTGATTCACCATTGATAGGAATCTAAATTAATGCATCCATTATGGGAATCATTGCAGATGTTTCTGAAAAAACCAAAAACATAATCACTACATAGCCCAGCTATGCCACTCCTGGACATAGTACTCACACATAATAGAATTTTTTCAGTCTAAAAATAAGTTAGTTGCCAGACATGGTGGAGCACACCTTTAATCTCAGCACATGGGAGGCCAATATAGGAGGATCGCTGTGAGGTTGAGGCCAGCCTGAGACAACAGAGAGAGTTCCAGGTCAGCCTGAGCTAGAACAAGACCCTACCTCAAAAAACTAATAATAAAAAATAAATAATACAATTTGTAGAAAAAAGGATAGATCTGGAAATTCTATTAACAGCTAAATAAATACATAAGTACATAAATTCATAAATACAAATACTATTCTCTCCCATATGTAGACCATAGCTTCCAATGTGTATATATATATGTGTGTGTGTGTGTGTGTGTGTGTGTATGTATGTATGTATGTATGTATACACACACACACACATGTATACACATTATAGGTGTATATATATATATATATATATATAGGTGTAAATGTGGGGGGGGGTGTATGTATCTCCTGAAACTAGAAGGCAGACCATGAGAGAGGTACTGAAGACATGGGTGAGGATGAAGGAACATGTGTGACATGAAAGCAAAAGAGGCTACTATGGGTGGAAGGACATAAGGTAAGGCAGGAGGAGAAGATGGAGAAAGAAGATCAACAGAAAACCAATTATGTTTGAAAATGCCATAATAAAATATAATATTTTGCATGTTAACTTTAAAAATGTCAGAAATAAAATAAAGTCATTTTAGACAACAAAAACACAAAAAGGTAAAATGAAAACATGTTAATACCTTTTTCTCCTCTCTTCTTTCTGGTCCGGTCTATATGATCCTTAAGCTGGATTCTAACTTGCCTTTCATTAGGCTGGTCCCTTATAAAAGGATGTTTCAAGAGCTGCTCTGTAGAGGGCCGCTGCATGTAATTCTTTACCAGGCATCCTTCTATAAAGCTGAAAAATTTCTTTGACCTGTAAGAGGAAGTGAAAAATAGCACAAAAGTTGACAAAGAATAAAGCTCCCAAATATCAATAATTTGTAAGTCTGAAAACAAGGAGCTTCCAAGTTCACTGATCATCTGCAGTTACACAGGCATAATCTAGCACCTGAGTAGGAGCTCAGTTTGGGGGGCTCAGAAGTATTATTTTAACACAGGTTAAGAATTACAAAATACATACTACAAACAGAGCTGAGAAGGAAGCCAGATTTAAAGGAAATGTGTTTAAATATAATGCTGTTGAGTAATCACTAAGTCATAGCATGGAAGAGGGAAGGGAATAATAGAAGGAGGTCTTCACTAAGTGGGAAGCTGACTAAGGGATGGCTGTCTGGTTCCTAGAAGACAAGAGCAGACAATGAGATGCACAAAGCAACTGCCTTAATAGGCAAATGCAGGTCTTATGAACCTACTAATTTGAAACTTCAACTATAGTTTTGTACTGGTGGATGGATAAGTTCTCAATACTTAATGTACAAAGTTAGAAATAACAGTTTGGATCAAATAACTATTACCCACATTTGTGCTAGTAGCCACTTTTAGCTTTGCCTTTCATGACAGCACCCCACCCTACATGGCCCAAGTTAGGAACATTACATGAGGTTAGCTGACTTTAGCTGATTGTACAATTTAGGTTTTTGTCTCCCCTACTAGTTTAAAATGGTAAAGATTGAAATTGATTCTTATTTTTCAATTAATTAACAATGGTCAACACTAAGTATGACATACTATAAAAGATATTTAATAAATGTTTGTTGAATGAATGAATTATTCAATCTTTAAATATCAGTTCAATTATAATTATTTTACTGCTTCTAAGAATCACTTCTATTTGTTATTTCCAAACTATTTTTAATTCAACAAAATATTTATGTATGAATTAATTTACACTAGGCTCAGTAAAAAATATAGAGAGAAAATAATGTGAAGGAAATTTAAGTATACTCAATATCAGGTATATAATCAAACTTACAGAGGAGAGAAAATAAAACTGCTTCAGTGGGCTGGGCATCAATTAAAGGTAGGATATTCAATATTCCAAAATCAGGAGAGAGAATACAGCATTCCAGAGAATAGTAACAACATGAACAAAAGGGGTGAAAGTATCAGATAATAATGAGTCACGTTCTGAGGCTTGTATAAAAAGTAGAAAGAATAGAAAAATAGGCCGGCATTCTCTCACAGAAAGGCTCACAGTCACTTGAAGTTCTATGGCTAATGAGGAACATGGCATGTATAGTGGAACATTCAAACACAGTGATCACTAAATCCTGTGGGCATAAGAATCATTTCATAGAATTGACTAACAGCACAAATAATAGTTGAGTCACTCTCAAGACCAAGAACTGTGATCCCTGAATTAAAAGTCTTGTACTGTACATACAAACTAACATTAGGGAATCAAGCATCTATAGCATATTCCTTAAAACAATGATCAAATTCTACTGAGAGACCACTGATCATCTTCTGAAGCATTTGGTATATATACAGTGGTCAATTCAAAATCTCCCTTTAATGAAGACACTGTGAGAGATTCTGAACATAGGGCATTAATTTAGTAATCCTCACAGTACAGTCTCCCTGCAATTAAATCTGAGAGAGGAAAAGAGAAAAAGAACAAAAAGCAAAGATCACCTAATTCAGCATGAGCTATTTGGTTACTCTAGCTCCTCAGTTCAGACTTGAGCAGTACATTATGCACACTTGGTGTGCCCAATGTTGACTATCGATGATGCCTAATCGAGGCTAAAATAGTCACAACTGTGTGGCCTTTTAAGAATCTCTCTAAAAACTGGTTTAATGGAATTACACAATCTCAGTTACCTATAATCAAATATGGTTAAGGCTAATACATAAAGAATGAGAAATTCTGCCAGTAGACAAAAAGGGAGTAAGGAACCACAATAAAAATTGAGCATATCAGAACAGTGAAGGAAAATGGGGTGAAAATATGTGTGTCCCAAGAAAAAAATAAAACTACAAAACCTTCGAAGATGAGAAACCAAGAAAGCAATGGACAGTGACAACCCAAGGTAGAAGGCTTGTCAGTGAGACCTTCTGCATGCTTCAAAAGGTAGAATAAAAACATGAGGTGACCAGCATTAATTGGAAAATTAGTAAGAACAGTTCCAAAAATGAAAACTAAAATCCATATTGGTGGGACATCACGAAGACAAGACTAAGAGAGCAGAAAGGGGCTCAGGGAGCAGAGATGAGACACACATGCACAAGAAGCTTAAGCACAGACAAGAACTGACAGGAGAGAACTCACAAAAAATTCAAAGGTTAAATGGATAACGTCCACAAGTAAAAAAGACACTGTCCTTCCCTTAAAGATTTTTAAAATTAGCTAAAATCTAAAGGCTTTCCTCAGAAGGTCATCATCACCACCTTCCATGAGTGTCAGTATTTTCTTTATAAATTCAGGAGAGCATCAAGGAAGGGGACATAGCTGGCTTCCCAAAGAGAGAGCACCATTCTTTTCTGTTAAAATGCTCTTCTGGGATTAAAAAGAGGTTGTCTAATTTTTACTTTATAAAAGAAAATGGCAGTACTATTATTGTTAGGACAGGGGTCTTGCTATATTGCCCAGAATGGCGTCAAACTCCTAGACTCAAGCAATCTTCCTGTTTCAGCCATACAAGTGGTTAAGGACTACAGACATGCATCACAGCACCAGGCATCCTCCGTTAATTTTAAAATTCTACTTTATAAGAGGAAATTCAATACATCTTTGCCATTTCAATGGAAAATGTTTTGCAGCATATTATACTTTTGAAATGTTTAAATAGTAAAATGAAGGTTTTTTTCTAAAAATATAGCTTTTTCATATGATTACTTGCCATTATTGTATAATTCAAAGAGAATTTATCAAGGACAAAAAAAAAAAAAAAAGAAACCAATGCACTTATAATTGTTCTGGGAATACTGGCTTTTATACTTACTTAAAATAGAATGGCCAGAATTTTGTTAGAAAAATAAATTATCAAGGAAGGGAGGGAAGGAGGAAGGAAAAGAGGGATGGAGGGAGGAAGGGCAATGCATATATAGCTTACCATTTTTTTGACTTCAGCCGGGGAGGAGGGTTTCTGGGAATGAGAAACAGTGCTCTCATTGGATGCATGTCACAGAGAGCTGGGGAGAGGAGATGGTTGTGTCAGTATGGCACTTTACTCATTCTTGATTGCTAGAAATCATTCATAAATAACTTCCAATACTCTAATTTCCTTGTCTGTCTGACATGAGTGTCAACCAATCTAGATATGTAGTTATGTAGAACTCTAGGTTTAGGGCATGCCTTGAATTTACCATTTAAAAAGATCAAAATATAAGGGGAAGGGCAGTAAGAAGAATATCATTTCAAGTAGACATTGGAAGTTTTCATAAATCAAAGAAAATACTAAATCAAAGTTTTACAGAAGATAACACTTTAATCTTCAAGCCATTTTTAAGATTACAATGAAAATGATATTTTCATAGGGCTGTTCTAAAGATCAAGACATAGCTTGTGAAGGTCTTTACACAATGCCTGAAACACAGAACATTTAAACACTCCAGACAGGTTACTGTTTGTTATTATTGCAAGTATTACTAGAAAGAAGTAAACGTGTGAGTGTGAAGTAGAGTTGCTTACTTTTGTGCAATTCTTATTTGTATTTCCACTCACTCTCACACATATACAATAATGGGTCAGCATAAACAATATGCATATTCAAAAGACTCTTATAAGGCATCCAGGAATGGGGGGGTAGAAGAAAAAGCATCCTCAATGTGAAAGAAAACAGACCAACCAATACTTCCCAATCTCAATTTCTTGCATGGAAATAGAGGGAACACAAGGTAGACATCCATTTCTCAATTGCAATTAATTTAACTGTCAATAGTGTACTTTTTCATTCATTCAACAAATACTTATTCAGCAAATATATACCAGGCAGTTACACATTCTCTGTATATACCTTTATCAAGAGGACCAGCAGAAAATGTGGTGTGGGGTTCCTTCATTTTCCTACAATTCTATTCCATGGCTGATCAAAAATCAATCTTATTAAGCTCTCATTGATTTAACCCAAGGAAAAGCAAACTATTACAAACCTTCGTAGACAATACAAGAAAATCCACAAATAAAAAGAAAAATTAGTCCTTATTTTTAAAAGTTATTTTATTTGCAGATGTGTATGTGTATGCGTGTGCACGTACACCAGGACTTCTGGCTGCTGCAACTGAATGCCTGTCCAGCTTTATGTGGATGGCTGGGGAATTGAACCTGGGCAAGCAAGCTTTGTAAGCAAGCATCTTTAACCACTGAGCTATTTCCCAAGGCCCAAATTAGTTCTTATTAATCTGAGATAATTCATGTAATGCTATTTAAACAAAAGGAAATAGAGCCCACAGAGTTATTAAAGGTCTCTGAAAACAACAGTGGTTAACAAGAATCACTTTCTTATCTACAACTGCACCACCCAGAATGGGTCTATCCATGGAGTTATTCCTTGAATTCTTGGGACTAGTTTAGGTTACACATAATAGAGGGGCACAAAAGGAATGGAAGTTACTTACGGGGAGCACCTTCTGCCATCTCGATGGCTGTGATGCCACAGGACCAGAGGTCACTCTGCAAAAAAAAAAAAAAAAAGAAGAAAAAAAAGAAAAACAGAATATGGATACTAGTATGGATACTAGTATTTGTATTTCTAGATAGGCACACAAATAAAATAAAAGCTTTCTTCAAGTGAATAAATCAAAAAGAAGCTTCCCAAGAAACTGAAAGTAGATTCATTTGTAGAAATATTGCTTTACATACTTCCACACCTGACAGACACTCAGAAAATAGTGATGAACAAAAGACCATCCAGCATTTCTTAAAATTCAAAAAAATATTTTCTAACATCAGATAATGTCTCTTGTCATTAATCTACTTTCACTTATGCACTATTATAAATCAAGGCATTACTTATTTGTTCAGTGTGAGTTTCCTAAATAACCTGTAATTATGTTACAAAATTCAGACTCATAGGTTTGATTATAAGAATATGAATAAGCCTATAATTTTATCCTTTATTTTTTATAGTTTTCTACATTACAAATGTATAGAATGGTTCTTAACCCAGATATATGACAAGGAAACAGCTTCTTCAACAAGTCAGTTTCATGGATTCAAAGGTAAAACAACCAAATACTTGGTCTTGTCCTGCACTGGAGATAGTCTGGACAAGTTTGCTAAAAACCAACTGGATATAATTTAAAAAAATTTTTTTAATTTACTTTTGTAGAGAGAGGGGTAGAGAGAGAGAGAATTGGTGTGCCAGGGCCTCAGCCACTGCAATCAAACTCAAGATACTTGAGCTACCTAGTGGGCATGTGTGACCTTGCACTTGCCTCACCTTTGTGAGTCTACCTAATGTGGGATCTGGAGAATCAAACATGGGTCCTTTAGGCTTCACAGGCAAGCTTTTTAACTGCTAAGCCATCTCTCTAGCCCTGGTTTTTATTTTTTATGAGAGAGAAAGAGTGAGAGGAGAGAGAGGGACAGAGAGAGAAAGAATTGGCATGTGAGGGCCTCCAGCCACTGAAAATGAACTCCAGTTGCTTCACAGGCAAGCGCCTTAACCACTAAGCCATCTCTCTAGCCTTAGGTCTAATTTTAAATTAAAGGATTATTTTTATTTAACTGTGATACTATTTTGGGAATATTAGAATACATTCAAACTTTAGGCATATATTACAGAAAAGAAATTCACAAAGCATGCAATCTATTTTAAAATACTTAATATTAAAATAAAAAATTTGGGCTGGATGGCTTAGCAGTTAAGGCACTTGCTTGCAAAGCCAAAGGTCTCAGGTTCAATTCCCCAGGACCCACGTAGGCCCATGTAAGTTGCACAAGGTGGCGCATGCATCTGGAATTTGTTTGCAGTGGCTGGAGGTCCTGATGCATCACTCTCTCTATATATCTATCTGTCTCTGTCTCTCTCTCTCAAATAAACAAATAAAAATTTTAAAAAAACAAAAAAAATCAAATAAATAAAAAATATGTAGTATTGCCTTAAATTAATCCTTACTAATTGGGTGTTTTTGGTAAATACTGAAATACTGGGGACAGTTAAGGCATGAACTCAATTCCAAACATCATTAGCAGGTACATTAACCACTCTGGCTCATTTAATTAAAAGAACTGTTGGTTTTCCCCCCCTTAATGGCAGTCTTATAAGCATTGTCAATCTGAGTCTGATTATGAAAGAATTCATTTTACACGTGGATTAAAAGTAGTGCACTATTGACTCATGTCCCTAGATGTGACTTGAATCACCTCAGTGTATTAGTACATCTAATCAAAGCTATAAAAGCTCTTTATACAAGAATACTATAAAATTTCATAGATGAAGCTATTGTATATTTTGATAATGTTTTTTTAAAAATAGTATCCTCTTTTAATTAACTCACAAGGAAAAGTTCCATGTCCAAAACAGTGGCCCAGGCCATCTAAGCACTGCCTTGGAAAATGAATACCCAAAATAGGGTCCACAGCTTTCTCACTGAAAAACCAGGTAGGTACAAGGGTTCTGCAATTCATATGGCAAGGTTCCAAAATTCCTTTGAATGTCAAAGTCCCAGGGGTGGGCCAGAAATGCATGTCTCTTACTCTATAGTCGTAAGTGGCATCTGGGTTCTCATCACAGGCAATGACCTCAGGAGCCATCCAGTAGGGGGTGCCTATGAATGTATTTCTCCGTCCAACAGTCCTGTCCAGCTGAGCACTCACACCAAAATCGACTAAGGGAAAAAAAAAATTGAGTAAGGAAGGAAAAGTGGATTATAATTAACAAACAAATAAGATTAAATTTTTTTAAAAAGAGCCTAGAAAGAGTAGTAGGGGGTCACTGCAGACTGAAACCCTACTGCTTGATGAACTTCAACCTCTTCAGGTAGACAGCTGTAAAGGAGTGCCTCTTCCACAGCAAAGGCACCAAGACTACAAAAGAGCCTCTAACAATCCAAAAGTCCCTAGGAGGTCTGGCCCCAACAGCCAAGGACTAGCACGGGGTTGTTTTATGAATAATAACCTTTGGTGCTTTTAGAGAACGTATCTACAGCAAATATGTAAATTTAAAAAGCCTCAAGTTTAGAGAAACAAGTCTCACTTGATTTAGCTTTGTAAGCAGATGGTTTTCTTGGAAAGACCATAGTCTTGTACTAAATAAAGAGAATCAAAGATACACAAAGAAGGGCTGGAGAGATGGCTTAGCTGTTAAGGCATTTGTCTGCAAAGCCAAAGGACCCAGGTTTGATTCCCCAGGACCCACGCAAGCCAGATGCACAAGATGGCGCATGAATCTGGAGTTCATTTGCAGTAGCTGAAGGCTATGGAATGCTCATTCTCATTCTCTCTCTTTCCCTCTTTCTCACTCTCAAATAAATAAATACATATTTAAGAAAAACTAGACACAAAGAAGCTGGGCATGGTGACTCATGCCTTTAATTCCAGGACTCAAGAGAGTGAAGTAGAAAGGTCACTGTGAGTTCAAGGCCATCCTGCACTATATAATAAGTTCCAGGTCAGCCTGCATAAAAGTGAGATCCTTCCTCAAAATAATTGAAACAAACAAAAAAAAAGAATACATAATGAACATTTTTGAGAGGACTTGAGACTATAGCTGATTTTTCAGTGACTTTTACCTCTCACCCAACTGAATATAATAAATGATAGTCTAGAAGAAAGTTCACAGATGGGAGGAAGGGTTGGCAAAAAGTCTACAATGAATGTCTGTTCGGCAGTACCTGCCCACATTATCACTGTCCCCACATGGCTACAAACCCAGCTAGAATGCATAGAGGAGTAGGAGCAGCATATAAAGGGTCTGCAAAGTACTGGGCCATCTGCAAGGCCACACACTCCATCTGTATGAACAGAACATGTTCAGGAAACAAGTGGGCCTGGAGGTGTGCTCACTCTGACTGCTCCTAGACCGAGATGCAAGGTCACACCCAAGTCAGGACCAAAACAAAACCTGAGCAAGCCGGGCATGTGGGGCACGCCAGGGCACGCCCTTAATCCCAGCACTCAGGAGTCAGAGGTAGTAGAATCACCATGAGTTCGAGGCCACCCTGACAATACAGAGTGAATTCCAGGTCAGTCTGGGCTAGAGTGAGACCCTACCTCAAAAAACAAAACAACAACAACAAAATCTGAGCAAGCCTCCTAGCTACTACTGACTCCTGAGGGTATCATAGGTACAGCATCATGAGACAAGGACAGGAAACACATAAGATCCCATGCCACTGGCTTCAGCTTAGCCTTGAGATGAGCTCCAATTGGGGCAGACGTGTCATCTAGAGATGACTAGTAAACACAGGCATTATGAAAGATGGTGATGACATGGACTTTCAAATACAACTTCAGATTTTGGGGAAAATTGTGTACTAGATTACTGAGAGCATAAAGAAAAGCATTATGATGCTTTAATATAAAGGATGATGATTCTGTTTAAAAATGTGGCAAATTACTGCATGAGAATAAAATGGGAATATGTTCAGATTTAGCTAAGGCAAATATTTTTTAAATCTTTATAAAGTCAAGGTATCTGTCCATGGATATACTGAGGGGAATACACCAAGTGCTGGGTAAAAATACACCCATGAATAAAATAATCCTAGCTACTTTGTTTTCACAATATTCTGGTAAAGGGGAATATTTTCTTATATTTGTTAGAAATAGCACATAATAGCCATATAATTATAAACTGTGAACAGTACTATGAAAGGACAAAAGAATAAAAGCCCAAGACAGATTACAGTCAAAGAAAGACTTTGAAGATAAAGCAAAAGCTGCAACTTCAAAAAAGAAGTCAAGTATTCTCAATGGGGGAATAGTAAGTGCAAAGGCCCTGGGCAAATTCTAAGTTGTAAAAGTAACAAATAACAGTGACAGAGAAAAAGGAAAATGAAGGGGGTCAGAAAATGAGGTAAGAAAATAACAAGGTCCAGATCCTACATTAGTTTTCTCCAAAGTAAAAGAGCATACCACTAAGGGTTTGGTGCAAGCAGGATCTACACTCTTTCTGCCTTAGCATCTGAGTGCTAGGATTTTTACCATGCCTGGCACCTCTACAGGTGTTTAAGCCAGAAAGTGAAATGGTTTGATTTTTAGTATTAATCTGAGCTGGGAGTGTATCTCAAGATAGAGCACTGGGTGAGCATATGTGATGGCTTGAGTTTGATCTTCAGCACTATAAAAATGTTAGCTAAAGTAAGACAGAAGAAATCAAATCAGTCTGGATGCTAACTACAGAACAGTAGAGGACAGAGTCTTGAGAGAAGGGACGCTAGAGCCTGGCTTAGCAATAAGCTAGTTCCCATATTCTCAAGGAGAAAAGAAATAAAGAATATGGTTAACAGAATGAATTTTTAGCTACCTACTAAAGGGGCAAGGAATATTACTGGGTGCAGCAGACGGATACATCTGTTCATGCTATACATAAGCCACATACCAAGTTTCACCTCTGCATTCTCCGTCAACAATACATTCTGGCCCTTTATGTCTCGGTGTATCACATGATGAATGTGAAGGTGTGCTAGTCCCTGAAAGGAAAGATTAGGATTTTAGTTTTTTGTCCCTGTTAAGTAGACAGCCAGGAGCACAAAGTATACATGTGGGCCAAGTTTTCATAAGTCCACATTTAGAACATAGCACTTACCCAAGGTGCATTCCTAGGAAGGTGTTGTTAGCCCAACCACACATACAGAAAAAAGGGGGCAGGGTTCTCCCCATGGAAACAGCATGCCTAAAACACACTTTAGATTGCCATCTGCAGTTTCTCTGCTATAATTTGTGCTATTTGTGTACAGGATGGTTTTTCCCCCACACTAAATTTCTATCTTTCAGTGAAAGACCCTGTGAGTATATTGGAGCTAGACAAATCACAGGAAGAAAGCAAAGGGTTGAAGAAGGGTTTCAAATCTGGCTCTTAGAGGATGGTCTGTCTTTACTGCACAAGAGTAGATAGCTAAGTGCTGACCAATGCCATCTCCACCCCAAGTGTAAAATAATTATGCCATCTGAAGAGCTTTGTGTGGAAAGAAAATATGTTTCCCAAGGAAACAAACTTTACTGTGCTATAGTACTTTTGATGATATTGTATCTGGCACGAACCTAAGAGCATCTATAATGAGGTGTTCTCTCTGTGTGTCAAATAAATACATAAAATAAAAATAAAATATTAAAAATTTATGGGGCTGGAGGGATGGCTTAGCAGTTAAGGTGTTTGCCTGCAAAGCCAAAGGACCCAGGTTTGATTCCCCAGGACCCATGTTAGCCAGATGCACAAGGAGTCGCACACATCTGGAGTTCGTTTACAGTGGCTGGAGGCCCTGGCACACCCATTCATTCCCTCCCTCTCCCTCCCTCTTTCTCTGTCAAATAAAAACATAAAATAAAAATAAAATAATGAGAAGTGGTAGAAAAGCACACAGGGTGTCCAAATATGGTCTACAAAGCAGCAATGTGTCATTCCCAACCCATTTATTCTTCTGTCCCTTGCTGGAGAAACCAAACCCCAGAGCTTGTCTCCTTAGGACACAAGCAATCTATTAACTCTGAAATGTCTCAATCCAAGAAAGAGCAGTTTACAGGTAAGAGTTTGAATTTCCTATTCAAAAACAAAGATTAAGGACAGATGGACAGGATCTCACTTATGGAACCCAGGCTGGTTCTATACTGTCTCCTTTCTCAGCCTCTTGTGTTACCATGCCCAATGTCCCGTTAACATTTTTTTTTTTTTTTTTTGGGGGCTGGGGAAGGGGACGGGGAACCATAATCAATCTGAGCTACCTAGCAAAAGATCTACTAGCCACTCACATGAAACTTTCAAATGCACACTCCTGCAACCCCTGGGCGCTCTGTCAGTGTGGATTCATTATGGATAGAAATCACTTAGTGGGTCCTAAAAGCAGCAATTCAGAACACAGTCTGAGCTAATTAGCCAACCGTGCTATAAATAACATTAAGCATGAAAATTTTACTTCATAAATATTACAAGAGTTCTGAAAGCATATGCCAAGAATATCCACTAGATCATTTTGAAATCTAGCACTCAACACCATTAGTATTGATTTGGAAATCCATACTGAGTTTTCATAGATTCCTATAAACAATTGAAGATTATTTCTCCTCCCCTTAACTCTGATTTTTTAAAATCCAAAGGAGAGCTGCTATTAGGAACTTCATGATAACTTTGACAACAAGTTCAGAAAAATACAGAAAAGCTATAGTTGTACTTGTATATCTGGGGACTGGTTCCAAGATACTCAAAACCTCCTTTCACAAATATAGAATATCTAAGGATGCTCAAGTCTTATATAAAATGGTATGGCGTTTGCATGTGACCAATATTCATCCTTCTGTATACTTTAGTTGTCTTTAGATTATTGATAATACCATAAATGCAACACAAATAGCTATTATACTATATTATTTATGGAATAGTGACATGAAAAAAGTCTACATATTTTATACAAAAGCAATTTTTTCACGTATCTTCCATCCACAGATGTAGGACTATAATATTTGAAGGGTCAACTCTATTTTTAAGACTACCTTCTTTAGAAGTTCCAGTCAAACAGTGATGCAGAATAAAACTATCAAGCTAGTTGGGTATACAGAGCCCTTTGTTATCAAAAGAGAACTACCTATATAGGTAGAAATGATAAAAAGATTTCTGGGCAATGAAATTACAAAGGGGAGGACAAGATGAGAACTGGAGCACCACAGCCCCTGCTTTCCTTACCCTCAGGATTTCTCTGGAGATGTAAGCAATCCAGTCTTCTTTGAGTGTGTTCCCTTTCGTGTTCTTCACAAGATCTGTGATGGAACCAGCCCCACAGAACTCCATAACAAGCTGCAAGGGACAGAAAATATTTTGTGACTAACATATCCCAAGTTTCAGTACACCAACACTAGCACATGCAGTTCCATCAGCCAGCGACTCAACTATTCTTGCCTCCATGACGATCTATTTGTTACACACTATGGTCTTCAAACTATTTCATATTAACTGTGTTTGATTCAAAAGTGAGAAATGCTATGTTTTGTTGCGTGTTTTTCTTTCTTTCTTTCTTTCTTTCTTTCTTTCTTTCTTTCTTTCTTTCTTTCTTTCTTTCTTTCTTTCTTGCAGGGTCTCACTCCTTTTCTTTTTGAGTAATGCTATTTTAAGGAATTATATAGTTTTTTAAAATGTACTACTGGGCTGGAGAGATGGCTTAGCAATTAAGGTGCCTGCCTCCTAAGCTTAAAGAACACTGGTTCCAATCTCCAGGTCCCATGTTTAGCCAGACGCAAAGTGACTCAAGGGCGCAATGCCGCACTTGACCACAAGGGGCGCATGCATCTGGATTTTGTTCACAACAGTTGAGAGGCTGCTGGCGCACCCATCCCTATCTGTCTTCCTCTCCCTCTCCTTCTTCGTCTCTCTCTGTTTCTCTCAAAAAAAAAAAAAAAAAAAAAAAAAAAGTACTACTTACAACATCTAAATGTTTAAACAGTATGACTGCAAAGCGTCTAAAAAATGAACTGAGCTGTTTGAAAATTTTTAAGTATGATTGAATTTAGGCAATAGAAATAAGGGAAATTTTGTCCTATTTTCTTTCTTTCTTTCCTTCCTTTTCTTTTTTATGTGTGTGCACCAGGGATTAGGCCCAAATATATTTTTTACATTATTTTTAATCTTTATTGGTATATATGCTCATTATACATAATGCTGGGTTTCATATAGACTTTTTTCAAGTATATCATATCCTTTGACAGTATTCATTCCCTCCCTTTATTCCCTCACTACCATTCCCCTCCTGCTAGTTGCTTTCCTAAGATCTATCTCTCACTTCCAGGTGGTTTAAAAAAAATTATCAAGCTTCCCTATTAAAAAGTTTCTTATAAAAATTTTTATTGTATTACTTTCAAGTTCCTAATTTTCTTGCTATTTGGTCATAGTCCTTTGAGAAGGTGCCAAGAAAGTTATAAGCCAAGGTGGCCTTTCAAATATATGAGCTTCTGCCCCTTATTTGTCTTTTTTTCTTCCCTATTCTCAGCAAAGTACTTAACGCCCTTATTGTACAACCACAGAGGTAAAGCCCACCAAAATGCTCACAAATACCACCTACCCAAAGTTGGTCATCATGTCCTGGGGGACTCTTTTTAATGAAAGCACCATAATATGTTGCAATATTTCTATGATGAGAATATTTCTTCAGCATATTTATCTCCAGTTTTATTTCTTCCTCTTCATCCTTAAGAAAAAAAGGAAAGAATAAAGTATGTAGCTTTTCAATGATGGGTAAGACTTTACTCCCCTCCCTCATGCAACAAAAGTGATAAGGGGTGTATATATTCTCTTCATCCTCAGGAACTTGCCTTTTGGAATATGACTACAAGAAAGAGAAATGTCAAAGGTGACAACAAGCATGGGAAACACCAGGGTGGATATTGGTAGAGGTCCAACCTGTTCCTCTACTGGTGATGAACTCATATTTACCTCACTTCTCTGAGCTATAGTTCGTTCACAGGAGACACACACACACACACACACACACACACACACACACACACACACATACACGTGGTATTATATTTCAACTTAGCAAAGGCCATTTCCTCCTTGGAAAATATTTGTAAATACAAATCATCTTGCAAACATTTGTAAGGCAGTAGGCAGAAGATTTACCACATGACTACAGGGAAGCAGTATAGCCCCTAGTGACATGCCCAGTGAAGATTCCCTAACTCAGAAGAGGGCTCCATGGAGATGAAGCTCAAAGAGCCAAGAACAAAATTTGAGTGAGCAGATTATTTCAGACTTGACTCTTCCCCATGCCTCCTGTATTAAGGAGGAAGGAGGAAGGAGGAAGGAAGAAGGAAGAAGGAGGAGGAGGAGGAAGAGGAAGTGGTAGTGGCAGTGGCAGTAGCAGTAGCAGTAGCAGTAGTAAGGGAGGATGAAGAAATGAAGAAAGCAGATATAAATGCAGGCTTAGAAAATAAAAACTAAATTGTCCTTGTGAATGGCCAAAGCTGAGAGAAGTATGCATTCTCCACCTCTCTCCTACACACCTACAACAGGCAGCATGGGAATACTGCTGCCAGTTATACACAATGACAAACTTTCTGCAAACAGGAAGAAAAGAAAGATTTGAAGGGCATGTGAATAAAAAAAAATCAAAAGTAAAGTGAAGAAGTGATGATATGCAAGGAAGAGAAAAATTTACTTTAGAGTAGGAAAACAGAGTGTAAGATCTCAGAAATAAATCTTGTGACTAGAATGTGTAGAATTCCTTATGCTGCACATATCTCCCAAAGGAAATGATGATGAGATCCTTACAACTTTCTTTTATTTCTTCACTGAAACATTTCATATATACTTGTGCTTTTACCTCTCCATAGAAGACCTGGGATTTGTAAGAGAGAGAGAGAGAGAGAGAGAGACAGACAGACAGACAGACAGACAGACAGACAGACAGACAGACAGACAGAGTGTGTGTATGTCTCCATCAGTAACAACAAGACAGAAAGTATTTACACATGTGTATGTATGCACACACACAATCTGAAGACATCAACTGCTTTAACCTAGCATTTATAGAATCTCAAAGTCTTAAAGACATAAAGAAATTTGGCTTGTAAATACTATACTTTAAAAGATGAACATCATCATATATTAAAGATGACACTAGATGGAAAAGGAAAATAAATAAATACAAATTTTAGTTGTATGTTACTGCTTTAGAAACTGAATGTATACCAAGACATGTAATCATCCTAAAGTATTGATTCTAAAGATGGAAATTTTATTGCCTGATACAAACTAACAAGAGGTAGAATTTATACTAGATACATAACTATTAGAATATGATAGATGCCACAGGTATCTCTGTCTGGAAACTTTGACAAATAGTTACTATAAACAGGTATAGTCCATGTGATGATTTTCATTTGACCCCTATACACAGGAAAATCTTAACAAATGCACATCCCCTCAATCTGTGACTCATACATAGCCATGAGGAAAGTAGCAATGAAAACTAAGATACTAGCATTTGGTCTGGTTAATATACAAATACACTTCTATCTAAATTCTTTCTACAAAGGCACTTCATACTAACACAGTAACAGCTTACTTTTTTTTAAAGGATTTTTAAGAAGTTTTTTTAAAAACTTTTTTAAATTTTATTTTTGAGAGATAGATGGAGAGAAAGAGAATAGGTACACCAGGGCCTCCAGCTGCAAAATAACTCTAGACACATGTGCCACCTTGTGCATCTGGCTTATGTGGGACCTGGAGAATAGAACCTTGGTCCTTAGGCTTTGTAGACAATAGCCCTAACCACTAAGCATCTCTCCAGCCCACAGGTTACTTTTTTTTTTTAACATCAAGCAAAAAGCAGTATGTCCCCAACAACAAAAATAAAACTTAAATTTGTGAAAAGCTTTATTTGTGCTCTTTTGTCCATACTGACTAACATACAGGAGTGAGATAGTGGTGGGCTTGCTGGCAGGGAGGCATTTGAAGCCTGTTTACAGAGTTCTTGAGAAAAGTCTTACTGTTAAATGTGCTGACCACAGACAGCTAGTACTTTCCTTACATTCACTACATCAAGTGATCAGAAAGTGAATTAATTTTTAAAAATTTTTATTTATTTATTTGCAAGCAAAGAGAGACAGACAGAGAGAAAAAAAGAGAGATTGGGCATGCCAGGGCCTCTAGCCAGTGCAAATGAACTACAGACACATGTGCCACTTTCTGTATCTGGCTTCACATGGGAACTGGAAATCAAACATAGGTCATTAGGCTTTGTAGGCAAGAGCCTTAACTGCTGAGCAATCTCTCCAGGCCCCTGAATTTTTATCTAAAAAATCAGTAAAAATATTAGGTTTTGCTATGTAAAGAATGAGTGCACAAAACAAAAAGAACAACATGAGCAATGACAGGGAAAAATTAAAATATTAATTCTGCATTTACAGTGAGATCAACCAGCCAATTGCTTTACTAGTATATGAATTTTGCTGCATTATACCGACTTTTCATTCATATTTCCTTTAAACCCTGCCTTCTTCTACTTTTTATACTAGCAAATAAATTAATTCCTAGGGTCACTGTGCAAATAGTCTTTACTTCCTGATAGAAAATAAATGTTACCTAGATTCTCCCAAAAGCTTCCTGAGCAATAATTAAGAAACATGACATTTTGATGAGTTTCAGTGTATCTTTTTCCTTTTAATGATACAAATGTCTTCCAAGATCTAACTTGTTCATCACTTCAAGAATGTAGAACTTCCAATAGCATTTGATGTTCTCATAATCTACTGAGTTAAAACTAATCATATATTTTGAAGTTCTAAAAGCATAAATTCATTATGGTCCACTGGTATGAAAATCACTGAATATGCATACTGGAAAATATGACTGGCAGATTACTAATGCACTGAAAACTTAAAATACCTGATCTGGGGAGGTGGCTCAATGATTAAAGGTGCTTGCTTCCAAAGTCTGCAGGCCCAGGGCTCAATTCCCCAATACCAATGTAAAGCCAGACCACATAAAGTGGCACGTGTCTGCCATCTGTTTGTAGTGGCAGGAACACACACATACAATTTTAAAATTTAAAAGAAAGTATCTCTTGGGGGCTGGAGAGATGGCTTAGCAGTTAAGGCACATGCCTATGAAGCCTAAGGACCCAGGTTGGATTCTCCAGGTCCCATGTAAGCCAGATGCACATGGTGGCGCATGCGTCTGGAGTTCATTTGCAGTGGCTAGAGGCCCTGGTGTACCCATTCTCACTTTCTTTCTCTCCCTCTCTCTGTTTCTAATAAATAAATAAATAAATAATTTTTTTTAGAAAAAGAAAGTATCTCTGAACAGAGAGAACACTGCATTGTTTAATGAGGACATGATGTGCCATCAACCACAAGAGTCACAATGAAATACCTCCAACTGGGCTGCAATCTGGGCTGTATTTTGGAGGCTGACACAAAAAGATCAAGCCTAGAATTCCAGTATTTTGGAGGCTGACACAAGAAGATCAAGGCAAGTTTGTGGGCTACATGATGGGCTACATGATGATCTCAAAAACGAAAGAAAAATACTGGCTGCATTTTAGAATCAATGAAATGTAAGAACAAAATACATAAAATCAAATCTGTCAATAGTTTTCCAAGATTACAGAAACATCATCTAGAAATACAGTGATCAGATATGTTACCTCCAAAATATTTCCCAGGTCCTCCAAAGTCAAATCCTGAGGTATATGAAACTAAATTACAAAAAATACTGGGGCTGGAGAGATGGCTCAGCTTAGTTAAGGCAGTTAAAGCTTAAAATACTGGGAGGAAATCATATCATCCTTTCAAAATTAAAGTTTTAGAATCAAGTATATAAAAAGTCTCAAACATTACTTCTCTTGCTTTTATGGTTTTAAAATTGATGACAACATTTGATAAAATATAAAGAATTTAGCACCAATGATTGTCATTTATGCCTAATTATGAATGTCTACCCTTGGAGAAAGAGCATCAGAAATACAGATATTGTCAATGGCTTTGAGCCAATTAAACTAGAATCTCAATTATGATTAATGCTTATTATACAGCATTTTACATTGTCTTTAGACTATAGTAATAATGATCCAATTTATGAGTTCCAACCTCTTTGTTAGAAAGAAGCTTGGTAGTGTCATTTCAACATTTAATATATTACCACTACCACCACTACTCCTCTATCACCACTACTACTTCCACCAAAACAAACGTCTCATTTAGCAGAAGATGCAGCAGTAAACAGACTTAGGGATGGCTTGAACTAAAATTTTAAACAATTCCCACATATGAAAAGAAAACTGAATTGGCAAAACTACATGAAGGAAGAGTAACCAAAACTAAAGATATGGTAACACACACACACACACAGAGAGAAAGAGAAAGAGAGAGAGAGAGAGAGAGAGACATCAGTTTAAGCAGATGTACTCTGTGGGGTGGAGAATGCTTTGCCCAGAAGCTAGATGTTGTTATAAGAAAAACTCAGTGTGTGGGGAGGACAGACCTTCTTAGTGAGTTAATGATCAGAGAGGCCAATGAAGCCCCCAAAATGATGCACGGTATTGTCAATACTCTTGGTTCCCCACCAGAACTAGATGGTAACCCCACTGCTGAAGATACTACATGCTATGGTTGTAGGAAAACAAACTGGAACTGACCTAAAATCCCCCTCTCTACTGGCCTGCTGTTATAATGCTAGAAAGTGCTATGCAGGCTGCTGTGGGAGAAAAATGAACAGTATTAACCAGTATTGGACCCTGGAAGCTATACAACTGGCTAGCTAGGCAAGATGTGCCTACTGATGCAATAGTGGCATGATTGTTAGGAGATAACCAATTGCTCCCTGACTGCACTTGAAGCCTATTCCATGGGAGTGAATTCATGCCTACAACTGAAAACTTAGTCAAAAGCCTATGGCTTGGAAGATCACATGCCCTACAGAGAAAGCTACTTCTGTTGTTTGGCTAAATGAATATGTTATGCCCATCAAATTGCCTTCAATTTCTTACATTTATGCCCATAGATTAACGCTATTCTCACTTTCAGTCAAAGAAGCTTCTTTTTACAGATGGTAGTAAAGATTGGAAAGACTCAAAACTCATCAAAGTGCTGAGAAAGTGACAGTTAAGTGCTCAGCACTAAATGACACTTCTCTATCACATCTGCCAAGGTACAGGGAACACTGAAGAGAGGTAGTGGAAAGAATGTAAGGACCAGATGATGAAGACAGTGTTTTGGAATGCTGTCATCAGGACACAAAATGGGTGTCATTATATAGAAATCAGTAGCCTCCCTGTATACCAAAAACAAACATGCCAAGGATTAAATCAGGGAAATACTTCCATTCACAACTGCCTCATTAAAAAAAAAAAAATCCTGGAATAAACCTAAGCAAGGCAGTGAAGGATCTCAAAAATGAAAACTTCAAACACTCAAGAGAGAAAAATTGCATAATGACACTGGAAAGTCATGTTCATAGATTGGAAGAATCAGTATTGTGAAGATGCCTATATTACAAAAAGCAATGTACAGATTTAATGCAATCATCGTCATAATTCCAATGTAATTCTACTTTTTAAAAAATTCTGGGTCCTAAGGCAAGCACCTTAACTGCTAAGCCATCTCTACAGCCTGAAATTCCAATGTAATTCTTTACTGGACTAGACATCCCCCCCCAAAAAAAAAATCTCCTAAAATTCATTTGGAAGCGAGTAGCCAAAGCAATTCTGAGCAACAAAAATAAGGTTGGTAGTATCACTATATCTGATTTTAAGATGTCTTACAGAGCCATAGCAACAAAACAGCATGCTCAACCGGGCGTGGTGGTGCACGCCTTTAATCCCAACACTTGGGAGGCACAAGTAGGTGGACAGCTATGAGTTCAAGGCCACCCTGAGACTACATAGTGAATTCCAGGTCAGCCTGGGCATGAGTGAGACCCTACCTTGAAAAACCAAACCAAAACAACAACAAACAAACAAACAAACAAACAAACAAACAAACAAAAAAAAAAAACAGCACGCTACTGGCATAGAATAGAAACAGACATGTAGATAATGGAAGAGAATAGAAGACCCAGATGTAAACCAAAGCAGCTGCAGCCACGTGATAGACAAAAATGCCAAAATTATTTACTTAAATAAAAAACAACAAATAGCCTCTTTAACAAATGGTGCTAGAAAAACAGAATATCTGTATGTAGAAGGATGAAAATAGGTTCTTATCTCTCTCCATGCACAAGAATCAAGTCCAAGTCCAAATGGATCAAAGACCTTAATATCAGATCTGAAAATGCTAGAGGCAAAAGTAGGGGAAATATTTCAATACATAGGCATAGGCAATGACTTTCTGCATATAAACTGTCACTCAGGAAAAGTAAAACCACTAATCAACCATGAGGACTTCATGAGGTTTAAAAAAAACTGTGCAGCAAAAGACACTGTAAGAAGTACAAAGAGACAATGTACAAATGGGAGAAAATCTTTTCCAGTTATACATTTAACAGAAAATTAATATCTAGGATATACAAAGAACTCAGAAAACTAAATAATAAGAAATCAAACAACCAATCAAAAAAAAAAAAAAAGACCTCAGCTGGGCATGATAGCACACGCCTTTAATCCCAACACACAGGAGGCAAAGGTAGGAGGATCACCGTGAGTTTGAGGCCACCCTGAGACTACATAGTGAATTCCAGGCCAGCCTGGGCTAGAGTGAAGCCCTACCTTGAAAAAAATAAAAGGAGAGTGGGAAATTAATCACTTTTTTGCCATATCTTTAAGTAATTTCTATTTCTGAAATGTTTTCTTGGGTGGCCTCAAACTCACGGTGATCCTCCTACCTCTGCCTCCCCAGTGCTGGGACTAAAGGTATGCACCGCCACGCTCAGCCTGAAATGTTTTCTTAATGCAGTGTCTATTTGTTACGGTGTAGAAGATGTGGAGTTGAAATTTACTTTTGTTTTAGAAATAGTGCTAGTCTAGTCCGTTGTAAACTGGGAAAACTGGATTGTAACATTGGGAAATGATTCAGTTATTATCAGGATCCTGAGACAGGTGCTTAATATGTGGCAGTATTTGTGATGTCTAAAATAGCATTTTCAGCTGTGTTCTAGAGTTAATTTTTAGTGCTTCTATAATTTTGTAATTACTCCTATTGGTATATATTAAATAGGTCCTAGATTTTGAACTCAGATAATCAGTGGAATGCTATTGCTTATTTTCTCAGTAGCCAAGCAGAAAACCTTGTGTATGAAGGGGAAAATGTGTATTTTAAAGTGTATATACATTCATCTTAAAGGTATCTGGTATTTTTGCTCTTCATAATTTTGTAGGTATTACAACTTTTTCATTGTATGAGATGAAAACATCCTCCTAAAGTCAGATGTTGTTATATTAGTTACATTTTGGGCTTTGGGGGGAGCCTTTTTGTGATCATTGTGAATGGGAATAGGTGTGGATGACCATGAACCCTTTTAGGAATATTGCTTTTGCCCATCGTTCACAGCAATTTCTGAAACAAAGGTTTAATTACCTACAAGTAACTTGAGTCCTTTGTATTCAGTTAGGTTGGAGACTTTGTCTTTATCAGGCAAACGGATTTAAACTGGAATTTATGGCACAACAGTTAAGTTTTCCATGTGTTTAAGAAATTAGAAATTATTCACAGACCATTTTCTTTTGTAGTCAAAGGTTTGTTTTTCAGGTTTAGAATCTTTTTGCTGCACTGGTGAATGTATTTTTCATGAACAAATGAGAGGAAATCAAGATTTTTTAAATAAATATGGAACTAATTCAAGCCTAGAATATTATGCTTTCTCCATTTCCATATACCTTTCATACATTGTAGTGCTTAAGTTTTCAGTAGCTTTCAAAGCATTTTCATTTTTATGTAATTTGTATAGCATACACAAATCATGTAAATGAGAGATTATTTTAGTTTTGACTCACCTGCTTGAGTTTCATGTGGATGTATACCTGCTCAGCTCAGTCAGTAGTTAACACCAATACTAAGCCATCTTGAAATTGGTCCTTTTTTTTTTTTTGAATGGCCCCATTTAGAAAGAAAAGATAACTTTTATTATATCTTAACGCCAATACCCTAGTTTCCTTATCCCAAACATAATGGCACTAGGAGGTGAGGTTAAGAAGGCTTTGTTGTTTTTACACATTGTGCACATTTAAACCAAGTGAAACTCACACCTTATCTGAAGGTAAATGGCATTTGCCTTCATTCTACCCAGTTACTAGTCAGATCATCCTTGAGGTTTTGATGTCCCAATGAGGGGATCTTGTGAAGGTCTGGGGTTGTTTTATGCATACATGCCACTTCAGTGTATGCTGCCTTATCCTGTCTGTCACATTATTCCTGTCAGGTCCGAGCTTTGTCATGTCTGAGCTCATTTACGTTGAATCTGTGATATAAAAATGTATGATGTGCTATAAATTTTATGCATAATAAACTAAATTATGGCCTATTATAACCTATAAAACATTTCTTGTAAGTTACCTAATTTATTTTTCCATTTATGCACAGTTTCTTATACAAATTTACAGAGTATTTCTTTTGGCCTGTTCTGTAAACAGTCTGCGCTCTTTTCCTTAGTGCTTATTTGCATGCAAGAAACTTGGTTTCTCTTGTTTGTAGCCATCTTTGGAATCCCTGCTTTTTCTGTAGTTCATAACTGTTTCTAATTTTTAATACTCTAAGTCATTGTTAGAATCATGCCTTTTATATCTTACTTTCCAAATAAATTCTCTTGTTTACTAAAAAACAAAAATGACCTGTAGAACTAAAAAAATGTTCTACATCCTTAGCCATCATGAAAATGCTAATTAAAACTATCTGAGATTTTTATCTCACTCCTGTCAGAACGGTTACCATCAGGAAAACAAGTAACAATAAGTGCTGGTGAGGGTGTGAGAAAAGAAAGACTCCAGCTTTGTTGGTGGGAATGTAAACTGGTACAGCCATTGTGGAAAACAGTGTGTAGATTCCTGAGACAGCTAAAATTAGATTTAACATATGAACCAGCTATACCACTTCTTGGCATATACCCTAAGGACTCTACACTCATTACTTCAGAGATATTTGTTCATCTATGTTTATTGCTTCTCTCTTCACAATAGCTAGAAAATGGAACCAGTCTAGATACCTCCCAACTGATGAATGCATAAGGAAGATATGGTACATTTACACAATGAAGTTTTATTAAGCTGTAAAGAAAAATGAAATTATGAAACCTGCGTGGAAATGGATGGGTCCAAAAAGGATTTTACTAAGTGAGGGAACCCAGGCCCAAAAAGCCAAACGTTGCATGTTCTCTCTCATATGTGGATCACAGCTGAAAATGTTTAGATTTATATGAGTTGGAAATAAAAGTCAGTAGTAGAAGCCAGGAAGCTAGAAAGGGGCTGGCAGGAAGGGAGGAAGGGGGGGTCATATGGGAAGCGTATTGTGGATATGTAAGTAGAAGAACAGAATACTGGGGGTGGAGTGGTCTAAGTGGGATCAGGCAAAGGGATGGAGGAGAGAGAGGAGGGATGGGAGGAGGGTTAATCAAAATTTAAGATATTATGAATAAGCTATATGGAAACCTACTTCTTTGGTAGCCAATAGTATAAATGTGAAAAAGAGAGAAATGGGCTGGAGAGATGACTTAGCAGTTAAGGTGCTTGTCTAAGAAGTCTAAGGACCCATGTTGGACTCTCCAAATCTCCTGTAAGCCAGACACACAAAGTGATACATGTGTAAGGCCGCACATGTCCACAAGGTGGCAACCTCATCTAGAACTCGACTGTAGTGGCTAGAAGCCCTGGCACGCCAATTCTCTCTCTTGCTCAAGCGAGAAAGAGAGTTTAGGCAGACGTATCCTATGGACGTAGGTAATGTTGTACCCAGAAGCCATAGATTGTTATTAGAAAATTTTCAGTGCAAGAGTAGGATACCTTTCAGTGAGTTGTTGACCAGTGAGGCTCTTGATGCCCCTAAAACATTACAGACCATTGCTAAAGTTCTTGGTTGCCCATCAGAACAAGATGGTTAAGACACTATTGCTTAAGACTTCACATGCTTGGGCTGTAGGTCCATGAGAAATCAAGCTGGAGCTGAGCTAGAAGCCTTCTCCCTGATGACTAGCTGTCAGAATGCTGCAAAGAGCAATGTACTATGCAGCCTTTTGAAAAAAAGAAGTCACCAATGACAGCAGTGACCCTACAAACCTTATGGCTGGCCAGCCAGGCCAAGTATACCAACTGGTACAATAGTGGCATGTCTATTGTCAGGGGAAACCAACTACTGTCTGCTTGGACTTAAGGCCTTTTCCACAGGAAGGAATAAATGCCTGGTACTGAAAACCTAGTCAAAAAGTTTTCCTGAGGAGGAACCCTTGAGGGAAACTACAACTGTTGTTGTCTGGCAAAGTAGATATATTATGCCCACCACCACACTGCTCTCTAAACACTTATGTTTATGCCCATATATTAATGCTACTCTCACTTTTGGTGCTGTCCACTTGGGTGACTCAAAACTCATTATAGTGCTGAGAAAAAATGACAGTGGGGTGTTCAGCACTAAGTGAGACATCTCTACAGAGTCCATTGTGAAAGAGGTGGCAGAAAGAATGTAAGAGCCAAAGGAAGGGGAGGACTGCTTACAATGCTGTCTTCCAGACACAAAATGGCCTTGATATTCATGATCTCACGTGTTTGACACTGTCTACATAAGATCTTCATAATAGGAAGAAATATATGATGATATTAAAATAGAAGAGAGACTAATTGGAAAGAAGAAATGACTCAATGGAGGGTGAATTTGGGAGGTGGAAGATAGGGGTAGTGGGAGAGAATTAGCATGACTTATTGTCTATACTTATGGAAATTGTCAATAAAAAAGTTTAAAAGCAGAATTTTCACAGATTTGTGACATAAACAATGCAAGCTAAAATATAATGGAATGGTATTTTTAAATGTTGAAAGGAAGAAAAAGTGACTTTAATTGCAGTAAATAAACCTGTATTTATCCCTACAAAAAAAAATATTGTATAACACCGTTCACCTGGAAACATAAAGAGGACTTCTGATTGCAACTCAATGAACAGCATTCATTCCATTTCCTACAACACCACTCATTCATGAACAGTCATCAAAGATTGAGGGCTCTGTGAATGATGCCAACAAATCACAAAGAGGTCCAACCCATACCTTTATGATATTGCCCAACCAAGAAGCACAACATGTTAAGTAACTAATATTGATATTAAACAATAAAGTTCAAAACAACAAATCACTGTTTTCTCTAGGCCATTTAAAAAAAAAAAAAACTAATACATCAGGGCTAGAGAGATGGCTCAGTGGCTACAGGCACTTACCTATAAAACCCGATGACCTGAGTTTGATTCCCCAGTACCCATGTAAAACCAGACAGAGAGGTTTTACATGCATCTGGAGTTTACTGCACCAGCAGGTGAATGAACCCATTCTCTATTCTCTCTTTCTCAAATAAATAAACAATATATATATTTTAAAATGACTAGATCTTTCTAATGCTTTACATTAACATCCAGAAAGCATGTCATGTCTCAATCCATAAAACAAAATGCCATGGGCACAAGTGTTTTCAATAATACAACCTGAATAGTTGACATTATTAATAAAATCCCGCTACAAAATATATAAAAAAAAAACTTCACTGTACTCAAACCTTTTGAGATAAACCTTTAATTATAAAACAAATATTAAAAGGCTGGAGAGATGGCTTAGTGGTTAAGGAATTTGCCTGCAAAGCCTAAGAACACATGTTCTACTCTTCAGATCCCATGTAAGCCAGATGCACAAGGTGATGCAAGTGCGCAAGGTGACACATGCACACAAGGTAGCATACACATCTGGAGTTCGATTACAGTGGCTGGAGGCCCTGGCGTGCCAATTCATTCATTAACTCCCCTCCCTCTCTCTCTCATAAAAAAATAAGTAAAAGTCAGTCAGTTGGGCTTGCCTCAAAAAAGAAAGAGAAAGAGAAGAGAAACCCAAAATCTACAACACTCAGTAGATAACAAAACTGTATAACCTTAGTATCAAAATTGTATCATCCACAATGTATGCATGTGTACTCTATGAATTCTTTATAGTTTATTGTTAACCACATAAGAATTCAAAAAGACCTTACTATCAGCTCTCATGGTCTGCCTCACTCTACCTCTGGACTCCTCTGTCTCCCATCCCTGCTATACAGGGTCACTGCCACCTCTGCAGCAGCACTAAGCTTTTCCACCAAAGGTTGGCTGCAGGGAGGCCCACAGAACCTGAAGGACTACAGCCTTGCTAGCTAACTTGCCTTCTTGACGTCTATTTCTTCCCCATTTGCCACGAGGTATATGTATCCAGAGTCATGACTTAAAAGTCACTCTTTTCTTGGCTTAAGTGATTTCTAGATCAGAAGGAGAAACTTAGAGTAGCACTCATCATTCTGTCTTTGCTTTCCCACTTTGCCAGAGGGCCCCTTACAAAGCATGTTGCTCCAGACACTGGTGGCAAACTCCATCAAACTCCTCCAGGTACAAGAAAAGAATACTACGTACACTGAACAGTGTTGCTTAAAAGCCTAAAAACAGATTCCACCACAGAATTGCAAAAGGAAGCACAGTTTTAAGGAGAGTGTAGTGAGCAAAACCTATTTCTATGTTTCACATTAGCTCAATCTGTGTGCTCATAGTCACTGGAGCTCTTGTTTGCATACTGACATGGTGAGTCAGATAAAGACCACTCTATGAAGTGTTTTCAATAAAAAGGAATAAAGAGAACATTTGTTCCTGGTAATGAAAGTATAAAGGTCCAGATGATTTACCTCCTATCTGAACAACAAAACGTGTCAGAGTTTAGGACATCGAGCAGTGAAGGGCAGTGATCCCTGAGAGACTGCCTAGCTTACACCCTTGGGAGAGAGTCAAGACTGCACTCAAGGAGACCCAAATGGAGCCAGAGGAGCCTATGGGTTAAGGAGAAGCTAAGAGTCTAGAGAAGCCACTGCAACCACAGGAACAGGATAGCAATCCAGAAGAGAGAGCTGCCCAGAAAGCAAGTAAGCTACAGAAATCAAGATCCTTCTAGAGGATTCAGTGGTGTATCACTAATGAAGACACTAAGGAGAAGAATCTAGTCTTGAAAGGATTCTAAGCACTATAACCAGTGCTCATGGGGTAAGGAATAATCCATACTATTATCAATCTAACTAGAAAAAAATGTATCAAAGGACTTTGGGTGGAACACTGAGGAAAAAGATATTGTCTCAATAGTGGAGACAAAATTAGGTATAGACTAATGCTGACTTGCTCCAATTTTTTTTAAAGGTCAAGCATTTTTTAAGTAACACTAATTGCATCCAATAACCAAGATCAGGAATATATACAAGGTAAAACCCATAATGCTGGCATCTACCTAGAAATTGCCAGGCTTGCAAAGAAGCAAGAACTCATACCCACAGATGAACGAAGGTACACACAACCAACAACCACCCACTACTCTGCTGGTAGTAACTACTCTGGTGGCTAGGAACATGCTCATGAAAGAGTCTGAAACCCAGTTATTTTATATGGTCCACTAATGATTTTTGCTTTGTTCACTGGGATAAGTCTCATTATGTAGCCTAGGCATCCTGAGCGCTGGGATCACAGGTGTGTAAAGCACTATGGGGTAATCAAGATTTCTAAAAAATATATTACCATTTAGAAAAAATACTCAATAAAATCATTATGTAAGGTCATATCATTTTTATCAAGTTATTATTAAAGTGATTTTTGTTCCATCTTAACTGTATAAGCCAAGTTGCTGGTTCATGTCTGGATCAAAAGTATAGATTCCTATAATCCTAGCACTGGGGAGTAAGAAAAGATTCTGGAGTTTGACTAACCAGCTGGTCTGGATGAACTAGTAAGCTCCACAATCAGCAAGACACCCTGCCTCAAAGAATAAAGTGGAGAAGGGCTGGGAAAATGGCTCAACAGGTAACACTGCACAAGCATGAGAACCTAAGCTCAATCTCCAGCACCCATGTAAAAAGCTGGGTGTGGCCTCATACCATGCAAACACAGCACTGAAAGAAACTGAGACAGAAAGATTGCTAGGGCTTGCTGGTCAGTCAGACTAACCAAAAACACAGAAAACTCCAGGTTCAATGGCAGATGCTGTTTCAAGGAAATAAAGTGAAAGAGCAATAGAGAGCAGCTGTACTCTCTGGCTTCCATACATGTGCACAAGGGTTATACACATCTGTGTACACACATACACACAGCCCTCTGGCCTTCACACGTATTTACTCATATACCTGTGCAAAAGCAACTGCACACATTTACACATATACACACAAAACTTATTAGGTCCCATTGGAACAATTACATAACTTAGTGTTTTTTTTTTTTTTTATTTTTCTAATTCTGACCTTAAAAATATAGTGGTCAAGTAAAGATTATATATATATATATATATACACACACACACACACATAGATATATCCTGGTTTTACTGTCACCTTTCTCTTTAGGTTTCCATTTATCACCTTAAACTACATAAACTCCTGCTTATATTTATACATTCATGATACATCACAACAGGTGAGTGACAAAGGAAAGAGAAAAGAAGCAATCCTCTTTGGAAAATATCTTTCAATATCATGGTGTTAAATCAAAACAAGCTGCACCTTTTCATTGACTCTTGATTCTCCCAGGGTAACAGAAATATGTTATAGGGTGCCAACAAGGGAACATGCTCACATTTAATGAGTGTGCACTCTGCCATCTTGTTACATTCAAATATTTTTCTTCCCTCTGGATGGTTTGTGTGCCTGAAAAGGCAACCCTTCTTTCTAAATCAGCACTGTGTCCATTCAAATGCAACTGAGGGATATATGACTACTACTTCACATACTTGGAAAACCCTTCAGGGAACTGTGATTTCTAAGAAGTGATTTAAGTTCCACACACTTAGGAAAAACACAAAACAGAACCAAGAAATTCTATTTGCAGATAAGACACCCTCTTTTAGGAAAATTCAGGGACCAAATTTAGATATGAGCATACATTTGGCATCATCATAATGTATCTGCTCACATTCTCAATAGAGAGTGAGGGCTGAGAAGATGGCTCAGCAGTTAAAGGTGCTTGCTTGCAAAGCCTGGGTTGATTCCCTAACATGTACATAAAGTCAGACACAAAAAGTGGCAGATCAATCTGGAGTTTCTCTGTAATAAATAAAAATAAGTATGGGGGGATGCTGAGGAGAGGGCTCAGAGGCTTAAGGCACTTATATGCAAAGCTTACTAGCCTAGGCATGATTCTCCAATACCCATGTAAAGACAGATATACATGCATGTATGTGGAGTTTATGTATCTGGGGTTTGTTTGAAGCAACAAGAGGTCTTGGTGTACCTATACTCTTTTTCTCTCTCAAATAAGTGAAAATAAAAATATACATTTTAAAAAATGGAATATGAGTTAGCAGTATATAGTCTACTCCAACTGTCTTACTGCTTCTTAAAGCTGTGAGAATCATTCCTTAGAACTGTGGCATGTAGGAAAATTACAGAATGGTGTCAGTAATAATACCTTCCGTAATCAAACATTATTTCCCTGTTTTCATTCTAACTAGAAAAGTAACTTAAAATGTCTTTCCTCTACTGAAAAATGTATCTATTGAAGAGAGGCAATCAGAGAAGTCCAGAGTCAAAACGTTCAAAGTTTCAGTAGAAGTTTCTATATTTGTCAAGCCCATCTTATTCTACAGGTCCACCATCTGCACTATACTAAGTCATGCAAGCTGGCAACAAAACCAAAGGGGGAGTTTTGCTATGAGTCAAAGTAAGACACTAGCCACTGTGAACATGGTCCTCTTCAGGAAAGTCTGGTCAAATGAGCAGAACCAACACTTACTACAAAAAAAAAGTTCTGGAGCTGGGCGTGGTGGCGCACGCCTTTGATCCCAGCACTTGGGAGGCAGAGGTGGGAGGATTGCTGTGAGTTCGAGGCCACCCTGAGACTACATAGTTAATTCCAGGTCAGCCTAGGCCAGAGTGAAACCTTACCTCGGGAAGAAAAAAAAAAAAAAAAGTTCTGGAAAGATAGGAGACTTATTCTTGTTTATCTCAGTGTCCTATACAGGACCTGCCATGCAAAACAGTCTACTGTATTCATCAATAATGTGCTGTACTCCGTTTCCTTACATGCAGGATGGGGATAGTATACCTGGTTGAACCCTCATTCATTTATAGCAAGTGAAGAACAATCCAAGCTGGTGAATGATAAATTTAAGTAGCATGCAAAGATCTTCAGTGCCTAGCACAAAGCAAGTATGCATTATGGCCTTTAGAAAATAAATTATAATTCTGTTTGGCTTTACAAACTAAGCAGTTAATATAATCATCAACACAAAAATGTCCTTGAAGCAGCCTTTTATGTAAAAGCCAACCCTGATGAACTTAAGATGACATGAAACCCTGACATCACCTTCCTGCTAGCCGCAGTGGGCAGACAGGCAATTCACATAACATCTTATCAACTTACTGCTATGATGAGATTAAGAGGTCTGAGGAAGGATGTTACAGACCAAAATGGTCAATAACAATACAAACTATCTTCTCCCCAAATGCTAGTTAGGTTAGATCTATTACTAACAAAAATTGATAACATTTGTCTGATAACCCACAGTCACTAGAACAATTGGTAAGGAAAGTAACTAATTTCATTTTGTATGTGATTGATTAGGAATAAGACAACCTATTGCTAAGGTTGGTATTCCTCAACAGCATTGCACTGGGGAACACTGTCACCATGGGCTCTCACTCTACTGCAGCTCCCTTGAATGCATTCTGAGATAAGTTCTAAACATATTACATTACTGATAATAGTGAGCACTGTGTATATTTTATCACAAAAGACTTTTCTTTTTAATGTGATTTTAAAAGATATATATACAAGACCACTGTATAAAAAGTAAATATTGCTGAATATTATAATAAATAATTTTTTCTCAGAAAATAAAATCCTAATGATATGGTAAAAGTCAGTAATACAGAATTAACATGATCCAATTTAAATAGTCACATAAAAATAAAACTTCCACAAATTTTGAAGGAACAAAATGGTGCTATACAATCTTAAACCTTTTGCTTTAATGATCCTATTACCTTATGAAGTGCACAGCAAGAAAGCTGCATATAAATCATTTAAGGCAAAGGAAATATGTAGATTTCTTCTTTAGATCACTAGAGAGGTAAGTGATTACACAGTGCTTAGATATTGATCATCACATGGAAACTTAGGGTAAGTCTACCATACACAATTCTCAAAGCTGTGATGACATTTTAGACTAAAACAACTCGCTAATTTGAGAATATTCTCCTTAATCCAGTCTTCCTCCCACTATTCTGGAGTAATGGGCACACCATGAAGAGGCAGACAAGAAGCAGTAGGATTCTCACAAAGAAAGATCTTGGAGAAGGGCCTCAGGAAGCTGTAGCTACTTTCTGTCTGCCAGCAGTCAAGTGATGCCACTTCCTTAGAAACTTGCCCAGTTCATTATACTCCAATCAGCAATACAAACTTTCAAATTTACCATCTGCTATTACTTAAAAAGTGATTGTGTTATTTTCCTTGCCAGCCTTTGAAGAGTGTGCCCATTTGTCCATACACTGACACAAGCACATTCTATTTTCATGTACACCTTAAGGGACCACTTCAGAGCGGACACAGAGCAAGCATAGGACAGAGATGGATACAAGTGAAACAACACAGAAGATGGGCCAACATTCACCTATTCAGGAGCAAGGGACAGTGCAACTAACAACCTGAAGGATGAGGACAGATCCTCTAAATATGCTCAGGCAAATCTAATAGGAAGAACAACCCTGGGAAAGTCAGCAGCAAAGAAATCTACACTTGATATCAGAATAAAGGGCCAGCAAAATTACATTTACAGTCTCAAACTTAGACAAACTAAGCAATAAAACAAAACAAAACAAATATATAGGAGATGTATTTTATTTTTATTTTTTTGGAGACACAGAGAGAGAGAGGGAGAGGAAGACAGAGATGGGCACGCCAGCAGCCTCTCAGCCACTGCGAAGAAATCCAGATGTGTGTGCCCCCTTGTGGTCAAGTGTGGCATTGCACCCTTGTGTCACTGCATCTGGCTAAACGTGGGACCTGGAGATTGGAACCGCTGGAGATTGGAACCAGCATTCTTAGGCTTAGGAGGCAGGCACTTTAAGCGCTAAGCCATCTCTCCAGCCCTAGGAGATGTATTTTTTTTAAAAAACTTTTTCTGACCAAAAAAACCTGGAAGCGCCTCCTCTGAATCTATCAGCAATATACAGAAAGGACTGTCTTGTGCAAGGATGTCATAAACTGTGTACATTTAACACCTTATATTTCTACTGAGTACTACTTTGGACTAAAATCTGAAACACACAAAAGAAGTACTTTCAAACTCAAAGTTTTTGAAGTTTACAACCTTGAAAAGGCAAACATCAAAACCAGAAGGAAAGAAAATAAATGTCTCACTGAGTTACCTAAGTTCCAGACAAATAAAAGGTTAATTTAGAGCTTACTATTCAAAGCTAAGATCTCATAGTACTTAATTTCATTAAAACTAACAATCCTGAATTGCTTGGAAAAGTAAATTATAAAAGGTATACTGGTATATTTCTTTAGACTTAGCTGTTGGAAGGCTGACGTAGGAGGATCACATTGAGTTCAGGTCAGCCTGGGCTACAGAATGAGACTTAGATCTTGGGAGAATTTCTATCACACCCAGATATGGTGGTAGTACCTGATCACTGTGCCTAGTATATTCATACAATGAGTTTTGTACTCAAGACTTACATTTCTCCTGAGACTCTGAAAAATTTTAGTAGAAGACAAGCAGAGGCTGCTTACACAATTAGCACCAAACAAAACTCAAAGTCTGATTATCTAGCAAGCTTCCCTAGAATATGACAATTCACATTTGAAGAAGTGTGTCCTATGTGTCTCCACCAGGAAAAGGCTCTGGGATGTCTGTGCCTAGGTTCCTCCAGACTTAACTGCATGCACCTTTTTGCCATGCTGATTGCACTTTGGATCCTCTGTTGCAACTATAAAAATATGGTGGGGAGGGGAAATGGAGGGATAAAACAATTACATAATTTTTTAAACAACAATCTTAGTTGTATAAAATATGCTTGGTAATTTTTCTTCAACTATTTTACTGACAAAAGACATTACACGTGTGAATGTTCAATAAGCACATAGGGTGCTCATTAATAATAACATGGAACATCCTTTCACAGTAAATTCTATTTTAATCAAGAGTAACTGCTTCTGGGCTGGAGAGATGGCTTAGCAATTAAGATGCTTGCCTGCAAAGCCAAGGGACCCAGGTACGATTCCCCAGGACCCACATAAGCCAGATGCACAGGTGGCACATGAGTCTGGAGTTCATTTGCAGCTGCTGGATTCCCTGGTGCATCCATTCATATTCTCTCTCTCTCCCCTTCTTTTTCACTCTCAAATAAATAAATAAAAATAAAACATTTTTTAAAATATTTTATTTTTATTTATTTGACAGAGAGAGAAAGAGAAAGAGATAATGAGCAAGCCAGGGCCTTCAGCCACTGCAAACAAACTCCAGACGTATACATTACCCTATGCATCTGGCTAACGAAGGTCCTGGGTAATCGAACCTGGGTCCTTTGACCTTGCAGGCAAACGCCTTAACCACTAAGCAATCTCTCCAGCCCAAAAAATAAAACTTTTTTTTTTTAAAAAGAGAAACTGCTTCTTACAAAAGGCCTTGGACAGCTAAAAATATGTCCTCAGCAAAAGGAGTATCTGCTTTGAAGATATACTACAAAGCCATAGTAATTTTTTAAAAGCATGGCACAGGGCTGGAAAAATTGTTTAGCAGTTAAAGCGCTCACTTGCAAAGCCAAAGGGCCACTCAATTCCCCAGAACCCATGAAAGCCAGATGAACAAAGTGGTGCATGCATCTGGGAGCTTGTTTGCAGTGGCTAGAGGCCCTGGCATGCCCATTCTCTATTCTCTCTCTCTCAAATAAATAAAAAAATATTTTTAAAGCATGGCACCAGCATAAAAATAGACACATAAATCAATGGAATAGAAAAGAAGATCCAGGTATAAGTTCTAGTAACTACAGCTTCCTGATCTTTGACATACAAGCCAAAAATGCACACAGAGAAAAGAGCATTTTCAACAAATGGTGTGGGAGAAATTGAATAACCACATGTGCAAGAATGAATCCATATCTTCTTCTCTCATCCTGCACAAAAACCAACTCCAAATGGATCGAGGATCTCAACATAAGCCCTGAAACTCTAAAACAACTACAAGAAAAAAACAAAAATAGGGAGAACACTCCAAGATGTAGAGGTGCAGGGAAAGACTTTCAGAATAAGACCCAAGTATCCCAGGGAATTAGACAAACTCTCAAACACTGGAACCTCATAAAACTAAAAAGTTATTTTACAGATAAGCAAACCTTCAATAGACTGGGAGAAAAGCTTAACAAGCTATACATCCTACAGAACCTACAAAAAACTCAAAAACTAAACAACAAAAACAACAAAAGCAGGGACTGGAGAGATGACTCAGCAGATAAAGCACTTGCCTACCAACCCTAAGAACCCCGGTTCGATCCCTCAATACCCAAGTAAGCCAGATACACAAGGTAGTGGATGCATCTCGAGTTTGTTTGCAGTGGCTAGAGGCCCTGGTGTGCCCATGGTGGTCCTGGTGGTCTCTCCTCTCTCTCTCTTCCTCCCTCTTTCTCTCTCTCAAATAAATTAAAAAAAAAATAAGCAACCCACTCAAAAAATGAGGTAGAGAATTGAATAAAGAGTTCTCAAAGGAAGAAATAAAAATGGCCAGGCTGGAGAGATGGCTTAGTAGTTAAGGCACTGCCTGCAAAGCCAAAGGACCCAGGTTTGATTCCCCAGGACCCACATAAGACAGATGCATCAGCTGGTATGGGCATCTGGAGTTTGTTTGCAGTGGCTGGAGGTCCTGGAACACCCATTCTCTCTCTCCCTCTGTCTCTCTCTCAAATAAAATAAAATAAATTTAAAAAAAGAAATACAAATGGTCAATAAATACCTAAAGAGTTAGTTGTTCAACCTCTTTAGCCATCAAGGAAAAGTAAATTAAAACGACTGAGATTCCATCTCACTCCAGTCAGAATGGCTATCAAAAAAAAAAAAAAAAAAAAAAAAAAAAAAAAAAAAAAAAAAAAAAAAATCCAAGGACAACAAATGCTGATGAGGATGTGGGGAAAGAGAACCCTCATCCACTACTGGTAGGAGTGCAAACTTGTACAGCCACTGTGGAAATGAGTACAGAGGCTCCTCAACATTCTGGAAGTAAGCCGAGCGTGGTGGTGCAGCACACCTTTAATCCCAGCACTCGGAGGCAGAGGTAGGAGGATCATTGAAAGTTTGAGGCCACCCTGAGATTACATAGTGAATTCCAGGTCAGCTTGGGCTAGAGTGAGACCCTACCTCAGAAAAACAACAACAACAACAAAAAAATCTGAAAGTAGACCTACCATTTGATCTAGCTATACTCCTTCTTGGCATATACCCTAAAGATTCTACTGTTTGGGGTTTTTTTTTTTGGGGTTGGTTTTTGGAGGTAGGGTCTCACTCTAGCTCAGGCTGATCTGGAATTCACTATGTAGTCTCAGGGTGGACTTGAATTCTCAGCAATCCTCCTACCTCTGCCTCCCAAGTGCTGTGATTAAAGGTGTGTGTGCCACCACGCCTGGCAAGATTCTACTCTTTTAAAAAATATTTTATTCATTCATTTATTTGAGATAGAGAAAGAAGCAAAGAGAGAGAGAGAGAGAACAGGTGTGCCAGGGCCTCCAGTCACTGCATATAAACTCCAGATATATGTGCCACTTTGTGTATCTGGTTTAATGTGGATACTGGGGAATGGAACCTCGGTCCTTACGCTTCACAGGCAAGCACCTTAACCACTAAGCCATCTCTCTAGCCCAAGATTCTACTCTTTACTACAGAGATACTTGCTCAGCCATGTTTGTTGCTGCTTCATTCACATTAGCTAGGAATTTGGAGCAGTCCAGATGCCCATCAATTGATGAATGGATAATGAAAATGTGGTACATATACACAATGGAATTCTATTCAGTGGTAAGGAAAACTGAAATAATGAAATTTGCAGGAAAATGGATGGACTTGGAAAAAATACTACTGAGAGATTATATAGGCTCAGAAAGACAATGACTGCATATTCTCTCACATATGTAGTTCTGAATGCAGAAGAGTTTGATGTGTTTATAAGTTGTAGTAAGCATCTGTAGTACTGGCAAGGAAATAGAATGAGGCTAGGAAAGAATGGGAACAGAGGGATGATAGTAGGTGATAGTTGACAGCAAAGTGGAAGGACAGATACAGGGGGTGGAACAGTTTTGGGGGAGAATGGGTAAGAGAGGGGGGAATGCATAAAACTAAGGACATCGATATGATAGAAACCTGCCTCTTACTAAGAGGGAGGTGATAGACCGTTCTGGTAAAAGTACCCCTGTAATGGGTGGGAAAAGATTAACCCTAAAATTGTAGGTAAATCCCAGTGCCAAAACTGTTACCCCACACAGTGAGCTGTTGGTCAGGGAGGCCCATGAGGTGCCGAAAACAATGCAGGCCATTGCCAAAGCACTTGGTTACCCACAGATATCACAGGATATCCAGAGATCCCCTAGAACTAAGAAGGGAGCCAGCCCTTGCTGGCTAGCCCTCATAGTCCTGGAAAGTGCTATATGAGCTTCTGGAGGTAATGGTTACCAACAGCAGAGGATCTTGTAAGCTACAAAATCAGCCAGCCAGAACGAACACTGCTGGACGTATCACAGTATCTTGCCTGAAATTGTAATACAAAGTCATAATGACAAGATATGTTACTGGCACAAAAATATACATGTACATTAATGGACAGACTAGAGGTCCCAGAAATAAACCCACAGCTACTGACACCTAATTTCTGACAAAGGTGTCAAAAACATGTATTTAAAAAAAGACTATTCAAACAAACCATATTGAAAAAATGTGTATTCACCTATGAAGAATGAAAATAGATTTCTCATCTTATATAAAAATCAATTCAAAATGTATCAAACACCTTAATTTAAAACCTGAAATGCTAAATTGCTAGAGGAAAACATAGGGAACATACTTCAAGATATAGGTATGGGAAAAAACTTTCAAAGTAGAACATCAATAGCACAGGAAATAGCCCAAGAATTGACAAGTGACATTACATGAATTTTAAAAGCATCCATACAGCAAAGGAAACTGTCAGAAGAGTGAACAGACAGCCTAAGGAATGGAAGAAAATCTTTGTCAGTTACATGTCAGATGGGTTTATGTAGAATATATAAAAACAGAAAATTAACCAATATATGCCGGATGTGGTGGCGCACGCCTTTAGTCCCAGCACTTGGGAGGCAAAGGCAGAAGGATCACCATGAGTTTAAGGCCAGCCTGAAACTACAAGTGAATTCAAGGTCAGCCTGGGCTAGAGTGAGACTCTACCTTGAAAAACCAAAAAGTTTTTTTTTTTCAGTCAACTAATAGGCTAATGAGAAGAAAGTTATCAGAAGAAACATAAGTGACTAAGAAGTACTTTTTAAAGTGTTCAATATCTTTTTCCATAAGAGAAAAGCAAACTAAAGCTACTTTGAGATTCCCTCGAACCCTAATCAAAATGGCTGCTGGAAACACGTGATTATACATACATACAAACAACATTTACTCAACATGTAGGCATATCACACATACATAGAAAGTGGAAAGGAGGAAGAGAGGTAGGAAAGAAGAGACGGAAAGAAAGAGGGGATAAGAGGACCAGGGAGGGGAAGGGCAGGAACCAAAGACAACAAATGCCTGTGAGGATGTGAGCAAAGAGGATCCCTTACTTGCTATAGGCAAAAATGTAACCTCTTATAACCATTATGGAAATCAGTATAGAGCTTTCTCAAAAAATTACAAACAGAACTACCATGTGCAGCTATACCACTCCAGGGCTCTATGTACTACCACAGAGATGCCTACCCATCAATGTTTATTGGTGCAGTATTCACAAAGCTAGCAAATGGAACCAGCCTAGGAGTGAATAATGAAAATGTGGTGTGTGGGCGTGTGTGTATACACATATCCACATAAAAGGATTTTTATCCCACCATAAAGAAAAATAAAATTATGAAATTTGGAAGGAAGCTGATGGATCTAGAAAGTATTAAGCAAGGTAATTCTAATGAAAAAAAAATCGTGTGTTTTCTCTCATATGCAGATCCAGGCTTATAATGTTTATATGAATCAAGTGGGGTGAATGGGTATAGGCTATGAAACTAGAAAGGAAGCCGGGCGTGGTGGCATATGCCTTTAATCCCAGCACTCGGGAGGCAGAGTGAGTTCAAGGCCACCCTGAAACTACATAGCTAATTCCAGGTCAGCCTGGACCAGAGTGAGACCCTACCTTGAAAAACCAAAAAAAAAAAAAAAAAAAAAAAAAAAAAAAAAAAAGAAACTAGAAAGGAGATGATGAGAAGAGGGGAAAGGCGTGAGAAGGGGAACAAGACAAAAGAACACAGTGACATGAAAGGGGAAAGGAGGCTATAGGATATGGGTGCAAGAGTACAAAGTGGAGCAGGGAATTGGAGAGAAAGTAGGAGAGGAGAATCAACAAAAAGCAAATGTTATATAAAAATACCATAGTGAAACCAATTATTGTGTACGCTAATTTTAAAAGTTTTAAATTAAAAAATAAAGTAAGCTTATGCAAAGATGAAAAAAATAAAACAAAGGTTTATTCTTTTTTTTAAAAAAATATTTCTTATTTATTTTCAAGTAAAAAGGGATAGAGAGAAGAGAGAGACATACAGAGAGAATGGATGTGCCAGGGCCTTTAATTGCTGCAAATGAACTCCAGATGCATGTGCCACTTTGTGTGACTAGCTTTACATGGGTACTGGTCATTAGGCTTTACAGGTAAGCACCTAAACTGCTGAGCCATCTCTCCACCCCAAGAAGTTTATTCCTAAAAAAGTAAAAACTAGATGATGTCAGGAATGGTGTGGTACATGATTATAATCCTAACTGTTGGGGATGCTGAGTCAGTCTTTGAGGCCAGCCTAGGCAATATAGCAAGACCTTGTCCCAAAGGAGGTGAAAGTTAACATAAATGTAGAAGATGAAGTGAGAGAGAGGGTCAGTCTGTCAGAACCACAGTAGAACAGAAAGAACTGCTACTAGTTACCTGAATCTGAAAAGGATAGTACTAAGTTGTAAGACCTGTAGTATCTAACCCAGTAAGAATACCATTGTTCATCATGTTTCACTCCAACTGCAGAGCAGTGAAATTGTTAAGCTTTACCTGGCTGTGCTTCACCACACGTTTCTTTTGCTCTCTTCTGCCAGGGAGTGAGCTCCCTGAAAGTAGTACTGCCATCAGGCACTTAAATCACTACCCGAAATGATGCATATTGCTTTGTGTTCAGTGCTTCTGTGGAGGGCTCTATAATAGGCAGGATGGTCTGCACTTGCTAGAATTCTTATCTCTTACCTAAACCTGGTTTTCCATAAACAACCTGGGCCCCTCCTGGGAGAGAGGTCTTTCCTAGAATTTAAACATTGTGGTTGCTCAAGTTCAGCCCCAGGAACTGGGTGTCAGGGCTAGCCTCTTCCTGAGATAACCCCTAGCCCTAACTAACCAGCTGTCCCTCTGGTTCACCTGAGGCAGAAGGCAGAGCCCACCACCATAAGGTTATAAATATATTTGCGAGGGGAGGGCACACTCTATGAGCTGCCTAATCACTTGAAAGCCCTCTCTAGCCCTTACTCTCCACATGGGCTCTATTATCTTCCAGCTGCCTTCATGGCAGGAACCCTTTGACTTTTCTTTGCTCTCTGTTCTTTCCATGATTTTCCCAGACCCTCCATGTGGGAGCTCTACCTATGTAGGTGCCTTTCCTTGGCTCTGTACCACCCTCAATAAATCTAACAGTTTAATAATTATACTTCTCAGCCTTTTGTAATCAATTCTTTGATTAAAATTAAAAACGAACATAGGGTTCAGGGTTGAAGGACTCTCCTGAACCCCAAGAACCCCATTACACTTCTTTCATGGCCCTCACCTTTTCATAATGGTAATGGGCAGAGACTAGATTTTTGTGTGAATATTTTACTTCTCTATCTTCATCCAAGCATATTGCTATCACTCTGGGAGATGCTCAATAAAAGCTGACAACTGGCCCCCTCTATCTCAACATGCATCACCATCTCCCCACATACAGATTTCCTTTTCCCAGAATATGACACAATTACCAGTCATATCTTAATCTTTTTGTTGTTGTTTTCGAGGTAGGGTCTCACTCTAGCTCAAGCTGACCTGGAATGCACTATGTAATCTCAGGCTGGCCTCGAACTCATGGCACATACACATAATAGTACTTGGGTACATGGTGGCTTATGATCCAAGAAAATTTAGCCTAAACTTTTAGGCTTCAAAACACACCAAAAAAAAAAAAAAAAAAAAAAAAAAAGCCCATCTTTTTGTATTTGTGCTCTTTTGATTTCTGAATTCTGTAAGTGGTCTATGTATTTAAAAAAGTAAATCGGGCTGGCGATATGGCTTAGCAGTTAAGGCACTTGCCTGTGAAGGCTAAGAACTCATGTTCAAATCTCCAGGTCCCACATAAGCCAGATGCACAGTGATGCAAGCATGAAATGTCACTCATGCACACAAGGGAGCACATGTGTCTGGAGTTCATTTGCAGTGGCTGAAGAACTATCCCCCCCCCCACCTCTTTCTCTCTCTCTCTCTCTCAAAATTAAAAAAAAAAGATGAAGAAGAAGTAAATCAGTAAGAATAGGCATGGTGGCACATACCTGTTAATCCCAGGTCTTGGAAGGCAAACACAGAAGGCTCTTGAGTTCAAGGCTAGCCTGGGATGTATCCTAAGAGGCCCGTTTCAAAAGACAACAAAATTTTGAGTCTCAGGGGAAAAAAGCAAACCCTATGATTTAATCTACTTAGCAAATTGATAGGAGAAATAATTGTCTTAAATACCTTGAACATGGGGACTCTGCCTGAAATTCTCTTTAATGAATATACTCCAGAGCAAAGAGAACTTCAGAAAAATCTTACTAAAACTGTCATGGTAATTATAAAGTGACTTTATGTTTACTGATGATTAGAGCAAATAATTATCATTAGGACCAAAATTTTTCAGTCAGAAAAAAAAAAAGACAGAGGTGTGAGATAAGTAAAAAGAAATTACAAGGAAAACTGGCCGGGCATGGTAGTGCACACTTTTAATCCCAGCACTCAGGAGGTGGCAATAGGAGGATAGCCATGAGTTTGAGGCTATCCTGAAACTACATAGTGAATTCCAGATCAGCTGGGGCTATAGCAAGACTCTACCTTGAAAAAAAGAAAAAAAAAAAAAAAAACAATAAAAGGAAAACTTATTTTTGGGAAAATGTACTTCCTAGCTGTAAGTACTCAAAGGGCCAAGAGCCAAAACAGCTCAATAGCAATAAACACTAGCTGAAAGTAATGAAGTAACTCAAAACTGCAAGGAACAAACCCTATGCCCCTTACATATAATACAAGTTTGACATTATACAGAATTAAAATGAGGCTGTCAAGAACCTCAACTACAGAGATTATGAATATAGCTAAGTGTGGAACATTTATGTAAGGACCTACTTTAACCCCCAGCCCTAGGGAAAAACAAATTTAACAATTTAAGTACCCCTCGAAACATAATAAACTCACAAATGAGTGTATGTACACTGAGGAAATATGAACAAGCTCTTCAAGCTGTACCAATGTCAGTGTTCAAACTCTAATGGTCTACCTTGGTTCTAAGGCATATAGGCAGACAAAATGTAATGAGGCAGTCTAATCTGCTAAGATTCAACACCAAAGATCCAGTGTACTCCTTACCTTATAAAACACCCGTTTCCCTGGCTTTGTTTTATGTATGTATTTCAGTTATAATACAGTGGTCATGTAAAATACTATCATTGGGGGAAACTGGATCAGGTACATGTGATTTCTCTACATAGTTTTCTACAAATTCTTGTGAATTTGTAGTTATTTTAAAATACCCACACATTAATGATCTACTGTGCTAGTTATTATCCAGTGTGAATACATCCCTAACATGCTCCTTAAACTTTCCCCAAAACAAATCAGATGAAAGAAATTGTTTCCACCAAGAGTCCTTCAAATCCTAAGGGTTATCAATGCTTAATATTGTTAAAAGTTCAAAAGAGGTCTGAAGAGATGACTTGGTGGTTAAGGTACTGAGCCTAAAAACTCAGGTTCGATTCTCCCAGTCCCATGTAAGCCAGATACACAAGATAACACATATGTCTGGAGTTCGTTTGCAGTGGCTAGAGACCCTGGCATGCCCATTCTCTCTCTCTCACAAATATATATAAATAAATAAATAGTTCAAAAGAAATTGGAAGAGGTTTGTACGTCTTTTGCAAATAACTACAGCCCTTGAAGACCCCTTGGTTTCCTATATGGTCCCATGTCAAGTCACCCCAGAGCAGAACCAAACTTGGCTAGTTTTGTTTCCAGGTTCCTCACATAATATAGAAAAGGGAGTGAAGTAGGCCCGAATTTTTCATACCCCCTGCAGCCAACCTGCCAAAAGTTAAAGCTAGGTAGAAGAGCAAGCACACCTTCAACCTCTCACCCTCTTGTTCTTTTGACTTCTGAGCCTGAGGAATAATTAGTAGCCTGGTAACTACCTATCAGTTTCATGTAAGGATTTAGAACAAGACTATGGTTTTTCCCAAGAATAAGTGCATTTGCACCTTTTTGCTCCTGAGATGAAACAGTAGAAACAAGGTAGAAACCTGCTCACATCAAGAGAACCATCTCCCAGATGGAGAAATGACTTAGCAGTTAAGATGCTTGCCTGCAAAGACTAAGGACCCATGTTCAGCTATCCAGATCCCACATAAGCCAGATACAGAAAGTGACACAAGGGTATAAGGTTACACATGCACATAAGGTGGTACACATGTCTAGAGTTCAATTGCAGTGGCTAGAGGCCCCGGCACATCAATTTTCTCTGTCTCTGTCTGTCTGTCTGTCTGTCTGTCTGTCTGTCTGTCTCTCTCTCTCTCTCTCTCTCTCTTTCTCTCTCTGTCTCTCCTCTCCCACTCTCTGTATCTCTTATTTTAAAAAGGGGGGGAAGGGACCATCTCCAAAAGTCCCATCTATTGAAGTTGAAACCAGATGCAAAAGCCTGCCCTCTTCTTCCCCCAGATCCTTGCTACACCAAGGCCTACAAGTCCTTGATGCGAGGGGAAGATTAAAGGTAGGTTTTCCATGCTGCCAGCTGCACAAAGTCCTCAGTCTATAATCAATATTTATTCTGGCTTAGACGTGGACCATAGTAAAGTTCATATTATGAAAATAATATGTATGAAGTCAGTATTCTACATGTTTTTAAACATATTATCTGATTTTCATTTTACTTGAATACATGAATTTTGCATTATTTTTTAAGAAACCCTGGAATACTTATAGCATGCATTTTTTTCCATCATTGTTTTAGTTTTCAAGCATGGAAATACCTATTTGAAACTCAACAAAAGTATGATACAGGGATGAGCATCTAGCTCAGTGGTAAAGTAGTTCTCTGACTGGGATACACAAGGCTCTAATTGGATCCCAGAAAAAGAAAATAAAGAAACAAAAGTACAACAGTATCCAGTACATGGACAAATCTGTGCATACTTTATAGGTATCTACAGGAACATGATTGTAAATAAGTATAGCAAAGTACCATGATAGCTACATAAGATGGTGGACCTATATTTTTCTATATATTTGCCTTTTTTTCTCTCTAGTTACCACGTATTGCACATTTATAAATGCCAAGCTTAGGTGAAGAGGTCCACCTGAGGTGTGAAAGCAGTATATTGGTGTGGGGGGGAGAGCACATAGCAACTATAGCAGGAAAGGTAGGTAAACCTGAAAACACCCAGCCAGGGAAGAAACTAAAACTCTCAGTTCAAAAAATTGAAAACTTACATTTAAAACAGCATCAAAAGGCCTGCCAAGTCCAGAAGTATGTTTATAAATATGCAAAAACACGTAGGCTCCAGTGACACCATAGCACAACTCAGCAACAGCAAGAAGCACAGTGATAGGAATGGAGACCAGTACATAGAGCACTTTGTTAATAAATTACAGTAAGTTAGAATGTGCTCCTCTTTCACTGCTCTTCAAAATGTTTAATGCTTAAAAGCATCCAATTTCTCACTGAGATATGCAAGGTAGGGTCCTATACTATGTCTATGTCACAATTTGTTATGCAGTATTCTGGACACTCAACCAAACAATGGTGGTATATATATATTTTTTCTTTTTAGTCTCTTGTTATTCTCTTTGATGGAGGAAAGAGAACAATCCCTTCACAAAATGTCACATTTTCAATATTTGTATAATGCTCAACAGTTGTCCTATGGTCTAAAGACAATAATGTTTTCTAATTCTTACTGACAAGTAGGCATACTAGAGATGGTTGTGCTATTTAAGAGCAGAGCAGGGCAGAGGACATCTCACCAAATTACTAAATAGCACGTCTAAATCTGTTTTAGCCACTATCATCCTGAACAGACCCCAGATTTGGGAAAATGATGGCTAAATACAGACATTAAAATTTTTTTTTTTTTTTTTTTGAAAGAGAGAGAGAGAATGAATGGGCATGCCAGCGGCCTCTCAGCCACTGTGAGCAAACTCCAGACGTGCACACGCTCTTGTGGGCAAGTGTGACATTGTGCCTTGCGTCACTTTGCATCTGGCTAATGGTGGGACCTGGAGAATCGAACGGGCATTCTTAGGCTTAGCAGGCAGGTGCCTTAACCACTAAGCCATCTCTCCAGCCCAACATTCCAAATTCTTATGGCTGCTGCTTAACTCTTTCTAGATAGCCATAATATGCAATGCTGATTCCTATTCGAAATTAGGCAAGTAAGCAGCATTGAGTATAGGAAGTAAAAGAGTAGATAAAAACAATTTAAAATAAGATGGACTTAGTTCTTTATAACCAATGGCTTTTAACTTAATAAGGATGCATACACATGGATGTGCACCCCCATTCTTTCTCCCCTATCTCTTTATGTGTTTCTTTCCATCCCTCCCTCTCTCTAGCTAAGTTTCCTTTCCTATCTAAAGCTGTACAGTAAATCCTCCTGTGACCATACCAAGAACTATTTTTGCTGCTAAATTTTGCCAATAAACGGCTCAGCATTCTAGCAGATGTTTCTGTTTTCCAACCTCTGGGAATTTTACTGGATGTTTACTTCCCCCATGATAAAAATAAAAGGCACAATTGTGGCCTAATACTGTAGAGAAACTTTTCCCCACCCTACACCCTTCAATCTCTGTATTCATGTGACCTCCATGATCCTTCCTCAAATCTTTTCCATTAGAGATGTTTCCAATTATGGTCTATTTTGTTGCCAAAAATGACATCAGTCAGATGGGGGGCATTTTTAAAGCAAGTGTTACTGAATCTTGGTTATTTGGGGACGATCTGCAACAATTTAGGTCAACCAGTCTGCTGCTAGACCTAGGAAACCAAGATGCCATCTAGAGCAATTTTTGGAGAGTGATTCCATTCTCCAAACAGACCAACGTTCCTATGTTGGGGCAGAGGTAACTTTACATCGTGGTTTCTTTAAAAACATGTGCCATCCAACATTACCTCAGTGACATCCATAACTTTGATGGCTGCCAGCTGACCTGTTTTAACATGTCGACCCTGAAAAAAAAGACAAGAAAGATTGATCAGTACCAACATTTGCACAGTCATTAAAACAGATTGACTCAAGTTTCCAACAAATTATCTCATTTCTGTCTTTTCTCCTCTTAACCAAAAGTGATGGTGACAGTCCTGTGTTCTCCAACAGAACAACACAGCTTGTGAATCAAAATGGGATGGGGAGACAGTTCAGTGGGTAAGACCACTTGCCACTTAAGCATGAGGAGCTAGAGATCACCCAAATTTTGATTTCTTAGAACTTGTGGTGGTTTGAATCAGATGTTCCCCATAAACTCTTGTTCTCTGACTGCTTAGTCCCCAGCTAGTTGTGATTGGGGAGGTGGTGTCTTGCTGGAGGCAGTGTGTTGTTGAGGCAGGCTTATGGGTATTATAGCCAGCTCCCCTTGCCAGTGTTCATCTCACTCCCTGCTGTGGCAAACGTGGTGTCCAGTCTCTGCTCATGCCACTTTTTCCCCTGCCATCATGGAGCTTCCCCTGAAGACTGAAAGCTAAATAGAAAACATTCCTCCATCAGCTGCTTTTCGTTGGGTGCTTTATCCCAGCAAGAAGAAGGGAACACCAACAGCCCCCACACGGAAGAAAGGTAAGCATGGCCATGTGTAACTGTAACATCAGTCCTGCAAGGGGTGGAGACCAGATAACCAGTGGGTATTGATGACCAAAAAACAGCAGTTCAAGGTTGAGGAAGACTCCAGCTCAAGAACGTACGTGGATGACAGACAGAGGAAGACACCCAGTGTTCTCTCTGGCCTCCACACATGTGTGTACACAGTGTGTGCATCTGCACGTGTACATTCATATGCCACATACATCACACACCACACCCCCCACACACACACACACACACACACACACACACACACACACAGAGTAAGATTTTTAAAAAAGAGCAGAAAAATGAATTTTGACAAAGTACTAATTCTTCCTCAGGTTTAATTTGCCTATCATTACCTCTAAGCAATTTAAATAATATATTCTTCTACACATAAGATTCACCATCCAATCCATGTGGGAAAAAAGCCCCAAGATGAAAATTAAATATTTACTTTTATACCAAGATATAGATAATTATTTTACCCCAGTGAACTCTGAATTTTAATACTTGATTTCACAAGAGTTATAATGAAAGTCTCCTTTGAAATCTGCATCTCCAATGTAGGAAGTGTGGAAAATGATGATTCAGAATAAGGGACTATACAAAAAGATTGAGGGGGTTACATGATACTTTCCTACATTATACTTTATACATATACATTTATATATTATACATATACATTATATACATTAACTACATTATAATTTCTGACATAGTACTTAAAACTTCCTAACTCAAGCTGGGCGTGGTGGCACACGCCTTTAATCCCAGCACTTGGGAGGCAGAGGTAGGAGGATCACCGTGAGTTCAAGGCCACCCTGAGACTTGAGACTACATAGTGAATTCCAGGTCAGCCTGGGCTAGAGTGAGACCCTACCTCAAAAAAAAAAAAAAAAAACTTCCTAATTTGTTCACATCACTCAATATTTCCAACAAATTTGGCACATTCTCCTCTCACCCAGATGGAGAGTGTGAGTTTAACCAGATTTGGTCCCTTCAATGCTGCAATGCCCTTATCCATCATTTCTCAAGGCAATAACTAAGTACTACCCAGATATTCTGAGCACAAGCTACTGAAGGACTTGGCATAAAGAGTGCTTACTCAACAAAAGCAGAACAGAAAGAACACAAACGCATTTTCCAAAAACCTGTCTCTATTGTGGTCTCATGATAGTGAATTTATAACTTCAAATGCAAGGAACAAGTGTCCATTAGTCACGAAAAGTTGTGCAGGAACTCAAGTTTCAACATGGACAAAGCAACCTCATGAAAACAACACTACCTGAAAACTAGTACATTCATACAGTAAACAAATCTCACATTGATATGCTTTAGGCCCCTTCTAGAATGGGACAGTAGTGGGGCTGTTTCATAGGGTTGTTGTGGACAACAATCAAAATTCAAAGAATAACATGTGACATTTGGTCAGTGGTTAAATATATCCCAAGAACAAAATGTGGATCTTGTCCCTCTCAATCAATGATAGTACCAAGGAGTTCTTATGACTATAATTCCACATAATCATAAAGTCAAATTATGATTTTCTTCAATCCAAGAAGAAAGAGAACTTAAGAGAATACAGTATCATTCTCTAAGGGATACTGACATCTGCTCCTTAGCTCCCAGTCAACCCCAAGCCTTCCAATATTCCTGTGGTGGCTTTATTTCCAAGCCACTAAAACAAATTTCTCACTGATAGATACCAAGTGATAGGAGAAAATGCCACGGGGTGAAGCTAAGTATGCTGTTCTGAGCTATGTTAGGTAAAATATGGAGACGGGGTTATCTTTGGAGTATGTGACATAGTAACCCTTAATATTAGAGATCTAGAAAATCCATAAGTCTGTGAAAATATTCTCCAAATGTTTATTTTGTGGTATCTTTCTTTTTTCTAAACAAGTTAACATAATCAAGCAGGCAACTGTGTATTCTCAAGATTTAGCAGCTTGTCAACACCACAAAAGCTAAGATTTATGAAGTCACTCAGCATTTACTTTATTTAGAACAAGAATTTCTTTTACAAAGAGGTCATTCCGTCTAATAAATTATTTCTGTGACAGAGTCCAAAACATGCAGAAGCGTTAATCTTCATTAGCACATACTATGTCTCCACCTAGGTCTACCTTTTTTTGGAATCAGGGCATCTAATAATTGTGCCCCTTCCTTTGTAGAAAATAAAACATAGCACTGGATAAAATGAATGTTTGAGGTCGACAACTTTGGACTCTTATTCCTTCTCTATCTATTACTAATACCTAGGGTAAGTTACTCAACTTCTATAAGATTCCTATGATTACCAAAGAATCCAATGAATTCAGGGGTGGGGAAAATGTGAGGCTACAAATACTTAGTATGGAAATTCTAGTCACTCATGGCTGGCACACAGTGGGCTCTCGGCTAAATTTCTTCCTCATCCATCCCACTAGAGGCCCTTATCAACTTCTTGTTCTTTTTTTCCCATAAGTCAGACTGTAACTACCTCAAGCCTAAACAATTAAGACCATTTCTAATTTTTTAAAGACATGGCCAAATACAGAGGCAGTAGTAGAGTACTAAAGTAATATATTTCTCTAGTGTCTTTTTTAAAAAAGAGCAAGCCTCTAAATTTGAAACAAGTAACAATTTGTTAATATATTTAATATAATCTATCTTTGGGTAAAGAAACAAAAATAGCAAAGCAGCCTGATAAAGACTAAAGTTGGGACTGAAAAGGTTCTATGTGAATATTATATAATTGTGCTCTGAGGAGGCTAAACTAATTTTTTAAGTACAGAAATTTCTTTGTGATTTACTCAAAACTACCCCAAAATGAATATGACTACCCCAATACAGTAGGTTATAAATGGGTGATCCACTCACAAGGGAGGTGCTACTTGTGTCTCTTTAAGGATCCCATCAACTTTAACACACAGCCCTCCCCTATACTGTCTAAAGAGGACTCAAAGAAAAACCTGCAAGCAATCATACATGGACTGGACTATAGTGGAGACTTAAGGGTACAGAAAAAGGCATTACTTACTAAATTCTAAGGATATACATCTAGGGTAACATCCCATTTGAATTTTCCTTTGTCACCTGATTCCCTGTCCAGCATGATACGTAACTGAAAATAACTAACTTGAGCCTGGAAAGATTCTGAACTTAATATGAATAGGGCCTTACTTTCTCTGGTGGTATCCATTCCATGATGCAACAGAAAAAGAATCTGTCCATACTAAATACATATTGACTAGTATATACTTATGAACTCTTTCCTCTTTTACTACTATTTAAATAGGATGCCCTATCCATGATTATAAAATGTTGGGCTCATAGCTTGTTTTGTTATAGGACAGCATGTAAACATGAATTCATTTTAGAGACATTTAATAATAAAAAGCTCCCTTAATACTATTCAGTGTTATTTTCTAAAGAGATCCTGGTGGGGGTGGGGGGGAGTCCTACCAGGGCAACAAAACATGTCATTAACCTGTTCTACAAAGGAAAAAATTCGGTTGTATTTAGTTATTAAGTTGTTTGGATGAATACAAGAGAGGGGGGAAGCAGGATCCCTTTCCACAATAACCATACAAAATGCAAGTTGATAGATCCCTACTATTTCTAACAACTTGTCAAAATCCTGCTATCAAACTGTTTTGGGGGAAGGGCTAGAGAAATGGCTTAGCAGTTAAGGCATTTGCCTGCAAAGCAAAAGGAGCCAGGTTTGATTCCCCAGGACCCAACGTAAACTAGATGCACAAAATGAGGCATGTATCTGGAGTTCATTTGCAGTTGTTGGAGGCCCTGATGTGCCCATTCATTCCCTACCCCCCCCTCCTTGCAAAAGAAATAAATAAAATATTTTTTGATTTTTTTTGTTGTTCTTTTTTTAGTTTTTCAAGATAGGGTTTCACTCCAGCCTAGGTTGATCTGGAATTCACTATTGTACACTCAGGGTAGCCTCAAACTCACGGAGATCCTCCTACCTCTGCCTCACTAGTTCTGGGATTAAAGGCGTGCGTCACCAAGCACAAGTTAAAAAAATATTTTTTGTTCTTTGTGTTTTTTTTTTTTTTAAAAGAAACAGCTTAAGGGCTGGAGAGACGGCTTAGTGGTTACGGTGTGTGCCTGCAAAGCCAAAGGACCCAGGTTCAATTCCCCAGGACCCACATAAACCAGATGCACAAGGTGGTGCATGTGTATGGAGTTTGTTTGCAGTGGCTGGGTGCCTTGGCACGCCCATTCTCTCTCTTCTCTCTCTCTCTCTCTCTCTCAAATAAATAAAAATAATTTTAAAAAGAAACAGCTTAAGTTATTTTCACTCTATGCTTTCAAAGGAAGGCAGAACAAAATCTAGAGTCATGAATATTGTTTTACCAGTATCATTTCATATGAATCTGACTGACTCCCAGTGACTAGAATCGCCTTTCTCACAAGGGAAACCCTCATGGCTTCTGATTCATTTTTAGTTTTTAAATTTTAGGAAAATGAATGTTTCTTTTTTAAGAAGAAAACTAGTGTTGGCAAAGGTACAAACTAAGAAAAATGGCCTCTTTTTCCAACTCTCCTTACTGTTTCTAACCATTCAAAATTGCCACCTTGCACTTGCAAATATGCAACACATTTATAGCACAAATTCTAAGAAAAATTATGTCATATGATCTAAAATTCAGGACACTGTGGCAGCCTGTCTGCCTGCCTCTAATAAAATGCCCCCTCATACACACAGAAAGATAGAGGGAACAGTATTAAAGAGAATGTGAAGCTTTTAAATCCCAAGTCAAGCAGATAGTAAAAGTTCTTATTTTCCTAAATCACCTTCCATCACCAAATACTAATTGTTAACTAACATATTGTGTCATCTTTACCAAGAGCTCATAAATATATTAAAGGATATCTGGTGATTAACTATGCCCACATAAAGAGGAAACTTAGAGGAGATCTGAATAACTGCAAGAAATGATAGACAGAGATCTTAATCAGGACTCCTGTTCTTAGAGATGATGGATGGTCCCACCATGGTCCTAAGTACCACCTACTTCATCAGAAATTTGGCTGGTTGGTGGGTGAGTTAGTTAGTTTTGGTTTTACAAGATACTGTCTCATGTAGCCTAGCCTGGCATCAACCCTCTATCCTGCTTCAGACTCAAGTACTGGGATTATAGATGGACACCAACGTTCCCAATTCCATCATACAGTTTTGTACTTTTTTAAATGATTTATTCTTTTTAGTGTGTGTGTGTTCACATGTGTGAGTGCTAGTATGTGAATTCATGCATGTTCAGGGTCGCCAAAGGACAACCTCAAGTGTCATTCCTCAGGAGCAACATCCAACTTATTTTTCTCTCACTGGCCTAGAGTTCATCAATTAGGATAGTATGGCCAGCCAGCAAGCCCCAAGTATCCTCCCCAATGCTGGGTTGCAAGCGCACACCTGGTATTTTTATGTGGGTTCTGGAGATCAAACTCAGGTCCTCATGCTTGCAAGGCAAGCACTTTGCCGACTGAGCTATCTCCCCAGCTTCATACAGTTTTACACTCCTCCTCCCAACTTGCACTTAAAAATCCTTCCTGACAAATGATGCCACCAGCTCACATCTTAACAAGTGAGTGACAACTTCACACTGTTTTTGTCTTCACGGTACTTTCTTGCACTTCTTCAGTCAGAAAGTTTTTGTGTCACTCAGAATCATTCAGTCTGAGAGAAAACAGATAAAATATTACAGAAAGAAATTTGTTAGGTTTTTGACACTGGGTAAGTAAACACATAACTTGGGAATGTTTTTTCCCCCTTCAACAGCCCAGAGGGCTGCCCTACTTAGAGCCTCAGCTCCAGTAAGCATGACCATCCAACCTGGAGAGCCTTCAGTCCTGGGAGAATAGAACTTAGTTACTAAGACAACCTCACTCTGGGACATTTAGTGAATAAGCATTTTTCTTTTATTTTTGGGAGGTGGGGTGGGGAGAGAGAATGGGTACAGCACAGCCTTTCAGCCATTGTGAACAAACTTCAGGTGCATCTCCCCCTTGTGTGCATGTGCAACATTGCACGCGTACGTCACTGTGCATCTGGCTACATGGGACCTGGAAATTCGAACATGCGTTCTTAGGCTTCATAGGCAAGCACCTTAACCGCTAAGCCATCTCTCCAGCCTGGAATAAGCATTTTTAATGTGAAATCCTTTATGCCTCACTCATTTTATAAAACAGAGGAACTTAAGCTTAAAAAAAAAAGGTTACATTAAACAGCTCAAGCTATTCACCCAGACTTATTTCCATGTGCACTAGTTAAAAATGCCTTACTTAATCAATTTAAATAGAAACCTCTAATTATAATATTCTATAAATATTTGTGTTGAATTACAATCAAACACAGTAATACATAAACATCTATTTTCAATCCCTGGCTTAAATCTCTGATTATTAATAAAAATATTCTACACAAATTCCTTTGGGTGCTTAAAAGCTAATATGGGCACATGCAGAGCCACTAACTAGCCTTTTATCACGTCATAAATTTGCTTTCAATAAATATTGGAAATTGTGCTTGCTTTGGCAGCACATATACTAAAATTGGAACAATACAGAGATTAGCATGGCCCCTGCACAAGGATGACACACAAATTCGTGAAGCATTCCATATTTAAAAATAAATAAATAAATACATATTGGAAATTAAAATGCTTCTTTTATTCTACTGAGTTTAATCTAACACAAAAACTTCAGAGATTAACTGACTAAAATTGACATCATGTTTGCTTAACAGCAAATTCTATTATTACAAATCTCAGTATACTGGAGACTGGTCACATTTCGCCAGTGTCAAATACAAGAGTTATATTGGTAAGAGTTATGGCACTTGTAATTTAAAGGAGTGTTTACACACACACACACACACACACACACACACACACACACACACACACGACTTGGAGAAACACCTTTACCTATAATCCTACAGGAGAAACACATAGAAAACCCTACAATAGAAACATTGTAAAAATCAATCGGTCTGCTTTGCTAAAAAGGACAAAGGGGGTTAGTAAGGTAGCACCAGAAGATAACTGAAGGACAGCACATGGAACCCTCTCAAATGAAGCTGAAACAATCCTTTCCAAATCCCAGATGGGATCAATCTGGTATGCAGGTAGCAACTGGCCAAAAGAAAATGAGAGAACACAATGATTCACCTAAGCTGTGTTGGAAACCCATGTCTCCTCTCTGTCAGCAGGTAAGGACAAGGAGCTTGTCATACACTGCACCAAACTAAAAAGATACCAGTTCCCTTATGAGGCTGGAGTAAGAGATTCCATGATGGCATGGTCTATGCATCAGCTATAAAGAGAGAGACCAGACCTTGCTGATTCTTATTCCAACCCAATCTGAAAGCTTTAATGTCTAAACACAGTTTCTAGACTTTTTAGTGAGGCTTTGTTGGTCTAGAAGTATTAGTATTTCAGATTTAGGTTTACTGAGGGGGGGTTAAGCTTTTCTAGTAAACAAGTCATATACTCAATAATTGTTTTAATAATCATTCTTTCACCCTTAATATATAGATTTTTGCCCCAGATCCAACATGAGAACCATGTAAATGAGAAACAAATTCACAGCTTTTATAACAAGTGCCTGATGATTTCTCATTATTCTGAGGTTTGGAGAATCACTTCTTCAAGATTGTATAAAAAAGGCAAGTTCTCTTAGCCTGTACATGCAGTGTTATTTATAATAAAATATGCAATTCACATCCTTCAATGAGGGTACTGGTATGTGAAATAGATTCCCATCCAGTTAATTCCAACAAATGTCAGTTACATGTTTGATAAAAACACATAATTTATGTCCTGAAGTTATAGGAGTTCGGGACATATGAGAAAGTAAATCCAAAGAGCTAGACCAACATATACATGACAGCTAAGTCAAAAATGGCTTAATTCTTCTCAGACTATGTCATGACTAACTATAGTTCAGCTTGAAAATTCCAACTCAGTTACTTTCTGAGCTTGTTTATTTTTACAGGAAATATGGGACCTCCATAACTGTATGGTAAATGGCATGCATGAGTGAGCACTAGGCAACCTGATGACCACTCTTTCCACCTATCCCAAAGGCAAAGACCAGCTGAACTAGTTTTGCACTCTAAACCTCAAAACCACAAGCCTCACTCATGGGTGTACTTTTCCAGGAACTGTCTATGAAAACCCCAAAATTAATGGGGGGCACTGGGCAGACAGTACTCCATGAGCCGTCTAAGATAACAAAGCATATCATTAACTTAGCAGACACTTTGAGGAAAGACTGTGATGTTCTAGACATCCACCTACAACAGAACAAGAACAAAGCAATAAGCCCACTCATGCATGTGTTTGTTCTCATCACGGGGCTGTACTGCCCATAATAAATATGAGGTGAGCTTATTACAATCAACATTTGCTTGTCTGCTTCTTCATCTTTCCATGTACAGTGCTGTGGAGGAGCAGGGAAACAAAGAAAGCACGGAACACAGGTTACACCTCAGGACTTGTGACTTAATAAGAAAGCACATCTCTTCCCTTGAAAGTTTAAAACTAAAACCCTCAACATTAGGTAGGAGTTATCTAGAACAATCCCTTTAAAGAAAATTATGCTTCCATTGTAGAAAATGTGTAGTCTGATGATAACAAAATAAGTGACATGATAAGGCTACCTTATATGTTATCATAGTCGTATAAATGAGTCATCATTATGCACGGATGAATTAGCACAAAATTAAAAGTAAAATAAATGATGTACCACATCTCCCTTTCTTTTAGAAGCCAATATGGATGGAAAACTTTCTAAACTTTGAATCCTTGAGAACATTAAAGATGCTTTTCTTAGTAGCTCAGAGAAATCATTATGAGCATCAATTACTACCCTAGTTCTTGCTGTGTAGATTTAACCTCAGGGAATATTACATTAGGTAGTAGCAAGGGCCGGGTCATTTGGGCTCTATATATGTGTTCTGTCATTTAGAACCGTGTTCTAGGACACAGCAGTGGCAACTGCTTCTTTTTTTACTCTGTGTGTGTATGAGTGTGTGTGTGCGTGCGCACCCTTGTGGCTCGCATATACTTGCTGCAATTTTGAGACAGTCTCTTACTGACACTACAGCTTGCTGCTTTTTTTGATCCCAGTTGATTCCCTGGTCTTTGCTTCCCTTTTCAGGGCTGACATTACAGGAACACATAGCCATGTCCAGCTATTTACATGGGATCTAGAGATTTGAACTTGGTACTTTAAGGCCCTCATGTTTGCACTGGAAGGATGGAAATGCATTTAACTGCTAAACCATCTCTCCAGGCTGAACACAGCCAATACCATATGTGGGGACATAACTGAATATAGGGGTCATAAAAAAATGGGTAGCAGTAAAAAGTTTCTGAGAACACAACCAAAAATTCAAAATCAAATGTATGATGAGTCCAAGGAGGGAGGGAAAGCAGTAGTGATTCACAACTATAGTCCCAACACTCAGGAAACAGAATCAGGAGAACAGCTGCAAGTTTGCAACCAGCTTGGTCTATATAGCAAGTTCCGGGAAAGCAAAGGGCTATACAGGAAAGTAATGTCCAAAAATTTAAAAAAACAAAATAAGCCACTTTCATCTTTAATAAATATCAAAATTGTATGTATAACAAAGAATTGTTTGAAAAGAATTTTATTTATATTTTTAATATATTTTATTTATTTATTTGAAAAGAGAAAAAGAGGCAGAGAGAAAAAGAATGGGCACACCAGGGCCTCCAGCCACTGCAAACAAACTCCAGGTGCATATGCCCTCTTGTGCATCTGGCTTATGTGGGAACTGGAGAATCGAACAGGGATCCTTTGGCTTTGCAGGCAAACACTTTAACCACTAATAGATCTCTCCAGTCCCTATTTATGATATTTTTAATCAGTAAATGTTTGATTTGTAACCCTAGTTTATATACCTATCTACTTGAAATCACATAAAAAAATTCTTAGGCCAAAAAGGTCATAAATAATACTTTAAAAACATATGAGAGGTTGGGGGAACAGGGAGGTAGCAAGTTAGGTCCCAGCATTAGAAAAAGTGGTACAGGGCTGGAGAAATGGCTTAGCGGTTAAGGCATTTGCCTGCGAAGCCAAAGGATCCCAGTTCAATTCTCCAGGACCCATGTAAGCCAGATGCATGAGGGGTACATGCATCTGGAATTTGTTCGCAGTGGCTAGAGGCCCTGGCATGCCCATTCTCTCTCTGTCTGCCTCTCTTCTATCTCTCCATCTCTCTGCTTGCAAATAAATAAATAAAAATTAACAAAAAGAAAAAAACTTTAAAAAAAATAAAAAGAAAAAGTGGATACAGTTTGCATGGACACATAACGAAAGAAGCAACAGAAAAACTATCCTGCCAGGAGAGTTTATGAGTAATTCCTCTAGAGTGGGAAGGACAGATTTGGTTGAACAGTGGGTCAATTATGAAGAAAAGGAAGCTGCTTATAATGACTGCTGGTGAAAGTGCATCAAAAAGGACTGTGGGGGGCTGGAGAAATGGCTTAGCAGTTAAGGCGTTTGCCTGTGAAGCCTAAGGACACTGGTTCGATTCTCCAAGTAAGCTAGATACACCTGGTGGCGCATGCATCTGGAGTTCGTTGCAATAGCTAGAGGCCCTGGCGTGTCCATTCTCTCCCTCCCGCTCTCTCTCTCTCTCTCCCTCTCTCCCTCTCTGTCTTAAATAAATAAATAAATAAATAAATAAATAAATAAAAATAAATAAATAAATAAATAAATAAATAAATAAATAAATAAATATAAAGTCTTAAAAAAGAAAAAAAAGGACAGTGGACTTCCGGTTAAGATTGGCTGCATAGTAGCCACAAAACAGGCTGGGATGGGGGAAAATAAGCAGAAAACCAGCATAATACACTCTTCTTCCAAAAAGTGAAGGTGCATAAGGAATTATCAACTGCAACACAGAAGCAGAAAAAAGATAATTACAAACCAATCTCCTTCATGAACATAAGATGCAAAAATTCTCAACAAAATACTAAAAAACAGAATACAGAAAAATATCCAAAAGATCATTCATCCCAACCAAGTAGGCTTTATCCCAGAGATGGTTCAAAATATGCAAATCAATAAAGATAATACACTATAGAAATGGACTAAAGGACAGAAATCACATAATCATCTGAATAGATGCATAAAAGGTGACAAAATCCAACATTCCTTCATGGTAAAAGTTCTAAAGAAACTGCAAATAGAAGGAACATATGTCAACATAACAAAAGCTATTTATGACAAACCTATAGCCAACATAATATTAAATGGAGAAAAACTGGAAGCTTTTCCACTAAAATCAGAAACAAGGCAAGGGTGTTCACTGTCTTCACTTTTACTTAATATACTACTGGAAGTCTTAGCTACAGCAATAAGGCAAGATACACTCATAAAAAGGATACAAGGAGCTGGAGAGATAGCTTAGCAGTTAAGGCATTTGCAAGGCTAAAGGATACTGGTTTGACTCTCCAGGACCCACGTAAACCAGATATACAAGGGGGTGCATGCATCTGGAGTGTGTTTGCAGTGGCTGGAGGCCCTGGCATACCCATTTCATTTTCTCTCTCTCCCTCTCTCTCTGCCTTCTTTCTCTCTCTCAAATAAATAAAATATACTTTTTCAAAAGAAAGGAGATACAAATTGGAAAGGAAGAAACCAAATTATCATGATTGCAGATGATATGATTCTATACATAAACGACTCTAAAGCAAACTGTTAGAGCTGATAAATACCTTTAGCAACATAGCAGGATACAAAATAAACAAAAAGAAATCAGTAATCTTCCTATATACTAACAACAAATGTGCTAAGGATGAAATCAGGGAAACACTCCGTTCACAATTATCTCAAAAATAAATAAATTAAGTAAGTAAGTAAGTACCCTATAATAAACCTAACCAATGAAGTGACAGATCTCTGAGATGAAAACTTTAAAAACACTCAAGAGAGAAATTGCAGAAGAAACTAGGAAATGTAAAGACATGTTCTTGGGTTGGAATAATCAATATTGTGAAATGGCAATCTTACCAAATGCAACCTACACATTTAATACAATCCCTATCAAAACTCCAATGGTACTGTTCATGGAAACGAAAAAGCAATCCTAAAATTCATTTGGAAGCTCAAAAAAACCTCCAAGAGCCAAAACAATTTTGAGCAATAAAAATAAGGCTGGTGGTATCCCCATACCCGGTTTTAAGTTACATTACAGAGCCATAGTAACAAAAACAGTATAGTACTGGCATACACATACACAAAAAGATATGAGGCTGGAGGGATGGCTTAGTGGTTAAGGCATTTGCCTGACAAGCCAAAGGACCCAGGTTCAATTCCCCAGGATCCACATTAGCCAGATGCAGAAGGGGGCGCACGCATCTGGAGTTTGTTTGCAGTGGCTAGAGGCCCTGGCATGCCCATTTTCTCTCTCTCACACACACACACACACACACACACACACACACACACACAGTCAAATAAATAAATAAATAAACAAAAACTTTAAAAAAAATATGTAGATTGATGAAACAGAATACAGGACCCAGATGTAAATCTAGGGCGCTACAGCCATCTGATTTTCAACAAAATTGCTAAAAAAATTTACTGGAGAAAAGACAGCCTCTTTAACAAACAGTACTGGGAAAACTGGTTATCTACACGTAGAAGGGTGAAAATAAACCATTATTTCTCTCCATGTACAAGAATCAAGTCCAAATGGTTCAGACCATAATATCAGACCCGAAAGTGAAAAACTGCTACAGGAAAAAGTAGGGGAAACACGTCAATATATTGGCATAGGCAACAAACTTTCTGAATATAACCACAGTTACTTAGGAAACTAAACCCCTAATCAACAGCTGGGACCTTGTGAAATTACAAAGCTTTTGTACAGCAAAGGACACTATGAATAGAGCAACGAGGCAACCTACAGAATAGGAGAAGTTCTTTGCCAGATACACATCTGACAGAGCATTAATATTCAGGATATACAAAGAACTCAAAAAACTAAATAATAGGGCTGGGGAAATGGCTCAGTGGTTAAGACATTCCCCAGGACCCACATAAGCACAAGGGGCACATATGCCTGGAGTTCATTTGCAGTGGCTAGAGGCCGTGGCATGCCCATTCTCTTTCTCTCTATCTGCCTCTTCCTCTCTATCTCTCTCTGAAATAAATAAATAAATAAATAAATAAATAAATAAATAAATAAAATATTTTTAATATTTTTATTTTTTATTTTTATTTATTTGACAGAGAAAGAGGGAGAGGGAGAGAGAATGGGCGCACCAAGTTCTCCAGCCCTGCAAACGAACTCTAGATGCATGAGCCCCCTTGTGCATCTGGCTAATGTATGTCCTGGGGAATCAAACCTGGGTCCCTTGGCTTTGCAGGTAAATGTCTTAACCACTAAGCCTTCCCTCCAGTCCAATAAAATCTCTTTTTTTAAAAAAAAAAAAAACCTAAATAATAAGAAACAAACAACACAACTAAAAATATGGACTATGGAACTAAAAAGAAAGCTCTCAAAAGAAGAAATATAGATAGCATATAAACATCTAAAAAACTGTTCTACATCCTTAGCCATCAGGGAAATGCAAATTAAAACGACTTTGAGATTCTACCTCACTCCTGTCAAAATGGTTATCAAGAAAACAAATGACAATAAATGCTGGCAAGGATGCAGAAAAAGAAGCACTCTTCTACACTGCTGGTGGCATAAACTGGTACAACCATTGTGAAAATCAGTGTAGAGGCTCCTGAGACAGCTAAAAATAGATTTACCATATGACCCAGCTATACAACTCCTAGGCATATATCCTAATGACTCTTCTCACTCCCTTAGATATACTTGCTCATCCATGTTTATTGCCACTATATTTACAATAGCTAGGGAATGGAACCAGCTTAGATGTCCCTCAACTGATGAATGGATAATGAAGGTACATTCACACAATGGAGTTTGATTCAGTGGTAAATAAAAATGAAATTATGAAATTTGCAGGAAAATGGATGGATCTGGAAAGGATTATACTTAGTGAGGTAACCCAGTCCCAGAAAGCCAAATGCCACATCTTCTTTCTCATATGTGGATCCAAGCTAAAATGTTCAGGCTTATATGTGAGTTAGAGTAAAAATCAGTAGCAGAGGCTACTAAGCTAGAAAGGGGTTAAAAGAGAACGAGGAGAGGGGAGGACTTAAGGAGATGGTATTGCATATATGTAAGTAGATGAACAGATTACTGGGGGCGAAATGGCCTCAATGAGGTCAGCAGGAAAGATTGAGTAAAGGAAGGGTGGGAGAGGGTTAATCAAAATTTAAGGTGTTATGAATAAGCAATATGGAAACCCACTTTTTTGGATAATGGCATACCCAGAAGCCATAGATTGGTACTAGAAAAATTTCAGTGCCAGGGATAGGATACCTTCCAGTGAGTTGTTGACCAGGGAGATCACTGATACCCCCAAAACATTATAGGCCATTGCCGAGGCTCCTGGTTTCCCACCAGAAATAGATGATAGACCCTATTGCTGAAGACCCCACATGCTTGTCCTGCAGCTCACTGAGAAATCAAGTTGGAGCTGAGTGAAAACCTCCCCCCCTGTTGACCAGCTCACAGAAAGCTGGAAAAAGCTATACTGCATGAAGCCCTATGGGACATAAGTCATCAGCAGTAATAAGGAACAGTGGACACTGCAAGCCGTAAGTTTGGCCAGCCAGGCCAAATGACCCAACAGGTACAATAGTGCCATGTCTGCTATGGGGGAAACCAACCACTCTCTAATTGAACTGGAGGCCTGGCTCTACAGGAGGGAATACATGCCGGGTACTGAAAACCAAGCCAAAAGCCTATGGTGGGGGAGGTCATAGCTCTAGGGGTGTAATGCCTGCTGTAGTCTGGCTAAATGCATATATTATGCTCATCAAAGTGCCTTGTAAGCACTTCTTAACATTCATACCCATATATTAATGCTACTCTCATTTTTGGTTAGACAAGCTTCTCTTTTCAGATGGCAGTGACCACTGGGATGACTCAAAAGGCAAATAGTGCTGAGAAGTGACAGAGGAGTGCTAAGGACTGAGACATCACTATCACACCATACAAGGAGGAAGGAATAGTGGAAAGAATGTAAGAACCAAAGGAACAATAGGACTGCTTACACTGAAATCTTCCAGATACAAAACAGCCTTGATATCCATGACCTTGCAGTACCTAGCAATACCTTCACAAGACCCTCATAATATGTAAAAGATGATGACATCAAAATAAAAGAGAGACTAATTGAGGGGGGGGATGTGATGGAGAGTGGATTTGTGAAGAGGAAAGTGGGGGAAGGGAGGAAATTATTATGGTTTATTGTCTATAATTATGGAAGATGTCAAGAAAAAAAAAGCTTAAAATAGGGAGGGAAAAAGGACAGTGTCCTTTCCAAGGGAGGCAACACCACTGCTGTCTGGACTACAACATCAAGCATGAAAATATTGAAGGAGACCTTTAAGTTTAAAAGCACATCAAGAGCAAGATGATACATCCCAATAATCCCAGGAAGCTGAGGCAAGAGAACGTGAAATTCCAGGTAAGCCTGGACTACATAGTAAGAACCATGTCTCAAACAAACAAATGCACCAACTGTAAGAGGTACAGAATATACAAGGCATTAGCAAGTCTTGGTATCAAAGTATCTTTAAAAATAAAAGAAATTTTAGACTTCAGGCAGCTATGACTAACATTTATTACACAGGTGTAACTGAACATTTAGCAGCATGAGAAATTCTCCACTCCTTACTGTATGCAAACTTAAAGGTAAAATTATTCTTATATTTTAATCACTAAGCGATAAGGCATATAGCATTCAACAATTAAGTGATTAATCCATCTGGTCATGCTAAACCTGAAACTCAATCATATTCTGTCATGACACATTAAAAATAAATTCTCTAGGGGTTGGAGAAATGGCTCAGAAGCTGCTTGCAAAGCCTGTCAGCCTAGGTTCAATTTCCCAGCCAACCACATAAAACTGTGGACATTTATTTGCAGCAATAAGACATCCTGGCATGTGCATGCACGCACATACACACATTCAAATAAATAATCAACTCTACTTCTGAAGGCAACTTAATTCAATATGGGTTAATTGGCCAATAGGTGATCTTTGGACTGGGTCTCTGACTTGTAGAACCCTAGAAGCAATACTAAAATAACCACACCCACTTAATATTTTTTTTTCATTTACCCAGAACAAAAGACAAAGCTTTTCTCCCTTTTGATTTTATGGTACACTTGATTTTTTTAGAAATACATCCACAACGTAAGTCCTATATTGAAATATAACTAAAGTGAACTTTTCTCATTGGTCTAGAGATTCAAGTAGTTCAGATACAAATCAAAAGCCAAGAGATTAAGTGATAAAAGGACTCTGATTCCATTCTGCGCTGCTGCTCTGCCCTTCCTACTCACCATCAAGCTAACCTTCAATTAAGGTTTTAAAAATCTTTCCTCTTTCATAGTACATCAAGAAGCCTGTTCTAAAATAACACTGCTCTTGAACCTAAATATGTTTACACTACTCATATAAACTCATGCTAAAAGCAGGTCTGTCTCCCTAAACTGCTTCTAAATATAATTACACCTGGTTTCTGAATCTAAACTGCTTCCCTTGTGCTATAGCACTAGCACAGTTCCAATGATTTAAATCCTTCCCTCACATGTTCAGTTTCTGATACTCAAAGTCTATATACAGCTCTGTAACTTGCCTGTAGATGCCTCAGATATTTCAGCCATTACTAGCTTTAAAAAAAGAAAAAGAAGCATATTTTGAGTTTCTTTATGGTTCCATAATGAAGTATCCTTTACTAGAAATAATGCACCATGCCACTAGCTCCAGTCTTTCATGTCAGAGTACCCTCATGTAAACACATACTGTGTCTACCTAAATTTTACCTTGGTCAAAATGAGGGGAGGGGCATTAAAGATATTTCCATGGAAAATAGAATAAGCTCTTGCCTCACTATGTGAAACAGGAAAGCCTTTCCTCAAAACATCCTTGGCTGAAAATCATTATGTACTATGAGGAACCAAATTATAAAAACAGATGCATTTTTCCTCAGTGATCTATAACCATTTCTTTTAGGCTATGAGCACCCATTATTGTTTTCTCAGAATAAAATCACAATGAGATGCTTTGTAAGTATAGAAAGGGCAGGCTCATAGCCTACTTAAAGAAGTGCCTACATAGCAGTGTTGCAGGAATCCTCCCCACTATTTTGTGTGCCAGACTCTAGCCACAATTACATTATAGGTCCAAAAGAAGAGGCAAGGTGAAATTCAAATTACATGCATGTTTCTTCCTGTTTTTCAGTTCCTTTCCTCACCTGTTCCCATAAATAAACAAACCTCTGCACCTCAAAGGAAGGGGTGATAAGGAAGCTTTCACTGTGTTCTTTCAACTAACATTTTATTAAGTATGTATGTTTATGATGCCTAACACAAAAAACTATGCAGATATTTTAATATATAACCTGAGAAGTCTTTACAACTTCATAAAGAACACCATCCCTACTCTATAGAAAGAAAGTAGTTTATTAGATCACTTGCCCCAGGTCATACAACCAAGGCAGATTCTACCTCAGGTGTGTCTACCTCAAAACTCTATACTGGGCACTGATTGGATTTAGCACTTTTCCTAAGATCCCAGTGAAGCCGAAGGCCTGCTCCTACTGCACTCACTAATCACGCATACAGGGAGAAACCAGGATATAAGTCTAGTGGGAAGGAGTGAGAACAGTTAGGGGTTAGTGTGTTCCTTTTACATAACTGTATCTGCCATTTCCTGGGTATGCAGGAAGGGAAGCTGACAGAAAATCCCTTTCTGGGGACCCTCTGCACAGCTTCAAGTTAAGATGGTGCTGCACACCTTGTACAGCCACACAAATCAGGGACCAGTGAATGGGAGCACTCACAAACCAATGACAGACTATCTTGGGGTGGCAGGAGAAACACGCAGTACTATTGTTTTATTTCTTCACTCAGATTACACTTTCTGATTCAGCCCTAATCCACCTGTGCCCTATATCAACTCCTGCATAATAAGGTTTGCTTGCTTAAGTCTTCAACTTAGCCACATGCATCAAAAATTACCCTGAAGACCTCTTAGTTTCACTAAATCAATATTCTTCCAGCCTTTTTAGAAACACCAAAATTTTCGTAGGATACATAATGCATTGAAAAGAAATCGTGAACATCTAAGCCAACAACTCTGCACTAAATAGATTTATGACCTTGAAAAGGCCTTTGACTTCTCAGAAACATGACCATGTCTCTCACTATACAATGCCTGTGATTTTAAGGTCTGCTTCTTAGGCAGATATTCTTGGTCTAGACAAAGGAATACATACCAGTGAACCAACCAGGCAAAGTCTGTGCTCTCTTTCTCAGAAGAGACTCCACCAGTAAGAAAATAATATAATTTCTGCTCTTATAATCATACACTTTGATGCTCAAAAGAAGAAAAAAATAAAGAAAAAGTGGGCAGAGCAAAGAAGAGAGGTAATGCCAGAGATGAGGAAGTTACTGTTTATTCTGGATGGTCAGGGAGATTTCTGTTTCACCCTGTCATTTGGGCAAAGAGCAGATGGATGATTTGCCCAGCCACTTACCCTGCAGGACCTCGTGCAGACACTTTATGCAGACACAAAGAGAAGACCACACTGATTTCCCAACTTCTGCTGCTCTAAGGCAACGCTGAAACTTCCACAGTGGTGACATGGTTTCCATTCCCTTTAGTCAGCAGCAGACACAGAGCCTGAAGGACACCTAACTGCTGTGCCTCAAAAGCAGCGCAGACAGGCACTGCCCAACACATGTAGAGGGCAGGGAACCTTTTAGGCATGTCCAGCTAACACTGGTTTCTTCCTTCATCACAAAGTTCAAGTTTGGATTACACAGAAAGGGCCACAAGAGACAAAGCCATTGGCTTTGGCTAAAAACACTCAATTTCTTCATTCATACACCTGCTCTCCAGTTGTCACTTTTCAAGCAAACTCATACTCAGAATTTGATGTTGACACAGCCTGGGTATGATTCTCTAAGCCCAGAAAGCAGCATCCCTTTCTTTCCATAAGAATGCCAGTCAAAGAAAAAAAGGAGAAAAAAAAATAATTTAAAAACAGAATGCTAAGTCAGGCATAGTAATGCCCACCTTTAATTCCAGCAACTGAGGAGGCTGAGGTAGTGAATTCCAGGTCAGCCTAGGGCTAGAGTAAGACCTCACCTTGAAGCAAAAAATAGATAGGTGATAGATAGATAGATAGATAGATAGATAGATAGATAGATAGATAGATAGATAGATAGATGGTAGATAGATAGATGATAGATAGATAATAGAATCCTAAATTTATAGTGCATATCAATGCAAATTACTATACACTATGTGATGCCTAGTGCTATCAGACCACAAGATTCAATTGCTGAATAACATATTTAAAAACAGCCTGGGGTGTCAGCTTGCTATGGCTGCACTTCTCCCTTTTTAAATTACCCTGGAATCTTATTATGGCACTTCCTGAAAATTGTATAGCCAGAATCCACTCTCCAGACACTAATAACAGGGTTCTTCTCCCTGGTAATTCATTGACTAAATTGGACATCACATTTCCCACAGCATTTTGGGGGAAAGGGAAATACTGTATTGGCATTTTTGTCTTTTAAGGTTGAATATTACAAAAATAACTAATATAATGAATATATACCATTATTTTTTAATGTAAAAATTCCTTATTTTTTGTAATAGTCAACCACAATGAACAAATGAAAAATACCAAAAACCACATCTCAATAAAAGAATTTACAAGATTCTCCAAAACACTACCCTGGATCACATGTTGCAGTACATTGAGTACTAATTATCTCCTGGATGTGTGAAAACAAGCAGGTATGGCCCTTACAGTATGGGAGAAATAAAGTAATGCTCAACAAAAAAGGATTAGTAATAACTATGCCTCCTTCCCTACCCCCTTTATTGGGGTGACCATACTAATATGTCATGCAAACAGGACATCTGAGTGAGAACAATACACCGCTCAGAAGTATGGAAGAAGAGCAAGTGTCAACTAATGGCCTTGGGCAAACAGTATGTATGGTCACTCTCCTTCACCGGGCTGCAAGATTTCTTGGCGGGTGAAGAGGAGAAAAAAAGAAAAAAGACAGCACGTCACTAATTATCAGATTCTAAGTTCTCATCCCGAGCACTAGTCCAGACCTGCACATTAGCCTGCTCTGTGCAATCAGCAAATGTTTCTACAGTGAATAACAAGAGGCAAAATCTATTCAGTAATCTGTAACATAGACCCTTATAAACAACCTCACAAGAGCCAAAACCTTTAAACCTAGCAGATGACTTTTCTTGCTGGAGGTTTCCAGGCAGGCCCACCTAAGCAGCACCACATTTCAACAGACCATCCAGGGCTAAACAAACTGAGATAAAATTCTTCACACATAATACAATCAAAGAGAGGCAGCCATTTGACTCACCTGTCACTGCGATAGGCACAATATCTCCCCTCCAGAGCCGGAGAATCCTGTTCTTCTTTATAGGAACAACTCTCCCTAAATCCTCACTCTCATACACTAATACGTGGGCCTACGAAGCTGTTCACAATGTACAGGGACCAGGGGCGTGGGGGAGGGCTGTCCAAAAATCAAAGGAAGCGCATAAAGGAGGTTTGGGAGTGATGGGTCTGTTCAGTATTCTAACTGTGGTTTCACCAACCTATACATGTAAACCCTACACACATGTGTAAACAAAAAGGAAGTTAAAGCCAAATTTACAATATATTTTTTAAATAAATTAACTTAGAGGAAGCAAAACCCAGGAGGTGCCTGGGCCCCTTGGTGCTATCTTCCTGTTTGCTTAGTGAGAGGCCCCTCAGACAGATAGACACATCCGCTCCAGGATTGTGTTGTTTTGGCACTGTCTTCCTTCCCTCCTTCTTGCTTTCCCTTTTCCTATTCTTATCACAATGTCATTCTAGAAACTTTTGATTCAGTGTTCCCATTGATTCAGGGACTTCAGATAGGAAAATTCCAAACCCCAAATGGCACTAGTATCTTAGAAGAAGTGCTGAGTTGCAGAGGATCCACTGATATGCACAAATAAAATGGAGTCTCCAAATTGGTGACAATCGTAAGTATGATACACCAACATGAAGGTATACTATACTCCAATTTCGGAAAAACCAATGCAAAGAAATCAACTTTGTCCATGCAGATCCAAGAATGGTGAGTGTTTTATTCACATAAGAGTGGTGACCAGACTCTTAGGTGGTAAGCAGCATTCCTTCATTCTAACATCCCCTCCTTGGGAGTGAGGATGAGAACTGAAGCCTAGTGCCTGCGGAGTCCGACACAGCAACCAGCACATGGTTAAACACTAGTTATAGAGGCTGCAGAAGCAATTGTTAACATTATTTGAAACTGATGAAGTACTTTGTAACAGAATTGCCAACTAGGACTTCATTAAGTTTTGATTCATACACTATTTTCCCCACCTAGCATTGAAAGTGAAACACAGTATTATTCCCAAGTAGGTAACTATCTGAGAAAGTTCTACATAAACTGTTTCATCCTGTCTTGAATAGGGACAAACATACTTTCACTCAGTTTTTGTTTACTTGAGAAAGAGGCAGAGATAGAGAATGGGTGCACCAAGGCCTCCAGCCACTGCAAATGAAGCCCAGATGCATGTGCCACCTGTGCATCAAGCTTACATGGATACTAGGGAATCAAACCCAGGTCCTTTGGCTTTGCTGCCAAGTGCCTTGACAACTAAGCCATCTCTCCAGCCCTCATTCAGTTAATTGAAAGGGAGTCTGTAATTTACAAGGAAAAAAAATTCTTCATGAAGACAAGTATTTCAACAGCTACATCCTTTTTAATCAGTTGGTGTGTTCCAGCATTCACTAGAGTACACTGAGTTTAAAGAAATGACACTGAATAAAATATCCTTTTTCGGGCATCTAAATTCAAACTTTAAATAATCAACTATGAACCTTAGGAGACAGTTTACCCTTCCAGTGAATAAAATTCATGGAATCTGTCTCTGAATGACTGTCAGATAGTTGAGATGCCAAGTACAAAACTGTGAGTACCAATCCTCTCCACCAGAGGTCATGCCATGTTTATGTCATCAATGCTCTTTCAATGTACAATAAGCCAAGACTTCTTAACTCCAAAAGAGCAATCTCGGAGCACAAAAACAGAGAGGCGCTGGATGCTACATGGAGACGAACAAGGCCCATAGAAAAACCTTGCCGTCCTCCCCAGACCATGGCATCAGGACCACCATAGTTAAGAGTTCAACTACTAATTACACGTCTCAAACTACTGTGCTGTATTCTTATATGCTAGTAAATCACATAGGGATTCTGCCTATACTTAAAAAAGGACAAAGCAGGGTAGATTAAAAATCATCTTGAGCTAGAGAGATGGCTTAGCATTTAAGGTGCATGCCTACAAAGCCTAAGAACCCCAGTTCGAATCTCCAGGTCCCACGTAAGCCAGATGCACATGGTGGCGCATGCATCTGGAGTTCATTTGCAGTGGCTAGAGGCCCTGGCATGCCCATTCTCACTCTCCCTCTCTCTGTCTTTAATAAATAAATAAAAATAAAATCTAAAACAAAAAGTTGGGGCCTGGACAAATGGCTTAGCGGTTAAGCGCTTGCCAGTGAAGCCTAAGGACCCCAGTTCAAGGCTCAATTCCCCAGGACCCACAAAAGCCAGATACACAAGTGGCACATGCATCTGGAGTTTGTTTGCAGTGGCTTCAGGCTCTGGCATGCCCATTCTCTTTCTCTCTATCTGCCTCTTTCTCTCTCTGTCTGTGGCTCTCAAATAAATAAATAAATAAATAAATAAATAAATAAATAAATAAATAAATACATAAATAAATAAATAAATAAATAAATAAATAAATAAATAAATAAAAATAAACCAAAAAAAAAAGTCATCTTGCTACAGCTTCCACTTCTTCAAATGATATGTCCATCCAGGTGTACTAGGTGCCTCAACTCATCATTTAAATGAGGGAACAGTAACGGTGAGTCTGGTCTCACTAAATGCTGGGGGTCTTACACAGCTTGACTCAACTTGTCACCAGACATCTTGAATTGCCCTCATGCAGTTCAAAATATAATGGAAGTAGGGCTGAAGTAATGGCTCAGCAAGTCAGAGCACTTGCTACACAAGCATGAGGACCTGAGACTGAGTTCTATAGCTCAGCACCAGTATATACAGCTGGGTGTGGCCACACAGGCCTATAACCGAGATTGCAGAATTTCTGGGGTTTGTAAAAACAGCAGCACTGGGTTTAGAGAAAAGACTATCTCACAGAAACATGCAGGTGAACAATGGAAGAAAGGGGACACCCAACACTCTCCTCTGCCCTCCACATGCATGTGAACAGGTGCGTACATCTGCACATATAAATAACCACACACACTACGCACATGTGTGTTTAAAAAAATCTAATGGGGGGAGGGCTGGAGAGACAGCTTAGTAGTTAAGCGCTTACCTGTGAAGCTTAAGGACCCCAGTTCAAGGCTCAATTCCCCAGTACCTACATAAACCAGATGCAGATGCACAAGGTGGCTCATGTACCTCGAGTTCGTTTGCAGTGGCTGGAGGCCCTGGTGAGCCCATTCTCTCTCTCTCTCTCTCTCTCTCTCTCTGTTGCTCTCAAATAAATACATTTTAAAAAACAAACGAAAATATCTAATGGGGCTGTAGAGATGGCTTAGCGGTTAAGGCGTTTGCCTAAGAAGCCAAAGGATCCCTCCAGGACCCATGTAAGCCAGATGCACAAGGGGGCACGTGCGTCTGGAGTTTGTTTGCAATTGCTGGAGGTCCTGGCATGCCCATTCTCTCATTCTCTCTCTCTCTCTCTCAAATATATTAATAAATAAAATATAAAGATATATTTTAAAAAATCTAATGGAAGTAATAAAATTCAACCAAGAAGCCAGCTCAGAGGAAGGTATGAAGGAGTTTGCTTATATAACTAGACAAAGATCAAGGGAAGGCAATGGTACAAAGACCTGGGCCTAAGTATTAATGGTATAGAAAAAGAAAGTGTAACTTAAATGGTGCAATTCCAATGCCATCTCACTTGGCCCAGCAAAGTTCTCCCTAGTTAGTCAATACTCCAGAAGGTACACAAAGGATGCTTTTCTTTCTCTCCATTCTGCCTATCAAATAATACAGTATCAGACCCTCTCTCTCTACCATAGAACAAGATGGTATAAGCATTACAAATGGCTCTACTTCCACCATAGTCCCACAGCAGGACAGTCTCATGGTCTCAGTCTTAACACTGGAGACAAACAACTTGGAAAAATGATAAAATTAAGATATGCCTCTTCGGCTGCATGGATGGCTTAGCAGTTAAGGTGCTTACCTGAAAAGCCAAAGGACCCCAGGTTTGATTCCCAGTACCCATATAAAGCCATATGCACAAGGTAGTAAATGAGTCTGGGGTTCATTTGCAGTGGCTGGAGGCCCTAGCACACCCATTCTCTCTGTCTCTGTCTCTCTTTCTCTCTCTCTCTTAAATAAATAAAAATTTTTAAATAAATTTAAAAAAAAGATATGTCTCTTGAGGCAGGAGGACTGTCATGAGTTCAAGGCCAGCCTGGGACTACATGGTAAATTCCAGGTCAGACTAGGCTAGAGTGTGAAACCCTACCGGGGGGGAGATATGCCTCTTGAGGGACATGAGGCTATATATATACGACTAAGAATTTACCATTTTTCAAAATATATATAATTCTAGGGATGGAGAGATGGCTTAGTGGTTAAGGCGCCTGCCTGCAAAGCCTAAGAATACTTCTTCAAATCTTCAGGTCCCACATTTAGCCAGATGCAAAAGTGACGCAAACACAGTGTCGCACATGCACACAAAAGGGCGCCCATGTCTGGAGTTCTTTCACAGTGCCCATTCTCTGCATCTCTCTCTCTCTCTCTCTCTCTCTCTCTCTCTCTCTGTCTCTCAAAAAAAAATATATATATATATATATACACACACACACACATACATATACATATAATTCTAGTTAAAAGTAAATCCCTCCCATGATGCCATAAATGGATACAAAATAGTCAAACTTTTGGTAGTCACTGAATAAATCAACAAGGTAGCACCTACACAGTTAGTCTGCAGGACACAGTAGATACCATGGAACTATGCATACATGCTACACCCATCTGGATCTTGACTACAATTTGGTACCACCTAGTGACAGTTGTCTGCCCTGCATAATTACCTACTGGAAAAATTTCAGGTCCTGCAGCTGGCTGTCATATAAGACAATAGCCCAAGAATCCCAGCTTAGGCTTCTCTGTTCAAGGTACTGAAGATTATGTAAGGAAAGTACTGGGGACTTGGAGGTCCACTCTATTTATGAATAAGGCTAGGAGGAAGGTAAGCTATTGCCAATTACATTGTTTGCTTCACAACAATTTTTACACAGTAATATTTTGTTGTTGTTGTTTTTGTTTATCGAGATAGGGTCTCACTCTAGCCCAGGCTGACCTGGAATTCACTCTGTATTCTCAGGGTGGCCTCGAAACTCACAGCGATCCTTCTACCTCTGCCTCCCGAGTACTGGGATTAAAGGCATGCGCCACCATGCCCGGCCACAATATTTTTTAATCTTATTATTTATTTGTGTGTGTCTCATCAGTTTCAGTGTCCTGGAATTATAGAAACACACCAAGGCTTCCAGCTTAATGTGGGGCCTGAGGATCAAACTCATGTCCTGCAGTTTAAGTGGCAAGCGCTTTATTCCCTGTGCCACCTCCCAGCTCCACAGCAATATTGTTATACTATTAAAAAAAAAAAAAAATCCCAATGGCGGCGGAAGAGATGGCTCAGTGATTAAGGTGCTTGCCTTCAAAGCCTAAGGACTGGAGTTCCATTCCCAGTACCCACATAACACTAGATGTGCATGCATCTGGAGTTCTTTTGCAGTGGCTAGAAGACCTGGCATGCCCATTCTCTCTCTTTCTATCTGCCTATTTCCTCTGTCTCAAATAAATAAAGTATTTTTAAAAGTTAGAATGGATCAGATGTTATGCATGCCTATAATCTTTAACACTTAGATTTGTGATTCTGTAGTCTCAGCCTCCCAACTCCAGCCTCAGTTACAAAGGGATATACTAAAAGCGTGTGTGTGTGTTATTTTGTGTTTTAGACCTAAAATCCTATTTTTAAATCAGTTTTGAAGGCATGTTAATATTTTGTTTCCAAACTTTGCTAAAGAATAAGTAGAAATCTACAGCAATCAAAGACAAGAATGAAATCAGTTCATACAAAGTAATGAAAACCAGAAAACTTTATCCCATTGACGTGTGCCACCTGTTGAGCTGTTGTCATCCTCTATTTCTTTCCACACTGTCCTTTAAAGACACTACCCAAACAAATAACTCAAAATCATGACTCAAAACATTTCTGTGATGAACATCACACTATTACCACAACTCAGTACCCAAACATACTAGAGACTCCTACTGACTTCAAATAAACAATACATAAACAATACAAGTACATGCCACAAAAATTCTCAGTAATGTTCCCATCCTACCCATTCGCATTATCTTATCCTTATTTCTTCTTGAAATTCTACCAGCCACGAATCTTTCAGTGCCTTAATTTAAGAACAAACTCAGAAGCCAAGCATTGTGTGGTGCATGCCTGTATTCCCAGCACCTGGGAGGTGGAAGCAGGAAGATCAGGAGTTCAAGGCCAGCTTTAGAGGTCAGCCTGGGCTGCATGATACTCTATGTCAAGCTCCAGAACTAGCTGGTACTAGTAGACATTTATTGAAAAGCAATGAAACTTCCTCGATCTACTTTTCTCTGTAAATGGTAGCACTGAAACTACCAAACAAACTGAGACTTTATAATTAGCAGGGGGAGGGGGAAGTCATGTCACTTAACACTGTAAAATTTAGTAAACTGGCATGGTGTACTAAGAGATACTTGTAATCTCAGCATTTTGGGGGACTGAAACAAAAGAATTCCAAGTTTGAGGCCACCCTGAAATATACATCAAAACCCTGTCTCGAACGACCATACGAGTCAATGGATTATAGTTATTCCCAAGAATCCATACACCAAATATGGGCACACTCGTAACTGGTAAAAGACTTTCTTTCTCATCTTTTTTTAAAGAAGAAGAAGAAAAATAGAAGATTAACAAAACCACAGACCACTGCAGATTCTTCTCTTAGCTTTATGAAGAAATAGCACTATGGCTTTAAAGTACAAGAATTTGAGTAAGCTTTTACTAAAGAACTACTGACACCCAATGCTGATTAAGAGAATCTTTTTTTACCTCAGAGTAAATAAATGCATTCATGCCTTTAGCCCAAAAGAACCTGCAAGGATGAAAAGAAAGACCAGAAGAGGGTGCTGTCCTGTCAAACACTTAACTGAATGACACCTAAAACCCTTAGATTGAGAAACATTCTTTGTAACCACCCTTTGCTGAGGAACCAATGAGCTCCCCTAACCCTCCCCTCCCCTACCCCTCACGTCACTGAGAATTATATTGCCATATTCTATTATTTGGAAGCAGATAAGAAAGGTGCTGTTTTATTATCAGCATCTATACAGAGAAAAATGGATTATATGGTTTATACTAAAGTTAATGTTAAGGAAAAAAAATATACAAAAAGAAGCCCAAGATATAAAAAAAGCACACAAAATCTAAGCCAAGGAGTTCTTAACATTGTAGGCAGCAGTGTGGATTTTACAACCATGTATAGGACTTACCTTTCTTTACAGGCAAAGTGCATTCTAATCCAACACCATACCAAAACATATATATAATCATATATAGTGATGCTGAGCTACCTCCCAAGCCCACTAGGGTAATTATAGAAGAAATCCATGCATAAACTCTGATGGAAAGGAAGAAAGCATATGCCCATTAATTGGACACAGAAATATAAAGTCACTATAGTGCTCCAGACTCATTATAATATTAAAATATTATTATGGTTATGGTTATAAAAGAAAGTTTATGTAATTGCAATAGAAATAAATATATGACTTGAAGAAAACTTAAGTAATATAGTAGTAATAAAGAGAAAATATATATATAAATAAGTAATAACTAAGAAGTTTTAAGATGTCTCAATTATCTTCTCAACTCAAAAAAAGCCTAAATTTCAATTTTATTTGAACAAGTGTGCTGATCTATACTAAGCCACTGCATGCAAAAAGCAGTTTCATTAGTAGGAAAGATAAAAGGGGGAGAGACTGGGGAGATGGCTCAGCAGCTAAAGACACTTGCTTTAAAAGCCTGTCAGTCCAGGTTCAATTCACCAGTGCCTACTTAAAGCCAGATGCACAAAGTGGTGCATGCATCCGGAGTTCATTTACAGTTCATGTAGCCCTGTGTAACCATTTTCTCTCTTCCACTCCCCACTCCTTGCAAATAAATAAAAATATTTTTGAAATTTTTGTTTATTTGTATTTATTTATTTGAGAGTGACAGAGAGAGATAGAGAGAATGGGCATGCCAGGACCTCCAGCCACTGCAAATGAACTCCAGATGCATGCACACCTTGTGCATCTGGCTTATGTGGGTAATGGAGAATCGAGCTCCAAACTAGGGTCCTTAGGCTTCACAGGCAAGCACTTAACTGCTAAGCCATCTCTCCAGCCCAATAAAAATATTTGTAAAAAAAGAAAAAAATAACAGGATTCAGGAGCAGTGTATTACAGTTCATTCTAATCCAGTTATTAGCAAGCCAAGCTGTCACAATTATTAAATCAAATTACCTGTCCAATAAAAGGCTAAGACTGCCTGCCACACACCAGACATCAACACCAGCTAGAGGGGAACATCTCTGTCTGGGAGAAGGCTAGCTCTCTAACCACCAAGGACTACAGGTTAGATAAAAACAGAGGCAGGAGCATCAGCAAAGCTGAGACACTCATGAACACCACAAGATGACCAAAGCAGTATTTTCTAAAATCTGAGATGCAAATGCCAAGGCCATTCTGGTGGAAACAGTTCATGGCACAATCCAAGCCAAAGATATAAACTGCCCTGCCACAGACTTTTGCATTCAAGGGCTCCCACTGAAAGTGAATTACAAACCAAACAGCTTTGGAAAAACTACACTCATGAGAGAAGTGACAAACTCTGAACAGTCTCAGCTTTTTTTTCCACCAGAGTGGAGCATTTGTCCACTGTTCCTCTAACACATCTTTCCCGTGCCAAATTACCTCAACCTGTACAACTAGAGTTTTGAAATACTACTTCCTAGTCCAGGAAGCCTAGAGGGAAATGAATACAGAGAAGTAAATGCTAGAAACAAGTTGGGGGCGGGGGGGAATCCAATGTTTACATTTTAAAAGAAAATTCTGAAATGAAACATAAAAAAATTGTCTAAGCTCTCAACTCTTAGATAATAAAGCTCTGCATCCAAAAAGAGCTGGAAATTAGTGGCTTAAGGTTTATTTCCTTCTAAACTTCCCAATTAATTCAATTTGCATGTATATTTATATTGTGGTACAGTAAGTTAAAAGATACCCAAGCCATATATCAGAGACTGTGAGCCAGGAGCTGTTACAGGCCTCCTGAATCCAACTTTAAGATATATGTGTTCATGCTTATGGCACAATAAATCCATTTAGCTGACTGGCAATTACTAAAGCAGTGACATCCTTCACACTAAGACTGTATGACAACCAGGAGCCTCCCCATCACTGAGAATGACACAGGAAAAAAAAAAAATCAGTCCAGTTAAGTTCATTTTTCTATAATGTCAAAGATTTCTATAACAGAGACTGGGCAAATTAGTTCAAGTAAGCAAGAAAGAAAGTATTCCCAGAAGCAGCTGAGGGTAGGCACCCATTAAACTTAGTAAAACACAGAAATGGGTTTTAAGACTGGTCCTGGGCCAAAAAGAACATCAAGGATTTGCCAAATACCCATGCTTTAAACTGTAACATGTAACTTGTAACTAAAGATTAAACAAGTAAGCCAAAAACATACAAAAGATTAGTATATCATAGAAATATTTTAGAGGAATTCATGTGGGTCTTTGATGTAAAATATAATCTGTAGAGTAATGGTCTCCGAAATGAAAGTTCTAATTGTCTATTTTTGTGAAATTTTAAAAACACAGAAAAGTAACAGATATGGTCATAGGTATAATAAATATCTAATTGCCTAACATCTAGATTCAACATTATGGCATTATCTATTTCTCTTATAAGACATATTACTCCATTGAGCCACTTCAAAATGAAGCACAGATATCAAGATATCCTTTTCTGAAATAAAAAGTATTAACAATTGTTACCACAGATCATTATTCACACCAAGAAATGTATCAATCTCCGTATTATTCACTCCTCAGGCTAAATTCACATACTCATCTTTTAACTTACTTCTTAGAATCCCTTGTGGTACTTTTTTGCCAGTCCATGGCATTGGCTTCCTGAAGAAACTGTGCTGTGGTTTGAATGTCAAATGTATCCAACAGGCTCACATGTTTGAATACTTGGAAAGTTGTAAGAACCTTAAAAGGGAGAATCTTGCTGAGAGAAGTGGGTCACTAGGGACAGGCCTTGAGGTTTCATAGCCTGGCCTCACTACCTTCCCCCATCTCTGCTTCCTGACTACAGATGTGACCAGTTATCTCATGCTCCTACCACCATGCCTTCCTTACCATGATGGACTATGTCCCTTCTGAAACTCTAAGCCAAAACAAACCCTTCTCCCTTAAGTTGTTGCTTGTCAGGTAGGTGGTCAGAGCAATGAGAAAAGTAATACACTAGGACAATTGCTTTGTAGAAAGTTTCATGTTTTGTATTCACCTAATTATGCATTGTGTTACTTCTGATTAACATTTTTGGGAACACCTCATGAATAATGGTGTATGATTACATACAACTATGTATTAGGGATCCTGAGTTTAAGTAATAAATGTTTTAATATAAGAATATTTCATGTAAAAGCATTTAGGATTTCTAGGTAAGTTATAGGAAAAAGGGAATTACTAATAAAAATAAGGAAAGTAGATGAATCACAGCTGTAAGAGGTCAGGGTCTTGATTTTATCAGCCTAAATTGTGAACTATCCAGAAATTTTCCAAATTCAGATTAGAAAAGAAAATCTAAGAGCTTTAAAGCAAATATAATTATTACATGCTAACACTGCAAAACTATCCCAACAAACTAATGCATTTGGATGCCATTAAAATACAATCCATATGGACATGCCATCTTTGAAATCATATGCTTTTTCAGCAAATATATGTGTGTGAGTGTATATATCTGCTAAAAAGTGTGTGTGTCACTGAAACAATGACATCCCCATTTTTCCAATGGAAATTTGAGCTCAAAAGACAAAAATTCCTCAAGAAACAAAGGACCAAAACTAAAGTAATATATTAATAATCATCTGGTACCTAATATAATGACCTTTCTAATAAAACAAAGTATTGATTTTATAACAAGGTTAAATTTGGGTACAATTCTTCAGAAATACTTTGTGTGGTACTATAGTACAAAGCTATATGTACATAGCACTCATTTTATAAATTAAAAGTACATTTTATGCTCATTGCATATACACATGTATAACTGTTAATGTTCTCTTATTTGAGATTTCTAAGTGAGTTAAAGAAATCCTCTTTAAGGAACACCAAACCCAAACTGACTTCCTACATATGTAAAGCCATGTCACAACAGTTCCACATAACAAAGAAAAAAGCTATGACAGAACTGCCATAACAGATTTCTGTGTACTCAAATACAGCATTTGTGACTAGGGGAACACTGAGAGACAGCAACCTGGCCTCTGTCCAACTTCATGTCTCACAGTCCACAGCCTTGGGCTGGACACACTTGTATTGTTGCCATTGTTAACTTCATTGTCATTTAAGTCAGATTATATTGTAAATGTATCAGGAGAGTTCTTTTCAGGTTAACGTGGATTTTCAAAATTAGAAAATAACCCTTTTGCAGAAGCATTTATGCTAGAATTCTATGTGCTTTCTCTCCTTTGCTTCTTACCTTTATATTAATGTTTTTCATTCATCTCAAGGAGCTGAGATGTGGTCCAGAGTCCATGAATGCCAAGGCCTCACCAGAACTACTTCCAGATTTTAAAATCTTTTGAAAAAATTTACTTTACTCTCAATTCATTTTGCTAGAAAATACTGAAGACTATTTTGCACATTCTAGTAACAACTCTGGCAATTTTCTAATCAAGAACAAATTAACTAAATGACTATTTTATAAGCCCACACACTTGACCACTAAAATCCTACAAATATCACAGTCATAAAGGTAAAGCACACACAAATAGACATACAGTATCTACCTAAAGTCACCTGGCCTGTCAGTGACTTATAAAAGAGGCATACTAACAAATGGACTGAGCTTTTTATTCTGCAAAATGGTTCTGCCATGAACCACCTCACATCCCACTGGTCAGCAGCCTCCCAGCCCCTGACAGAGCCTTTTATCCACTTGCTAATGACAACAGTACATGAGCTGGAAATTATGCTTCTTATGTTCCTAGAAGATTCTTTCCTGGAGCTCTATGATAAAGGTAAAGTGGATTTAGGCTCCCAGGTGTCTTAAGTCAGAGCAGGAACAGGTATCTAAAAATGCAGCCTGGATGCTCTGTCTCTAGGCTGGTCTGGCCTTGCATTCTTCACATCTAGCTTCCTATCTAATAATGATCAAATGTCACCTTTCCACACATGGTGGCCACTTGAATACAGTGCTGTACACATTACACACTGACCCCACCCACCCAAAACAGCTGCTGGAAACTAGCAAAAGGCGGACTACTGCTTTCCATAATCCTTTCCTCTCCCAGTTCCAATGACACCCACACAGAGAGTGCCGCCACAGAGAAGCCCAGTAGAAGAGGATTTGTATTGAGTCAGAGAGCCGCTAGGCCCTCTGCTAGCCCCAATGAGACAACAGTACAGCTTTGTGTACCACATGCTTGTGGGGGGGAGGGTTCTTCACAGCAATTTAGAATGAAGAAATTCCGTTTATTGCCAGACTTTTGTTAAAGAGCTCCCATTTAGATGGCTATGCCCTTAATAATCTCCCCCTGTGCCACTTTAGCCGTTTTACCTCCACAAGAGCTGACAACTCAGCAGATGGTATCAAAAGTACTTCTGTACTCAGGGTTGAATGGGAGTATGAGGGCCTGGATTGGACAGAGGTTCTATTCAGAAGTGCCTCTTTTGAAAACTCTTCTAGTGTTCTAAATCCTAGGAATTCAAGTCACTGCTAGGGAAAATTTTTACTGGCCAGAGGGGGAAGGGCAGGAAGGGGATATCAACAACTATACTACCTATGCCAGACATGGACTCCTTGCCAAGTTGCTGTCAGAGTGGATTAAGCGTTATCATATCAAGGTGTGTCACTGTGCCATAAACTTTATTCTTGAGGATTTCCTTTTTATTCTTTCCTTCTTCATTTTTATTTGCAAGCAGAGAGACAGACAGACAGACAGACAGACAGACAGACAGACAGAGAGAATGGGCCCACCAGGGCTTCCAACTGCTGCAAACGAACTCATGTGCCATGTGCACTTTGTCTATCTGGCATTACATGGGTACTGGGGAATCAAACCTGAGTCATCAGGTTTTGAAGGCAAGCACCTTAAACGTTAGGCCAACTTTCAGCTCTTCTTGAGGATTTCCTCCAGACATTTAAAATGACACTCTAAATTTGAGATTCACAATCCTGATGTCAAAGATCATTACCAGGATACAGCACCACAGAATGCTTAACAGTCAATTTCCTTTGCATCACATACTTTCTAATTATGACAAAAAAAATCTGCTTGGCAAGGGTTCCTGATCCTATTTTTCTAGCTAAGGAATAGACTGACTGAGATAAATAAGCCAGGTTTGCTGGCCTCAGCCTATAGACCTATTTATTCTGAGGCACTGCACAGCCCAGAGAGTCCACAGAGGTCTAGCAATCACAGTGGAGTTCACTGCTCTCCCGCCATGGCCACCATGAATCTGGCTGTCCCGACTGTAGCATAAACTCAGTGTCATGGACTATCTGGCACCCAGTGATACCAGACACACTAACACCACACAAATAATTGCTAGATGACTGAACTCAAGCAAAATCTCACATACATCACTGAACAGTAACAGCAAATTCTAAACTTTTAATTCATAAAATCTTAAATATGAAGTGCTGTGTTTATAGAAAAATCAAAATACTGCCCTTTAGCTTCAATAGTACTTATAAAACATAGGTGGCTTTACATTAAAACTCTATTACTGCCTAAACATTTTGCTCCCAGAGACAGTTTCAATGATAGAAAGTTGATTTTTTTGAGTTGGTTAGGGTGGAAGATACTTGTAACCCAGGCACTCAGGAGGTGAAAGCAGAAGGGTCAGGTATTCAAGGCCTACTTCAGCTACACAGTGAGTTTGAGGCAGGCCTGGGCTACAGAAGACCCAGTCTCAAACACTCAAACAAAGGTAGTCCTTTGAATTGAATCTATTCTGCTTCACCTAACACCAGCATGTTAAAACAAACTGTACATTAGTCTAACAAGTAGTATTTGATTTCGGCCTCTCTATCACTTGAGTCACTTATTTTACTCAGCTCATATGCTATGTTTCAGTACGTCTAAGAGCTAGCTCAAGTTCCTACATAGTTTGATAACATGAAAATATTTTAAAGAATTAAATGAAATACAGCCTAATTTTTAAAAAAAAAAAAAGGAAGTAGTTAAAGAAAAAGCTCAGAACTGGGCATGGTGGTGCATGCCTTTAATTCCAGCACTCAGGAGGCTGAGGAAGGAGAATCACCCTGAGTTTGAGGCCAGCAAGAACTACATAGTAGTTACAGGTCAGCCTGAGCTACAGAGAAAGAAAGACCCTGCCTGAGAGAGGAAGGGAGGGGAAGAGAGGGAGAGAAAAGGAAAAACATGAGAGGGAAAAAGAGAGGAAGGGAAAGAGGGGAGGGAGGTGTGAGTTCAGCCACACTATAACCCTTCACAAACAACCCCTTCCTCTGGGTTAAGAAATTCAGAAACCTGAAGGAAATGCCAAGGAGGTGGTGTCATGTAAGACTCCTTCAAGCAGAGTAAAATAGATAAGAGCTCTTTCTAGGAGAAAAATACCCAAGGCAAACAAAGGAAGAAAACTTTGTTCACAAAGATAGATGCCTAGCATAATTTAACAAGCCTTTACAGGCTAAAGAAAAACAAGAATTCTAAAATAAAATAGCAACCTTCTTTGCAGCAGCAAGAGATCAATTTGTTTAACTTGAGAGTATGATTATTTCTAATGCCATATTCCTAAAGTTGGCCTAATGGCTCAAGTGTTTCCTTTCTTCAGACCATATACTTCTTCCTAAGAGGAAAATCAAAGGTATAGGATGAACCAGGGTTAAGGTTATCAAAGGAAAGTGAACAGCAAGCCTGAAACAAGGGAGTGTTTTACTATGTTTTACTGATCACCATAAAGCTCAGAAAAAATGTTACTGTCAATGTGTTCTTAAGTCCCTCTGTAATATCCCTTTTCAAATAAAGGAGACTAGGATAGCATTATAAGCCTTAAGTATGAAGCAGATATCTAGGATTGACCCTCCAAGGTCAGGCTCCAAGGTTCCAAGGTAGGTTCCATGACTATTCTCTGCTATGAGAGACCGTAAGTTTTGTTTTGCCACGGAGACTGTAGTAAGTGGTCTGTTCCTACTACTATATATCTAATTTATTGACTATAAATTACAGGCTGGATTTAAGTCTTGGTTTTATGATTTGCAAAAAAAAAAAAATTAACAGATTTTTTCTATAGATTTCATCTACTCACTATCATATTTACATGCTAAGAAAGTTTTCTCAAATTTTATAGAGGGACAGACATAGAAACACAGATTACAGTATTTTTGAAACATATAACAAGTGTTCTATGGCTACCAAGACGGTGGTCTAAAATAATGGAGGCCGGAGAGATGGCTCAGCAGTTAAAACACTTGCCTGCAAAGCTTTACCCATGTAAAGCCAAATGAATAAAGGGATGCATGCATCTGGAGTTCGTGTGTAGCAGCTGCAGGCCCTAGTATACCCATTTTCCCTTTCTCTTTCCCTTTCTTTTTCTTTGCTTGCAAACAAATAAATAAAATATTTTTTTAAAATCAATAATAAGCCAGGTGCAGTGGTGCATGCCTTTAGTCCCAGCACTCGGGAAACAGAGGTAGGAGGATCACTGTGAGTTTGGGGCCACCTTGAGATTACATAGTGAATTCCAGGTCAACCTGGGCTAGAGCGAGACCCTATCTCTAAATTAATTAACTAATTAATTCAGTAATAATATTATTGTAATTTCGATGGCACTTGACTATATAAAGTAAATGCTAAAGGTTCTTTATGTCCTAAGCTATACACAGGAAAGCTGTTCCCTCCTGCTTATCCCTTATACCAAAGCTATATGAAAATACTTTTGAAGTGATTTCAAGAGTTGAATGAGACCTTAGACGTCCAAAAACCCTATGTCACTGTACTCTGCATATTGAATTAAATGTAAAACTCACTAATAATAGAGGTATTAATGCAAGTCCCAGAAATGCTTAGGTAAATTCAAGGTATTTAACAGAGTAAGATAATTTATTTCTAAGTGACAGCAGCCATTCTGATAGTTAAGACACACCTGTGGTAAAGATGACCTTAGACACAGAGGACACAAGTTAGAGTTAAGTCTTGTCACTAACAATGCATGTGTGCCTCTGACCTTTAACAGTATTTTTTGTTTTTAGAGTAGGTGCTGGTTTTTACCAGCTGCTACAGGAATGGGCTGGACTAAATTGTATCTACTCAGCTTCCAGATTCCCTGTTGGCTTCAATTTTTATTAACACCCATACTGGAATGATGCAGGAGGGTCTGAGGAGCAGCACTTGGATCCCATGAATCAGTAAAGATCTTAACTTCTGCAGGGCTTCTTAAAACACAGCTGACTGACACAAAGAGGTTGTGGTGGTTTGAATGTAATGTCTTTATAGCCTCAGGTGTTTGTGATTAAGTTTCCTACTTAGTTCCCACCTAGTAGAGTCTGGGAGGTGGAGCCCTGATGGAGGAAGTGTGTCACCAGGGTGGATCTTAGTAGTGAGAACAGCCCCTTGTGCTCAGAGACAGTTCCTGCTTGCTGGTGCTTGCTGCTTTCTCTATACTGAGAATGTATGATGAATTCAGCCAGTTTCTTCCATTATGATGAAGCTTCTACTCAAAACTAAGCCTGAAATAACCCTTTCCTCCCATAAGTTGCTTCCGGTGGAGTGGTTCTCCCCAGTAACAAGAAAGTAACTACGACAGAGGTAGTATCCAGTTTTCTGCTGATAGTATATAGATGGAAACAGCATACATTTCTACTCAAAGCTCTTCACTCACTTCATCAAGCTTTAATTTAAACCTTATCAACACAATGAAACTGACTCTCCTCATCCTACTCTTATCAAAAACAAAAATCAAACCTTCATGACCAATAAAATTCAGGATATTGTTTCATACGTCCAGAAGTCTTGAGAGGCATAATCAACATCAGCATGGTGACAGAAAGCAATGAGCCCCCCACCTAGCATGTGTAACTCGAGCACTGAAGCTGAGAGGGCAAAGTGCTAAAGCTCTTTATAGTAAAGCAAAGAGAAAAGCAATACAATTTGGATTTTCTTCACGTGTATCTTAGTCAACTAAGGGAAAGTGCCAAGAATTGCTATTTCATGTATATACTTTTATAGTTCAAAGCTCCAAAGTTCACAATACAAGTATTTTCCTTCCAGTTGGGTGTGGTGGCACACACTTTTAATCCCAGCACTCAGGAGGCAGAGGTAGGAGAATCACCATTGAGTTCAAGGACATCCTGACACTACAAAGTGAATTCTGAGTCAGCCTGAGCTAGTGTGAAATCCTACATCAAAAAGCCAAAAAACAAAAAATTTTCCCTCTCCAAAAAATGTTAAACTATATTTTAATAGTTCATTCTTACTGTCTAAAAAGGCAACTAGGAATGGCTACAATCAAATCATGTACGCCTTTGGTCAATCTTTAAGGGCAAAGCAGAGATTTATTACCTAACTTATGGCATAGGAGTCACTGTAAATCCTTTCATCTAAGTCTCATAATTCAAAGTCTCCTTCAGAAATTTTAGTTATGACTCTAAATTAGAAACAAAATCTTTATCTAATACTGCTTAGAAGGAAAAAAGAAAATGTGTCTAGAAGAATAGCTAATAAAGATAAGAAAGTGCCTCAAAGAAACTCATGAGCACTCAGGTCACAGGATTTCCTGACATGTGCAAAAATATGGCAAAAGTTACTATAGACAAGACAAGCACTTGAAAGCAAAGACAAGCAGTAAATACAAGTACCTGTTTGTACAAACTGCTCTGTCCAACAACTCCAAGTGCATTTAACAGAGCAGGAGTGTTGCAGTCAGCTTTTCATTGCTTGCCTCTGCTTTATAGTTTGGGGTAACGTCTCACTTTCATTACATGCATGATTTTCCTCTGGTTTCTGAATCTACCATGTGCGCATTTCCCTTCTAACACATGGGTGCTCTCACCAACCCTAGGCTTGCTACTTGTGTAACTTCTTTAAACTCAGGATAACCATGAGTATAACTCTCTTTATTGCTTATTTCTTTTCTGATCTCTGCTTTGATATCTGCCCTCTCATTTTTCCCTTGAGCCTCACCATTTGTCATCTTGTCTAAAAACACATGACAGATCCATGTGGGTTCCCCCTAAGTCTCCTTACACAAGCTCCTAGCTTCTACTTTCCACAAGCCAGCACCTTTACTCTTAATTTCTCTTTAAAAGCCTGTTTCTCTTAAGCTCATGTGCTTGCAGCTTTATCCTAATTGCTCTTTAAAAGCCTCAATTACTCTTATGTCCACGTGCATGTAGCTCTACTTTAGTTTTTCCTCAAAAACCTCAAATTTCTCTTAAATAAACCCCACAAATTGTGATTTTTCCCCTCAATAAACTAATTTCTTCATGATTTATCCTTCTTGAGTCTGTCTTTATTAATTTTTTATTAAAGGTAGGACAGAACCCAAAACTTGGGGTTCATAAATACTGGGAGACACCTCTTGAACCCAAAAATCCTGCATTGGTGTGACTCACACGTTCTGAAATCCATGCCACTGTTTCACAAATCAGAGCTAGACAAGGCCTTGGGATGTCACTGCTTTTATTTTTCATACTTCGGGTCTTCAACAGAAAAGATAGCTATCAACTCTGTTTTGCTAAGTCCTCCAGGGAATGCATTTCCACAGCCTCCCCCAGGCAGCACAGTAAAAGTATTTGTATGCAAAAAAAGCAAAAACATTTCAAACAAAGATTTTCTTTAAAAAATTGTTATAACGAGCCACGCGTGGTAGCACACACCTTTAATCCCAGAGGCAGAGATGGGGGATCATTGTGAGTCTGAGGCCACCCTGAGACTATATATGAATTCCAGGTCAGCAAGGACTAGAGTGAAACCCTACCTCGAATATATATATTTATTGTTATAAAGGTTTAAGGGCATTTGTAGGCCAGTGAGCAAAAGTAATTTAACCATTTCAGTAAAAGACAAATTTGGGAAGGCAGTTAAGCTTAGTAAGAAAATCAACTCACAGTTTTGCCCCTGACTAGCTTTGTAAGAGCTCAAGCAAATTACACAAACACCTCTAGGCTTCAGTTTCATCAACTATAAAATAGATAAAATACTGCCTGCTTCAATTGCACTGATTTTAAAGATTAAATGACACAATGTAAGCACAAGAATGCTCTGTAACTTCTGGAATGCACAAAACATAATAAATGCTGACTATTGTTATTATCATCTACAATGAAGACAGAATAGCATTGTCCTGTGGTCTGCTCTGCCCTTGATGCATGACTCCATCTGTGTAAGGCTGCCAATGTTCCTCATAGTCTGAACCTGGCACCAGGAAAAACAGGAATGGGGTTCCTTAGCCAGCCATGGTTGCCTAAACAGACATAAGACAGGGACCAGTAGTGACACTGATGTGAAATGTGGGTATGGTTGGTAAAACTCTTGGTGAAGTTCAGTGGAATGAGCTTCAATTCCAACCCAGCACCTTTCAAACTAAACTATATTATCACAGACGGGTAACTTAGTCTTGCTAAGCCTCCAGTGTTCTTTTCAGCTGAGAATTCTTACATCTCTAATCCTGCACAAGTGTTTGCCTCCTTGCACCATCTATATCATTGTTTCTTTCCTTCCTCCCTTATGGAAAGTTCTAATACCAAGTAACTTTTGGCACAAGGCATTAGCTTATCAACTGTGATCATCAGAAAGTGGGTGGAGCGTAAAAAAGAATAAGAACATGAGGAAAGGCAGGCTGATATGGGAGAGGCATTCTCACCTCAGCCAAAGATGAACCAATGCAAAGCTGAACGAATGAGGTAATGCCACCTTTCAGATAAGAACATGAATCACTGAGAAGTGGACTGCTCCAGCTGGGGCACTGCAAACACAACCTGAGAAATTCCAAGTGGTGTGGTCCAGTTCTCACTGACTTTCAAGAAATCTTTCACTCAGGTTTTCAATTCCTTGACTTTCTTTGTCCTTATTATGTATTTCATAAGATTTTTAATTTCAATATAAATTAGCTAACCACTTTACAACTCTGGAAGAAAGAGAAGGTTTGGAAGGAAAGCATAATGGAAGACTCAGAGAACTGAAATGCTAAAATCTTAGAAAAGCACTGCTCTCTGACACTATAGATAATGCTCTTAGGCTCAGCTGTAGACATCAAACTGCTCAGAACTAAAAGCATAACACACTGACAAAGACATAGTAGAGTGGTAGCTGACACTTCACACTCGCTTCTTAAGGAGTAAACTTGAGACAAAGTATAAAGAAACATGACACACAATTTCTAGAAAGTAGTTAAGGCTTATCCAGTAAAGATGTTCAGGAAGTAGGTGTATGAAATGAAATTTAAAGATATCTTTCTGAGTCAGTTATAATGTTTGCTCCTACCTTCTTTTCTCTTACCCTCCCTCCTTCTTTGTTTTGGGGGTTTTGCTTTGTTTAGTTATGGGGTTTCTTATTTGTTTCTTTGTTTGAACACACATTTTTCAAGGAAGGTCTGTCTCACTCTAGCTCAGACTAACCTCATTCTGTAGTTCCAGGCAGACCTTCAACTCACAGCAATCCTCCTACCTTTCCTCCCATATGCTGGGATGAAAGGCATGTGCCACCATTCCTGGCCACCCTCCCTCTTTCGTTTTCTGTTTTTAATTTTTTTTTTTTTTTTTTTTTTTGCAAGGGGAGAGAGGGACGAAATGAATGGACGTGCCAGGGCTTCTAGCCACTGCAAATGAACTCCAGACACACGCACCAGTTAGTGCATCTGGTTTTATGTGGGCCCTGGAGAATCCAACCTGGGTCATTAGGTTTTGTAGGCAAGCACCTTAACTATTGAGCAATCTCTCTGGCCCCTCCTCTTTCTTACTACTCCTGTCCCTCCTTCCCATCTTCAACCTTATTGCCTGACCGCAATTCTCCTAATTCCCATGCCGTCATTCACAGATGAGTCTAGGCACTAAACTATTTTTAATAAGTTTAATAAACAGGGGCTGGGAGCAGAAGAGGATCAGACTATTACTGGAGCATTGTATCCCTCCATTGGTTAAACATGTCCATGAAGAAGGAAGCACTTTCCTCCAGAGCTTGTTTAGAAGTTCTAGCAGAGGAGAATGCAGCTGGCTCCTATACCCTTGTACAAGTAAGCAGCTTCAGGAGGGATGCCTGTGGAGTGGTGAGGCAGGACTGGGACACCAGCCTAGCCAGCCAGATTAACCTAATCAATCCTGGCAACCAACGGGGTGACGATGTGTTAGCCAGATCACCCTCACATCCATGGAAGAGCAGTCCTATGAAGGGGATATCCTACTTAACATATCAGGTTCTTCCGTCTCTTAGCTGTCTTCATGTTTCTTTCCCTGACACAAATATGTAAACATAAAACTACAGAACACCAAATAATTTACAGATATGCTAATTCATACAAAAACAATGTTATTGAAAGCCCCATCATACTTTCCAGCACAACAGGGAGGTGCAGTGCAAATGGCACATACACAAACAGAACAAGAAATGTCACCTCACTCCCTGACACTGATATTGAGAGGGAGACAGATAGCATTAAGCAGAGGCAGTTAGACAGGAAGACCCATAGGAGAAATATGAATCTTAATTCCTGTCCGCCAACTAGAGATAAAACAAAGGGTGGTGCCTAACATCACACATTCACCCTGCTGTCTACAGCAGTTGCTGCAGAGTTAGAATTACTCAATTACTCAGGTGAGTGGGGAGTTCAAACCCCAGCCCCTTCCAGGCGCTGTACTCAGGGGTGCTGACTCTGGATTCAGCTCTGGACCCAGAATAAAAAGCCTGGCTGCTCAGGAGGCTTGTGGTGAGCTGTGTTTTTTGGTTTTTGGGTGTTTTTTTTTTTTTTTTTTTTTCTCTTTTTCCAGCTCCTTGGGTGTTCATCACTGAGCACTCCAGGTTTTCGCCAATTGTGAGGTTTTGCCCTTCCCACCCTGGCACCAACTTGGGTGCTGGTAGAGCAGGAAAGAATGATGTGTTGTTGCCTTATTTTTAAAGCCTCTCTTTTATATTCTTTTTCATGTTTTCTTCCTAGGCTCATGGACTTTTCATGGGCCCTTAGACTACTGGATGTACCCTCTCCTTGCCCTTTGGTTCCTGGGATTTACAGAATAAAGTGTAATAATTCACTAAAATAATCCTTCTCATTCTTGTTTCATTTCAATTCTTTGGTAAAGCAGACACAAGCTCGGGTTTGGGGTTTGTGTTTGAACCCCCAAAGTAAGTCCTGTCTCAATATGAGTGTCACTGCCAAGCTATGGGGCCTGGAGAGCAACGGAAAAATCAAAACCAAATCAAGTGAAATGAAAAGATAAAAGGATGGCTTATGTCAGAAAATTACATATCTAGGTACACATTCTGACAACCTTCCCCCTCTGTGAGATCATCCTGTTGACCCTGGACGTGTCTTTTCATTATTTCTAAAGTCTCCATCTATTGCAAGTTCAGAATCAAGAAAGGATAAACAGAAATTACATGGACAAATTAATCAACTGCTAAGACACCATTCTGATTTCAATCCCAATGCTGAAGAGTGGGAATGAGTCACTGTTTTGTTTGGCTTACTAATTTTTCAAATTCTAAGCACCAGAAACACGTTACTTCCATATTCACACAAAGACACACATCTACACACTTTTTTTTCAAGGTGTGTAAGTTGTAATCTTTTTAGGATACCTACTCTGCTCTGAATAGCTTCACTTACTAAACTTTCAACTATTCTTCACAAGCCAAAAGAGCCCACCAATATTCTCAGGGACACCCCATGAAATACTAGGGCACTTTATTTTACACAAAAGTCTCAGGCTGTAACAGATCCTTTGAATAATACAAGATAGAAAATACAATACAATGTGTGCAACACATCAATATGATAAAGGTATTTAAGTACTTCTGCTTCTCTGAGGCTAGGGGTGGGTTAATTATCTCCTGCTCCAGTTTCCCAAGTGCCTCCAAAGTGTTTCTTCACTAGAATCCTAAGAACTGACAGAGTGAAAGCATCCTCCTTCATACATCCCATCGTTTTCAAAGATTGCTGCAAAGATTAACCAGGCCTACTTCTGGTACCAAACAAGGCATGATTGGTACTGAAATGACATTTGGAAGACGATTTTGTTGTTGTTGTCATCAATTATTTTGTTCCTCCGACAACTTCTCTAATCCCTCCATTAGGGTTAGCAGAAAAGGAAATCCTTTGGAAAAAGAAGGAATAAAGAAGGTTGATGGATCCTGGCATTCAATCTCCTATTCTAGCTGAGCTCTTATAACTTGCAGTCACTTTCAATACAGATCTTCTCTAATTAGAAGTTGGAAATGCTTGTTCCTTTAGAGAAGTCTTTAATTACACCACATTTGAAATGCCTACTCATGATAAGGGAACTATACTCATCACATCATACTCTCATCAAACCCAAAGAAATATGCATAAAATCTGACCAAGCATTTACAAAGAAACAGGTCAAAGTATTACATTTCTTAGCAGGTTTTATATCGGGCCCTCATAATCAAGCTGTATTTGAAGAGAAAGAGTGAAGACAAAAGAACAAAATGGCCGGGCGTGGTGGTGCACGCCTTTAATCCCAGCACTTGGGAGGCAGAGGTAGGAGGATTGCCACGAGTTCGAGGCCACCCTGAGACTACAGAGTGAATTCCAGGTCAGCCTGGGCTAGAGTGAGACCCTACCTCGAAAAACCAAAAAAAAAAAAAAAAAAAAAGAACAAAATGTTTCATTTACCTATAGATATAGGTAGTTGCTACCAACCCTTTCAGTAAACAGGGATTCACTCATATTCCCTGTTTTAGCAACACTTAGACTAGAAATCTCAGGTTTCTATAATGAAACTTTTATCTTCAAGTGGGTACAAAAGGAAACTAATATCTTCAAGTGGATACAAAAGAACTCTTCTAGGGAAAATTAAAACCCACCTTGGTAAGGATCTGGCAGTGAGGTCCTGGCACCACCCACTCCTCAAGTAGGGCCAATCAGAGAAGACACAGGCAAGCTCAGGCCTCCCAGGTCTTCCAAGCACAAAGCATATGAAAGCCCTTCCCACCTTTCTGGTCAAAAAACCAAGCTCTGTAAATCTAGTGTCTGAAATTCAGTAAGTAGAAAAAATATTAAACAAATGTTATTTAAAGAGATAAAACTCTTTTTTATTTTTTTTTTAAGTCTCACTCTAGCTCAGGATGACCTGGAATTCACTATGTAGTCTCAGGCTGGCCTCAAACTCACAGTGATCCTCCTACCTCCGCTTCCCAAGTCCTGTGATTAAAGGTGTGAGCCACCACGCCCAACCCATTATTTCATAGTTTAAAAAATATTTTATTTTCAAAGGGAGGGGGGAGAAAGAGAGAAACAGAGAATGGGCACTCCAGGGCCCCTTACCACTACAAACAAACAAACACCAGAATCATGTGCCTCTGTGCATCTGGCTTTATGTGGGTACTAGGGAATCAAACTCAGGCTGTCAGGCTTTGCAGACAAGCACCCTTAATCTGATCCAGCCCTCATCATTACACCATATTTTAAACAACTACAAGACGTAGTTAATATTTTTTGTTTTGTTTTATTTTTTCGAGGTAGGGTCTCACTCTCTAGCTCAGACTGACCTGGAATTTACTCTGTATTCTCAGGGTGGCCTCAAACTCACGGCATCCTCCTACCTCTGCCTCCTGAGTGCTGGGATTAAAGGCATGCACCACCATGCCCAGCTTGTAATTAATACCTTTTGAAAGAAGGATGTGATGAAGACAGACAAGTCTGGCCCTAAAATACTGACTATAAGATTTATCAATTAAATTAGTCTTAGCATAGTAAAGCATTGATGATACAGACCTGTGAAGACTGTTTAGAATCTTCACTGAATCTTGAGATCTGTATCACTCTCCACTAGAACTATGACAGGAGCCATATGTCGTTTAAACTTCCCTAGAGCTAGAGAGACTGAGCTAGAGAGACCCTACCTCAAAAATAAATACAGTAATAGTTATTAGATCTGTGGTGGGGAAGAAGGAAAAAAAATAAAAGGTGACATCATCTTGTCAGTAAAATACAAGCCCCATGAAGAGCTCTACTCGACATGGCCCAGTCAGATGAAGAAACATGACATGTTTATGGAACAGGAACTGTTGTTCAGAATTGGGTGTTAATAAAAACTTGATACGGGATAGAGAGATGGCTTAGCAGTTAAGGCACTTGCCTGAAAAGCTAAAGGACCCCAATACCCACGTAAGCCAGATACACATAATGATGCATGCGTCTGGAGTTCATTTGCAGTGGCTAGAGGCCCTAGCACACCATTCTCTCTCTCTCTCCCTCTCCTTCCCTCCCTCTGTCTCTCTCAAATAAATAAATAAAAATAAAATCTTAAAGAAAAACTTGATACAAAAATGACCAATCACTGAGACAATCGTCACAGATCTCTCACAAAACTGTTACTTTTATCATGTCAGTAATACATACTGCTTACCACATATGCAAATGTAAACCCTAGCTAAACCTCCAACAGGGAAAAGAGGAGTGATGAGCAACATCCACTTGTTCAGATCAGCGTCAACAGGATCCTTATGATCCTGAAAACTTAAGGTCTCAACTCTCCCCAAGATACATGAACCTGGGGTTTCACAGTGTACACATTTATCATTTCAGAAAGAATCAACCCTGCTCCAATCCCCAGCCCACTCAAGCAGAAAACTTGAGGCTATGTCAAAATGAATGTAAACAGGTATTTCTATTTCAGAAATCTATTTAAAGTATATAAAATGTCTTAAGAAGGAGATGAAGGTTGCTAGGTAGGCCTGAAGAATGCCTTTAGAAGTTAAATCTGAAAGGGGCTGTTTTTTTTAGATTTCTAAGTTATAAATGACACAGTTAAAGGAAAGAGGGAAGGTAGTTCTCATCACCACCACACACACACACACACCCATGGTGACAGTATTGACTCATTATCTTCTTTCTACCACTTGAGGAAACACAATTAGGAATGACATGCCTATGTCTGAAGCAGTAGGTAAGTGTTCCCTCTCCCTTACCCACCTGCTTGCCATGCAACCACTGCAGGAAGGAGCCTCTTGACAAGGCCTTCAAAAGTACTCAGCTGAGCTGGGCATGGTGGCGCACACCTTTAATCCCAGCACTTGGGAGGCAGAGGTAGGAGGATCGCCATGAGTTCGAGGCCACCCTGAGACTACATAGTTAATTCCAGGTCAGCCTGGACCAGAGTGAAACCCTACTTTGGTGGGTAAAAAGTGCTCAGCTGCTGAGAAGCATGCAACCAGACAAAAATTTATCCATAAAAGAAGGTAGCACCAGCAGACCTTAATTAGCTTTAGTTCTCACTCAATTCCTTCAGGCCAAAGTTAGCACTAAAGGGCTTTACTCTTTGGCACACACATTTATTTACAGTAAGCCACATGAAATGAGAAGACAGAGGGGCAGAGTGAACAAAAGATGAGAAAGCAAAGGGAGAGGTGAGAAGTAGTGTGCATGGGTAGACAGTGTGAAACAAAAACCAAGGAGGAGGAAAGCAGCAATTTATTTTAAAAGGCTGAAGGAAAACAACTCTAGTCCAAAGAGATCATAACAAAAAGAACACTCCCTTAGTTACCAACCAGCTTGCAGTCCACAGCCCTATTGCCATGGGCTATGTATTCTCCTTAGTTAGCCTGAACTAACCCTGGTCAGAACCTGCTGGTACCTGCCTAAAAAGCCTCCAAAAGAAACCTCAGGTGACCAAAGGTTGAGGTACTAATTCACGCTGGATGGCACTTCTCTAGAGATAGGCTGAGGCCAACCCAATAGCATAGAACTGGAAGGGGCCTTTACAATTTGTACTATGCTCAGATAACAAGGCCAGTTCCACAACCCTTCCATCTATGCTTTTGGGTAAAAACTTCTTCCAAGAAAAGATAAATCCAAACAGCAAGGGCTTCACCATACTCACTACACTAGTCAGGGCTCTTCATATCCTCTACAAAGACTTACTTTTTAAGTGTGTGTGTGTGTGTGTGTGTGTGTGTGTGTGTGTGTGTGTGTGTGGCGCGCGCACACGCGCGAGCACATGACACAGCAAGCATGCAGAGGTCAGAGAATAACTTTGGGGTTCCTGTGCTCCACTTTTCTTTAAGGCAGGTTCTCTTGTCACTATAAATTAATTGCCAAAAGACAAAGAAACTTCAGACTAGGTGTCCTGCAATCTTGAGATTCTCCTGGCTCCACCTCCCATTGTCATAGGTTCATTCAGAACCACATACATGGTGCCACTTGCAGCCAGCCTTATGTGGGTAGCAGAGAACTGAACCAAGGCTGGCAAGCTTTTCAAGCAAGCACCTTTAACCACTGAGCCATCTCAGCAGCCCCCAAAACATATTTTTACTCATCAGTTGACATGTATGTTTCAAAATAACTATCGGCTCTCTAAAGACACTTGGCATGTAAATTTTATTTAATCCTCACAAACTTATTAGTTATAAAACTTGCTCCATTTTTCAAAGAACACTGAGAATCAGATAAATGAATTTCACAAGGGCCCTTGGCAGATGCTTTACCAAAAAAAGAGACAGATAAACCCAGGGCAGTCAGTCTCAAATCCTAGGCCAGAGGTTTTCAACCTTTTTGTTTGTTTGTTTGTTTGTTTGTTTGTTTGTTTGTTTGTTTTTTAGGTAGGGTCTCACTCTAGCTCAGGCTTACCTGGAATTCCCTCTGTAGTCTCAGGGTAGCCTCGAACTCACAGTGATCCTCCTACCTCTGCCTCCCAAGTGCTGGGATTAAAGGTGTGCACCATCACACCCGGCTTTCAACCTTTTTATACTCATAAAAACGGAAAACTCCAAGGAACATTTTTGGTTAGGTAGATCCGATCAAAATGTCCCATATTAGAAATCAAAGATCAAAACTTAAAGAGAGACAAAATAAAATACCATTAATCTAGTTTAGCATGAACAATACTAGTTTCTCTTCAAATCATATAACTCTTTCACCTTTTTTAATTTAGCATGAGCAAGGAATGTCATTAACATGGAGTCTACTTTAAGAGTGAAAACTAGCCAGATATGGTGTTGCATGCCTTTAATCCCAGCACTTCAGAGGCAGAGAAGTAAGAGGATCGATCACAAGAATTCAAGGCCACCCTGAGACTACATAATGAATTCCAGGTCAGCCTGAGCTAGAGCAAGACCCTACACCTTGAAAAAAAATTTTTTAAGTGAAAAATATCAATTACAAAGTCAGAATTATGAAGCTTATAATCAATAGTGTTACCAAAAGCATGAAGTATCACTGTTTATTATTTTAACTCTTTCTGACCTTACATGAATCACTCAGGCAATCTATCTATCTAACACTTATAAACTCAGCCTTACCATCTGTAGCAATAGGAATACCAACTAATATAGGTATTTTAAAGTTAGTGCATGCAGTTCAATATTTGGCTCATAAACATTCAAATGTTGACTGCAATCTTTATTATTATGATTAACCACAGAAAATAGAGGAAAGGACTGAATTTGCCACTTGCACACAACTTAGCAAGAGTTTCTGAACCAACTTGTTTCCTTCCTTTACTCTAAAAATAAGGTTCTTTTCAATATAAGGAAAGGGCTCTGTTTATGCTGACAGTGCAAAATGAAAAGACTAAGATTTCTTCAAATAAGTATTATCCCATTTGAATGTCAACATTCCTGTCTCCTCAGTAAGCTTGAAAACAATTACAACTACCGACACCATGGTCAAAATGCAGTTTCAAATTCTCCCATATTTGAGGAGAAGTCCAGGTTTATATGATAAATTAATGGCACAATATAATGATGTGGGTTGCACTGGTTATGATAGCGGGGCAGGAAAACATCAAGATAATAGTAAACCACTTTTGTGAGCCAAGAAAAAAACTTCAGATATTCTAATGAAGCCCTCGTAGTACTTTCATCCTTCCAGGAAACCCAAGGCCTTCATGCCTGGGCCTAGAATCTGTGATATGACCATTATGTCCAAAAGCTTCAACTCTTCCTCTCTCTTCCTCACTTTAGTGTAAAATAATGGGTTGGCCTCTCCAACAGCATAAGAGTCTAGACATAAGAAAGGAAGAGCATGACTGTCCTGCTAACAGAGGATTTACTAGGTATTCTTTACTTGGAAAGCTAAGGCAGAAGATGCAGAATTCCAGGACACCTTAGGGCAACATAGCAAGATCCCATAGGGAGAGATGGCTGGGGCAGGGAAGATGCTCAGCTTTGTGCTGCATAAACTATACTGAATTGTTATAAAAACAATATTTTAAAAAACACTTAGAATCACATGACATCACACTCCTACATCAACACAAGTGTTTTCATTTATACACTATATAAAATGTCTTCATAAATGATTTTTCTTTGGAGTTATTCACACTGTAACTTGAAGAAAACAAAAATCCCAACTTTGGGGCTGGAGAGATGGCTTAGTGGTTAAGGTGCCTGCCTGCCAAGCCTAAGAACTCCCGTCCATCTCCAGGTCCCATGTTTAGCCAGACGCAAAAGTGAGGTTAAAAAAAAAGCATGCAATGCTGCGCTTGCACACAACGGGGTGCACACATCTGGAGTTCGTTCACAGTGGCTGAGAGGCCACTGGCATGCCCATTCTCTCCCTCCCTCCCTCTCCCTCTTTCTCTTTCTCTCTCTCTCTCTGCCTCTTCCTCTCTGTCTCTCTCTCTCTCTGTCTCTCTCAAATAATAAAATTTTTTTTAAAATCACAACTTTGGAAATTATTGTATTCATATAAGATGAATGTTTCCTTACTTAATACCAATTGTGCGTGAGGAATGAAAGATAATATTGAGCGTCAGCTTTGACTGAAGGTCCACAGCAAAGATATTCATGGACTAAGTCAGGAACTATTAGCAGTTTCATTCCCTTGGACTATCTGCAAGTCATGGATTCTACTTTAGAGGGACCACAGTTTGACAGTAGAGAAACATTCTAAACCAAACAAGAGTTACCAAAGAAAGAGGGTGAAACATGCCTGAGCAGCAAGGTCACTGAGAAATCAAGCTGGTGATGACCAGCTTCCTATAGACCAGCTGACTGAAAACTGGGAAAAAGTTGTACTTCATGCAGCCCTATTGGAGACAGAAGTCACCATCGGTGAAAACAGTGGACACTGGAAGCCTCAAGTTTGGCCAGACAGACCAAATAACCGAATAGATGCAATAGTGGATGTCTGTTCTAGGGGAAATCCACAGCACAGTGGAATGATGAATGACTAAGATAGACCCCATAGCTCATTAAAAATAAATAAATAAATAAATAAATAAATAAATAAATAAATAAATAAATAAGCAAAAACAAGCAATGACACAAAAATCCTTATTCTATTTCTTTCATTCTACAAATCACAAAGCATTAAGACATCTCCCAGAAAGAACTATTAGAACTTTTGTTAAAATCAAACTGATTTTAATTCCCTCATATAAAAAAAAAAAAAAACTATCCTTAGCCATCAGGGAAATGCAAATTTAAACTACTTTGAGATTCCAACTCATTCTTGTCAGAATGGCTACCATCAAGAAAACAAATGACAATAAGTGTTGATGAGGATGCCAATAAAGAGGTACACTTCTACACTGTTGGTGGGAATGTAATCTGGTCCAGCCATTGTGGAAATCAGTGTGGAGGTTCTTGCGACAGCTAAAAATAGATTTACCATATGATCCAGCTACAGCACTCCTAGGCATATATCCAAAGGACTCTTCTCACTACCTTAGAGATATTTGCACAACCATGTTTATTGCTGCTCTCTTCATAATAGCTAGGAAATGGAACCAGCCTAGATGTCCCTCCACAGACGAATGGATAATAAAGATGTGGTACATTTTACACACTGGAGTTCTATTCAACGGCAAAGAAAAATGAAATTTTCTGGGAAATGGAGGGATCTGGAAAGGATTATACTAAGTGAGGTAACCCAGGCTCAGAAAGACAAAAGTCACATGTTCTCTCTCACATGTGGATCCTAAATACAAATGTATAGACTTGTGTGTGAGCTAGAACCAAAAACTGGTAGCAGAGGCCAGTAAGCTAGAAAAAGGTTATAAGGGAGGGAGGAGAGGGAAGGACTTACGGGGATGGTATTGTATATATGAAATAGAAGAACAGATTACAGTCAGGCAAAAGGCCTAAGCAAGGCCAGGGGGAGAAAATGTGTAAAAAGAAGGGCGGGGGAAGGTCAATCAAAATTCAAGATATTCTGAATAAGACTTATGTAAACCTACTTTTTTGAATAATGGCACATCTAGCAGCTATAGACTGTTACTAGAAAATTTTCAGTGCGTGGGATGGGATACCTTCCAGTGAGTTGTTGGTCAGGGAGGTCCCTTTTGCCTCCAAAACATTACAGGCTTTTGCCAAAGCCCTTGGTTTCCCTTGAGAAACAGATAGTAAGACCCTATTGCTGAAGACCTCACTTGCCTGAGCTGCAAGGTCACTGAGAAAGAAAGCTGGTGCTGAGCAGAAAACCTTCTCCCTGTAGACCAGCCAACTGAAAGCTGGAAAAAGCTGCACTGCATGAAGCCGTATGGGAGACAGAAATCATTAGCAGTGAAAACAGTGGACACTGGAAACCTCAAGTCTAGCCAGAGAGGCCAAATGACTGAACAGGTGCAATAGTGGCATGTCTGCCCTGGGGAAAACCAACTACTCCCTAATTGAAATGAAGGCCCACTCTATGGGAGGGAATACATGCCTGGTACTGAAAAACCTAATCAAAAGTCTATGACAGGGGAGGTCATGAGCCTTAGGGGTATAAAGCCTGCTCTTGTCTGGCTAACTGTATATATTATTCTCACCAAACTTCCCTGAAAGAACTACACTTGTTCATATTCACATATTAATGTTACTCTCACTTCTGGTTAGAGAAGCTTCTCTTTTCAGATGGTGATGACCATTGGGATGACCCAAAAGGCAACATAGTGCTGAGAAGAAGGGATAGAGGAGTGTCCAGCACTGAAACTCTATCACACCCTCCAAAGTTCAGGGTCCATTGCAGAAGAGGTGGTAGAAAGAATGTAAGAGCCAAAGGAAGGGTATGACTTCTTACAATGCAACTGTCCAGACAGAAATTGGCCTTGATATCTATGACTTCGCAGTGCCTAACAATACCTTCACAAGACCCTCATAAAAGGAGAAAAAGATGATGACATCAAATTAAAAGAGAGACTAATGGAGAGAGGGAGGGGATATGATGGAGAGTGGAGTTGTGAAGGGGAAAGTGGGGGAGGGGAGGGAAATATCATGGTTTATTGTCTAAGTATAGAAGCTGTCAATAAAAAAAAATTTAAGAACAGTGCAAAAAAAGAAGAAAAGAAAAGAAAATATGGTTGGTGGGCTGGAAAGCTAGCTTAATGGTTAAGGTGCTTACCTGCGAAGCCTAAGGACCCAGGTTCAATTCCCCCGTACCCACATAAGCCAGATGCACAAGGTGGTGAATACATCTGGAGTTTGTTTGCAATGGTTAAAGGCCCTGTAGCACCCATTCTCTCTCGCATACACACACTCTCTCTCTCTCATAAATAAATAAATATTTTTAAAAAAAGAAAATCCACTGCTTTTTTTCTTTTTTTGCCTGTCAGTTACTTCGAATATAGAGTAAAGGCATTTCTTTCTTAACATACTATGACTAAAATAGTTTTGTCACTTAGATTAGGCCCAGTGTTCAAGAGTTTAAAACTCTTAAATCAGTTTCTAGTCAGAAACTATTCATTCAATAAATGTAAAACCTTAATGCTTTAAGCATCACTACCTTGAGGAAAATGTATTTTAGCAATTTCAAAAGAGAAAACAAAAGGAAAGGGGTTTTCTGTTCCTTAACGGAGCACCATTGAAGTGTTAGTGATCTCCTACTTTAGTCACAGCCTTGCCATTTGTGAGCAATATGATGCTACCATGTTAGGTAACCTTTCTGAACCTCAGTCCCACAGCAGGGAGCCAGAAAATACTAATTCACAACATTCTTGTTCGTTTGCATTAATTCTTGGAAAACTAAATCTGTGGAGAGAGGTTAAAAGAGACAAGAATTTACATGAAGGAGTGAGATTATAGTTGACCACAAATGTTTACATGTGTTCAAGTGGTTTTCCCATCTTAAGACAGTTGTCCACAAACATTTTAATATGTATTATATTTAAATCAAACATCATCTTAACAAAGCATATACATATGTACATAAGCATTACATCTTTTAATAAAAAAATGTGCAAGCAGGAAGAAAAGCATATAATTGAGCCCTAAATGATAAGGAGATCTAGAAAATGGCAGCTTTTTTTCCGTTACAGACTTGTTTTCACCTGAGTTACCTGTTTCAAACATAGGACCCTAGCCTTGAGCAATTCAAAGGAGTGGCAGAGGAAGGGCAGAAACACATTCTCTGCTGTGTGCACTCATAAGCATGTTTAATAAAACACTAGATAGCCCTTCCTTCAGACTACTCCAGGCCTCTCTCTTTTCCAGATATTACTACTTAATACTTCCCAATATTATACTATGATACATCAAATAAGACACCAATTAATTAGGGGGGGAAACAAAACAAAAAGAAAACACCTAAGTTACCTAAGGCCTCACAAGTAATTTTCAGCAATGATGTGCATTCTTAAGTTCTTTGCAACCATATGACACACAATTTAATCAAAAAGTTAAAAAGAGGCAGTGGCCTCTTTGCAGAAATCAGGGAGCAGCTGTTACTGGCACAATGAATCAACAGTCTTGATCCCAACAGAAACCCACATATTTCTATCCAATCACAAAGTATCAGAATGACGGTGCTTCCAGATGACAAATAATTTCACAAGATTGAATTTTATTAGTAGCTTTATCACCTGTGTTTCACAGATGTGTCATCTGACTGTCCTTTCATAATCAAAACTGCAAATTGCCCAAGAGCCCTCCTTTCCTGTGTGTGGACAGCTCATGATAACACACCAAGCACGTCACACTGTGATAGTAAAAATGAGCTGTCTAAGCCGGGTGTGGTAGCACACACCTTTAACACCAGCACTTGGGAGGCAGAGGTAGGAGGATCACTGTGAGTTTGAGGCCACCCTGAGACTACATTGTGAATTCCAGGTCAGCCTGGGCTAGAGGGAGACCCTACCTCAAAAAAAAAAAAAAAAAAAAAAAAAAAAAAAAAAAAAAGACCTGTCTAAATAGAGAAAGGAAGAGATGAGGAAGGAGAGAAATTAATGAGCCTTTCTGCTATTAGGACTCTAATTGCTTTTAATTTAATAGCTATCTTTCTAAAAGTTAATCTTTCTGTTCAACAAACCTTTATTTGGCACCCAGCATATGAGGTACCAAGAACTAATTACTTTCCAATAAAAAAAAATCAAAAATTAGTTATAGTAAAATGCATTATTTACAAAGTTAGAACAAACATTGCAGAGGACAAACAAAAATAGATATACTGAATCCTTTAGGATGATTAAGAAGCCACAACAGAGTAAGTTACTACAATGAGCTAGGATGGAGTCAGGTATGTGCCAGACACTGAAAAGTGAGGGGACATGATGGTAAGCCCTATAACACTAACCAAAGACTGCACAATAGCAACTGTGCCAAGTGCAATGACAAGAGGCAAAGTGCTAAAGGTGCCTGTGAGACAGGCAGGTGTGTTATTTTGAATAGATGGCCCCCAGTATATTCAGTGTTTTATTAGTTTGTAGTTTGCATCTGCAGCCACCTGACTAGAGGCAGTGTCACTGGGTGGATCTTAAGGTGTGGTGGTGGGTTTAGGATTTCAATTTAAAGATATGCAAAGTGTGCCTAGCTGGAGTTCCTGAGGTGTGCTGGGCTGTGTGGCTTTTGGCTTGTGGCTTTTCTCTGTGTGTTTGGTCCTGTACGAGCAGGCCAGCTTCTTCGGCCATTATGGAACTTCCCCTGGATCTATAAGCTTTAATAAATCCCTTCCTCCATAACTGTGCCTGGTCTGGAAGTTCATCTCAGCAAACCTGAAGCTGTCTGCTACAGCAGGCATAAATCTATAGAAGTGCTTACAAAGTGGAAATTAGGTCAGAACCAGGACCTGACAGAAGGACAGTGAGGTGGCAACAAGGAAGGGAAAACGTGCTAAGTAGCCAAGCAGCCTGGGCCTAGAGGAATGTCAACGCATCTGGCCTTTGTGCTCTATACACTGGGCAACTTGAAGGAGATGGCATACCGGGATTTTGTTAGCTAACTGTAGGAAGCAGAGTAGAGGCAGAGGCCAGACAGATGAAACATACTATAGTGGACTATAAAGGAAAGTGAAGAGGAACCCTGACAGTAAGCCACAGTAATGGCAGCAGCTCTGCCATTTTAGCTCTCAAAATATTTGATGTCAACTTGCTTTGGATGGAATAAAATACCTGTGACAGTACAACAGGGAAAATAGCATAGTAAACAGAAGTTCAAAAGAAGTGCACTTATTCCCTGAGGAAAAATCATCACAACATCAATTGTACTGAAAGTGTCTGTCAGCAGCCATTCAAAACTTCTGTGTCACAAGTCGCATTTGGTACATCAGGTAAGTCTTGTCCATCATACTTGGTTCATTTCTAGCATTCATACCCTTCCATCTATCTCCAGGTCTATTTCCACTTCTGGCTCCTATTCTAGCAGCAGCTAGCTGATCTTTCATTCAGCCACACTGTTCGATGCTATCCTCCCCACTAGACTGGACAAGTCTTTCCAAGTACCAATCGGTCTCCCTCCTCTACTTCAAATTCTCCACACTGCAGGTCAGAATGAAGCCTCAATTACTTGGTCTAATAGTGGTTGTCTAGCCCCAGCCTTCCCGCTTTGACCCCACTCAATAAATTACTAAAAAAAGTTAACAGGATATTCTGAGATGTGTTTACTATAAAACCCATATATTTTTTTTTCTCATTTGATCTCAACAAGAAACTGTAATACAAAAATAAGTATATTTGGTGCCCTGACTTTGCTACTCCAGAACCCTTCAACTGAAGCAAGACACTACCCAAGAAATGAAGACTTACCTTACTTAGGCAAGTTCTGCCTTACTTCAGAGATAAAGAAAAATGATAATTGTAACAATGACTCATCGGGATATTTGTAATATAGTGAACACCACCGTGTTATACCTGCAAGACTGCCCCCCACATCCACTCTACTCTCCTTTCTGCCTGAGTCAGAACTCTCTGGTTTCTCCAGCCTAATAAGTAAGTCTCCCTTGCCATCACAACAGAGATATGGGTTTTAAAGCAAATGAAACAGTCACTACACTATACACGTCTACCTTAGGTCTTTTACCAAGGGAAATGAAAAGACTTTGATGCTGAATAAATTTTAATTTATAACCAGTGATATAACCAGGAAGAAGGAAAGATCCAATGATTTTATCCTGATGCTTTCTATCTCTGAACAATATCCTACCTATAAACAGGTCCAAACATTAGCTACCTGGATCTAGCTACCTTTCTGATTTCTAACTTTCAGGTCTACCTACACTGAATTTCTGTCACCTTGCAATTCTTTTCCAAGATGATGTGGACCTCTGAGCCAATTTTCTTGGAAGCCTTCTCTCCTCCACAACATTGCCCATGCTAAAGCTGCAGGCAGACCCCAGTATAAAGATCACACTTCTTGCCTAGGGAGCATATCCAAGTCATAGACCCTGAATTTCTGCTGCTCAACATCTCTCTATATACAAAGCAGCAACCACAGGCAGGCAAAGGAAGGGTTAGCTGCAGAGAAACAAATCAACTGACCCACAGCCACCAGGTGATAAGCATGCAGGCAGTAAGGGGAACATAGGCCAATTTTCAGAAAGTAACACCCAGGAACATGAGGTTTCTAAGATAAGCATGGATGAATGAGGAATAACCAAGCACTGTCTTTCTGAAAACTAATGATGGCTGAACTGGCATGTCAACACAGATATGAAAGAATGGCAATGAAAAGTAAGTGTAATAAAGCTTTCACTTGATGTGTAACAAGGCTGATTACAATATTTTTGTTAAATTACAATCTCTTAAGTAAACTACCTAATATTTGTACTGAATTACATTCAGCACAGATCATAATGCAAATAGTTATTGTGGTAGCTCAAATGTGAGTTTGAATGCATGGCCCCATAAACTCATTCATTTTTTATTAATCTTCCTACCTGAACCCCTAGCAAAGAGATCCCTGCTACACAGGATGAGTGTCACTGGGGCAGAACTTGGTGTCCAGCTTTAAGGTGTGTTAGGAAGCAGATCTTGAATTTAGCCCTGCTAGGTGAGTGGAGTAGAGCTGGAGCTCTGGTGATTCGTGCTTGTTGGTGATGCAGGCTGTTGGTGGTGTCTCTCTGCTTGGATCTATGAAAGGGAGCCAGCTTCTTCCACCATTGAAGGTGTTCCCCTGCACTCTATAAGCCTGAAATAAACTCCTTTCCTCCCATAAGCTGTATCTGGTTGGATGTTCATACCAGCAATGAGGAGCTGACTGCAACAATTATGTATCTCAGATTTATTTGTGAGGTTTTGCTTTCTTTTTTTTAATTAAATACAAAAGTGTAAACTTTGTAGCAGTTGATCATTAGCTATACAATATAAAAGAAAAATAAGATGATTCCCCTCATTATTTTACCAGGCCACTTTAAAAGTATTTATTTACTTTCAAGGAGAGAGGTGGAGGAGAGAGAGAGAGAGAGAGAGAGAGAAATGGGCTCCAGGGCCGTTAGCAACCGCAAATGAACCCCAGATGCATGTGCCATTTGTGTCTGGGTACTGGGGAATCAAACTCAGGCCACTTATGCTTTGCAAACAAGCTCCTTAACCGCTAAACCATCTCTTCAGCCCAAGACCACTTTTTTTTAGGATTTTCCTTTAGAGCTGACTTTGTAACAGGTGTTCAACTAGAGGCAATTTCAGGCTTCCCTATTATTACAGAAACTTCAGTATGATAGAATGCATAATGGACAATAATCAATTGACTCATGGAATTTCTTTTCTACCAACAATCTGAATAAAAATGGAAGCAAAGATGAACAATTCTTAGCAGACCTCTTCAAATATATAAAATGCTCACCATTGTGCTAGATGCTAGATGACCTGAAATCAAGGATGCTATGCCTAAGCTGTAGTTCAGCGAACAAGGCTCCAGGAGGTAACATGACTCTTTCAAGGTCACACAGTCAGTATGTAAAGTTAGAACTGGCACAAAAACTCAGTCTTTCAAATCTATGCTCTTCCTCCAACAGCATCACCCCTCTTCCAACAGAATGACTGCCCTGGGACTAGGTAGTTGGAAGCACCAAGTGAACAACCAACATTCAAAGCCACCTACACGTAGCAACTTACCTTTGAAGTACAGTGCAGTGGGACTGCCCGGCTCCAAAACCCCTTTCTTTCCCCTGTCCCCTGAATGTTCTATATACTTTTTGACATTTTGTCTGAAAATGAGAACCTTAAGGGTTGACAAGCCAGCCACCTTACCTTCTCTGACCCTTGTCCTTAAATACTGAGTGTCAAACCTAGTAGCCACTATTCATCTACTCTGGCAGCTTTCAAAGAGACCCAAAGTCTTATTCTAGACTTGAAGCCAACTTGCTGGTGATCTCATGAAAGAAAGAACCTCATCCTCACTGCGTCAAGAAGCTAATGCAACAGTAGGATCTTGTACAGGCCTTTTACTTCATGATTTCCTGACAATGTCCTTCCTTTCATTATTCATCTGAAAAGTTAGGCCTTTCCAAACCATCCCTGCACCTCTTCAGCCACAATGTCACTTCCTTCCTCAGACACAAAGGTTCAGGTGCTTGTCTGCTCCTGCAGACACTAATACCCCAGGCCAGCTCATAGAAAGCTGCGAGCCTTCAAGGACATGGCTTTTGAATTGCTGGGATTCATGGGACATTTCAAGATATGGTTTAAGTTTTATCCATTCAAACTGTTTTAAAACATACCCAAAAGCATCTCCGAATATATACTGGCATAGAGGTAAAGGGGCTCAGGCTAAGAGGACAGCTACTAATGCTTAAATAATTCTGAAGGATAATGACACCTATGCTTTGAAGTCCACCAATACATAAAATGTGGTTGGAAGTAGGTAGCTAAGCAACAAAACCAAAATGGAAGGGCAGCTTTCCTTCCTCTCAGCGCAGCAGGAGATGCAGCTGCATGAGGGCTAGAAAGTGTGGTGAGTTGAGAAAGGAAGATAACTTTGGATTTTACAGCATCACATTTTCTGAATAACTATATTTTAAACATTACTCACCTCAAGATGGTAAAACCATGTTAACTGAGATGGTCCCCTGCCACTTTCCTCCAGCCCACCACATACAAGCCAATCTTGATCACAATGCCAAGAGTTATTTTCAAAGAAATAATCAATAAAATGAACAGGGGCCTGGGGAGATGACTCGGTTGGTGAAGTGCTTGGTGCACAAGTGTGAGGACTGGAGTTCAGATCCTCAGCACTCATGTAAATGCCAACTGGGTGTGGGGGCTACCTGTAATCCCAGCACACAAAAGGATAATTCCTCAGGCAACTAGCTTGCTAGATTATCTTTGTCAGTGAGCTGTGGGCTCAAGTGACAGACCCTGATCCAGTAAAATAAAGAGCAAGCGATTGAGGAAGACACCCAAAGTCAGCCTCTGGCCCACGCACATGTGCCCACATGCACACACACACGTATACATCCCAGATGCACACACATAAATAAGTAAATAAATAAATAAATAAATAAATAAAATGAACATGTGTCACTGGGCAGGGTGACCATGTATCTATAATCCCAAAATGCTGAAGCAGAAGTTCAAGTTTAACTTGGGCTACACAGTGAGACCTTGTCTCAAAAAAAAAACTATATAAATATTTAAGTTTATGAAAGACAGGTATGTGGGTTTTTCATAAATCAGCAAATTATGTGGTCTTTACCAATTTCATTTCCCATTGAGTTTGAAAATAATAAATTTTGAGACTGGAGAGATGACTTAGAGACTAAATATACTTTTTTAAAAAAAAGTGGGGGATAAGAAATAGTTTATTCTGGAGCCAAATATGAGTGACCATATGGCCCAGGAACAGATTGAGGTTAACCCAAATTCCATGTTCCATTGCATTAACAATTTCATTAAGGTTTTATAGTTACAGAATAAAATAAAGTCATAAATCAAAGTACTTTGCAAATACACTGGCTGGCCATCAGGTATGCAGGTTATAGCAAAATGGGGAAATCTCTACCATAGGCTTCAGATTACATTCTTAGCTCTTGGGTTGGTGGAAGCTGGGGATCTGTTCTTGCATTCCAAAGAAAGGATTACACCTGATCAAGAAACTGATAGTCACCAGGTAAGCGTACTTCTTATACAAATTGGGGGCTTGAGACTGAGCGATTCATCCAGCACCTACGTAAACAGCTGAGTGTGGTAACTGTGGGGAGCAGAGACCTGAGAATCACTAGGGCTAGTGAAAAATGGCAAGCTCTGGAATCTGTAAGAGCCTCCATCTCTAGGAAAAGCAGGTGAGTCAGTGATGGAGGGATACCCAGGGTCTCTTCTGGCATCCACAGACACACACACGCGGATGCCACATCAGCACATGCACATATATATATGCCACAAGCCCATACACACCACACTACAGAGTATGTACATTCAATAATTAAATAATATTAAAATACTCACCTACTCATTTATCACTAATATACATGTTACTACAGAAATTTACACAACCAGCTTCTCCTCCACAATTCAAGAACAACAACTCAAAATTAAGAGTTACTTTCACTATCCTATCCTTACCAGATGCTAGTACTGTGCCCTTGGACTTGTGAGCCTCAACAATTGTGAGTCAAATAAAGTTCGTTTTCTTTTAAATAAGATTATAGTTCAGGTATTGTTATAGCAGTAAACAAATTAAAACTGCCATTACAAGTTAAAGTATCTGTACACCCAGACACATAATTAATATCACAAAATCACAAAATGAGTAAGCCAGGAAAAGTAATTTTAAACCTTATTTTCTCCAAATAAACCATCGACCAAACTATTCTAGAAATCTGACCGAGCACCACATAGCCATTCCAAATGATAAGGACAAGAAGAAACATTAAGGAGTAGAAAATGGTTTCAAATACAAAGTATATGAATTAAAAGAACCAAACTTTATATAAGCCTTCCTTTTCCTAGTATCCCAAGCCCACAGTCACATTTTAAAGCTCCCTACCCTTGTCTCCCTGGGAAAAAACAAAACAAACAAGCAAACAAAAAAACAAAACCATTTGTCTCTTGCCAGGATACTCACAAAGGCCCCATGGAGCTATTGGAGAAGAAACAAGGACAAATTCAGGCCATCTCAATCCATCCATCTTTTGCACTTTTACAAATTATAGGTTATAGGTGATGCAAAAGAACTAAACCTGCAAACTAACCCTCAAGGCAAGAAGCACACTGTGTACCAACACACAGTCTCAGATGGTACAAGACAGTTGTTAGAGACAAGTGGCCAAGAGGAAATGCTTAGTTGGCTACAGCCACACAAAGGCCAAAGAACCCATACAAGAGACAAGGAGAACAAGGCTGCAAGTAACAGTGAGCAGATGAGGCTGGCCTCACTTCAAAAGAAATGTCTACTCAATTGTTAAAAGTTTATTTTTTTAACCATGCCCAATGTTTGCTAAAAAGAATCCAGTATTCACCAGACCATTAGCTTTCAAGCCATCTTGATTACAACCCAAAATATAATATTTCAAATTACAACCCAGCTGGCATGGAGGTTCACATCTATAATTCCAATATTCAACTGAGGCAAGAGGATTGTGCTCCAACCCAGGCCAACAGGCTAGCATACACCCCACCCAGCCCGACCTAGGCTTTCCCACCCCCACGGAGCTCCACACACGAAAGCCATCACACTCATCAACGCCAAATAGGCTAGCATTCGCCCCGCTCCGCTGCAGCCTAGGCTTTCCAGCCCCCACAGAGCTCCACAAAAGCTATCCCACTTGCTGCTGCCAAACAGGCTAGTTTTTGTCCCTCTCTGCCCCGACCTAGGCTTTCCTGCCTCCTTGGATCTCCTAACACGAAAGCCATCCCACTCGCTGCCACAGAATAGGCTAGCATTTGCCCTGACCTGGGCTGTCCTGCCCCTAGTGAGCTCCATGCAGGAAAGCCATCCCACTCTCTGCTGCCCACCAAGCAAGGACCCCGGCCAAAAGGCTAGTATTCGCCCTGCCCCCGCAGGCCTCCACACATGAATGCCATCCCACTGGCCAAACTCCACCCCTCCAGTGCATGGACACAGGTCAAGGGTAAACTACAGCTTCCTCCTAAATTTAATAAGATTCCTTCACTGGGATGGGCAGATCACAGCACAAAAGGAGTAACAAAAAATAAATTCAAGGAAATCCAACAACATTGCCCAGTCCCACAATGGATATCTCTAATAGTAACATAGAAGAGACAATAGGATCAGAACCCCAAAATGAAAATACAAGCTATACAACCCTGGCCAAGCAATTAGCAGAACTTGCAGAAATTCAACAAAGGTCCAACAATTGTATGAATGGTGCCCTTGCTAGATTAGACATAATAGAAAAGAGCCAGGATGGGTTTCAAAGACAGTTAAATGATCTGAAGGAGAGCAAAAAAAAAAAAATTAAAAAAAAAAAGAGGACCTCAAAAATCAGCTGGCTAAACTCAACGAAGACATAAATAAATGCAAGGATGAATTCCAAGAAGCATTAAGACATTAAAAGGGAACTCAAGAGAAGGATGGATACTATACATAAAAATGCAGTAGAAAATACAAACAAAATTGAACAAGTCCAAAACTCTATAGAAGCTCTCAAGAATAGAGTCAGCCATGTGGAGGATAGAAACTCAGAAATGGAAGACAAAACAGAAGAAACAGTTCGTGAGTCTTAAAAGTTTGGATAAGTTCAAAAATTTTTGTGAACAGAACATGAGGGAAGGATGGGATACCCTTAAACAGCCCAACATTTGGATCATAGGAATACCAGAAGAGGAAGAAATTCAGACCAAAGGATGAAGAACTTATTCAATAAAATTATCAAAGAAAACATTCCCACCATCTCAAAACAAAGTCCCATCTAGTTACAAGAAGCTAACAGAACTCCAAACAGAAGGGACCAAAGGAGAAATTATCCAAGACATATTATCATTAATACTCTAAACATAAATAACACAGAGAAAGTCCTAAAAGAAGCTAGGGAGAAACAACTCATTACATGTAAAGGTAACCCCATCAGAATTACTTCAGTTGTCTCAATGGAAACTCTGAAAGCCACAAGGGGCTGTAATGGAACACTGCAAAGTCTAAGAACTTATGGCTTCCAACCCAAACTACTCTACCCAGCAAAAACATCCCTCATAATAAATAATAATAATAATAATAAATGGTGAAAGAAAAACTTTCCACGATAAAAGTCAGCTTTACAACTATATAAACACAAAGCCAAACATACAGAGAGTACTTCAGGGAATTCTCCACATAGAAGAATCAAACACCAACCTCAAGTACATACAAGAAACAGATGATAATAACCAAACTCAGAGAAGGCAAAAAAAAAAAAAAAAAAAAAAACTACAAAGTCCAAGAAAACACCAAACCACATAAACTACCACAACACAGCAGGAATTAAATCATATCCTCAGCAAAAGAAACACCTCTGGAAGCATCACCAATACCTGATCCACAGCTATATTACAAAGTCATAGTAATAAAAACAACATGGTACTGGCATAAAAACAGGATGATTGACCAATGGAACAGAATCAAGGACCCAGACTTTGGGTCAGGTAACTACAGCTACTCGATATTTGGCAAAGGCCCTAACAATGTACACTGGAAAAAACACAGCATCTTCAACAAATGGTGCTGGATAAACTGGATAACCATATGCAGGAAAATGAAACTCAACCCACACATCTCATCATGCACAAAAATCAAATCCAAATGGATTAAAGACCTCAATATAAGACTGGAAACTCTGCTACTATGGAAGAAAAAAAATAGGAAGAACTTTCCATGATACAGGAGTGGAAAAAGACTTACTGAACTAAACCCCATTAGCTCAGGAAATTAGACAATCACTCAACCATTGGGATCTCATGAAGCTGAAAAGTTTTTTCACAGACAAACATACATTAAGCAGAGCCAATAGATTACCCACAGAATGGGAAAAAATTTTTGCCGACTATACAAAGGACACAGGCCTAATTTCTAGAATTTACAATGAACTCAAAAACCTAAACAATAAAAAATCAAATAACCCACTCACAAAATGGGGCAGAAAAATGAACAGGGAGTTCTCAGAGGAAGAAATACAATGGCAAACACACACTTAAGAAAATGTTCAACATCCCTAATCATCAGGGAAATGCAAATTAAGACAACTATGAGATTCTACCTTACCCCAGTAAAGATGGCAAATATTAAAAAATCTAATGAAAACAAATATTAGCGAGGTTGTGGAGAAATATGAACCCTCATTCACTGTTGGTGGGAATGTAAGATGGTACATCCACCATGGAAAGCAATATGGAGACTCCTACAAAGGATGACTATAGAGTTACCAACAGACCCAGTTATTCTCTTACTGGGCATTTACCCTAAAATGTCCATGCCTCAGTTCAGAGATATTTGCTCAACCATGTTTATAGCTGCTCAATTCATAATAGCTAAGAGCTGGAATCAACCCAGATGTCCATCATTAGATAAATGGATAACCAAGATGTGGTATAGCTACACAATGGAATTCTACACAGCAGTTAGGAAAAATGACACAATGAAAAATGGTTGAACCTGGAACAGATCATTCTCAGCAAACTCACCCAATCACAGAAAGATAATCACCACTTAGTCTCACTCATCTTTGGCTCCTAACCTAAATCTGCCTGAGACGCTGACATACCTAATAATCATCTTGAGGACTGGACACTAGGGAGGGTGGGGTGTGAGGGGAAGATAAGGGTGGGGGGACACAAAACTAGACCCAAATGGAAATGGCACCATAACATCCTATATCCTGAAACAGACTAAAAGGTTGAACCTTCATCAAGTTCTTAGAGGGAACACCTGATTCACAGGGCTCTGGAGAGGGTATGATAAAGACTAACCTTAAGCTTATCCAGCTTCTCTCTCTCTCTCTCTCTCTCTCTCTCTCTCTCTCTCTCTCTCTCTACCTCTTCTCTCTCTTCTCTCATTCTCTTCTATACAATGAGCTGTTGATCAGAGAGACCTACAAGGTTTCCCAAAAGAAGACATATTTCTGTCAGAGTACTTGATGACCCACCAAAGGTTAATGGTAAGACCCTATTGCCGAAGACACCATATGCTGTTGGTATGGAACATGGAGTGACCTGGCTGGGATGTGGAAGAGAGTCAGTCCCCAGACAGTTAGCTTATCTACTGCCAAAAGGAGCTACATGAGCAACTGGGGGAAAGTGACCAACAACTGTCCAAGCAACGCGTGATCTATCTCAGCAGCAAACAACCTGATGTGATGCTCATACAAGGGCAATAGTGGCACACAGCCACGGTGGGTAACCAAATGCTCTTCATTTGGCTAATAGATCAGCTTAGTGGAACAGAACCCATGGCTGGAACTGGGAAACAAGTCATAACCACATCCAAAAAAATGAGCCCGCTCTCCAATATCAAGATCCCACCAATCGTGGGCTACAAGAGGGCCTACACCTATGAAATTCTCTTTAAAATAATAATGGTTGCTCCATTTATCTGGTGCTGACCTCTCTCTCCATTAGAGAATTTCCTTCTCTTTTTCAGATGGACGCAGAACCTGAGGAGAGAATCAGCCCATCACATCTCACCAGGGCCCCAGCTGAAACCTTAGAGTAATGGGGGAAATGAGCAAGAGTGCTGCTTTCTTGGTGAACTTGGTACCAACTCAAGGGTGAAAGAGACAGACACAGAGAACACTCAATTCCTACCAAACCAGATATCCAGAGACACAGAGGCTCCATAGACTTCATCACTGACCTAAAACGATCCCAACATGGCTCAAGGAAATTCACGGAAGAGGGGGTGCAAAGATTGTTAGAGCCACAAGTTGGTACATTATGCACAGAGACATTGCCTCTTCCCTGTAACTAATGGCTACCCCCACAATGCATGACCCACATTCCCCAATGAGCAGAGTCCCTTCAGAGGGGGGAGGACAGGGATGAGGCTAACAATGGTATCAGCATGACTATATACACACTATCTACATAACTAATAAAAAAAAAAATAAGAAGTTCAGGCCAGCCTGAGCTTCAAATGAAGACCCTGTCTCAAAATAAATACATACTCCCACCACCACTACTCAGTATACATGTAACACATTTTTAGCTAAAATGAAGGTTTCAATCCCTTTGAGCTGGATGAGGTAAGCACATGCCTGTATTCATTCCAACAGAGACAAGAAGGAGCATCATTGAAAGTTCAAGGCCGATCTGGTACTATATACTGAGACTCTAAATTCAAAGAAGCATCCTTAGTACATGGAGACACTCTATTCAATTAAAACACTCTACTATTAGGCTGAAAAGATGGCTCAGAAGGTCAGGAGCACTTCCTGTGCAAGCATGAAGAGACCTGAGTTCAATCCCGGACCTACATAAATAAACTGAATGCTTGTGAAAAAACCAGCAAGCTCTGGGATCAGTAACAGACTTCAGCTCAAATAAAAACAAGCAAAAGAGTGCTGGGTGTGGTGGCATACACCTTTAACCCCAACACACTCGGGAGGCAGAGGTAGGAGGATCACCAAGATTTTGAGGCCACCTTGATTCCAGGTCAGTCTTGGCCAGAGTGAGACTCTAACTTGGGGGGAAAAAAAAAAGAGCCATAGAGCTGGACACTCTGCTCCAGCTACCACATGCACGCACAACCTGGTGTAAGGCAAGAACACAGGGTATTGCATGGATATACACACACACACACACACACACACACACACACACACACAATGCTGGTCTTGGCAAATAATTTGGTTATACCATGCATCTAGTCATTTATACCTCAGAGAAACACCACTTTGTCACTTTGTGAAAAGCAAACAAAAATTAGTGACAAGGGATTTTTAAGTATAATACTAAATAAAAATATTCTAAATTACTGTCTTTTACAATATTAGACAGATTTTTTAGGAGAGACCCATGGGGGAAATGCAAAAATGAAAAGGGAAGAGAATGGTCCATGAGACAAGACACACTGATATGCACACAGACCCTCCTCTTAGCCATAAGCTGTTTCCTCTTTCATCAATTACTGTTGGAAGTTAGCAGATTCCCATTGTTAAAGCTGAACGTATGAAACATTCCCCAGTGTTCCTTCATGTTACAGATTGATATATTTCTTAATTTTGCCAGGTTCCCAAACAAATCAATTTCTTTCACATACTGCAAGGTATTAAAAATCTACAGTGATAACCTCAAAACCTGCTTGTTCATTAAAGTCATTTGAAATATTTGTTTTTAAAATACCATATTTGTGGGCTGGAGAGATGGCTTAGCAGTTAAGGCGCCTGCCTGCTAAGCCTAAGAATGCTGGTTCCAATTTCCAGGTCCCATGTTTAGCCAGATGCAAAGTGAGCAAGGGTGCAATGCTGCACTTGCCCACAAGGGGACGCACACATCTGGAGTTCATTCACAGCAGCTGAGAGACTGCTGGCATGCCCATCTCTGTCTCCCTCTCCCTCTCTGTCTCTCTCTGTGTCTCTCTCCAAAAATAAATAAAATAAATTTTTTAAAATACCATATTTGAGCCTTATCCCAGATTTAAAAATAGGAATATAAAATCAGACTTTTTTAAAGTCCTAGCATAATGGTGACATTCTATATTTTGGTAGGAGTTTGGGTTACACAGGTGTTTGTAACTGTCAAAACTTATTAAGATTTTTATGTTTCATTACATGTACCTACTCCTCAAAAGTAGAAAAGTCTATAAATACTGCATTCTGTTTAATGCTATTCAAGCTGAAATGTTTCAGAAAAAAATGTACTGATTTCTACAACTTATTTTCACATGCCTTTTAAAAAGTTTAGACTGATAGGTAACCGGAAGAAAGCAAACATTATAAAAAATATTAATTATGAAATCTAGTAGCTTGAATTTTTCTTATGATAAAATTTTGAGGGGAGCACCCTGGGTGAATGAAATAGCCATCACCTCAAAGTATGGTCCCAGATGAGCAGCTTGAGCAGCATCACATAGCTTAAAAATGCAGACGTAGTCCCATTTCAAATTTACTGGACCAGGCACTGAAATAGGGCCCAGCATTCTGCTGTGCCCAAGCCCTCTTGGGAAAAAGGACTGAAGGGCTGCTAGGAGTCTACTAGGAAACACACTGTGACAATCCACACCTCTGAATCCAGCAGTGTTCCAAACTAGGAAATCAAGAGTACTTGGGGACTGTAATCTTTTTTTTCTTAAAAATTTTTAGCTATTTTTCACTTATTTATTTGCAAGCAGAGACAGAGAGAGAAAGAAGAGAGAGAGAGGATGAGCACACGAGGGCCTCCAGCCACTGTAAACCATCTCCAGGTGCATGTATCACATCGTGCATCTAGCTTTATGTGTATACTGAAGAATTTAACCTGGGTCTCCAGGCTCTGCACGCAAATGCCCAAGATTCTGAGCCATCTCTCCAGCCCAGGGGTTGTAAACTTAATATTACCAACTCGAGCTATTCACCTATTTTTGTGTAGAGAACAATTACACCTTAGTCACCTTTCAGTGCTCTGGTTCTACATGTTTCCTACCTAAAGTTCTAAATGTGATCTATATTTGGTTTCATCACTCTTTTCCTATTTTACATTCCGAATTTTTTTTGGGGGGGGCAATGACAGAGATTCAATACAGTCTACCACTCAGCTATACACCCAACTATGTTTTATAATTTTTAACTCAGGAGTTGAATGACAAATCATGAGACGAGTAAATATCTCCTGTTTTCACTTCTATTCTATATGAATCTGTACATATCTGTAAAAAAAAAAAAATTAAGAGTATAAAACAGACTCATTTATCTGTTAAGCTACATATGACAAAATAGTTTCAGATTTATCTTCAAGAATTCTGCAAGTATGACCAAAAGATAACCTACTAACTTTACAAGGTTCTTTATATTTCTTGATATGTTGAAATGATAGCATACATTAGAGAAAAAACTTATAAATTCTTATAAGACCCTTTAAAATACACTGAGTAATACACAATTTTTTGTTTTTTTGACATAGGGTCTTGCTGTAGCCCAGGCTGACCTAGAATTCACTATGTAGTCTCAGGGTGGCCTCAATTCATGGCAATCCTCCTACCTCTGCCTCCTGAGTGCTGCCATTAAAGGTGTGCGCCACCATGCCAAGCCACAAGTAATTATTTTTATAACATGTTCACTACATGAATAAAAGCTAAATGTCTTAACTGTTTTTCTGACTGTCCTAGTATGTAGGATCAGAAATTTATGTATGAGGTATGGTCTCACACTAGCCCAAGCTGACCTGGAATTCACTATGTAATCTCAGGGTGGCCTCGAACTCATGGCAATACTTCTACCTCTTCCTCCCGAGTGCTGGGATTAAAGGCATGTACCACCATATCCAGCCTTTAAATTTATTTCCTATTGCATATAAAACAATCCAGCCAAGCCAGTCACAAAAACATTTGCTCTTTTCTATATACCTAAAGGAACATATTCTACACTACAGCTTTTTACTCCTACAAATTATTTTAAGTAAAACCTGTGGCCTTGCAGATGATATAGGAAACATCAGCTAATCTAGGCCAGCTACGGTAATAGAGATGCAAACAAATAAATGTTTACATCCCAGAAGTTGTCATCTAGTAGTAAAAAAAAAAAAAAATAGTAACAGATTTCTAGTTAAGAATAAAATCAATAGTAATATACTAAAGGGGAGAGGTCATGAATTCATTTATTATGGCAGTCCTTTATGGCATGGTATCTATATGCACTGCAATCCACAACAAACCCTAAGTTGTGACAGTCACAGGATTGTTTTGGGGCTGGCCTAGAACTCACTATGTAGCCCAGGCTAGCCTCAAACTCAAGACAATACACCTGCTTCAGCCTCCTGAGTTCTGGGATTACAGGTGTGAGCTATCACATCAGTTTACTACCAGTTTTTCAACCTCACATTAACTTGAACACAGTCATCACTGATTCAAGCTAGTCTTAAATGAGATAAATAACCATGGTACAGTACATATCTTATATTTGAGTGATCTATTGTGATGAAAGAATTCAAAATAACTGGATACAAGGACATAGTAAGACCTATCAGGAAAGGTGGGAGGAGGAAAAAGGAAGGAGAAATAAAGGCAGAGAAGAGGAAGGGAAACGGGGGGATGCAGAATGAATCAAGGGGAAAAGAAAAGGAAAAAATAAAAGGAAAGAAGGGAAAGGGAGGGAAAGAGTAGGTGAGGGAAATGGAAAGAAGATAGACATGGCTGCTTCGGTTTGTAATCTCAGCACTCAGGAGGCTGAGGCAGGAGGGCTGCTGCAAGTTCAATGCCAATCTGAGCTACAGTGTGAGACTATCTTAAGATACAGAAGGGGAGGGGAGAGGGGAGGGAAAGGGGGAAGGAACATAGAGGAGAGTGGAGGAAGAAACAATTTGTTTTACCTTACTTTTACAGTTTGGAAAACTTGAAACAGCACAAAGGGGGAGAATGTAACAGGATGAATCCTGTCCACAAATCACTAGCTGTGTGAAAACACTCGGTGCATGTCTAGTCCTAGTTCATCTTAACTTCTACCTTATATGGAGCTATTCTGAAATGAAGTATTTCACGATATGTAATAAACACTTTTGGAGCTAGTACTTCCCAAACCCAGGTATGCCACCTTTTGCAGAAGTTTAAAAAAAAGAAAAAAGATTTCTGGCTTCATCCATACGCCTAGAGATAGTACTAGGATTCAGTTTGTTTTGGAATCTGTCAGGACAAATCTCCCACAGCTGAGAAAAAACTATTCCATATCCCAACGTTGATCTTGATTTTTTTTTTCCAAAGAAAGAAGAATCTTCTGAATGTGCAGATACACCAAACCAAGAAAGCAGTGAAGGCCTACAACATTAGGGGTAGCTTCTGAGTAGAACCAGGAGCCCTATAAATCTTAATCACCTCCTAATAAAACCCCATACTACAGTTCTCAAAACCAGCTATCTTTATTTTTATTTTTTCCAAGGTAGGGTGTCACTCTAGCCCAGGCTAATGTGGAACTCACTCTGTAGTTCCAGGCTGGCCTAGAACTCATAGTGATCCTCCTACCTCTACCTCCTGAGAGTGGCTCTGCCTATTATCTGCCTTTTCAAGCTGTTCTAGGATCTGGAATCTAGCAAGCAAGTACATATAGAACATCACATGTTGGGAAGCTCAAACACTATCCCCAGGCATCATGGGTTTTAAATGTTTTAAATACAGCACTGTCAAATAAAAAGAGATGTGTCAGACATAAGCAGACAGGACTGGAGATATTCAGTCTAAAATGAAGCACTTAGAGAAACATGACTGAGAGCTTCATTATCATCATTAGTGCACAAGTTACAAGCAAGAAAATGTTAGATATTGCTAACTGTGAGAGAGAAGCAAAACAGGGACCATGAGTTCCTGTTCCTAAGAGTTTGCAAGAAACTGGCCAAAGGTGCTACAGGAAAGCTTCCTACACCTGACTGAACCAGAAGACAAGACTAGGTTAATAAGGAGCTTTCACTTCCAAGGTCAAAGGCTCACTTAACTTCACCAGGCTCAGCACCTCAAGTGAAACAGCATACAGACTTTCTTACAACAAACCCAGTAGAATACAAACAGTGACTTGACAATTCTCCACAAATTATTCAAAAACCAAATTGTCATTTACTTATAAACCCACCTTCAATGTTTACGCAAAGCCTTTTCTTTACCCTTCAACTATGCAACTAAACTATGCAACCACTCTTGCCTGTGCTTACTACAGTACAAATATGTATAATAAAATATTACTAGTATATTAGTGTGTGTGTGTGTGTGTGTGTGTGTGTGTGTGTGTATATATATATTGTTTGCACTGTATGCACAAAAAGAATATCCTAAAACAAGATGTTATATACTCCTACTATATGTTAGATGCATGCAAGAATAACTCAACTACGATTCTGCGGAAGACACAGGGTGCTTGCCTAGCCTGTACAAGGTTCTGGGTTCAATCCTCACAAGAAAAGGAAGGCAGGAGGGTAGAAGGGTAGAGGCAGAAGGAGGAACAGAGGGGCAAGAAGAGAGAAAGAAAGCAGAGTGGGAAGGTGAGAGGAAAAGAGGGAGAGAGGGGAAAGGGAGGGAAGCTTTAAAAGCCTTTTAGTCCTTAGTCTTGATGGTCTTCCTTCAAAAATAATGCAAGTATCCTCTAGGAAATGTTTAATGAAATTAAGTACAGTTGTATTTATGAGTCGAACAATAAAGGCCTTATAAACTATGAAAATTAATACAGGGACTGGGAAGATAACTAAAACACACTCTGAAAGGAAGAATTTTAATCAAGTTAGAAAATCAAATGTAATTCATACCTTTCCATCCTAGAGATGGGAGGGTGTCATTACATTTACAATACTCTCAAATATTAAAATAAGAAACAAATCTGGGTTTTACAAAATTACGTTATTGTAAATAAAGGTTAAATGCCACCATCAACAAAAAAATGTATGGAGAGGAAAAAGTACAAAGGACTTCCAATTCAAAATCCATCAGAATATCAAATCAAAATTCCTGAAGACAGATGCTACCCAACCAAGCACAGTGGTTTAAAAGATTGAATACACTATAGGATAATCTAGAAGGTTTTAAAAATCCCAATGCCCGGGAAGTACCCAAGAAAAGTCAAGTCTTACTGACTTGGGATTATAGTATAGGCATCAATTTTATTCTTACCTCCCCAGTAATTTCAATGTGCAAGCAAGATTGGGTCTTGCTGCTTTGGGGTGAGGCTTTAAGTCTCTCCAGTATGATTCTGTCCATGGCTTTTCTTTCTGATTTCCTACTGTTATATCCCACTCTTGCACCCCAGTCAGCCTCCAAGCTCAAAGGAACAGCATCACTATAGAAAATGCCCAGCAGCAAGAATTTGAGACTACTACTAATCCTAAAGACCTAAGACTTGAGAAGTTGCTATTAGCTGAAAGTGGATCTATTGTGCTGTGTGGCTGACTTTCATTGGGCTTAAGGATTTTTATGAGATGTGCTCCAAATATTGCTAGGGAAAGAGGAAAAAGATTTACCAAAGCTCAGGAACAATTCTCAATATCAGTATCAATTACCACCTTCTTTTAGGAAGTACATCCAAGACTTTAGTAAAAGCAAAAATGAAGACAGTGTGCCTCTCTGAACACAGGACTCAGATATTCTGCAGTCTCCTCCAAGGTCTTCTAACCCTTCCCAAACATTCATCCTCTTTTGTAAAGTCTAGGCAATCTCCTCTTCAGAACTGGTTTCTTATACACAGACCTACAAAGGAAACAAATGTACCTCTTGAAAGGCATTAAGAGGTGGACTTTGAGTTCTCCAGATTGCATTAGGGATTTAACTCTATATCAATGTCTTCCACAAGTATTAACAATTTCTAATTATCAGTCAAACATTTATCCTTTTTTTTTAATTTTTTTAAACTTCAGAGCCCACTTACTTGGACAGTGGAAACTAACTTTCAAAGCAATTATTTATAATCAAAATGTTAATTCCATACCTTTAGATAACTAGAAGATCTGAATTAGTGATGGGAAAATCCTATGAATAGTGCTAAATGCAATTCAACTAGAGTATAGAGCTTTGAAAGATCAAATCATAAAATGTGTTTTATTAATGTGAATCATAGGAAAATGGAGTATTAAAAATGTTATTCTCTAAAGACTGGCCTGATGCAATGCACTACAAAATCCAGGATCAACTCTACCCAAATTCAGCAATGAATAATTCAACTTGGTTTTCTCAATTAAATTGGGGCCTAAAACACAGCTCTACTAATTACTCTACCAAGAAAACAGTAACAAAAGATTTCTTTACTGAGAAGGGGACATTAAAATAGTTTTACAATGTATCCCAGGCTGGCCTCAAATTCTTACTTCTCCTGCCCCAATCTTCACAGTGTTAGAATTATAGACATGTGCCACCAAGCCCAGCTCAAAAGATTTCTTCATTAAGCTCAATACCTAAATTTTTAAAAAACACAACCTAAAAAATAAAAAGAAACTACAAAAGAAAAATGTTTATTACAGTGCTTGCACTTAAGAAAGCATAAGTGTAGTTTTTAAAAATGAGATTTTAAAAATGAGTTTGCCTGTGAAGCCTCAGGACCCCAGTTCAATTCCCCAGGACCCACATAAGCGAGATGCACAAGGGGGTACATGCATCTGGAGTTCATTTGCAGTGGCTAGGGGCCCTGGCGCACCCATTCTCTCTTTCTCTCTCTCTCAAATAAATAAATAAATGAAATATTTTTTAAAAAAGAGAGAAGGTAGAGTTCATGAGTTCAAGGCCACCCTTAAACTACATAGTGAATTCCACACCTAAGCCAGAGTGAGACCCTACCTTGAAAAACCAAAAAAAAGAGAGAGAGAGAGAGAGAGAGAGACTAAACCAGTGTGGTGGCACATGCCTTTAATCCCAGCACTAAAGAGACAGAGGTAGGAGGATCGCCATGAGTTTGAGACCACCCTAAGACTACATAGTGAATTTCAGGTCAGCCTGGGCTACAGTGAAACCCTACCTCAGAAAACAAACAAACAAACAAAAAAAGGAATAAAAATGAGAGATTCCAGGGGCTGAATAGATGGCTTAGTGATTAAAGCACTTGCCTGCAAAGCCAAAAGACCAGGGTTTGATTCCTCAGTACCCAGATAAAGCCAGATGCACAAGATGGCACATGCATCTGGAATTTGTTTACAGTGGTCCTGGTGTGCCCATCCATTCTCTATCTGCCTCCCTCCTTCAAGCTCTCTCACAAATAAATAATTTTTTCTTTGTAAATGAGACTCCAGCTAGGAAGGACATGTAGGACTGACACCACATGCTGAAATGGCAAAAGAGAAGGCCAGCAAATCCAGGTCCTTGAGTCATCTATGCCACTGAATAATCAACTCTGGGGTTCACTGGAATTCAACCATATTTTCTCTTACTTGTAACCATAACTATCCTAACCAAGAAAACAGTGAATCTGAATTAAACAAAACACAAAGTAATCTTGGTTAAAATGACTAAAGTGATTGCAGATATTTTCAGTTGGTGTACAAATGTTGGTGTTTAAGAATGAATGTGTCTTCAAATACCTTAACTGTGTTTTTTTCCCTTTTTCTATTTCTAATTTCAAACTGCATTCCTTGAGAAACTCAGCAAAGTAATTTGTTTTAGAAAACACTAGTGAGAAGACTAAAGATAACTGGCTTGGAAGGGGAAGGAGAGAAGGAGACATAAGGAGAGAGAATGCTGAAGTGTCATTAAGTCACTTGAGGCAAAAATGTGAACGTCCACTTAGCAATTTAACACATAACTGCACATTCTTCACTCAATCAGTCCTCAGTAGACCCTGGGAGATTGAGGCAAAATTAGGCTCTCTGAAGTTCCTTCCAGAATACTGGTCTGACTCACCATGCCTCCCAGCCCCCAAGAAAAGAGTCACTTAAGTACAACTGTGTCATGCAGATTTCTGCCAAGACTAACTTTTAACTCACTTGTTTCTCAGCTGTACTTCAAATTTTCAAGCTCATCCTATATTCCATCCATTTGTCTCCTTTTTATAACTCCTGTACTGTAACAAACTGGCTCTGGAATTTTTATTCTAACAATGGCACTTTTTTCCTGCCTGTTTTCCTGGATCTAAGAGAAAGCATGTAATCAAATGCTAAAAAGCACACCCAATAGTCTTTCCCAAGTTACCCACTTAATTGTATGTACACCTGCCCACTTTTCTCCTTGCCTGACTCAAAACACAGCTGTTGTCTGAATGCCTGCCACTGTGTGTCTACAGCGTTCTCCCTAAAACCACAGTGGCCTCCATCAATCTGTTTGCAGTAGAAACTCACTGCCATAGCTTCAAGCTGCACTAGCCCCCTGACCTACTCTGGGACTCACATCACCCAGAAACCAAGCCTTTTGTTCATTCACTCACTCAAGCACTTTTACTTTCATGCCAGGATATGTACTATAAACCAAAATGAAATTTGACACATATCAATGGATGACACTGTCATGTCACCAAATTCCCAACTGGGTGGCAAGAATGTGGTATTACTTTACTGCACTGCCTTCCAACCCAGAGAGCACACAACAGGGAAGGCTAAGGGACACACTAGGTTTTTGTGACCCTAGTCCTGACAGGCCACCAAGTCTGTCTGAGCTCAAAGGTTGGACTAATTTCTTAAGAACCTGTTCTGCATCAGTACCCTGTGATTCCCAGAAACACTAGAATCCTAACTGAAAGTTACAACCTATTCACAAAAAACATCAATTTCTACAGATACACAAGATACTTCACACTATACAGATAAGACATGATCCTAATCCAAATAAGCCACCCTATCAACTGTGTTTTCAATAAAACACCTAAGTCAACCACTAACTACCAACACTCATGCCCTGACTTCTTTAACCTCCTGTGTCCTTAGTACTTAACGTGTAGAACTAACTACTTCAGCATCACTCAGGAGCATTCTAGCAATGCACAATCCCAGACCCCACCCCAGACCATCTCATCAATCTGCATCTTCATGATCCCAGCAGATCAGAATGCACATTCAACTTTGAAGTGTTCTGAAATAGGCACAGAAAACTGGAAACAAGGAACATTGTGGTAATTACCCATATTTCTTTCCTCTCATCACTTCCTTTGCCTCTCAGCTCCATTCTTCCACAGTCTGCTCTCCACTTCCCACCATCATCCTGGGCCCCAAGCTCTCCTAGCTCTTTCCTGCCTATACACATCCTGCCTATCAACTCAATCTGTTGAAATTGAGGAACAGCCTGCCACAAGGGTTAAGTGCAAAACTGAGAAGTCAAGACTCAAACACTGATATACCTGAGAACTAATTACTTACTAGCTAATATGATCTTCCCCAAATTACTTAACCTCTCCAACACATGTAACATACAAAGTGAATTAATATATATTAAGTCTTCGTGGCCTCTCTCTTTACTAATCAAATCATTCTCTTTACTAATCAAAGCATGTTGATTCCAAAACTTTCACAAAGCACTGTAGTTTTGAGTGTCACTAGTTTTTTTGTTCACTTTTGCACCTCTGTTGGTTTATCTAATTACATTATCAAAGGCTACTGAGTCCTCCTTGGTGAGCTTAGCATATCCTGATTTCTTTCTTTCTTTCTTTTTTTTTTTTTTTTTTTTTTTTTTGGTTTTTCGAGGTAGGGTCTCACTCTGGTCCAGGCAGACCTGGAATTAACTAAGTAGTCTCAGGGTGGCCTTGAACTCTCAGCAATCCTCCTACCTCTGCCTCCCGAGTGCTGGGATTAAAGACGTGCGCCACCACACCTGGCTCATCCTGATTTCTTTCTAAACTCAACAAAACCACTGCTGTGAAATCCCACAATTTACAAAAAAATGATTTATGCACTGCAGATGGCACACCCAACTCTACACACTCATCCAACTAACAGTAAAGTCATCAGCAATGGAGTCCATACCAATTTGTGCTCTACTCAGAGAAAGCTATGAATTTAAAATATTAAGTGGTAATTCAAACCAAGTTTGTTCTTTCCTCTCAAAATAAAGAAATTAAGTTAATATTTTCAACAAGAGCCATAAATGAAGCACTTAAACATCAAATGCCACTACCTATTTTATTCATACTAAGCAATAAAGTTCCTCTTCAAACATCACCTTCTGCCACATAAGCGGCAAATGCAATCTACACCTGTACCTGTGCCACATTTCCTTTTCATAATCAACATTTCTGGGAAGGAGACAAACTTGATTTATTCTCCTAGAGAAGCAATGAGAAGCCTACACACTAAAAGCTGGGCATGTATAACTTCCTCCTACCCAGCTCTACTCTCATTTCCTGTTGAGCTAAGAAAAGCAAGTCTAGAATTGCCATATATGAATTAAGACTCTTAAACCAAAGCAAAGTTTATGACCTATTCATCATTCTGCTAACATTCTATCCAAATTAATAGATGGAAAACCCTAACCCCTATCCCTAAGAAAACACACGGTTGGCCGTTGGAGGGATGACTTAGCAGTTAAGGCACTTGCCTGCAAAGGCAAAGGACCCAGGTCCAATTCCTCAGTACCCACATAAGCCAGATGTACAATGAAACACATGTGTCTGGAGTTTGTTTGCAGTGGCTAGAGGCCCTGGTGCACCCATTCTCTCTCTGTCCATCTCCTCCATATCTCTCTCTCTCTCTCTCTCTCTCTCTCTCTCTCTCTCTCTCTCTCTCTCTCCTTGCAAATAAATTAAATTTAAAAAAAGAAAAATACATGGTAATAGTACAATTAATAGTATTTAGAACTTTTTGCAAATAAAAATACTTTAAAAGATCAACACTGAAGCCGGGCGTGGTGGCGCACACCGTTAATCCCAGCACTCGGGAGGCAGAGGTAGGAGGATCTTCGTGAGTTCGAGGCCACCCTGAGACTACATAGTGAATTCCAGGTCAGCCTCGACCAGAGTGAGACCCTACTTCGAAGAAAAAAAAAAAAAAGATCAACACTGTATTTCTATCTCAATCCTCCAAAATCCAATCTTTCACAATATTGGAAACTTTTTTTTTTGAGGCAAGCCCAACCAACTGGCCTTTTTTTATTGTGGGGGGGGGGGATAGATAATTGGCATGCCAGGGCCTACAGCCATTGTAATTAAACTCCAGACCCATATGCCACCTGGTGCACATGCATCATCTTGTGCATCTGGCTTATATGGGTTCTGGGAAATCAAACATGGGACCTTAGGCTTTGCAGGTAAGTGCCTTAAAAGCTAAGCCATCTCTCCAGCCCTTCAAAACCTTCTTAACATTACTTAATAAAAAAACAAAAGGAAGAGAGAAAAGGAAGATAAAAATGGCAGATGCAAAAAAGTGTGGCTAGGGTGCTTAGATAGCTGATCAACTCTTGTTTTACACCACACACAACCTCCATTTAACTACTGCTAGCTGACACTAGATGCCTGAGGGAGGCCTAGGAGAAACCAGCAGAAACACTAGGCTGAGCATGGGCCCAACCCAATTGCTGGCCTACAAAATTGTTACAAATGATGTATGATGCCAGTGGAGGATGGTTTCTTTTACCCAACAAAGACTGGCTGAAATAGGCAGTTGCCACCTCAGGAGACATTGATTTTCTGTCTTCTTAAACCACACGAAATCATGGAGTTTCATACTTTTGCCATCCCCCACCCCCAATTCTGTATCTTCAACTAGAACAGTGTCTAGCACTATTATATGGAATGAAAATGCTATATATCTAATTAGAAAGTCTTTTGTCTTTTTTATTTTAAAAATAAAACTTCAAACTTATAAGCTAACACAGCATTAGTACTCAAAAGCAAGGTTATTTTCTGTCTTTGGTAGGACAAAAAACATATATATATGTATATGAAATATAAGTTGAAATATTGTTACAGGCTGAATTGAGTCCCCTTCAAAATTCACATATGGAAATCTTAAACCCCTGTACCTCAAAATCAAACCTGGGTCCTTAGGCTTTGCAGCAAGTGCTTTAACCACTAAATCATCTCTCTAGACCAAAATACAGGATTTTTATAGCAGCAAATGAGTTGTTGTTTTTTAAAAAATGAGGTTCCTTTTTGTGGTAGTTTGAATATATGTCCCCCAATATATTCAGTGTTTTACTAGTTACAGTTTGCATCTGCAATCACCTTGCTAGAGGCAATGTCACTGGGGGCCATCTTAAGGTGTTAATGGTGTGGGTTTGATATTCCATTGTAAAGATATGCAAATGTGCCTAGCAGGAGTTCCTGAAGTGTGCTGTGTGACCTTTTGGCTGTAGTTTTGCTCTGTGTGCTGTGGTGGCTGGTTGGTTTCTCTCTCTCTGCTTGGCCCTGTGGAGAGCAGGCCGCTTCTCTTGCCATTATGGAACTTCACCTGGATCTGTAAACTTCAATAAATAATATCCCTTCCTCCATAACTGTGCCTGGTCTGGAAGTTCATCTCAGCGAACCTGAAGCTGTCTGCTACACCTTTCAAATCTGACTGTTATCTTTATAAGAGTAACGCCAGACATACCAGGGAAGCCTGAAGAAGAAAAGCCATATGAGACAAGTCTCAAAGGGGTAAAAACCTGCCAATGCAACAACCATCTTAAGATTTCAACTTCTAGAACTGTAAGAAAGTGAATTCACACAAACAGTGGCAGTCCATGAAGAATATTAAGGGATGGAGTTCACATACATTTGTTATCATAGTCCTGCTATCATAGCCTCATATTTTGATATATTTTCTGAATGGTGAAAAAATACTAAGGAACTAAGCCAGAGTGTCTCATGCCTATAATGGCAGCATTCAAGAGACTGCATCAAGTTCAATCTGGACTACATTATCAAGACCCTGACTCAAAAAAAAAAAAAAAAAAAAAAAAAAAATTACTGAAGGATTCATGGCAATGGGAATGGGTATTTTTTAAATGACTTTTTGTGTTTTACTAGGAACTAGGAAGAGATAGATTTTCGTATCATTTCTGTGATTGATAAGCTTTGAGCTTTGTATTCAGAAGGAAGTCTATAACCTCTAGAACAAATCTCAGATCCACTCATTTACCACAATTTCAACAAAATACCTACCATTGTCCTAGTCCTAACAATGAGTTTTCAAGGAAATTAGAATGGTCAAATGAATTCTACAAAGCTTTTTTTGAAATATATATATATATATTTACTCATTAGATTCATAAGAGGAAGAAAATGGGCACCCCAGGACCACTGCAAACAAACTCAAAACACATTTGTCATTCCACATCTGGCTTTACCTGGGTACTAGGGAATTGAACCCAGGCTGTCAGGCTTTGTAAGCAATGTCTTTAACCACTGATCCATCTCTCCAGCTCTTCAAAGCTTTTCAGAGAGGAGTTTTACTTTTATTTTGTATTCAGGGTTGGTGGTATCAGTGTTGAACGTCACATGAAGGATAGTTTCCTCAAAGTTTTGGATGAAGGAAAAGACAGTTCTCATGAGATAGTCCTCATTCTTTTTGTAGGAAAGAGGAGGTATTGTTTTTTGCAAAGAACCTTATTTGAAATATAATTATGTTTTTAAAAGATATTATATACTACACAGAGATATTATGACTTTCTCGAAGTTAAGGTCCATTTCTCAGCACAGGTTTCTTCACAGGTTGGCGAAATACATTTTAGCAAAAACTTCCTTTTCTACAATTTAGTCTGAACAGGTTACTTGATGAGATATGTGCTCTCGGTAGTTCCTTTTTCACTAATATTCATCAACCAGCTGTTGAACAATAAAAAGAAAACAATGTTTTAATAGTACATTAATAAATAATAAGCTAAGCCTAAAAAGCATGTTAGCATTTATATACCACCAAGAGAAAACCTTAACCTTAAGGGTACCTTAGAGTCATTCCTAGGGCTGGAGAGATGGCTTAGTGGTTAAAGCGCCTTCCTGCAAAGCCTAAGAACACTTGTTCAAATCTCCAGGGCCCACATTTAGCCAAATGCAAAAGTGGCACAAGCGCGCAATGTCGCACATACGCACAAGGGGGCGCACGTGTCTGGAATTCGTTCACAGCACCTGAAAAGGGCCTGGCGTGCCCATTCTCTCTCTGCCTCTGTCTCTCTCAAACAAAAATAAAAAAAAAAAAAAAGTCATTCTTCATTCCATGAAGCAATATTCTAGATTAGATTAGAGGTTTATCTGTATAAGTGAGTTTCTAATATAAAGACATTAGACAATTTTATCATTTCATAAGATCAGCTGAATTTCAGGATTGTGACTGAAATGGAAAGCTCCTTAGGTATGTTATTTTTGGTAAGGTTAGATGATAGGAAACTGGAAATTTTTCCACTTATCACTGTCAAACTGGAACATTGCAGTAGCAAACCACATTTTGCCTGTTCAATAAAATATTTTAATAAAAATAAAAAGATTTTGGTTTTATAGAGCTTGGGCATGGATTGGTTTTTGAACTGAAGGCATACTATTACTTAGTGTTCCATGGACAGGGTTTTTGGTCTGACCACAACACACTTTTGTGATACTGACAAGTATGCCATCCTGATATATAACCTGTGCATATTCTGGGAATTTTTACAGTATAATTTTTATAAGAAATTGTGCATCTAGATATATTTGCTTGGATGTCTTTCTTTAGATCTCTTTATTTTTTCTTCTTCTGTAATATAAGGTCAAGTTACAGGGTCATTAAAATCCCTGAAAGTAAGGTTGTAGATAGAGGGCTCAGTAGTTAAGCATGTGCAAGCATGAGGGCCTAAAGAAGCTTGAGCAAGAGCTCCCCAGGACCTATATAAACAGATAGGCATGGCCACACAGATCCATAAGCCCAGTCCTGAGGGCAGCAGAAACCTGAGAACGGTCAGAGACTGTGAGAAAAAAAAAAAAAGCAAGCACCATGATCAATAAGAGACTGCTCAAAATTAGAATGGGCAAAAGAATGATAGGGCAACTACCATTCTCCTCTGCCACCTCAGGCAAGTGTAGCACACATCAAGGAGCACATGGAGCTCTACAAGGGCACATATGTGTGCACATATCACACACACAAACAAAAGAAAATACCTGGAAGTACTACTGAGATTACCAAATTATTCCTTGATACTGTTGTAGAAGGAACAGATCTTGGCAATGTCTCTAGATGCCCCACTACAAAAACATTAAGACTACTGTATGTATGATCTCTACTTGTGTATATATAAATGGTCTCCAAAAGAGTAAATTAGAATTATGAGGGGTATGACTTAATCTTAGAGCAACTGTACAACATTCCTTGAAAATCTAGGTCAAATTTCAAGACCAACTATTAGTAAAAGGTTAGCAAAATCAGTGCATTCTTTGGAGAAAGAAGTTAGAAGGCACACTTCCTAATTTCACTACACTACAAAGGCCAGGCCCTGCAAATAACAGCAGTGCAGTGTGAGCTGCAGGAAGTGCTCTTCCTCACGTACACAGGCCTTAGAAGATCACAAAAAGCTTCAGGAAGTATAGGAGCCAGTTGAGGGTCTATGAGAAACACAAGGTACTATCTCACAGCATGCCTTCCCTCAACTGCCAACACCAGGAGCACTGAAACTTCTCTGGAGCCAAGGCAACATAACACCTCCAAACATGAATAGTGACCCATAATAATGACCTCCAGCGAAACTGAACAAGACAAAATGCCACATGTGTAATTCAAAAGAATGATTATTACTATGGTCAATGAAATCAAAGAAGAAAATAAACTCTTGAAGGAATCCCAACACAGGAAATCAGCTAAATGAAACAAGGAGCCTGATATAAGTTATGAGTAAGGAAACAAAAATACTAAAGAAAAACCAATTTGAAATGTGTGAAATGAAAAACAAAGTAAAAAAAAAAAAAACTGTAGAATGGATCAAGGAGAGAACAGAGTATTTGACTAAAGACAAGATGGGAGATGTGGAACATCCCAACAAGGAAAAAAAGATAAACGAGTAAGATGATATAAGCAGAATTTCAAAACATTCAGGAAATAACAGGGTGATCAAATCAAAGAATTCTGGGTATAAAAGAATTTCAATCTAAAAGCATAGTAAGTATTTTCAACAAAATCATCAAAGAAAATTTTCCAAAATTATCAAAGACATGCCAACACAGACATAGGAGGCATTTGGAACACCAAACAGTCAAGATCAGAAAAGAACCTCTCCTCAGATAATAATTAAACTACTAAATGAGCAGAACAAGGAAAATATAATGAAAGCAGCAAGAGAACCACCTACTCACCTATAAAAGCAGACCCATCAGAATAACAACAGATTTCTCAACAAAAATTTCAAACGACAGAAGAGCTTAGAAAGATGTTTTTCAAGTTCTGAAAGACAACAACTGGCAATCCAGACTATTATATCCAGAAAAGCTATCCATCATAATTGGGGTCTACATTAAAAACAGGCTAAAGAGGGGTTATAAGAGAAGACAGGATTATAAAAAGGGATTGTTTCAAATTATACATTATAAAAATGAATAAAAATAAAATTTTAAAGGGAGGTGGCAGTTTTCACTTAGCATGTTGCTCATCTATAATGAACAGGGTGGACACACAGGCAGACTAGAAATGGCACTGGACTTCTCCACTGGGCCAGTATGGGAGTTAAAAAGGTCTCAAAACAAAAACAAATCCAGAGGCTGGACAGATGGTTTAGTGGATAAAGGTGCTTGCTTACAAAGCCTTATGTCTCAGATTTGATTCCCAAGTACCCACATAAAGCCAGATGCAACAAGTGGCACATGTACGTAGAGTTTGTTTGCAGAGGTAGAAGGCCCTTATATGTCCACACTACTATCTTTCTCTCTCTCTCTCTCTCTCTCTCTCTCTCGCTCTCGCTCTCGCTCTCGCTCTCTCTCTCAAATAAAGAAATAAACAAAATGCTTAATTTGAAAAGCCAAACAAAATTTTTGGTAGAATGGTTGGTGTTCAAAAATCTGGACATCAGGGGCTGGCGAAATGGCTCAGTAATTAAGGCATTTGCCTGCAAAGCCTAAGGACCCAGGTTCAAGTCCCCAGTACCCACATAATCCAAATGCACAAGGTGACACATGCATCTGGAGCTCGTTTGCAGTGGCTAGAGGCCCTGGCACATCCTTTCTATCTACCTCTTTATCCCTCAAAATAATTAAATAAATAAAATATTTTTTTAAAATCTTGACATCAGCAAGGTGTCACACACCTATAATCACAACACTTGGAAGGCAGAGGCAGGAGGGTTGCAACAAGTTCCAGGCCAGCCAGGCCTATATAGTTAGATCATCCCAAATTAAATAAATAAATAAATAAATAAATAAATAAATAAATAAATACTAGACCTAATGCCAGGTGTAGTCATCTAAGCCTGTAATCCCAAAACTCAGGAGGCAGAGGAAGGAGTATCTCAAATTTGAGGTAATCCTGGCTACACAGCAAGATCCATCTCAAAACAAAAGTAGTTGAGTATCATAATGAAAGAGAGAGATTCCTGAAATAATTTCCAGGTCTATTCCCTTTACAGAGTTTTAGGGAATGACATAGAAGAAAAAAACCCAAGCAAAACTAAGCCAATTTCTGAAAGTCCACAAAGATAAAGACAACTAGAGTTCAGGTTGGAATACAAAGACAAGAGCTGCACCATTTTAGCTGGTAGTTTATCATGGCAGAAAAAAAAAAAAAAACACGGCCAGGAACAGGAAGTGAGTATCACATGGTCACATCAGCAAGGAGGAAATAGAGAGAGAGAGAGAGAGAGAACAGCAAGTGAAGCCACACTGTAACATCTCAAGGCCAGATCCCAATGATACACTTCCTCCAACAAGACTCAACCTCCTAAAGATTCCACAACTTTCCTAAAAAGTATCACAAAATTGCTAGTGACCAACTGTTGTGAAGCCCATAAGGAGACATTACATTCAATCCACCACATTATACCTTTTACCCCCATTGTCTTCATAGTCATCTCATGATTCATGGTAGAAAATGCTTTTACACCAACTTAAACTTCCCCATAATCTTTACTAGTTCCAAAACTATTCAAAAGTCCAATGTTCGGGCTGGAGAGATGGCTTAGCAGTTAAGGCGCCTGCCTGCTAAGCAGAAGAACTGGGTTCCAATCTCCAGGTCCCACATTTAGCCAGATGCAAAGTGACGCAAGGGCGCAATGCCGCACTTTCCCACAAGGGGGCGCACACATCTGGATTTCGTTCGCAGCAGCTGAGAGACTGCTGGCACGCCCATTCTCTGTCTCCTTCTCCCTCTCTATCTCTGTGTCTCTCTCCAAAAATAAATAAAATAATTTTTTTTAAAAAGTCCAATGTTCCATCAAAACTCAAGAATCTCTTACTTTTAAGTCCTTTAAGATCAAAATACAAATTACATATTCCCAACATAACATGGCACAGAATAAACATTCACACTCAAAAAGGGAAAACCAGGGACATGGCAAGAAACATCTGGACCAAAACAAGACCAAACACCAGCAGGGCAAACACCAAATCCTGCAACTCCATGTCTGGACACCTGATGAAATACCTTGGAATCCCAAAGACTTGGGGTAGCCCAAGCACCCACCTATCCCTCCCCAACTGTGCTGCCAGCAGCTTTTCTTTCATTGGCCCTACCTTCTCTGAGCCCAGAGCTTTTCTTGGCAAATATCCCATGGTCCTTCCATCTCTAACCTCCTGCAACTTATGGTTCTCCTTCACAGCTTTACACAGTGGCTTCCCAGAGTCTCCATTCAGGGACTCCAACCCTGCCTCACATGGCTTAGCCTCAGCAGCTTTTGGAATGTGGTGTAATACTCCACAACCACCCTTCATCTTGCTTAATTCTTCCAAAACCAGTAAAACATGGGCAATGCTATTAAGTCCTATCAGACTGGGGTAAAGCCTGGACAGCTGTAGCAGACTGTATGCTGAATGCTTGGTTCCCAGCTAGTGGCAATTTGGGAGGTAGAGCCTTGCCAGAGGAGGTATGTTGTTAGAGGTGTGTTTATGGTATTATATCCAGCTCCCCCTTGCTAGAATCCAACTCACTCTTGAGAGTATAAGCCAAAAGAAAACCTTTCCTCACTCATTGGCTGATTTTGGTCGGGTACTGTGTACCAGCAATGAGAAGGTAACTACAACAGTAGCCATAAAAAATGTCAGGTATGGTGGCCTATGCCTGTGATTCCTGGAGCTCACTTGTCAACTAGCCTATCCTAATTGGTGATCTCTAGGCCAATGAAAGACACTGTCTCAAAACAGAAGTGGATGGTGAATCTGAGAAACAATACTCAAGGCTCTCATCTACATACACACATATACACACAGACAAATATACATACATACATGAATGTACACCACATACATGCAAAAAGAAAGATGGATCTACAGGAAAACTAATAAGGACAACAAATGGTAATCACATGAGAATATTTGTTACGGGATTTCTTTTGTTTTTATTTATATGTGTACTTGTACCAGAGTCTTTTGCCACTGCAAACAAACGTCAGACGCTTCCACCACTTTTTGCATCCAGTTTTACATGGGAAATTAAACCCAAAGTTTTTACAAGCAATCTACCTCATCCCCACTTATTAGTTTTTATTTACTGTTTAAATCTTTCTTAAAAATATTTGACTGCTGATACAAATATATTTAGGGATTTATACTTAAAATATATGACTTATGCCAGGCATGGTGGCGCATGCCTTTAATCCCAGCACTCAGGAGGCAGAAGTAGGAGGATCGCTGAGAGTTCGAGGCCACCCTGAGACTACATAGTTAATTCCAGGTCAGCCTGAGCTAGAGTGAAACCCTATCTCGCAAAACCAAATATATATATACATACATATACATGACTTATAATATATTAAAGAGTAAATTGGGGCTAGGGAAATGACTTGGTGGTTAAGGCACTTGACTGTAAAGCCACAGGACCTAGGTTCAGTTCTCCAGGACCCACGTTAAGCCAGATGCACAGGGTGGCACACACATCTGGCATTTGTTTGCAGTGGCTGGAGGCCCTGGCACGCCCATATTCATTCATTCTCTCTCACTGTCTCACTCTGTCTATCTCTCTCTCTGTCAAATAAATAAAAATAAAATACTTTTAAAAAGTAAACTGTATGCCAAAATACTATAAGGTCAGGTAGGTACAAAGGGAAAGATTACTTTTATAACTTTCTTATACATGAAATGTCATTTTAACATAAAGTTTATAGTGTACAAACCTCAAAGCAGTATCTAAGATAGCATAAAAAATTTACAACTAATGAGCCAGCAATGGAGGTAAAATGGAATTACAGAAAAGACTCAATCACAAAGACAAAAAAAAAATAAAAGGAAGAAAAGACAAGACTATCAAATGAGAGCAAGTCTTTACACAGAGAAGAGGGGGGAAGGAAGAGAGGGGAGAAGAGGAAAAAATAAATAGAATAAAAGCAAGGAAAAAATAAGTTAGTATTATATCTTATTTCACATGACAGTAAGAAATAGCATATTTCAAGCTAATTGAGTAGCAAACTAGTAAAATGACCAATTCTATCTTGGGAGCTGATGGTTGATAAAGTCTTATTTCAACAAAATAAAAGGAATTTCACACTTTAAAAGCTAGCATTAGTAACCACAAAGTCCTTTCCTAGTAATATGAAAAATAAAAGGTAGAAATACTTCATTTTGTATTTTAATTTTTCAAAAATTCTGCAAAACCATTTTACTTAGTAAGCTCAGAAAAAAGAAAAATCTTCTATCTATATTGTCAAAACACAAATATAATCATGTACTGAGTAACCACAAACTATATATGACAAAATCCTGCCGTGTGACATCTTAGCTGCATTATTAGTTTGTATAGGTACTCTATGATGTTACACAATTAGTTCAATAGCCCAAAGTCACATTTCTCATAATGCACCCCATCATTAAATGTACACCTAACTATACATAGCAATTTTTTTTAAAAATGCATAACCTGCTTTCAATTGCTTCCTTCCATAACCTGAATAACAGAAACTTTTAATAATTAAGTATTACAAAACTGTAATCCAATGTAACCATTTTACATAGTTCCCCCTTCCACTCTAAGGCCATGGGGCTAGCACCTGAGCCAAGTGGTCTCTGATGTGTATGGCACATATGGCTTACTACAGGTCATCCTTTCTCTCAGTTTTATTCCAAATACTACTCAAAGGATATCCTGAAACCTAATGAGGGCTCCACCTCTACCTTACCTCTGATGAGGATATTCAGGAGGGCAAATAGATAAGCTAATACTTCTTAACTGATATAAGAGATTCAGTAGCAGATGTACACAAGGCCTCCTAAGACACAGTTGGCTCAAAGCAGAAGATATGGTGACAATTACCATAATCAATGAAACACCCCCACCCATTATCTTTATTCAATCCCTCCTATTTGATATTAACCAAAATGACGAATCACAAAGCCAATGGCTTTTTACAAATCCATACAGCAGATTTCATGCAGACTATAAATTGTGCAAACCATTATATTTATTTGGTCAGATATAGTTTGGTTAGTGTCATTACTCTCACGGGTCTTGACAGATCTCCATGTACAATATCATCCTCTTCACTACCTATCTTCTGCCTAACACACTGAGCTATACGCAACTCAAAGGCGCAAGCTAACTGCAGTTCTTGTTGTCATTAGTGAGCAAGCCTCATATAGTGCCTGGCACAAATTATGTACACACTAAGTACTTCAGTAATAAGAAAAATCTTGTCCAGCAGATATGCTCAAAATATAGTGAACAAAAAAAAAAAAAAAAAAAAGCCCTAAATCACTAACAAGAGTGAGCATCCACAAGTTTTATTTTCTAAGAATCAAAGGAAGGAGCAGCAATAGAGAGAAAATGTACCCAAAAGAGGTGAGATGCTCTAATACTCCAAGTTCAAACTGGAAAGGTCCTAGAACTTGATTCATTCACTAAAAAGTAAATGAACATACCTAACAACTGTTCATCTTGAAGGCACACCCTCAATCTCAGATAATACTCAGCATTTTACTGGGAATTCCTAAGGAATTTTATGACCTTTGACACACAACCTTAACTCAGACAACAATCTTTAGCCTGGGATCTCAAACTTGAATAGTCATAATACTACACAGCAATTAGCAAAGAAAGTTCCAGAAAAACTTAAGTTTTTGAAACATATACAACTGTTAAATTTAATAATGTTTTATCTGAATACATTAAGTTCCTAATAAAATATGATCATTTAAAAGACCTTAAAAAGCAGAGTGTGGTGGCACATGCCTGTTATCCAAACACTCAGGGGACTGAGACATGAGTTCAAAGCCAGCCTGGGATCTATATTGAGTTCGTAGCCAGCCTTAGCTACTTAGCAAGATCCTATCTCAATACTTCCATACTCACCAAAAGGGGACTTTAGAATAAAAGGAAAACAGTCTGGTGGTGCTCCTGAAGCAAATTCAGATAAGTAAACTTATTCTCCCATATGAAACAAAGGAAATCATTCATTTAACTTGGGATACATTCTTCTGATCAAAGATTATTAAGATTTTGTTTTGCTTTTTTAAAAATACTGATGAGGGGCTTAGCGGTTAAGGCGCCTGCCTGCTAAGCCTAAGAACCCAGTTCCAATCTCCAGGTCCCACGTTTAGCCAGATGCAAAGTGATGCAAGGGCGCAATGCTGCACTTGACCACAAGGGGGCACACGCATCTGGATTTCGTTCATAGCAGCTGAGAGCCTGCTGGTGCACTCATTCTCTATCTGTCTCCCTCTCCCTCTCTCTCTGTCTCTCTCAAAAAAAAAAATCCTGATGAGTCAATAATTTCAACTTGCAATAAAGGAAAGCTCTAGGCTTTGGTATCACACTGCCAATTGCTAGATATTTCAAATGGAATCCCAAAAAAATAATGAGGAGGGAAAATAATTTGGAAACAGTGTGTGTCTAATGATATAAAAAAAAAAAAAAACTTTATTCATGTTTGAAGAGACAAATTCACCTTATAGTCCTGACTAGTAGTCAGAGTAGGGAAGGTCAAAATTTTCACCATCCAGTCATATGTGGATTAGAATCAGATGACATCAGGCATATTTAGGGTGGTATGGCTAGACTGATGAGAAATGGGAACCCAGGTAGACAGATTCTTGCTCCTTTCTTTCTTCTTACAGAGAAACAATTCCATCAGGTTGCTCTTCTGAACATGACCAGGACACCAAGCAGAAATACCTTCTGAAGGCTTTAATCCTGACAGCCAAAAACGAGAAACAATTTCAATGTCTATAAATTGGGCAACATACCAAAAACCATGGTGTCATCCACATATTGGAATACTATTTGCTAATAAAACCACCATACTGCTATGTGAATGAATCTCAGTAACAGGAAGTAAAAGAGATCACATGCAAGAAGCTATGTATTCTGATTCTATTTAAATGAAAGCTAAGAAAAGGTAAATTTATACAAAAGAAAAAGTAGTGATTGCCTTGGACTGTGGGTTAGAATTCATTGTAAATGTTAACAGATACACACCAGGTCCAAAGACAATCTTATCTGCCAGGCTCGAAGTTATCTCCAGGGTAGAAAAGTTGAAATCAACAGGTTATCTGAAACATTACATGTATTCCACATTAGGAAAAATTGTTGCCAAAGGTTGAACTCTGTTAGCCATTTTACTAATCTTTTAGGGTATATAAAAGGAAAGGTAATATATGTAGAAAACCAAGCAAATAAAAGAGGAAAGCAATGTGAGGGAGCCAAGAATGGTTGTGCACGCCTTTAATCCCAGCACTCAGAGACATAGGTAGGAGGATCACTGTGACTTAAGGGCTAGCCTGGAACTACAGAGTGAGTTCTGGATCAGCCCAAGCTAGAGTAAAACTCTACCTCAAGAGAGGGGGGAAAAAAAGGAAAGTAATGTGAGGGAAATAAATGGTTAAAATAGGAAATGTAGTAACATTCAAGTTAGGTCCCAGATCAACAGCATTTATACAATCATTATAATATAAACAAATATCATTTTAGCCAAAAATATTTATGATATATTTATTCAAAGAAAGAAGTACAGGAAACAAATATTCTACTCTTGAACTACAGCAGTTCAACAATAGTATTACTGTTAAAGAAGTCAATGAATTCATGAGTAAACTGAGAAAAAACACTACAGAACTAATGATTACATTACAGAAACATGTAATTGAGAAATATGGCAGTAAATATCAAATGTAACAGCAGCACTGAAAACTGGTTCCTTTTGAGAAAAGGATGGTTCAAAGTTTCAAAACATGCATTTTAGTATCATTTAACTCTAATTATGTGCATTTTAATAAATTTTAAGCCCAATAAAAATAAATAATTCTTTATATACAAAACTGGACTTTCTTTTAATTATTTAAACTGAATGGATCATTTGTCCATATTTAGCCATGTTTGATACAATTAGGATGCCAAGAGGTCGGAGACATTTGACCATAACCACACAACCAGAAGCACAGGTGCCCTGGCTCCCAAGTTCTCTCTCAATGGTGGGAAAATCAACAGCTGGGTACCCAATACTGCAGCTTGCAAATGCACCAACCAACCTGAGCTTACAAGGAGCCCTGCTCCAAACCAGCCTTGCCAGTCAGTGCTATGCTCATCAAAGCAGTCAGTTCATCTCAGGTATGTAAATATGCTAACACTAAAATAGCAGGATAACATTATGACTTGAGAATAACAAAAAATATTTAAACTGGTATTCTGCATGTCAATTTCTCCATTTCAATCTTCTACTTATGCTTTTTATTTTCTTACTGTATTTTTCTATGCCGAGAAGTCCTGCTGATTTCAAGCCACCTAAAGAGAACACTGCAGCCAAATGTGGAGGTACATGCCCGTAATACCATCTACTCTGGACACTGAGGCAAGAGAACCATGAGCTCAAGGCCAGCTTCGGAACATAGGCAAAAATAAGAAGAGCCTGCCTCAAAAATTAATTTTAAAAGACCACGCTACAATGTGTTGTGCTGGTTTCATGTTAAAGTATATTCGCTATAACTGATGCAAACATGTTAGATCGAAGACCTGGGCAGACATACAGCTGATACTTATTTTGTGCACATCTTCCTGTCTTTCCTGAGCTCCATGAGGGCAGAGGTATCCTTCACTAGTATACTAATACAACAGGCACAGCCCAGGTCATCAGCACCGTTAAGTACTTGTTGGTTAAAAGAACTGCTACACAGTTGTTTTTGGCTTTGACTTGCCAGTTTAGTTCTAAGTTCCTTATAATGCTACCTACATGTAAAACTTTCTAAAATACCAATTTTTAAATATGATTAGTCCTAAATTTCTGACCTTACTTTGTTAATTACTTAATCCATGAAGCAGCTTTTCTTCCAAGTAATGCCAGCAGTCATTAGTACTGACCCAGTCTCAAATTAAAAGGTCATATTCTATTTGGTAAGTAGTGATATAAAATTATAAAACTAAAGAACATATTGCTGCCACACTGGTTAACAGTATTAAATGTAAAGTTTCCCTGTCCTACAGAGTAGCCATCCTTCCACACATCCAAAAAGTTTATCCTGACTCAAGTGTGTTCCCACATTATTAGAACAAACTGATTGCCTGCCAACTAATCTTCTACAAGTTAAATATGTACTTAGGAATCCTTACCCTTATAATCAAGTGACTGCCCCAAATTGGAATAAAACATGTTGGCCTAGAGAGTTGGCAGAGGTGCTTGCTTGCAAAGCCTCATGCCGCCAAAGTTTTACTCCCCCATACTCATGTAAAGCCAGATGCACAAAGAAACACAAGCGTCTGGAGCTTGCCTGCAGCAGCAGAGAGGGATGGCACACCCAATCTTCTGTCTCTCTCTCTCTCTTTCTCTCTCTCTCTCTCTCATGTGTGTGTGAAATAAAATAAAACATGTAATGTTTTCACACTAGTCATTGAAATGTACTTAAGTTTTCAAAGCACCTACTTGCAACTATTCTATGGTCTATACCACAATCCATTACATATCTATCCACTTGTGATACAAACAAGGTTTTTTTGGGGGTTGCTTTTTTTGTTTGGTTGGTTGGTTGGTTTGTTCAAGGTAGGGTCTCACTCTAGCCCAGGCTGACCTGGAATTCACTCTGTATTCTCAGGGTGGCCTCAAAATTATGGCGATCCTCCTACCTCTGCCTCCCACATGCTGGGATTAAAGGTGTGCACCACCACGCCCAGCTACAAACAAGGTTTTTCAAACACTAATTTGAAAACTAAATAGAAGGGCTGGAGAGATGATATAGCAGTTAAAGGCACTTGCCTACAAAGCCTAAGGACTCATGTTCTACTCTCCAGGTCCCACATAAGTCAGACGCACAATGTGATGCAAACGTGCAAGGTTGTACATGAGCACAAGATAGAGCACATGTCTGGAGTCCAATTACTGTGGCTGGAAGCACTGGTGTGCCAATTCTCTGTCTCTCTCTGTATATATAAAAAAACAAAAGCTAAAGAGATGACAAATTGCTTTCAGTCCCTAATTATCATGCATTCTAAATATGGGATAATGAGGATTTCCTGTGCACTAAGTTCTTATCTCTAACACCATTCACTTTTGTACATTTTACTTTAATGTCCATAATACACCTTCATCTAAGCTGGAGAGTGAAACTGCCAGGTAACCACTTAATAATGTTTACTTCTAACCATATTGTGCCTCAACATCTGGACTTATGTCTGAAAAGTGTTAACTTCTACCATGGTTTATATAAAAGTGTTAACTTCTACCATGGTTTATATAAAAGTGTTAACTTCTACCATTGTTTATACATCCTGTTGCTATCTGCCAATATTTGTAGTGGCTGGAATAAATGAATGAAAACTAAAAACAATGAAAATAACAATAAGAAACACAGGCATCATGAACTTAATAGAGAAATAAAACCAAATGACACTAATAATTAGGCAATGTCCTGGTTCAAGCAACAACTCACACCAGGGGGAAGTATTTACTAATAAAAGCAAAGAAACAAAATGACCATGTATAAGGTTCATGTTAAAGCATCCATCTATAAGAAAAATGTATTTGATTTACAATGTTCTTAGTTCCCTGAGAATCAAACTCCTTAAATAATTCTTCTTTAACTTAGCATACCTGCCCAGTGATGTAATATTTCAAAAATAGGACATATTATATTAGTTTCTTTGCTCTTCCAGGCTCCATATGAACACATACCCTGCACCAAAAGTACATAGATAGTATTTTTAGACTATGTTAAAATGCAGAGGTATATGTATATCCAATACTGTTTAAGAAAAAAAGACAAAATACAAGTATTCAGCTATTCAAATGAGTGTGTACTGATTAAAGTCTCAAGTAACAAGGAATAAAATCTCTTCAGCAGTAGGCATGGCTAGATTTTCTATAAAGCTTTTGATGTCCTTGATTTTGTGAAACAGCTTTTAGAAATTTGGGGTTGACACCAATACTTGTTCAACAGGCTGGCATCCTCCCACCTTACCCACATGCAGGATCCTTCTAGCATGAAGGAAATCCAAGTCTTAGAACAAGCCTGAACATGCCACTCAGCTGCAAATCAGCTGACAACACTCCTCCTAATGGAAACATCTAATCTACAAATTCACATTCCCACTAAATGTCTTCACCTCCACCAAGAACAAGACGTATGTTTTGCCACTTGGTTTACATGGCATTTCATCACTGAGCAGTTACCATGCTAATTCCAAGGCTATTGCCAATCAATGGAAAGTGTACCCATTCAAAAGTGTAGAGCAAGGCCTGCAGGGAGTACACACAAATTAAATAAAGCAAGAGGAAATTCAAAAGGACCTACATGAACTTTACCTACTTTCTACCATCCCCAAAACCACCACCATTGTGACAGGATGGACCTTTACCTCCTAGTTCTGAACTAATGTCCCAAGCCAACTTTACCTATACTTTCCCATCATTTCATCTGATCAAGTCCCCTACTCCCAGGATGCCTCAAGCCCAATGAAACTTTTCAGTAGCTCAATGCTTAAAGAATGATGTCTGTCTTCAACTCCGGCACCAAATAATACCTTCCTGAGATCCCCTAAACCTCCTGCCATTCCCAAAACTCATTTTTGTCCTTCTGTTCTTCATATACCCTGCCTACCTTTTAAAATAATCAATGGAAAGGATTAGCATGGTGCATAAAGAGGGAAAGAGCAAATTCTTAGTATGAGCTCCCCTTACGGTCAAGATCTTTAAGCCTAGTTTATTCTGCTTTATTACTCCAAGGTATAGTTGACAGCTTTCCTCCAAAGACAAAGCCAGACAGGGTCAGACACACTGTGTCCTCCACAAACACTATCACTCTTCTTGAGTGTTTCACGATTTCAGACATCTCACCTGCTGGATTCTAAACTACCCTGACAAATACTATTTCTGAACGCAATCCATTCAAGCCAAGACTATCCTTTTCAGGATGGCAGTAGGCTCACAGACCACAAAACAGCACTTACCCAAGAAAAGCACAATCATCAAATAATTAAAAGAACAATAAAATTCAAAACAGCAAGGGAAAAAAATCTTGATTTATTGCTGGCTTTTATTTTCTATACTATCACTGCCTCTATTGATGAAAATAACTGAAGTTCACTATATTTATTCAACCTGGGCAAGGAATATGCAGACATACAGACCACTGTATTACAGATGCTTCTTTTGTATAAATATAGTATTCTCAATATGACCTTGTGAACAAAACTTTTTTTTTAAAAAATGGAGCACAGGTATAGAGATGTAACTGAGGGACTAACAAATACTAGGTTTGCTCTTTCCTATTGAGCTATATACAAAAGCCTCACAAAAAATTAGTTTTCTAATTTAGTAGTGTCTTTCAACATAGTCATCCAAAAACCCAAGTCTATAAGTAAGTTTCCTTGAAGAGAAAGTAAAGTTTTAAAGAAATGGGTCAAATACAGTTTAAGTGCACCAGACCACTAAACATTCCTGTCAGATATTTTATAAAAACTAGACGCTATCCCTCAAAAAGCCATTTTCACAGAAAACTGAAAATTCTTCTTCACTCTAATTCACTTCACTTAAATATTGCCCCCTCAAGGTAATCAACATCTCTGTTGACTTTAAAATGCTATTGTTAAAAATATTTCTTTATGTGGCCTAGTAGATGGCTCAGTGCTTGCCATGTCAGAAACATGGGGCCCTCAATTCAAACTCCCAACACCCATGTAAAAGCCAGGCACGGTGGTGTGCACTGGATCCCAACACTGGAAAGGTGCTGTTAGGGAATCCTTGGAGCTCACTGGCTAGCTATTCTAGCCACAATCAGTAAGCTCTAGGTTCAGCGAGAGACCCTGCCTCAAAAAACTAGGGAGAATGATGAAGAAAGACAACTGACATCAACCTCTGGTCTCCACACACACATGCAGCCCACACACATGACCATGCAAACATGCGTGCATGCACACCACACACACATATTTATGTGAAAAAAAATTCTTTATAAATTGCAATAAATTTTATTATTATTAATAATCTAACACCAAAACCACTGCACACAAATCAAACAATATAAACCATTTTTAAAAAAACACTGTGGGGGCTAGAGAGATGGCTTAGCAGTTAAGGCGTTTGCCTGCAGAGCCAAAGGACCTTGGTTCAATTCCCCAGTCCCCACGTAAGCCAGATGCACAAGGTGGCACATGCCTCTGGAGTTCGTTTGCAGTGACTGGAGTCCCTGACGTGCCCATTCTCCTCCTCTCTTGCTCTCTGCCTCTTTCTCTCTCGCTCTCTCAAATAAATAAAAATAAAATAAAAACTGTTTTAAAAAAAACACTGTGCATAATGGTAAATTGTTCTAGAAATTATATCTTTAAAAGGAAAACAGAGATTTTATTTTTAGGAAATCCAAGTTCCATAAACCAGTTATTAGTAGTATACAACTTCTAATAACATGTACTGAGACATGTATGAAACACTCAGGAAAAGGTTAACACTAGACATGTGATGTTTAAAAAGAAGAAAAAAGAAAAACTGAAGTATTTATAGGTGAAATATTATCTGATGTTTACCTTAAGATAAACGTGGGGAGAATGAAACAAAGTTAGTCATGGGCTGATAACTTAAACTGAGCTGTAAACTCTCTCTGTGCATGTTTGAAAAACCACCTTAAAAGATGAAAATAATGTAACTGCTTGTGTGTAAAGTCTCCAACACTCCTTTGTTCTGGAGTATATGCAACTTTTGCACAGAGTCCTTCATTCCTTAGATTGGTAAATAGATGCTTTTTCCTCAACCGTAGGGAATGTAATCAGAGAACTGTGTCATTGCCAGCATCCCAAATAAGTCTCCAATATAGGGCTTAACAAATCTACTGCAAAAGTGTAGGGGGGTAGGAAGGATGGCACTAAAGAGAAAATGAGGAAGGGACTAAGGATGAACCTGCCTAAACTGCTGCCACAAATGGAGTCCACCTCTTAAAAACCGATTAATGCACAGCCCAGGGTTTTAAAATGGACTATTGACTTCTAGCTCACCAGTTCATGCTGACTGAGAAAGACACAAACAATCCCACTACTGTGGAACCAGGTCAAAACAAGCTCTGGCTAACTTACTTGGAAGAGAACACTCACCACTTAGATTTGGACAGCAAAACTGGGTTAGAAAAAAACCAACCAGTGCTTAAACAAACACTAGAGCTGGGAAGAATGTCTTTAAGCCAGTTACCAGCCACTCAGTGAGTTGCAACACAATCTTGTCCAAAAATTTCCAAAGCCTTCCAAATTCAGTTGAGCCCAGCAGGCTGACTTAACAGGGCTCCTTTTCAAATTCAAAAATCTGGCCCAGGCCCCAACAGTTAACCAACAAAACATGCTAATTCACTTGAAATCACCTAAGAATACTGACTCAAGTTCAGACCACAGGCCTGTCAGTACCACTGTCCAGGCCCAGGGAAGCTGGGGCTGAGGAAAAGCAATCAAGTGACACATAAACCCTATTCAGAAAACAGAAGAAGGACAATAGAAGCCACACTTTATTTGGCCCCAGAAAATGTCTACAGTCAGCTTCCACACACACAGACCATCTTTTTTAATGAAACAATGATAATTCTTCATGGTGAGCCACAAAGACTTGCTTCATAAGATAATTTTTTTTTCCTCTAACCCAATCTTGTACCCACTCCAACACCTAAAAAACTCCCCCAGTGAAGTTAACATTCAGAAAACGTTTTAGTAAGAAGAAACCAATCAAGAAAGAGAAAAATGTAACATTCTGTTTTGAATGTCAAGGCCTGGGCCTCCATTACCTACAACTCTCTCATAAGCAGTTGAATGGGCACTGAACAAAATGAACACACTGTTAGTCACATCAAGTGTTAGCGAATAAGCACAGACTTATAGTCTGCAGATTCCTTAGTTTCATTTGCAGTTGGAGGGCGGGTTATAAATTTAAAGAAAAAGAAAGACCTGGGGTGGTGGATGTGAAACCAGGGCATCCTTTCTACTCTTCACTCTCCCTATTTCAATTACACAGCTGTCAAACAGGTTATTCCTGGAATTCAGACTTTATAATCCCCACACTGTAATTCTTCCTGCTCTTGTTGCCCAAACACACACTCCTCCCTGCTTCCCCAAAAATATGTATCTACCAGGACAGGGTACGGTAGCCAGAGCTATTGAGCAGTTCCAGGTAACACCAAACTCCCCACCTTGAGCACTTGGCAGGCACTCCAAAGAAGAAACATGATGACAATTTTCAAGAAGGCCAAGGCAGTGGTTGAGGATAATCATGGGCAAGGCCTGTCTCTACTGAATTTTAATTCACACACAAACTCACGAAGGCCAGACTTGGAGAAGAAAAAGTCAAGCTGTCTTAGAAGTCAAAAATCCTTTTCCATTTTGAAGAAAGTGCATGCCTAACAATGTAGCCTATTTCCTTATCGCGAAGCCAGGAAATGAGGTCTTTTAAGGCCAGACTGAGCAAAAGCTTGGTGTTTAAAAAGCAAGGCGAAACCCCTTTCCCAACTTTGGCCAAGTGGCGTGGCCTCCAGTCAGCAGCGCATTTATCACCCTTCCCCTTCATCCTCCAAGAAGTTTCTTCATGCCACGGGAAACAAAGGCGCCCCACACCGACCTTATAGACTTGTCCATAGGTGCCATTTCCAACCACTTCCACCAGCTCAAAAATCCCAGCAGGATCCTGGAGAGAGAGAGGAGGGGAAGGGTCATCATTAAAAACACACCCCAAAGGATGGATTAAATAAAAGTGGGGCAGTTGGAGCGCTAGGGCGGTGGCAAAAGGGCTTCGCCTCGCTCGGTGCCCCCGTGCCGGGGCTGGTGGGCGGCGGCGGGTCGCGCCCCGAAGTCCCCGCACATGCCCATCCCGGCAGACAAAGGGGCCGCCGCGCCCGCGACTCTGCCCACGGCGGGGCCCGGCTCCGGCCGTGCAAGGGCGCGGCCCCCATGCCCACTGCCCGCTGCCCGCGCGGGCCCACTCACCCGCAGGGAGGAGAGGTCGATGTCCACCAGACTTTTTGCAGGGGAGTCGTTCGCCATTTTCCCTTCTTTCTTTTCTTTTCTCTCTCTCTTTTTTTTGTTTTGTTTTGCTTTTTGCCACCTCAAGACAAATAACAGTATGTCGCCGGCTCCGTGGGCTCGTGCTGCAGAGCAGGCCGGCGCGGGACTCTGCTGAGGGGCGCGGGCCGGCGGGCTCGACCGCCCCGGGGCCGCGCGGAAGGCCGGCGGGCGGGCGGGCGGGCGGGCGGCGTGCGCGGGCGGCGGCGGCGCTCACACCAGGGCGCGGGCCCGGCCGTCAGCCCCCCGCCCCCCGGGCGTCGCCCGCCGCCTCAGGCCCCGGCGCCCGCGCCCCGCGCCGCGCGCGCCTCGAGGACGGGCCTGGAGCGTGGGGCCCGGCGCCGCCGAGTTGAGCGAGCAGGCGAGCGAACGAGCGAGCGAGCGCGAGGCAGCGAGACAAAGATAACCCGGGAGGCGGAGGCAGGCGGGGGGGGCGGGGGCAGGCGGGGAGGGAGGCGGGCGGGGAGCGAGGGGGCGGCGGCGGCGCGGAGGAGGGGAAACGGGACACCAAAAATATATTCTGACGAGGGAGAAAACAGCTCCCCCTCGGCTCCTCCGGCAGGAAAACCGGGCGGAAGCGGACTCACACCCCCCGGAGCCCGGGGCGGGGAGGGAGGCGCGGGGCGCGGCGCTCGCCGCGTGAATATTCATCAGGGGTGGGGCCGAACAATGGCCGGGCGGCGGGCGGCGCGGGCACCGGCCGGGACGCGACGTGGGGCGCCCGGGGTGGGGCCTCGGCCCCCGGCCCCGCACGGCACTGCCCGGCGCTCGCTCGGCGATGCGGGGCTTGGAGCAAGGCCGACGGCGACTTCCCCGAGAGCCGCCCGGGGCACGGAAACGCCCCTGCCTCGCTCTCACAATGAATGAAAGGACCTTGACCTGGATCCCGAAGCCCAGACGCGACCACCTCGGGTCGCCCCTGGGAGAGGGTGTGTCGCGGCGGCGCAGGGCTCTAAGGGGACGCCTGCGGGATGCACCCGTGCAGGATAGGGGACCCCCCTCCCTTCACCCATCTCTCCCCACCCACCACCACCTCCTCCGAATAATACACTCTTTTTGGTTTTTGTTGTTGTTGTTTTGCTTTGTTTTTTTGTTTTTGTTTTTGTTTCTAGGTTTTTTGTTTGTTTTTTGAGGCAAGGTCTCACTCTTGTCCTGGCTGACCGGGAACTCTCTCTCTAGCTCTAGGCTGAAATTCAGGTGCAACCCTCCTACCTCTGACTCCCTACTGCTAACAATAAACGCGGATGCCACCACGCCCGGCCCCAATAGTATACTCTTGAGACCCTCATTTCCGTTTTCAGTATGCGGTTTTCTTTTCCTTATTCTTCCTTTCCAGGTTAAATTTGTAGCATGGTTGTAGTTGACTGTCTACTGAATCTGAACAGTTCCTGTATTTGCCTACTGTGTTACTGACAGCTCTTGGTGGGTAAGCCCTGGGTTTGGGGGCCTGCAACCCTGTACAGGTGTATAGTGCTTAAAGATCACCAGCAAGCTGAAGCTTGCAGTTTCATCAATTCATCAGTAGCACACTGTCGCACCAACCAAATAGCCTTTAGTGCCTCCCTGTTACCTGATGCAGGTAGTCTGTCAAACATGTGTTCCTCCCACTGACCAGAAAGGACTGTAATAAAAACACCCCAGTTTAAGATTTAGGAGGTCTGGAACGGACCTTACAAGTTCTTAGAAAAGCCAAAGTCCATCTCCATTAGCAATCTATAACATTTCTATACCCATCCACTCCCCTCCACCAACACACTCTGTGCTGAGTGCTTTGCACAGTATCCAATTCACCACCCTATGGCAAGGAAACCATATACTGCAAGTTATAAACCCAAGCCCTCGAAAGCCTAGCTTAAAAGGAAGTAGAGATGCTCTTCAGGTCAGCCTAGTCCCAAAATCCAAGCCTGATTCAACTAAGTTGGTCTGCTGTGACCAGAAAATATCTAAGCACTCCCCTGCTTCCTAAGAATTTACTCTCTAAGTCTTCTGAGCCTTTTGATATGAGACTTTCTGGTAAGGTTAAAATATATTCAGGGACTTCTTACATTGATTGATCAGGAAATTAACAGTAATTAGCATTTATGAATTCATTACTGTTTTTAAGTGGTTTTGATTTTTACTGAAGGTTTACATGGAACTAGACTGGTACACAACTCTGAACTTTCAGACCATATTAATGATAATATTTAAAAGAAGACAAATTGCAGGGGGTGGCTGGAACAATAGTTACAGCAGTTAAAGGTGCTTTCTTGCAAAGCCTGAAGACCCAGGTTCAAGTCCCCAGTGTCCATGTAAAGCTAGATGCACAAAGAGGTGCAAGCATCTGGAGTTCACTTGATTAGCAGGAGGCCTTGGCGTGTCCATATACTCCTCTCTACTCCCCCCCAACTCTCTCAAGTAAATAAATATTTAAAAATAATAAAAGAGGGCTGCAGAGATGGCTTAGTGGTTAAGGCACCTGCCTGCTAAGACTAAGAACGCTGGTTCCAATCTCCAGAGGTTCCAATCTCCAGGTCCCACGTTTAGCCAGATGCAAAGTGACGCAAGGGCGCAATGCCGCACTTGCCCACAAGGGGGCGCACACATCTGGATTTCGTTACAGCAGCTGAGAGACTGCTGGTGTGCCCATCTCTATCTGTCTCCCTCTCCCTCTCTGTCTGTCTGTCTCTCTCTGTGTCTCTCTCCCAAAATAAATAAAATAATAAAAAAATTTAAAAAGTAAAAATAATAAAAGATTACAAATTGGGCTCAAACAACATCCTGTCGTTTACATATGTTACCTCATTATTCATCACGTTAGCTTTGAAGAATACTCCTGATTTTCTTACTTTACACATTGGGAAACCAAATCTAAAGATATTAACTTGCTCGGTGTGCACAATTCATAAATCCCAGTGGCCCACCTCATACCCTCCCACCCTACCTGTCTGTGATAGTTTGTTTGAATGCATGTACCCCATAGACTCAGGTGTTTTATTAAAGCTTGTACCTTGGTTCTCCAGCAGTCTGGCTGGAGGAGGTGTTATTGGGAGTGGATCCTAGAGTCCAGCCCTAAGGTGTTACTGGGGTAGATCTTAATTCCCGAAAAAAAGATATGCAAAGAGATCTGAGGGGAGGGAGTCCTGCTTGTTGCCAGTTTGTGCTTGCTGCTTTTGGTTTTTGCTGGCTGTTTGATTTTCTCTGCTTGAATGTATGAAAGCAGCTTCTGCCATTGATGGAATTTCCCCCAGACCTGTAAGTTTGAAATAATTCCTTTCCTCCCCTAAACTGTGTCCCGTTTGGATGTTCATCCCAACAACATGGAAACTGACTACAACACTGTTCAAATTTCCTCCTTCTTTTCAACCCAGCTCAGAACCACCTTCTTACTGTATCCTTTCTCTTTAACTCTCTGTCCCACTAAGCTGCTATTGCCTATATCACCATTGGGACAGTTACTTCCCACTTTCAAGTGAATATTTGTTTTTGAAAGAGCCTCCTAGTGCAAGGCACTGGCTTGGCCCGCGCTCAGGATATCAGAAAGAGTATCTCACTGTATCCTCAGAGAGCTTACAGTTTAGAAATGAGCCCAAGACAGTTTCATAAATACCCGTAGCATAAGCAGAATATTGTAAGTTCCAGCTAGATGGAAAGATCACTAAACAGGTCACTGTTAAATATACAGGATTTAGCAAAGCTGAACTGGGTTTGAACCCCAATTCTATTATCATTTGTGCAATCTTGTTTCTGTTGCTTAACTTCTCAGCCTATTTCCTCTACAATATACTAGATGAAGACAGGTGATAAGAGCAAGTAAGCAACTGCCTTTGAAAGTGGAGGATCCTTAGTGGGATGGGAAAGTGGTAGGAGGAACAGAAGAGGTCAGTGGGACAGGAATATGATCAAATTACAGTATATTCATGTATTAAAGTTCTCCATAAAAATGTAAAAACAAATAAAATACCTAAAGAGCAAGAATACAGGTCAGGGTAGTAAGGCCTGGTGACCAAATGCAAAAGGTCCTGGGATGAAAAATTCTCCAGTTGACAGAGGATGGGATTGAGAAGGCAACATAAATAAAAGGTAGAAAACTTGCTTGTGTTTCAGAACCTTATGCATACTTGCAAGCATGTTATCAGAACAAAGGATAAGAATTAATGCAACAGTTACATCTGCCCAGCTAGAAACTTCACTCCAGTTCCAAGGGTAGGGGGCTATGTTTTTAATGCACACTTGTATTGGCTTGGGCAGTCACAGCTAAATACTAGGTACTGGGTGTCATAAGTATGGTAGTCACCCTTATTCATGCCTTCATTTTCTGAGGTTTCAGCTAGCCAAGACTACCTCAGTCTGAAACATTAAATGGGAAAGTCCAAAATTTCATGTTTTAAACAACAAATTATAGTATGTTATCACTGCTCTTCTTTGTTATTTATTGTTAATCTGCCACTGCCTAACAAACTTTTATCATAGTTTTGTATAGGAAAAGAATATTTCATATGTGTGTGTATCACCCACACAGTTGGGTACTATACACATTTTCAGGTATCTGATGAGGAGCTTGTAACTTACCTCCACAGATAAGGGGGTTGTTATAACAAAAATTTATTTTCTTTTTTTAAAAGAAATTTTCTATATTTTTATTTATGCGTTAAGAGAGAGAGGAGAGAGTGAATATGGGCTCACCAGGGCCTCTTACTGCTGCAAATGAACTCCAGACTCATGCACCACTTTGTGCATTTGGCCTTTTTAGTACTGGGGAATAAAACTCAGGGACAGCTTTGCAAGCAAGCATTTTTAACTGCACCATCTCCTCAGGTTCCAAATTTTCTTGTAGTTCTGGAGTCTTCCAGTCTAAGGTCAAGGTTTTAGGCATCTCCATTTCTGGTGAGGGCTCTTTGTGGCTTGCAAACAGCAACATTTTCACTGTGTGTACACACATGACTTTTCCAACGGGCAAATGCACTCTCTGGTGTCTTTTTTTTCCTCCTACCTCTGCCTCCCTAGGGCTGGGGTTAAAGGCATGTGCCACCACGCTAGGCTCTCTGGTATCTTTTGTGAGAGCACCAACCTTGACCTTTGGGGCTTCACTTTTTGATGACCTAGTTTAACCTATTATTTCCTTGAAAGGCTCTATATTTAAATGCAGTCTCATGAAGGAGTGGGGGGAAGGAGCCATAGGTTCAGCATATGAAGGGATCAAACAAACTTTTGTTCCTTAACAAGCTTCATGCCTTATATCATGTTAGAAAGCAGACTTCTTACAGCCCTTTGCTTGTCCTTAGGTATATGTAGAGAACACAAAAGAAACCCTGCTAAAAAGGTAGTGTATTGGAAAATACCAATTTGACATTTCAGTCAAAGGATAAAATAACTTTCTTGGACAAAGAGAAGTTGAGAAAATGAGCAGAGCTAGACACCCTGGGCAAAGCACTCATTTCAGGGAACCAAGAGACACAGTGTGTCAGCTTACATTACTGTAATAGGTACCAGAGACAGTCAGGACATCCAGGGAAAGCCTGATTTTGACACAGTTTTGAGGTTTTCAGTTCATGATAGGTTGGTCCTATTGTTTTGGGGCCTATGGCAAGATAGCTCGATATATCAGGGAACATGTGTCAGAGCAAAGTCATTCACCTCGTGCAGCCAGAAGCAAACAAAGAGAAAGAGGCAGGGTCCTATTATCCCAGTTAGGAGCATCTACCCCAATGATCAAAACCTCCCATTACAGTCCATTCTTAAAGTTTCTACCACCTCCTCAGAGCACCATCTGGGAATAAGCCATTAACATGTACCACATGGACTTTGAGGACCATCCAAAATCCAAATTATACTCAAGAAGAGCATAGAACAAAACAGGTTAGGTGGAAATAGAAGATAAACTGAGGTAAGGACGCAGTGTGAGGGTGGGAAACAGAACCAAGTTATCAATCATGTCAAGTGAGCAACAGCCTGGAGGAACATTCCACAGTTTAGATAACAGGAAGCTTCATTGTTTTTTGGTTTGTTTTGGTTTTTTTTTTTTTTTTTTTTTTTTTTTTTTTTTTTTTTTGCTGCTATAACAAAATACTTGATTCTGGATCTGTTATAAAGAATTAGAGAAGCCAGGCATGATGTCACATGCCTTTAATTTTAGCACTTGGAAGGCAGAGGTAGGAGGATCACCATGAGTTCAAGGCCAACCTGAGACTACATAGTGAATTCCAGGTCAACCTGGGCTAGAGTGAAACCCTTCCTCAAAAAAAAAAAAAAAAAAAAGAAGAAGTAGTAGTAGAGAAAAAAAAGAAAGAAAGAAAGAAAGAAAGAAAGAAAGAAAGAAAGAAAGAAAAAAGAAGGAAGGGGAAAGGGAAGGGAAGGAGAGAAAAAAGGAAAAAGAGAAAAGAAAAGAATAAGGTGGGTGTGTGGTGCATGCCTTTACACAGAAGGCAGAGGTAAGACCACCCTGAGACTATATAATGAATTCCAGCTCAGCCAGAGACAGAGTGAGGCCCTACCTTGAAAAATAATAATAATAATAAGAGAGAATTTTTTTTTAAATTTCAGAGATACAAAATCATGTCAAGGGGTTCATTTCTGGAAAAGGCCTTCTTGATCCATCATCTGATAGAAAAAGGTGTATGTGTGTGTATGTGTGTGAACAGATCATAATATCCATGATTAACCCATTCCTTGAAAATAGCGTGGATCCACACATAAAAATAATCCTCACGACCTAGGCACCTCTTAAAGCTCCTGCTTTCAAATAATATGCATTGGGGATTAAGTTTCCAACACAGGAACTTTAAGTAACAATTCAAATCACAATAGGTGGGCTGCTCTGGAGCTCAGCCGCCATGGGATGTGAAAGCACATCTTCCTGAGGTGCAATGGGCTGGCAGTGTAGCTGCACCAGGCACAGAAGGTCTAGAGAGAACTTAATTATGCAAGACTGGTAGGTTGACAATGACAACATTACTTTATTTCCTAGTTTTTCTTTGTTGCAAAAATATTTGGGGAGATATATTTTCAAGGTCAGAATAGGGCAGGATAAGAATGGCAGAAGAAAACCTGGCTATAACTAGTATACAAAGTCACTGAGGATTTGTGTCAGTTAGAAATAAGTAATAAAGCCATGTATGGTGGCTCATAGCTATAATCCCAGTACTCCCAGGTAGGAGGCTCGCCATGAGTTCAAATCCACTCTGGGCTACACAGTGAGTTCCAGGTCAGCCTGGGCTACAGTGAGAGAGATCCTACCTCAAAAAGAAGGAGAGAGAAGAGAGCAAGAGAAAGAAAAGGTGGAGGAGAGGAAAGGAAGAAAAAGGAAAGAAAAAAATAGAGATGAGGGGAGAGAAGAAAAGAGAAAGAAGTAATGAAAGTATTAGTGAGCAAGGACAATCAAATCAAACAAGGAAAAATATGTGGAACTATGTTCAGAGGAAGCTCAGACAGGAAGTATCATGGGTTTAGGGGCCAGAAATCAGAGTTCTAATGCTTTTATGAACAAGGTGTTGAGCAGATGCTTGGGCTCTTGGACTCTTGGTTTTCTAGCATGAAACCAGCAGATAAGATAAAATGGTTCACAGATCCTCTTAGAGCCTTGAAGACTCCAAATTCTTTTTTTGTGGGGAGGGTTCGAGATAGAGTTTCACTCTAGCCCAGGCTGACCTGCAACTTACTATGTAGTCTCAGGGTAGCCTTGAACTCATGGTGATCCTCCTACCTCTGTCTCCCAAGTGCTGGGATTAAAGGCGTGAGCCACCATGTCCGGCCAAGACTCCAATTTCTATCAGCCTAGCCTCAGACCTTTAATCACTCATAACTCTTAGCCAGGGTGAAACAGGAGTGGCATCATACACAGTGGAGTCAATGGCACATGAGGGAACACTGTCCATTTAGCAGCAAAGACCCACCCTGTAAAAGCCATTTTTCAAGGTCTAGGGGGTAAAGCTCAGTATGAGATTACTTGCCAACAATGGTCAAAGCCCTGAGTTCAATTCACAGAATAGAACAAAAGTTGCCAGGAAGTGGTGGAGCTTGCCTATAATCCTAGTGAGAGGGAAGATAAAGCAGGAGGATGAGTCCTAGGCTAGCCTAAACTCATAGTGATATCTTGTTTAAAAAAAATAAAGTCATCTTTGAGCATTTTGCACTACTGCTCAACTGGGTTAAAAAGACACAACTAAGCCGGGCATGGTGGCGCACGCCTTTAATCCCAGCACTCCAGAGGCAGAGGTGGGAGGATCGCCATGAGTTAGAGGCCACCCTAAGACTACGTAATAAATATCAGGTCAGCTTGGGCTACAGTGAGACCCGACCTCAACCCCCACCCTCACCCAACACACACACACACACACACACACACACACACACACACACACACACACACCTACTCTACAGCCCAACCAGAAGGTGAGGAATGCAGAAGGCAGATCAACGGTCTACAAAAGAAGTGGCTCCTAGGGAGTTCCTATCCCTGCTCCCAAGGCTGCAGGTGTGAGCATGGATGTGATGATGGTGTTGTCTTAGTGCAAGTCTCCCAAAGACAGATCCTGAGACAGAGAGTTGAGTGCAAGCAGTTTATGTGAGAGATCATCCCAGGAAACACAAGTGAAGGAGGAGGGGAGTGGTAATGAAATGGAAATGAGCTAATAAGGAATATGTTCATGAACACGTCATCACTGTGGATAGCTGCACTACATGTTCTTAGCCTGCTAGAAATCAAAACAAAACTAAGCAAATAATAATAAACCCTGTTTACTTCATAGATATACTTTATGCATATCTATTATCTTTGTCTGCTCTCTGTTGCTTGCTATAACCAAGTAGCTGAGACTAGGTAATTTTTTTAACCTTTTTTTTATTGACAACCTCTATACATATACACAAGATACCATGATTTTAATCCCCTCGCATCATCCTCCTTTATCCCCCCTTCCATAAGGCCCCCTAATCCCTCCTTTATTTTTTCTTTTTTCCTTTTTGTTTTTTTAAATATTTTTTTGCAGTAGGGTCTCTCTTTAGCCAGTTGACCTGGAACTCACTCTATAGTCCCAGGCTGGCCTCGAACTCACAGTGATTCTCCTACCTCTGCCTCCTGAGTGCTGAGATTAAGGGTGTACGCCACCAAGCCCAGCTTCTCTTCTTTTTTTCAATTAGTCCCTGGTCTATTTTGGTGTCACCATTTTATGCAGGTCTTGCGTAGGTAGCATCGGCCACTGTGAGGTCATGAATGCCATGGCCACTTTGTGTCTGGAGGACAGTATTGCAAAGCACTCCTCCCCTTCCTTTGGCTCTTACATTCTTTCTGCTACTCCTTCTGCAATGGTCCCTGAGCATTGGAGGGTATGATAGAAATACCTAACAGTGCTGATCACCCTACTGTCACTTCTTCTCAGCACTTTGGTGAGTTCTGGGTCACTCCAGTGGTCACTGCCATCTGAAAAAGAGAAACTTCTCTAACCAAAATAAGAGTACCATTAATATATGGGCATAAACTTAAGTGCTTATAAAGGACTTATGGTCATAATTTAGTGGTTTAGCTGTCATAATATATCCACTTAGTTACACAACAGTAGTAGTTTCCTCCCTGAGGTTTATGACTCTCTAGACATAGGCTTTTGATTGGATTTTCAGTACCAAACATGAATTCTTTACCATGGAGCAGGTTTTCCTTCATAACAGATGTGCCACTATTGCACCAGTTGACACATTTAGCCTGGATGGCCAGGTGTGAAGCAGGTCCACTGCTGGTTAAGACCACTGATGACTTTCTCCTCAACAGGCTGTATAGCTCTTCCCAGCATCCTGACAGCTAGTCAGTGGGGCAAAGGTTTCTAGTTCAGCTCCACCTTGATTCCTTGGTGTCCTGCAGCCCAAACATGTGGTAGAGACTGGGTGATTTTTAGAGAACAGTTATGGAGGCTGGAAAGATTGCTCAGTAGTTAAGGCACTTGCCTGCAAAGCCTAACAACCCCGGTTTGATTTCCTAGCACCCACGTAAAGCCAGGTGCACAAAGTGGTATATGCATCTAGGGTTGGTTTGTAGCAGTTAGAGGCCCTGATGTGCCTGTTCTCATTCATTTCTCTCTCTCTCTCTCTCTCTCTCTCTCTCTCTCTGCTGCTTGTAAATAAATTAATTTAATTTTTAAAAAAAGAACAGTTCTGAAAACCAATAAGTCCACCATCAAGTGCCTCATGTGACTTTACCTCATCCCAGAAAGGTGCATGCACAAGGGAGAAAACACAAGAGGCTTTGTAACAAAGCAAGCTCATGGTGACTTAGCCAGTCTAGAAGAGATCAAACTCAGAACAGCATTAATCCCTCCTAAGGAGGCCCCACCCCTCCCCAAAGCTCACAATAGCAATCACATACATGCAAAGTCATATAGCATCTGTGTTCATAGAAAAGGGTTTTGTAAAGGTTAAAAAGAAAATGGGCTGGAGAGATGGCTTAGCAGTTAAACGCTTGCTTGTGAAGTCTAACGACCCAGGTTTGAGGTTTGATTCCCCAATACCCACATAAGCCAGATGTGCAAGGTGGCACATGCATCTAGAGTTCATTTGCAGTGGCTGGAGGCCCTGGTGTGCCCACCTCTCTCTCTCTCTCTCTCTCTCTCTCTCTCTCTCTCTCTCTGCCTCTTTTTCTCTCTGTCTGTTGCTCTCAAATAAATAAATAAAAATTAACAAAATTTTTGAAAAGAAAAACAACAATAAGCTAGGTGGGGTGGTACACATCTGCAAACCTAACTACTTGAAAAGCTTAGGCAGGATTTTGAGTTTGAGGTCAGCCTCACCAGCATCCTGAGAGCCTTGTCACAAAATAAATAAATAACAGAAAATGTACAATACTGTTTTTTTGGGGGGAGGGGGCGGGGAGAAGAGGTGATGCTGGTGATCAAACCCAGGAACTTGCACATGCTAGTAAGTACTCTGCCACTGAACTGAATTCCTAACCTTTGTTGTTTTTAGATAAAGTCTCACCATGTAGCCCAGTCTGGCCTTGAACTCTCAACCCTCCTGCTTCAGCCTCCAGAGAACTGAGATTATAGGCATGTATCACCCCAACTAGGACACTTTTTTTTTTTTTTTTTTTTTTTTGCGAGGTAGGGTCTCACTCTGGTCCAGGCTGACCTGGAGTTAACTATGTAGTCTTAGGATGGCCTCGAACTCTCAGCAATCCTCCTACCTCTGCCTCCCGAGTGCTGGGATTAAAGGCGTGCGCCACCACGCCCGGCGTTGACACTGTTTTTAAATGCAGAATTATGTGCATTGCTTTGTATAGATGAATAATTTGAAACTTGTTAGGGATTAGCTATCCTTTAATATACCCCTTTTAATAAATTTATACCATTCTTATTAATTTATACATCATGAGAAGTATTTATAAATCATGAAAAATACTTTATGTGTAAAACCCTCAGAAAGCTTCAAAAGTTAGGCCAGAGATAACCTGGGTTTAGAAAACAAGATGGGAGCCATAGGAAGTGGTGGGAGGAGCTGAATGGGCATATAAGTATTTGTCAGATGATGGTCCTGGTAGGCGGATGGGTGAGGAAGCCAAGCTAGACCTACTAGGTAAGGCAAGGGTGATAGCTGACTTGTTATTTATTCTTCACTGAATACTTGTGTCCTCATTCTGTGCAACTACATCCCAGAAAGTGGCCAGACCACAGGGCCTCTTGTGCTCATCCATTTAATGCATCACAACTGGAATAAAACAATGAGTTAGAATCTGATGCGACAGAGCCTCCATAAAGAGGAAGTTTAGCCATAATCAAGTTTATCCCTTTAAAAATGAATGAGCCAGAGGGCTCCAGTGATGATGCTGAGAGCTCACCAATGCTATTGATATACAGTTCTTGGTTAACTACAAACCTTCTAAAATATGTCTTTCAATAAAAGATGAAGTAATATACAAACTATGTACTTTATTTTTGTTTTTTATTGACAACTTCCATAATTTTAGACAATATCCCATGATAATTCCTCCCCCTTCCCCACTTTCCCCTTTAAAACTTCACTCTCCATCATATCCCCTCCCCCTATCAATCAGTCTCTCTTTTATTTTGATGTCATGATCTTTTCCTCCTATTTTGATAGTCTTGTGTAGGTAGTGTCAGGCACTGTGGGGTCATGGATATCCAGGTCATTTTGTGCCTGGAAGAACACATTATAAGGAGTCCTACCCTTCCTTTGACTCTTACATTCTTTCTGCCACCTCTTCCACAATGAACCCTGAGCCTTGGAAGGTGTGTTAGAGATGTTTCAGTGCTGAGCACTCTCCTCTGTCCCTTCTTCTCAGCACCATGGTGCTTTCTGAGTCATTGCAAGGTCACCACCATCTGAAAAGAGAAGCTTCATTCTCTCTCTCTCTCTCTCTTTTTTTTTTTTCGAGGTAGGGTCTCACTCTGGTCCTGGGTGACTTAGAATTCACTATGTAGTCTCAGGGTGGCCTTGAACTCTCTGTGATCCTCCTACCTCTGTCTCCCAAGTGCTAGGATTAAAGGCGTGTGCCACCATGCCCTGCTAAGAGAAGCTTCTCTAACCAAAAATGAGAGTAGCATTAATATATGGGTATGAACATTAAGAGAAGTGCTTACTGGGAAGTTTTGTGAGCATGGTATATACATTTAGCCAGACACCAGCAGACATTACACCCCTAGGGTTTATGACTACCCCTGTTGTAGGTTTTCACTATCAGGGATGTATTCTCTCCCATGGAACAGACCTCCAGTCCAATTAGAGAGTGGTTGGTTTCTACCATAACAGACATGCCACTATTGCACCTATTGGCTCATTTGGCCTGGCTGGCCAAATTTAAGACTTGTGGTGTCCACTGTTGAGTATCTTCACTGGTGATTTCTCTCTCTCCCATTGAACTGCATGCAGCATAGCTTTTTCCACCTGGTTCACATAGAGGAGGCTTTCAGCTCAGATCCAGCAGGATTTCTCAGTGACCTTGCAGCCCAAGTATGTGGAGTCTTCAGCAATAGGGTCTTACCATCTATTCCTGGTGGGAAACCAAGGGCCTTGGCAATGGCCTGTAATGTTTTGGGGGTATACAGGACCACCCAGGCAAACAACTCACTGGAAGGTATCCCATTCCTGGCACTGAAAATTTTCTAGTAACAATCTATGGCTTCTGAGTGTTCCATTGTCCAGGAAAGTAGGTTTCCATATGAAATATTTATATCCTCTTAGATTTTGATTAGCCCTCCCTCCACCTTTCCTTTACTCAATCTCTTCCCCTGACCTCACGTAGGCCTTTTCACCCCCATTAATCTGTTCTTCTACTTACATACATACAATTTCATCCTCTTAAGTCCCCCCTCCCTCCCTCTCTTTCTATTCCCTTTATATCCCCTTACTGGCTTCTGCTACTAAGTTTTATTCCTACTCACATAGAAGTCCAATCATTTGTAGCTAGGATCCACATATGAGAGAAAACATGTGATATTTGGCTTTCTGGACCTGAGTTACCTAAGTATAATCCTTTTTAGATCCATCTATTTTCCTGCAAATTTCATAACTTCATTTTTCTTTACCACTGAGTAGAACTCCATTGTGTAAATATGCCACATCTTCATTATCCACTCATCAGTTGAGGGACATCTAGGCTGGTTCCATTTCCTAGCTATTGTGAATAGAGGGGCAATAAACATGGTTGAGCAAGTATCCCTAAGGTAGTGAGATGAGTCCTTAGGATATATGCTTAGGAATGGTATAGCTGTGGCATGTGGCAGATCTATTTTTAGCTATCTCAGGAACCTCCACCCTGATTTCCACAATGGCTAGACCAGATTGCATTTCCACCAACAGTGTAGAAGGGTTCCTTTTTTTCCACATCCTCACCAGCATATATAGTCATTCATTTTCATGATGGTAGACAGGAGTGAGATGGAATCTCAACGTAGTTTTAATCTGCATTTCCCTGATGACTAGGGATATAGAACATTTTTAAAGATATTTATATGCCATTTGCATTTCTTCTTTTGAGAACTCTCTATTTAATTCCATAGCCCATTTTTTATTGGGTTGTTTGATTTCTTAATATTTAATTTTTTGAGTTCTTTGTATAAGGAGATATTAATCCTCTGTCAGATGTATGGGTGGCAAAGATTTTCTCCCATTCTGTAGGTTGCCTCTTTGCTCTATTCACAGTGTCCTTTTCTGTACAAAAGCTTTGCAATTTCATGAGGTCCTAGTGGTTGATCTGTGGTTTCATTTCCTGAGCGATTGGGGTTATATTCAGAAAGTCTTTGCTAAGACCAATATGTTGAAGGGTTTCCACTACTTTTTCCTCTAGCAGTTTCAGAGTTTCAGGTCTGATATTAAGGTCTTTGATCCATTTGGACTTAATTCATGTATATGGAGAGAAATAAGGATCTATTTTCATCCTTCTACAGATACATATCCAGTTTTTCCAGCACCATTTGCTGAAGAGGCTGTTTTTTCTTCAGTGAGTATTTTTGTTGAAGATCAAGTGGCTATAGCTACCTAGACTTACATCTGGGTCCTCTATTATGTTCCATTGGTCTACATTTCTGTTTTTGTGCCAAAATCATGCTGTTTTTGTTACTGTGGTTCTGTAATGTAAGTTAAAATCAGGTATGGTGATACTACCAGCCCAATTATTGTTGCTCAAAATTGTTTTAGATATACAAGGTTTTTTGTGCTTCCAAATGAATTTTTGGATTATTTTTTCTACTTCCGTAAAGAATGCCATTGGAATTGTGATGGGGTTTGCATTAAATGTGTAGATTGCTTTTGGTAAGATTGCCATTTTCACAATATTGATTCTTCCAATCCAAGAACAAGGGGTATCTTTCCATTTCCTTATGTCTTCTGCAAATCCTTGCTTGTTTTAAGGTTTTCATTGTAGAAATCCTTCACTTCCTTGGTTAGGTTTATTCCAAGGTACTTTTTTTTTATGCAATTGTGAATGGGAGTGATTCTCTGATTTCATCCTCTGTGTGTTTATTGTTAGCATACAAGAAGGCTACTGATTTCTGTGTGTTTATTTTGTATCCTGCTGCATGGCTGTAGGGGTTTATTAGCTATAACAGTTTCCTGGTAGAGTCTTGAGGGTCATTTATGTATAGAATAATATCATCTGCAAATAATGATAACTTGATCTCATCATTTCCAATTTGTATCCCTTTTATGTGTGTCTCTTGCTTTATTGCTATGGCTAAGACCTCCACTACTATATTAAATAAAAGTGGGGGCAGTGGACACCCTTGTCTTGTTCCTGATTTTAGTGGAAAAGCTTTAAGTTTTTCTCCATTTAGCATTATGTTGGCTTTGGTTTGTCATAAATAGCCTTTATTATGTTGAGATATGTTCCTTCTATTTCCAGTCTCTGTTGGACTTTTATCATGAAGCAATGTTGGATTTTGTCAAATGATTTTTCTTCATCTAATGAGATAATCATGTGATTTTTGTCCTTCAGTCCATTGACATAATGTATTATATTTATGGATTTGCATATGTTGAACTATCCTTGCATCTCTGGGATAAAGCTGACTTGGTTGGGGTGAATGATCTTTCTGATATATTCTTGTATTCTGTTTGCCAATATTTGCTGTAAATTTTTGCATCTATGTTCATGAAGGAGATTGGTCTGTAATTTTCCTTTTTGTTCTATCTTTGTCTGGTTTTGATATCAGGGTAATGCTGGCTTCGTAGAAGGAGTTTGGTAGGATTCCTTCCTTTTCTATTTTATGGAAAAGTTTAAGAAGCAGTGGTGTTAGTTCTTCCATGAAGGTTGGTAAAAATTCACTAGTGAATCCATCTGGGCCTGGACTCTTTTTACTTGGGAGATTTTTTAAATAACTGCTTAGATCTCCATACTTGTTATAGGTCTATTTAAATGGTTTATCTCATCCTGATTTAATTTAGGTATGTCATATAAATCATCATCATAAATCATATAAATCATCCATTTCTTTCAGATTTTCAAACTTAGTGGAGTATGTGTTCTTACAGTATATCCCTATAATTTTTTTGTCCCTATATATTTTTTAAATTTCTCTGGTATCTGTTGTGATGGTGCCTTTTTCATCTCTAATTTTATTAATTTGTGTCTCTTCTGTCTTTCTTTTGGTCAGATTTGCTAAGGGTTTATCAATCTTATTTATCCTTTCAAAGAACCAACTCTTTGGATTGTTTTCTTGGTTTCTATTTCATTAATTTCTGCCCTAACCTTTTTATTTCTTCCCATCTACTGACTTTTGGTTTGAACTCACCATGCCACTTGTAAATGTCACCACCCATTTTGAAATTTCCAGGAACTGGTAAGAAGGCAGATGTACTCAAAAGAGAGCACCAGTTGCTTAAAGAAACCATAAAAGTTATTTATGTAACTATTAGTTCTTTAGACACATGGAACCACTGAGAAAATCTCCTCCTGCACCACTTTTGTATGACAAGTGGTTAAAAACTTAACATGAGTGCTGTTGTCCCAGTATGTTCCTTGGAGCCCTAAGGTTCTCTGGAGATGGCTCAGTTCTTCCTAGAGATTCTAAGGGGTTTCTAGAAAGTTATCAACAGGACTCCTAAGCCTATTGCCTGGCCTTCCCTCCTAGTGTAAAAATTCTGCCCTTGAGCCGGATATAGTAGCATATGCCTTTAATTCCAGCACTTGGGAGGTAGAGGTAAGTGGATTGTCATGAGTTCAAGGCCACCCTGAAACTACCAAGTGAATTTCAGGTCTGTCTGGGCTAGAGCAAGACATAACTTCAAAAAAAAATTCTGCTCTTATATGTGATATAAATTGAGAATGTCAATAATAGTTAATGAGATTTCCATTGTTATAAAAAATAGAAAATCCTGAGTAGAGGTGTACTTGAAATCAAGATCTCTATCACTACACAGCAGTTATTTATTAAATATATTTCTAAGTTCAAAACTAGGCAATACTTTAAAGATATTTTTAGAACTATTGCTATGACTTGTGCAAGGATATAGAAATGATTTAGGGGGCTGAAGAGATAGATGGCTTAGCAGTTAAGGCAATTGCCTGTAAGCCTAAGGACTCAGGTTCAAATCCCCAGTATTCATGTAAAGCCAGATGCACAAATTGATGCATGTGTCTGGAGTTTGTTTGCAGTGGCTGGAGGCCCTGGCACTCATTCTCTCTCCCTCTCTCTCCCCCCTCTCTCTCTCTCTCTCTGCAAACAAACAAACAAATGAATAAATAGAACAGATTTAGAAATGTTTTAGGGTTGGGAGTCAGGGAGCCTGCACTCTAGGTTCAGAACCTACACTGTCACAATGGATAGGTCACCCAACCTGCTCTTTTTTTGTTTTGTTTTTTGTTTGTGTGTGTGTATGAACAAATATTTGTTGATTATCTCATGCTTTACTCTCATATTAATAAGTAGATGTCAGGGTGAGCTACAACCCAACTTCAGTGTGTTTGAGTGTGACCTCAGTGTATAAGGCTGCTATGGTTTAAATGTGGTTTGCCTCCACCAAAACTCATGCTGAAATTCCATTGCCAGTGTAACTGTAAACGGTTGTGTGGCCTTAAGGAGTTCCTGGGTCATGGATGCTCCACCCCCATGAAAGGATGAAGGTAGCCCTGTTGAGAGTGGGTTAGTTATAGCAAGAGCAGGTTGTGATAAAGCATGCTTCTCCTTGGTCCTCTCCACTTTTTCAGCTTTGTTCCATGAGGTAAAGCAGCATAAGGCCTTCATCAGAAGCCTAGCAGATTGTCTTCTAACCATCAGCTGCAAGTGGCTTTCATTACACTGTAATAGGCAAATCTATTGACTATGTAACAAATACCACAGTTTTCAAAGAGTATCTTTAAAATAAAATTATTTAAAATATTCTTCTGGTTATGGTAGAGTGCTTGCCTTGCATGCACAAAGCCTGGGAGCTCATCCCAAGTACTGCATGAATGTGTGGTGCACACCCATACTCTCAGCTCTCTGGTGGGGAGGCAGGAGGGTTATAAGTTCAACATCAGCTTTGGTGACCTAGCAAGCTGAAGAACAGCTTGGGAAAAAGTAAAAATTAAAAAACAAGACCATTTTCCAAACATATAACAGTTGACAAGACTAATAGGAAAGAAAGGATAAAAACTAAAGTTGAAATAGTATAAATAAATTGAAATTAGTTCTTGCCTAAAGGAATATTTTTGAACACTCAGTTTGCTTGGGATATTTATGAATTAACTAATGTTTTAAAATAATGTCTAACTGGCTTTGCAATTTTTCTCATGGAAGAGCTAAAAATAACTTTATGTTTTATTTTGATTATATTTATTTATTTATTTTAGAAGAATGATGTATTTGGTTAAATGTGACAGAATGATGTGATATAAAAATATAAATAAGCCAGGCATGGTGGCACATGCCTTTAATCCCAGCACATGGGAAGCAGAGATAGGAGGATTGCAATGAGTTCGAGGCCACCCTGAGATTACATAGTGAATTCCAGGTCAGCCTGAGCTAGAGTGACACCCTACCAAAAAAATTACAGTGTGGCACTGAGAAACCAACATGACTTTCTTTATGCTCTCTGATTGTAACTACATTGCTGCTGCATACCTTTTTGAGTAAAATGTTTATTTCTCTTGTTACCTGCATGCATATATTGTAACAAGAATGCCAAAGACATCTTCAGATCAGCATGTTTAGTCCCTGTGCACTTATTCTCTTTTATTTCCATTTTCTTGTTGGGAGTGCTTTGTTTGTGTCAAAAGCCATACAAAGATATGGTAATACAATGAAACTTATTGCATGGAAGTTAGGAAATTAGAATTGTTCTCCCAGAAGTTAGCATTTGGTACGCTGAACATTATATATTAGAAAACTTGCATCCAGTCTGGATGCAGAGCAACACATGTGAATGCTCTACTCACTTTATCCTCACACAAATTTTGCTAGGACACCAAAGTACCTCTTGACCCTGCTGCCTCACTTAATGAACAGTGGACAGGGCTGACCTGACCACAAGGACAGAGAACACTCACCTACTCTAGCTCTCCCCATCTCCGTAAAGGACAGCCCATCCTTCCTGTCTATGGATTCCACATATAGAATTCAGCAACTACAAACTGAAAATCCTTGAAAAAGCCTGATACTATACTGGGCATGAATAGACTTATTCCTAAGCAATATAGTAAGCATCTTTACAAAGCACTGATAAAGTATTGAGTATCATAGGTAATCTAGAGGGGGCTTAAAGTGTGTGGGAGGATATGTGTACATCCTATACTATTCTATACAAGAGGTTTAACTATCCATGGATTTTGGTATCTTGGGATGGAGGAACCAGTCTCTGGTAGACATCAAGGATGACTGTAAACTGACAGGCCACTGGTGCTGATGTGGCAGAGGCAGTCAGCCGCAGAACATGGCAGCTGTCCCCATTTATTGCGTGCTTCCCATGGGTTCAGCACCATACTTTGAACTTCACTAGCATTGTTTCATTTAATCCTCACATGTGATGTAATGAACACATCTGCCATCCCTAATTAATGGAGGATAAACTTAGAGAAATATTATCATTAGAAAATTATAAATCCTCCAGGAGTGGTGGTGCACGCCTTTAATCCCAGCACTTGGGAGGCAGAGATAGGAGGATTGCTGTGAATTCAGGGCCACCCTGAGACTACATAGTGAATTCCAGGTCAGCCTGGGCTAGAGTGACACCCTAACTCAAAAATTCAAAAGTAAGTAAATAAATGATAAATCCAGGACTGAAGACCAGATCTTGAAACCCCATGCCCTTGACAATAAAATTTTAGCTAACTTGTGCATTTTATCCAAACCCTGGTTGAAAGATATAATTCCTTAACATGAAGAAAGAACTTCAGAAATTATTCTGATTACTAAAGTAACATGTTTATTAAATAATCTATAGAAAAGTATAAATTAAAAGTCCTCTATAATGCTGACCACAATCACTAACATTTAATATATTTCCACTTTCCACCTAAGCATGCTTATTTATTTGTTTATTTACAAATGCAATCAAAATTGTACTGTTTAAGCCAGGTGTGGTGGCACACACCTTTAATCCCAGCACTCATGAAACAGAGGTAGGAGGATCACTGTTAGTTCAAGACCAGCCTGAGACTACATAGTGAATTCCAGGTCAGCCTGGACTCTAGAGTAAGACCCTACCTCAAAAAGAAAAAAAAATTGTACTATTTGATGACCTACTTTTCACTATATTTATTGTTAATATTCTCATATTATTAAATACCTTTCTATAAGCTAACTTTTTTGCATTTATGTGTATGTGTGTGTGGTGTGCATGCATGTGTATATACATGTTCCCATGTGCGTGGGTGCACATGCACAATTTTGCATGTGAAGGACAGGGAATTGATATGAGATATCTTCTCAGTTGCTTTCCACCTTATTTATTGAGACAGAGTCTCTCACTGAACTCAGAATTTGCAGATTCAGCTATTCTATGTAGCCAACAAGTCCCAGGAATGCCCTGGTTCCACTTTCCAAGTGCTGGTACTACGGGCAGATCTACCACGCCTGCCCAGCATTAACATAGGTGCTGGGGATTCAAACTCAGTTCCTTATATTTGCACAGCAAGCAAGCCCTTTACTAACCCAGCACCTCCTCAGTCCCACTTGCTAACTTTTAATGGCTTGGTTAACTATAATGTAATTTATTTACCAATCTTTTGGTAGTGGCTAATTAGATTGTTTCTAATTGCTGTACTGTTCTGGATACCATGCACACTAACATGATATTTCCCACACACACCCCCCCATCCACTGTTTCCCTTCTTGTAGTTACAGTTACTCAAGAGTCTACTATTGTTCAAATATATTCAATGGAAATTTCCAGAAATGAGCAACTTGCAAACTTTAAATAGTGTGCCATTCTGTCTCACTCCATTCCACTGGGGCATGAATCATCCCTGTGCCCATGACTCTTGCACTCTCTGTGCTACCTACCCCCATTACTCATCTGGCACAGTTTTTGTAAGGTTCAGTACTATAAGCCATTTGAGGTATCCACCATGGGTCTCAGAATGTATTCACAACATATAAGGAGAGGTGTACTATAGTTTCCTAAGAAAAATTCCTGAAGTAGACCTGCAATTCAAAGACTCTGAATATATAGTATATTTTGTCACACTCTCTCCAAAAATATTCTGCCAAATTCTAAGGGAAGAAAGTTGAAGGGTGGGGACTTCTCATTCTAGGGCAGGTTTTCAAGAAAGGTGCTGTGGGTGTAGGACACCATCACTTTTTGAGATATACCTGAGAGGCAGCCACCTGACATTGGCCAGCAGGACCCTTATTTGGCAAGGAAGGCCAGGAACAGAGAGGATGGATGGTCAAAATCAGATTCTGCATGACCCAGACCACAGGTAGGCTCAGCAGTCTCTAGAAACACGGGGAGCCAAAGCAGCAGAAGGCAGATGGTTCCTAGTTTGCAAAGAGGTTTCCTACCCACTGTTTCCTCTGTTCCTTGTCACAGCCCTGGAAAAATGCAGCTTTGTTACCACCAGTGATTTGCAGAGAGCGCTCAGATTTAAGTGATGTGGATGACTTTCTTCCTTCCTTCATTTCTTTCTTTTTTGCTTGTTTGTTTTTTGTTTTTTTGTTTTTTGAGGTAAGGTCTCGCTGTAGCACAGGCTGACCTGGAATTCACTATGTAGTCTCAGGGTGGCCTCAGATTTAAGACAATCCTCCTATTTCTGCCTCCCAAGTGCTGGGATTAAAGGCGTGTGCCACTATGCCTGGTGTGAATGACTTTCTCAACACTACATGCCCCTCTGCACAATACTAGGACACTGTTCACATTGTTTTTGAGTGTCTCACCATGTAGCCCTGGCTAGCCTGGAACTCATTAGATAGACCACATTGGCCTTAAATTTACTGTGATCCCTTTGCCTGTGTCTCTAGAGTGCTGGGATTACAGGCAAGCAGCACCACACCTGGCTATCTGCTTTTTTTGTTGTTGTTTTGGCTTTTCAAGGTAGGGTCTCATTCTTGCCCAGGCTGACATGGAATTCACTATATAGTCTCAGGGTGGCCTTGAACTCACAGAAATCCTCCTACCTCTGCCTCTCGAGTGCTGGGATTAAAGGCACCCCCACCCCCAGCTCTGGCTATTGCTTGATGGGAGAAACTCTCCAGCAAAGATCCTTCCAATTGACAGGTGGAATGACCCAGAATCATATTAAGGAGACTCTGAACTTGCAGAACAAGTCATTATCATTATTTTTTAGCATTAGGTGAATTGTAGCCACATAATAATAGATGCTATCCTAGACACAGATGGGCCCAAGCCTTTGGGCTCAACACTCTTGAGAAACCGACAGGCCTGGCAAATGTGAGAAATGAGGAGAATGCACTTAGTTGAAATGGGGTCTGGAAAAGGGCACTTGTGGTAATTACATGTCTGGTTACACATTCTTGACAGCTATTTAGGCCTCCAGCTGACGGTGCAGAGACAATGCCCAGTTTGTTGGCCTGAACAAAGCCAAACAAAGCCCAACCCCAGGCATAATTCTGTGCGCCATTTTGTGGTGCTGAAACAAGAAAGGAAGGGAACACACTGTGTGATGTGCTCTAATTTCACTAAAAATGGAGGAAAACACAAACAAGAGTATTTCCAGATTTATCTATCCATTTCAGATGGGTTTAATATGTTACACGTATATTCATATGACTTACACTTACCAAATACCTACTTTTCTCACACAATATTAAAGCAAGCCAGAAATAAGAAGCATGAAACAATTTGTAAAAGAAGTGTTTTATAGCCGTAACCTATGGGAGCTGGCTGATTTGGGCTGTAGTGCTTTCTGTATCTGAAGTGACCACGGTCAACGCCTGGGAGAGGACAGCATGCCAAATCATCAAATTGACTGTGACTGGGGGTGACTGATAAAAGGTGGCAAACACAGGCACTTTGTATTTTGGTTTTTAGTTTCCATGTAATAAAACGTTTAACATTGTTAAAATATATTTTATCATGGCACCACTGCATAGATAGTTTCCAGAGAGAGCATGCCAAGATAGTAATTAAGTATAGCGAATCTGTTATCCTGGCTTTTCTTGAGAACTTTAATATATGAACGTGCTGTAATTTGATTATATTCCAGTTCTGTTATTCTCTTTGCATCCTGACTTTTCTAACTGTTGTGGAACTCTGCAACTTTTTTTCATTAAAAAAAAAAATTTATTTATTAGCCGGGCATGGTGGTGCATGCCTTTAATCCCAGCACTCTGGAGGCAGAGGTAGGAGGATTGCTGTGAGTTCCAGGCCACCCAGAGACCACATAGTGATTCCAGGTTAGCCTGGGCGAGAGCGAGACCTTACCTCAAAAAATAAAACAAACAAACCAAAAAATTATTTATGAGAGAAAGAGGCAGAGAGTGAGAGAGAGAGAGAGAATGAAAATAAATGGGTGAGCCGGGGCCTCTAGCCACTGCAAACAAATTCCAGATACGTGCCACCATTTGCATCTGGCTTATGTGGGTAATGGAGAATTGAATCTGGGTCCTTAGGTTTCACAGGCAAGCACTTAACCACTAAGCCATCTCTCCAGCCTTCCTTTTTTAAATTTTATACACTAGTTAACAGTATAGTAATAAGCTTCCTCATTCCAAACTCAACAATAGTAAAACCATTATCTTAGCTCACCCCTACTAACACACAGCTCAGTCTGTACAGTGGAACACAAATACAAAAATTCATTTATGGTGTATGCTTACAGGTAGTGCATGTGATTATGTGATACATCAATTAAAACAAAGTGAGGAATAGCTCTGAGGTAGGGAGCTTGCATACATATGCCATGCCCTAGGTTCAATCATTCACACTGAAAAAAAAAAAAAAAAAAAGAATCTACATGGTAAAATCAAAGGACTCTTAAGCTCAATGATGGTCTTTAACATGCACAGCAGCCTGGTTTTGATCTCCAGTACTTTTTTTTTTTTTTTTAAATATTTATTGACAACAAAACATACTTACTCAAAACCAAAAGGTACATGAATCTGCTTCCAAATTTTTCCCTCCCTCCCCTTCCCCTTTAGAACTCCACTCTCCATCATATCCCTCCCTCTCTCCATTAGTCTCTTTTTTAATATGATGTCATCCTCTTTTACTTCAAAAGAAATGAGAAAAGGGTAAGGGAGACAGAGGAGGTGATTGTTAGAATGAATACAGCAAGGTCATTGGATATAAAGGTGGCCAATTTCTGTCTGGGCAGTTGCATTGTAGGAACTTTGATTAGATGACATGTAAACTATTGCAGCTATTTATTGGCTAGAACTTCCATTCTATCCAGCCTATGTGATATTATGGGGCTTTTCCTAAGAGAAATAACAGAGGTATTATAGAATGTATTCTTTATCCCTGAGCCTTGGAGGGTTTTGAATAGAGATGTTTCTTGGGAGTGCTGGGCTAAACTTCTCCATTTATGTTTCTTCTCAGCACTATGTTGCTTTTTTTTTTTTTTTTTTTTTTTTTGGATCATCCCAGTGGTCATCGCCAGGCACTCTGACCTGGAATTAAAGAGGGTGGTCTTCTCTAACCAGAAGTGGGATTAGCATTAATGTGTGAATATGAGCATTACATGTGTAGTATTTTCAGACATTGCAGCATTTCAGGATTTTTGGGAATAGTATATACATTTAGATAAGGGCATCTGGAGATAGCAGTTTGCAGTAGCTGGATTCCGTGCCAGATGCCCATTCTGGAGATTTTTTTGCCCATTTTTTTTCTCTCTCTTTCTCTCTCTCTCTCTCTCTTTCCCTTTTTCTCTCTCTCAACTAAATTATATATATATATATATATATATATATATATGAAATTAAAATTTTTATAGATAAAGAATCATGATGTGTGTAATTTTCAAATGGCTCAGCCAACACATACACACACATAAAGAGAGAAAATAAATTATGTGCACAAATGTACTATTCTTTCAAGTTCTCTATATCTCTAAAAATTGTAGTAGAATATTAGAAAACCATAAAGGTTAGATTAATTCAATTTTAAAATCAGATCATGTTACTGTTATATGTGTCAGGGACCTTTCTTATTTTACCTCTAGCAATTTTTGAGATCTTTTCCAGTTCTGCTTTTGAAATAAATTAGTATTAAGAATAAATTCATCATGAGGGCCAAGCAGAAGTCAAATAAGAATCTACCTCACAAGGAGATGGGACTTCTCCCTATAATGCTGAAGAGGCAGACCCATATAATCTTCTATCTTGTGTTAGCCTTTTGACCAGGTTAACACCTTCATAACTTTCTCTTTTTCTCCAGTACTTATGATATCCCAACAACTACCATGGTAACTGGAAACTTACCTTAAAAACTCAAAACGCAACAACAAATACCAAAACTACCAAATAAGTCTGACTGAAAGCAATGTGCTTGGATGTGGCAAGCATCTCCCTTGCTCATGCACATTCACTCTTGGCAGCCAAAACACAGCCTCTGGTGCAAGTTGTTTTGCTAAGTACTTACTTAGCTTATCAGGTAGGATAGTTTTAATGCTCCTTTGACAAATGGGGAAATGGGCTGAAAGTAGTAATTTAACTGGTCCAAGCATAAAATGTGATAGAGCAAGACCTAAAACACAGCTGATGCTATGAGTAGGGCCAGCAAGAAACAATGGAGAATCTGACTTGGAATAGATGGGAGATGTTGACAGGCATGAGAAGGAATCAGACCAATGCAGCAAACCAGAAGTAAAGTGGCTTACTTTTTAGGAAAAAAAGAGTCATATGGCTTATGAGAGAGTCAGGGACATAATGAGATTTTCCTAAAGTGTTTCCTCTTATTCAGAATTGTAGCTGAGTACCTAAGTCTGAGGACAGGAACATCCTGAGTTCAGAAAGCCTATGATAGACTATAGTGATTGGGGTTCCCATCTCCTTACAGGGATGACCTGCCCTCCTTCCCCTAACCTGATTTCAGCAGGCGCTGGGGAGTATGAATAAAAGCTGTTTTTTCTCTCCCCCTGAGTGTGTCTGTGTAGGAGTGGGGAAGGACAAGGGGGAGAAGAACTTCAAGGAACCTTCTTACAATGTTTAAAGGGCGAGGAGGCATCCATAATTTATTTATTCATAACACACCTTTACGTAGCTGGTACCAATACTAATTGATCTGACCTTGTACCCCTGAGTAGGGGGAAAGATGGAAGAGTGACAGTTCTCAGAGGGAAGTAACAGCAGAGCAGTACTATGTTTTGAGTATGTTTCCCAAATGTCACATGGTGAAAATGTAATCACCCATCATGTGTTGATATTGAAAATATTTGAAATATTTGAAAATAATGATTCACTTTTTAGTTAGCATACAAAGTAATGTGTTTCATTATGTTATCTTCATACACCTGTGTCTTTTCCCCTTCACTCTGGTTGGTTCCCTTCTTCCAGATGGTGCCCCATTCTGTTTTAATGTCACGTGAACTCTATTCCCCTCCTCCACCCTCCTTTAATAGCTCTTCCACCAATCTCATCATTCCCTTTCTAATTCACGATACCCCACATACACACGCATGCATGTATACATACAACGTTAAAGCTGGGTACCACACATGAGAGGAAATGTGGTATTTGTCTTTCTGAATCTTGCTTATTTTTCTTAACAAATGATTTCCAGTTCTATCCATTTTCCTGCAAATGTCCTGATCTGAGTTTTCTTTATAGCAGATAAAATTCCATTGTATATATTACATTTTCTTTATTCATCTGTTGATGGATATCCTAGCTGATTCCATTTCTTGACTATTGTGAATAGTGTAGCAATAAACATGGATGTGCAAGTATCTCTATAGTATGTTGACTTGGAGTCCTTTGGGTATGTAATCAAGAGAAGTACGTCTGGCTTGTACAGGTTATTTTTAATTTCTTGAGAAACTTCACACTTATTTCCATAGTGGCTACAACAGTTTACACTCCCACCAATAGTGAATAAAAATTCCCGTTTCCTCACATTCTCTCCAGCATTTGTTGTCATTGCTTTTCTTGATGATAGTCATCCTGACTGGGGAGAGATGGAATCTCAATGTAGATTTAATTTTCACTTCCTTGAGGGACAAGGATGTTGAGCACTTTATTTCCTGGACATTGTATTTCTTCTTTTTGTAGCTATTTAGGTCATAGGCCATTTTTTTATTAGATTTGTTTTTGGGTTTTCTTTCTGTGGTGTTTAATGTTTATAATTCTTTATATTCTAGAACTAATCGCCTACATAATATGTAGTTGGATAAACCCTTTTCCCCCAAAATTGAGATGTTTGAAAGGTAACTGGAGTTTGAGGCCACCCTGAGACAGCACAGTGAAAGATAGGAAACTGGGTTAAGAAGGCTCAACTCTCATTCATGAATTAACCCATGCATGGATTAGTAGGTTATCACAGGAATGTGACTTTGTTATAAAGGTGAGCTTTGGGGCTGGAGAGATGGCTCAGCAGTTAAGGTGCTTGCCTGCAAAGCCTAACAACCTTTGTTCAATTTCCCAGTACCCACGTAAAGGAAGATGTACAAGGTGGTGTACTTGCATTGGCCAAAGGCCCGGGTGCACCCATTCTCTCTCTGTCTCTCTCTCTCATCTCTCTGCATGCAAATGAACAAATAAATAAGACGAGCTATGACACATTTACTCAGTCCTGCCACATCATGCTCTCCACCATGCCATGATGCATCAAGGTCTTCACCCAAAGCCATGCTGATGTTGGCATCATGCTCCAGGATTTCCTAACCTCCCATTCTGCATGAATGACCCAGTCTGTGGTATTCTGTTGTAGCAATAGAAAACAGACAATGAAAGCAGTCTAAGCTTAAATTATTTCATGTGGCAAGGAAATAAGACTCTTCCAGCATGAGCCATCTTGCCTCCAGCCACCTGCTGGTTTGTCATGGGAGGGGGCCACCCACAACAAAGGAGACCCAACAACAAGATGAGTGAGCTATTGGTGGCAAGAGCTGAGGAAAGAAGAGAGGTTGATTGAATCTGAATTTCTCAAATAAAAGTTGTTGGTCAGTTCAGAAATGCCTGCAAATGGAGGTAAATCCTACATTCAGTTGTTTCACAATAAAGCAGATGGATTTTTCATTCAATATTCTCTCACTTCTTGCTTCCCTGTCATGTAGTTATTTTCTGTGATTTAAAATATTCCCTCCTAGGGCTGGAGAGATAGCTTAGCAGTTAAGGCACCTGCCTGCTAAGCCTAAGAATGCTTGTTCGATTCGCCAGGTCCCACGTTTGGCCAGATGCAAAGTGATGCAAGGGTGCAATGCTGCACTTGCCCACAAGGGGGTGCACACATCTGGATTTCATTCACAGCAGCTGAGAGGCTGCTGGTGTGCCCATTCTCTATCTGTCTCTCTCCAAATAATAATAATAATAATAATAATGATAATAATAATAATAATTCCCTCCTAGAGAGAGGAAGGAAACATACCAGTCAGGAAGCTGAAGAAACGTACAAGGCTGGGGAAACTCAGAAAGCTCCAAGGGCTACAAGCCTCCTCCCCAAGTAAACATTTGCCGCTAGGGAGAGGAGACTCCAGTAGAGCTGCCTGCAAGTGAGGCACGTTACTCAGAGATGTCACTCTTGTGAGTTGTCAACTATCTTGGGGTGGGATTTTCAGTGATGCAGCTGCCAAGTGTCACCCATGTCCTCTAAGGAACCCCAATAAACTCACTCATTCATCAAAACAGATTTGGGTGAATTGTTTCTTTGGTTTGTCATCAGTGCCCTACCTGGGGCCAATAGATGTACATTCATGTCACCCTGGGAAAAGTCACACAATATTCATTGAGAACATTTTCTAACTTTAAAAATTTTTTTTTTTTTTTTTTTTGGTTTTTCGAGGTAGGGTCTCACTCTAGTTCAGGCTGACCTGGAATTCACTCTGTATTCTCAGGATGGCCTCGCACTCACGGTGATCCTCTTACCTCTGCCTTTTGAGTGCAGGGATTAAAGGCATGCGCCACCACGCCTGGCTTTTATTTATTTATTTATTTTTTATGAGAGAGAGAATTGTCATGCCAGGGCCTCTAGCCACTGCAATCGAACTCCACACACGTGCATCACCTTGTGCACATTCATGACCTTGTGCATATTCATCATCTTGTGCATCTGGCTTATGTGGGTCCTGGGGAGTCGAACCTGGGTCCTTAGGCTTTGCAGGCAAGCACCTTAACTGCTAAGCCATCTCTCCAGTCCTTTAAAAAAACCTTTTATTGATAACCTCTATACATATACACAATATACCATGATCATAATCCTTTCCCAACACCCTTCCTTCCCCCTCTCCCTTAGCCCTATTGAATTGCTTCTTCTTTCCAACTAGTCCCTGTTCTATTTTGATGTCATCCTATTTCCTCCTTCTATTATGCAGGTGCTAGGTAAGCCACTGTGAGGTCATGAATGCTTTGTGACTGGAAGACAGTGTTGCAAAGCACTCCTGCCTTTCCTTAGGCTCTTATATGCTTCCTGCCACCTTTTCTGAAATGGTCCTTGAGCCTGGGAAGATGTGATAGAAATGTCTAATTTAGTGCTGAAAACGCCACTGTCTCTTATGAGAACATTTTTTGTTTTTATTTTTTAATTTTATTATTTGACAGAGAGAAAGAAGGAGGGAGAAAGAGAGAGAGAGAAAATGGGTGTGTCAGGGCCTTCAGCCACTGCAAACAAACTTAAGACACATGCACCACATTGTACATCTGGCTTATGAGGGTCCTGGGGAATTGAACTTGGGTCCTTTGGTTTTTCAGGCAAACACCCCTTAACTGCTATGTCATCTCTCCAGCCCTGAGAACATTTTTCAAAAAGTATTTTAAAAGATTAATTTTGTCTACATTTTGTGTACATTTATGATTATTCTGAATATTTTATCAATTTGGATATTAGAAATTCATAGGCTTTCTCAATATTATTATTATATACATGGTAGAAAAGGTATTTGACAGGTGTAAGATCCTGGGTTCAATGCTTAGTGCAATGAATAATTATTATTCCATGCAAATATTTTCCCCAACATTCATGTCATAAAGAATTAGAGTAAGTTAATCTAACTGTGTACATATAAGAATATTCTATATTTTGAAATATAATGACTTTGCTGTCCTATACTTTACTGTAATTTCTTTTCTATTGGAAGAATGTTGTTACTTGTTTGGGTAAAAATGATCCTATATGTTTCTGCTCCAATGAATTAAAAATTATCATTATTAAAAAATATTTTTATTTATTTATTTGCAAGAAAGAGAAAAAAGAGAGTGAGAGAGAATGGGCATGCACACTAGGGACTCTAGTGGATGTAAACAAACTACAGACACATACGCCACTTTGTGCATCTGGCTTTACATGGGTACTGGAGAATTGAACCCCAGTCATTAGGCTCTGTAGGCAAGTGCCTTAACTGCTGAGTAATCTTTCTAGTCCTAAGATATTATAATTTTTAAAAAATATTTAATTTATTTATTTGTGTGTGTGAGAGAGTGAATGGGCATGCCTGGGCCTCTAGCCACTGCAAACAAACTCCAAGTGCATGTACTACCTTGTGTATCTGGCTTACATGGGTCCTAAGGAATTGAACCTTGGTCCTTAGGCTTTTCAGGCAAGCACCTTAACCACTAAGTCATCTCTCCAGTCCTAAAATATTATTTTGAAAATATTTTATTTATTTATTAGAGAAAGAGAGAGAGAGAGAGGAAGGGAGGAAGGGAGAGAATGGGTGCACCAGGGCTTCTAGCCACTACAAATGAACTCCAGATGCATGCACCCTCTTGTGTATCTGGCTAAAGTGGGTCCTAGGGAATCAAACCTGGGTCCTTTGGCTTTTCAGGCAAGCTCCTTAACTTAAGGAACTTAAGCTATCTCTCCAGCCCTAAAATATTATTTTTAACCACAAAGATTTTGCCACAGTTTTTTTATCTTCATCATTACAGATGTCAATGTGAATTTACATAGCATTAACAATATCAGATTTTTGTTTTGTTTTGTTTTTTTTGTTTTGTTTTGTTTTGAAGAAGGGTCTCGCTTTAGCTGAGGCTGACATGGAACTCACTTTGTAGCCCAGGCTAACATTGAAATCCTGATGATCCTCCTACCTCACTGTTGCCATCAACTCCATGTTACTGAGATGAACTTCCAACCAGACACAGTTTGTGGGAGGAAGGGATTTATTTCATCTTACAAAGTCCAGGGGAAACTCCATTAATGGTGGAAGAAGCTGCTTACTGCCATACATCCAAGTAGAGAGAAACAACTGCAGCAAGCAAGCACCAACACCAGCAGACAGCACGAAGCTTCAGAGATCAAAACATTCTGCACATATTTTTTGGCTGGAATTAAGATTGGCCCCCAGTGACACCTCCTCCAAACAGCCTCTGGAGACTTAAGCAAGAGCCTTAGTCTTAATTAAAAATGCCTGAGGTTGGGGCGGGAGAGATGGCTCAGTATTTAAAGCATTTGCCTGCAAAGCCTAAGAACCTAGGTTCAATTCCCCAGTGCCCACATAAAGCCTAATGCACAAGGTGGCACATGCATCTGGAGTTTGTTTGCAGGGGCTAGAGGCCCTGACACACCCATTCTCTCTCTATCTATATGCCTCTCTCAGTCTTTCTCAGATAAATAAATTAATAAAATGAAAACTAAAAAAATTTTTTTTTAATACCTGAGGCTATAGGAGACATATATTCACATTCAAACCACCATGCTTGGTCAACCAATTTGTGGAAGTAAAAGTGTGAGCTGCCACGCCCAGCTTCAATGTCAGAATTTTTACTTTTGACATAATAAGCCTATAAAATCTGTGTTTCTACGTCATAAATTGGGTGGTGGTGGGGGGAAACCATCATTATTGGAAAAGCCTGGTTTTCTTTATTGTTTTGATAGGGGCTTGCTATGTAGACCAGGTTGACATCACACTCACTATGTAGCTCAGGCTGACCTCTAACTCTTTCCTGAGCCTCTTGAGGGCTTGAGCCACCATAATCAGAATCTGCTACTCTATTTTAGTAAACCTTTTTTTGCAAATGTAAATAGACTATTGTAATAACCTTTACAGATTTCTTCTCTTAATGGAGCCAGTATGTTAATACTTATATTTTCACTTTAAAAATCTATTTATTTATTTATCTCTGAGAGGGATAAAGTGTGTGTGTGTGTGTGTGTGTGTGTGTGTGTGTGTGTGAGAGAGAGAGAGAGAGAGAGAGAGAGGAGAGGGAAGGGAGAGGGAGAAAAAGAGGGAAGGAGAGGGAGAGGGAGAAAACAGGTGCAATAGGACCTCCTGCTATTGCAAATGAATTCCAGATGTATGCATCACTTTGCGCATCTGTCTTTACATGGGTATTGGGGAGTCCAACCTGTGCTGGCAGGCTTTGCAAGAAGTGCCTTTAACTGCTGAACCATCTTCCCAGCCCTCTTTTTACTCATAAAATGAATTTAGAAAAATCACTTGATCTAGGTAAAAGCTCATGTTTCACAGAGAAGTATGAAAATATACCTTCTGGATCACACAGTTTAAGATCTAGTGATCTTAAGATAACTACTCAATTTCAAGCAGGTTCTAACGCTCCCTGGTTGTCATTTAATTACTGGCATTACTACAGACCTTACGGGTTTGGTAAATGTCAACAAATATTTGTGGAAGATTATAGGTTCATTGTAAACATTCACAAAAATAGAAATTTGGTATTTAATTTCTCACTACAGATAATATTTTTCTTATTTTTAACCTAGTTTCCCCAAAATGTGATGCATTAAATGCTCATTGCTATTAAATGCTCATAGCTATTAATGAATAGCTACAGGTTTATAAACATGTTAATGTAGAGATAACATATTTGCACATAAATAGATTCCTATGTAATTTTATACAATGTCACAAGTCTACTTAGGAAGAATGTTCAGACTCTTTTCTAAACCCTCTCTGAAGGACTACTCAACCCTATCTCTTGTACCTATTCTACATACATCTATTCTATTATTTTTTCTGTATCCCATTAATATTGACAAGCACAGCTGGCTGATATGCAAGTGATTGGCAAGGGCAAGAATATTGGATTTGTCTCCCACTGTTCCCAAGAGTGGATGAAGTAGCTGTCCCTAGTCACTTTTTCTCTATATACTTTTGTCAGGAAGCATGCCTGCAAACTATCCTTGAAGGGAGTTATTAAATTTAGTGCATTAGGAAAAGGTCAAGTGGCTAGATTTAAGCTTGTGTTAAGGTGCGAATTCTGTTTACCACACTGGGGTTTACACCCTTTCAACAGAAGCTGGAAGTACAAAGTGGAATTAATTATAACACATTCATCCTAGCTTAATGACAATGTCTAGTTTCTCATGAAAATCTAGGACTGGCAAGCATAAGGACCTGAGTTTTATCCCCCAAACCCATGGATAATGTTGGTCATAGTGATATATGCTTGTATTTCAATCTTGGGGAGGTAAAGACATGGGATTTGCTGGTCAACCAGTCCAGCCTAATTGGTGAGTTCCAGGAAAATGAGAAAGCCTGTCTCACAAAAGATGTATGACATTCCTGAGGAATGAAAGCTGAGGTTATCCTCTGTCTTCCACACATATGCACACTCACATGCATAGATCTGTCATGCACATGCATAAAATTAAAAATAATAATCCAGCTCACACACTAAGCTAGATTTGTCAACAAACAACTGGTGTAAGCTGGGATTGTCTTGGGCAAATATAAGAATATTTCCACCCTAAGCCTGGGGAAGGAAATGATAAAAGTAAATAGAATTGAAGAAAAATAATGCAAAATGAGCAGGACAGATGTAAATACTGAGGTGAGTAGGTAAGAACCTAGCAGTAGCAGGAAAGGTGTGGCATCTGGACAAGATGTTGAGGCACTTGTCACCCAGTGTAAGGGAGAATCCAAAACTTGGGGGAATGACTTAAAATGGCTACCCGTGTCAGCCGGACACTCAGTGAGTTGACACTATTAATAAGCTGACCAGTTCCACACAAATGAGTGCTCCCAGCCACTGGTGAGCAGAGTGAGCTCTTCCCTTTCCTGAAACCAGGCAAAGCCTATGATCATGCATCAGGGAGTGAGGATGTGGAAACTGATGCTGTCTTTGTGTCCTTTCTGGAGAAATGTCCAAAGAAAATGAAGGCACTCCTTTTCACAATAACCCACCAAGTTCATCACTTTCCCAAAGGTGCCCACCCACAACAAAATTCCAGATCTTCACTGACTTTTGCTCCCAATCATTACCATCATTATTATTCAGTATACTATTATTTGTTGGTGACTGTTAGCAGTTCACACTGCAAACTTGACCAGAGCTGTGGAGGGATCCTTTTCATAGAACGCACAGCTGACCTAATGAATAGGCAAAAAGAGTTGTGCACTAAAACCCCTCCCTCTGAAATATCTGAAACATCACTGTGGTAGTTTGAATATCAAATGTCTCCCGCTGTCCTCATGTGCTTGTGATTGGCAGAGCCTTTAGGAGGTGGAGCCTTACTAGCTCCCTCTTATTGCTTCCTTCCAGCTGATGAGACAAGATATGATACCCTGGCTGTCTTCTCTGCCATGCTTTCACTATCAGGATGGAGCTTCCACTCAAAACTGCAAACTAGCAGTTAGAAAGATGGTTAAGTGGTTAAGACACTTGCTGACAAAGCTAAAGGACCCAGATTCGATTCCCCAGTACAGACATAAAACCAGATACACAAGGAGGCGCATGCATCTAGAGTTCATTTGCAGTGGCTAGGAGGTCCTGGTGTGCCCATTCTCTCTCTATCAGTGTCTCTCTTGTTCCCTCTCAAATAAATAAATAAATAAATAAATAAATAAATAAATAAATTAAAAAATAAATAAATAAATAAATAAAATATATATTTTAAAAATTTAAGCTAAAAAAAAAAAAAGCCCTTTCTTCCTTCAAGCTGCTTCTGGTCAGGTGTTTTGTCCCAGCAATAAGAAAGTAATCCCCATTAGTGGTTACCCTGCAAAGTGGGAACTGTCTTACCTCACTCATCTTCTGTCTCATGCACCTATTCCCTCATTGCCAGTCTTACTTTCCAGTTTTAGCAACCCATGGCCTACTATGATCATAAATATTAATCATTGTCTTGACTCTTCCAAGAGACAAAGAACACATTTACATGACATATATTATTGTATGTTGTTAATCTCCTATTGTGCTGAATTTATAAATTAGTCTTTTATAGGTATGTATGTATAAGAAAAAACAGAACATTATATGGTTTAGTGTCATGAAGGTTTCTTGGAATGTATCCCCCACAGATAAGAGGAGGCTACTATACATATGACTGGTAGGGAAAATACATTAAATTTCTAACATTTTTGATGCAAATTAGTTTCTTAGATTATTGTCTATATAGGAAAAAGGAGATTACTTGATGGCTCTGCACACCTGACTGAAGGGACGATGGGTTAGGAGAGGTGGGCAGGCAGAAAAAGAGACTGAAAGGAGAGTGTACCAAGTACTCAGAGAGGGGGCTGAAAGGCTGATGATGATGGTCCTCAGAGAAGCCTGTCAGAAGTGGCTATGTAGAAGCAATCTACCTATAGGCATACTCATGTTCTCCTTCTCCATTTTGTTTTAGAGGTGATGTGTTTTGAAAATGAAGTAGAGGAGCTGGGGGAATGGCTCAGAGTACTTTCAATGCGTTATGGCTTAAATGTAAAATGTCTCCCATAGGCTCATGGGTTTGAACCGTTGGTCCTCAGCTCTTGGCACTGTTTTGGCAAGTTGTGGAATCTTTAGGAGGTAGAACTTTGCTAGAGGAAGTGGGTCACTTGGGACAGGTCCTAAGGTTTCATGGCTTGGCCCCTCTTCCAGCTTTCTCTCTCTCTCTCTGCTTCTGTTTCTTTTGTTTTTAAAATATTTTATTTTTATTTATTTGAGAGCAAGAGAGGCAGAGAGAGAGACATAGAAAGAGAATGGGCATGCCAGGGCCTCTTGGCTGCAATGTAATAAGCTGGCATGCTGATCCTGCCACCATGTCTTCCTTGCCATGATGGAACATATGCCTCTGGAACTATAAACCTAATCAAAAATCTTTCCTTATGTTAGGTTTTTTTTGGGGAGAAGGGTTGAGATAGAGTCTCATTTTAGCCCAGGCTGGCCTGGAACTCTCTCTGTAGTTCTAGACTGCTCTCAAACTCACAGGGATCCTCTTATCTCTGCCTCCCAAGTGCTGGGACTAAAGGCATGCATCATCACACCCAGGATAAGTTTGGTTTTTTTCCTTTAAGTTACATTTGGTCATGTATTTATTCACAGGATTGAAAAAATAACTGATACACCATGCAAGCATGAGGACCTGAATTTGTAGCCTCAGAACCCATGTAAAATGCTGTGTGTTGTGATGGGGGCCTATAGTCCCAGCACTTGTGAAATCCCTGGAGTTCACTAGCTAGCCATTCTAATCAAATTGGTAACCTGCAGGTTCAGCAAGAGACCCTGTCTCAAAGAATAAAGTTGAGAATGATTGTGCAAGACACCTGCATTGACCTCTGACCTCCACACCCATATGAACACACATGCATCCACACACATACAAACATGTATACATATACAAATGCACACAGCACATACATACATGTGGTAGTTTGAATAGATGGCCCTCATTATGTTCATTGTTTTATTAGTTTGTAGTTTGCATCTTCAGCCACTTGGCTGGAGGCAGTGCCACTGGGAGGATCTTAAGGTATGGTGGTAGGTTTAGGATTTCCCAATCTAAAGATATGAAAAGTGTGCCTAGCTGGGGTTCATGAGGTGTGCTGTGCTGGTGGTTTTTGGCTTGTGGCTTCTCTCTCTGTTTGGTCCTGTGAAGGCAGGCCAGCTTCTTCTGCCACTATGGAAGTTCCCGTGGATCTGTAAGCTTCAATAAATCCCTTCCTCCATAACTGTGCCTGGTCTGAAAGTTCATCTCAGCGAACCTGAAGCTGTCTGCTATAATACACATGCAAAAAGTGGAGGGAACTAAATCACATTAGGTAACTGAAGAAATAGATGTTTTATCACGCTCTCCACTTAAGAAATCATTGCAACAAACAGAGCAAGAAGGCAAAGAATCAGCAAACAAACAGCTGTAGCCCAGAATTTAAGGAATTCCTCTAAGAAAGACAATGGATAGGAGTGCACTAGTGCTAAGACAAGAAGAAAAGTCCTGTGAAATTTGGGGCCATAAAAGCAGTTCTGGGGTTTCTTCCTTCCTTCCTTCCTTCCTTTCCTTCCTTCCTTCCTTCCTTCCTTCCTTTCTTTCTTTCTTCTTTTGTTTTTTTTTTTTTTTTTTTTTTTTTTTTTCAAGGTAGGGTTTTCTGGTCCAGGCTGACCTGGAATTAACTATGTAGTCTCAGGGTGGCCTCGAACTCTCGGCGATTCCTTCTTTTTTTTGGGATTTGCGCCACCACGCCTTTTTTTTTTTTTTTTTTTTTTTATTTTGTTTTTTGAGGTAGGGTCTCATGCTAACTCAGGCTGACCTGGAATTCACTATGTAGTCTCAGGGTAGCCTTGAACTCACAGCAATCCTCCTATCTCTGCCTCCCAAGTGCTGGGATTAAAGGCATGCGCCGCCACACTCAGCCAGTTCTAGGTTTTCTTCACCCTCGGCATACGTGAGAGCAGGCTGCTCTGTGAAGCAGCATAGGAAATCAGCTCCACAACCACACCTGGACCAACCCTCCCCCTTCTTCCACAGTTCATATTCAGTGGTGATGGAAGTATGTGTCCCCAGGTTTAAAGCCTGAGTATTACTTTTGAAAGAGGAATATTTGCTCTATTTGGGGCTAAAGAAAGGTACAGATGGACTAGAAAGGACATCCTAATATTTACAGGAATATTGGAGAACAGAAGAAAGCAATGGAAAGACAAGACTCAGTATTTGCTGCCAAAGAGACAGACTGCTTCTCCTGGTAAAGGAGCATGGTCCTAGAAGCCTACAGAATAGGCAACAGCATCCGAGCTCCCAGGAACTAAGACACCACTGAAGGTGTCTGGGGGACAAGCTGTCCACACCAATCTATTTCCAAATCTTTAAAGGCCTTTTACAATATTTTAATTTACTTTACAAGAGAGAGAATGTGAGGGGGGAGACAGAATAGTGTGCATGTGTGTATGTGTGTGTGTGCACACATGCGGCAGGGCCTCTTGCTGCAAAGAAGCTCCAGATACATGTGCTACTTTGTGCATCTGGCTTTGCTTGGGTACTGGGGAATTGAACCTGGTCCATGATTCATTGAAAATAAGTGCCTTTAACCACGGAGCAATTTCTTAGCCCCCTAATTCCAATTATTTATCTTTCTTCATACTCAGGAGAAAGCAGACTATTTTTATCAAAGCATCCAATAACAAGTAAAGACTCTCTGACATGAATATTAACCTAGTATTCATAGAAGAGTAACACTGAACAAAAGAAAGGTGTCAGAATCACTAAAGTATAAAAAATAAACTCTGATGATATAGACTTACTAGGAAAAGGAAAAAGTACCACATAAATGCATTATAGGTTAACTTCCTCTGTTATAAGTTCAAATACTTCAACTGGCCTAAGGGAACAAAAGTCTTAATACCATGTGCTATTAGAACAGTACTTCATAGTCAGGCATGGTAGCGCACGCCTTTAATCCCAGCACTCAGGAGGCAGAGGAGGAGGACCGCCGAAAGTTAGAGGCCACCCTGAGACTACATAGGGAATTCCAAGTCAGCCTGGACTAGAACAAGACCCTACCTTGAAAAACAAACAAACAACAACAAAAAAAGAATAGTACTTCATAGTAAAGGTTCTGAATTCTGGCTCCAGCACCTACTAATGATCCATGCAGAAATTAGGCTGAATAAAAGGATGGATTTATCTCACCCAAGAAAGCTAGACTGGCTATTGTTCACAGCAGCAAGAGACCCTGTCTCAAAGAAGGTGAAAGAAGCACACAGACACCTTGAGGTTGTCTTCTGATTGTCAAATGTGTTCCATGATATGGGCATACTCTCTCCCCTCACAAATAAATACATTTTTAAAAAATGTTTTTTTTATTATTGACAACTTCTTTAGTTGAAGACAATATCCCATGGTACTTCCCTCCCTCCCCCCACTTTCCCCTTTGAAACTTCACTCTCCATCATATCCCCTCCCCCTCTCAATCAGTCTCTCTTTTCAGTTTGATGTCATGATCTTTTCCTCCTATTATAATGGTCTTGTGGAGGTAGTGTCAGGCACTGTGAGGTCATGGAGATCCAGGCCATTTTGTGTTGGGAGGAGCACATTGTAAGGTGTCCTACTCCTCTTTGGCTCTTATATTCTTTCCACCCCCTCTTCCACAATGGACACTAAAAATGTTTTTTTAAATATTTTATTTATATTTATTTATTTACTAGAGAGAGAGAGAGATTGAGAGCACACCAGGGCGTCTAGCCACTGCAAATGAATTCCAAATGCATGCGCCATCATGTGCATTTCGCTTATGTGGGATCTGGAGAATTGAACCTGGGTCCTTGGGCTTTGCAGCCAAGCACCTTAACCTCTAAGCCATCCCTACAGCCCATAAATAAGTAAATTATTTTAAAGAAAACAAATTAGCATAAAAATTAGAAAATGAGTGATGCAAGAGAAAAGAACACATTTCTAAAACACTAGAAAAATAAATGTTAAACTAATTATTGACAATGGAAAATAATTTTCATCATAATCTGGAGTTAATTTCAGCAGGAGACAGAAGACCTGAGATATGTTTGATTTTGTGATTTTTAATATATGGACCTTTAATTACTATAATTTTCCAAATAATTTTTGTGTTTACATATGTTGAGTAAAGTCCAAAAAAACTATGGCTTCTAACCCAAACTACTGTACCCAGTGAAATTATCCCTCATAATAGATGGTGAAAGGAAAACTTTCCATTGAAAAAGTCACTCTATGATTTCATGAACACAAAGCAAAACCTACAGAGAATACTTCAGGGAATAATCCATACAAGACAGTCAAACAACTAATCTAAAGATCCTACAAGAAGAAGATCACAATAATCAAAACTAGAGCCAGCCAGGTGTGGTGGCGCACACCTTTAATCCCAGCACTTGGGAGGCAGAGGTAGGAGGATTGGATTGCTGCCACCCTGAGTTTGTTAATTCCAGGTCAGCCTGGGCCACCCCCTGAGACTAGAGCCAGCCAGGTGTGGTAGTAATCCCAGCACTTGGGAGGTCAGGCCTGAGCTAGAGTGAATTCCAGGAGACCCTAGAGTGAGACCCTAAAAAACAAACAAACAAACAAAAAAACCAAAAAACTAAAGCCGGCTCAAAAAAGTACAAAACACAAGGAAGCACCAAACCCCATAAAGCACCTTATCATGGCAGGAATTAATTCAAATCTCACAGTAATAGCCTTAAATATTACTATTTTATTATTTATATTTATATTATATTTATTTATATTATTATTATTATTATTTACTTGGGAGGCAGAGGTAGGAGAAGTGCCATGAGTTTGTGGCCAACCTGAGAACCTGAGAATATGGAGTGAATTCCAAGTCATCCTGGGCTAGAGTGAGACCCTACCTTGAAAATCAAAACAAAACAAAACAAAACAAACAAACAAACAACCCCCCCAAAAAAATCCCACAATGGACTCTTCTATCTGCTGTCTTCAAGAAACCCACCTTGCCAGGTGTGGTGGTGCATGCCTTTAATCCCAGCACTCAGGAGGCAGAGGTAAGAGGATCACTGTGAGTTCAAGGCCACCCTGAGACTACATAGTGAATTCCAGGTCAGCCTGGAAGAGAGTGAAACCCTACCTCGAAAAGCCAAAACAATAATAAATAAATAAATAAATAAATAAATAAATAAAAAAATAAATAAATCACCTCCTCAGGGTGAAAGGATGGAAAATGATATCCCAAGCAAATGGAAATAAAAAAGAAGTGGGTGTTGCTATATTAATATCTGATAAAATAGACTTCAATCCAAAGTAATCAATGAGGACAAAGAAGGCCACTTCTTGTACATCAACCAATATGAGAACATCACAATAATAAATTTATATTGCCAAACACAGATGAACCACAGTTTATTAAAGAAAACCTACTTGACAGCAAAACAGAAATAAACACCAACACCATAATAGTTGGGGACTTCAATACTCCACTATCATCAATAGACAGAACATCCAAAAAGAAAATAAACAGAGGAGTAAGAGAGCTCAACAACACCACAGATCAACTAGACATAACGGACATCTATAGAACTTCCCACTCCAATTCTACAGAATAGACATTCTTCTTGACAACCCACAGAACCTTCTTCAAAATAGCTCATATATTAGGCCATAAAGCATGTCCCTATAAATTCAGGAAAACTGAAGTAACTTCCTGTATCATATCAGAACACAATACTTTAAAGCTAGAAATTAACAACAAGAGACACATCAGGAATTCCACCAGCTCCTGGAGACTGAACAACACACTTTTAAACAATGAATTTGTTGTTGAAGAAATCAAAAAGGAAATTGTAAAATTCCTAGAATTGAATGAAAATGAAAACACAACTGACCAAAACTTATGGTAAACAATGAAGGCATTCCTAAGGGTAAAATTCATGGTGCCAAATGCCTTCATTAAAAAGATGGAGAGATCCCAAATTAATAATCTAACCTTCCAGCTAAAGGCATTGGGAAAAACAAGAAGAATCCAACACTAAGACCTCCAGATCAAACAAAATAATCAATATCAGAGCTGAAGTTAATGAACTGGAAACTAAGAAAAAAGAAAATTGATAAAACAAAGAGCTGGTTCTTTGAAAAACTAAATAAGATTGATAAACCTTTGGCCAATTTGATCAAATGAAAAAAAGAGAAGTCTCAAATTAATAAAATCAGAAATTAAAAAGGAGGTCACAACAGACATCAATGAAATTGGAAGAATCATCAGGACTTACTTCCAAAACCTCTAGTCCACAAAATTTGATAATCTGGAAGAAGTGGTTGAATTCCAGACATATTTCACCTATCAAAACTAAACTCAGAGCAGATTAATCTCCTAAACAAACCTATTGCATTCATTGAGATCAAAAAGGTAATCAAAAACCTCTCTCAAACCAGATGGCTTCTCAGCTGAATTCTATCAAACCTTCATTGAAGAGCTGAAACCAATTTTTCTCAAACTGTTTTACACAATTGGGGAATTCCTCCCCAACTCCTTTTATAAAGCTAGCATCACCTTCATACCAAAATCAGACAGAGATAAAACAAGAAAAGAAAACTATAGGCCTATATCCCTGATGAATTTAGATGCAAAGATCTTGAACAAAAATTCTCACAAACTGAACTTAACAATACATCAAAAGCATTATCTGAGCTGGGCATGGTGGTGCATGCCTTTAATCCCAGCACTCGGGAGGCAGAGGTAGGAAGATTGCCAAGAGTTTGAGCCCCCTCCCCCTCCCCGAGACTACACAGTGAATTCCAGGTCAGCCTGAGCTAGAGTGAGACCCTACCTAGGAAAACCAAAACAAAAACAAAAAAAAAAAAACAAAGCAGGATTCACTCCAGGAATGCAGGGATGGTTCAACATATGGAAATTGGTCATTATAATCCACTAGGTAAATAAACTTAATCACAAGAACTACATGATGATTTCAGTAGATGCAGAGAAGACCTTTGACAAAATACAACATCATTTCATGATCAAAATGCTGGAGAGCATAGGCAGGGGTGGTTTATATCTTGAGACAATAAAAGCTATATATAAAGCACCTGAAGCCCAAATAATACTTAATGGGGAAAGAATCAAGGAGTACCCATTAAGATTGGGAACAAGACAGGAGTGCCCACTGCCACCACTGCACTCCAACATAGTACAAGAAATCCTATCCCAAGCAATAAGACAGGAGAAAGAAATACAAGGGATTCAAACTGGCAAGGAAGATGTCAAATTAGCCCTATTTGCAGATGACATGATCCTATACAAAAGTGACCCAAAAGTCTCCATCTCAAAACTTCTAAAGGTGATTAATTCCTTCAGCAAAGTTGCAGGATACAAAATCAACCCCCGGGGGGGGGTGGCACACACCTTTAATCCCAGTACTCAGGAGGCAGAGGTAGGAGGATTTCCATGAGTTTGAGGCCACCCTGAGACTACATAGTGAATTCCAGGTCAGCCTGAGCTAGAGTGAAACCCTACCTCAAAAACAAACAAACAGGGCTGGAGAGATGGCTTAGGCATTTGCTTGGAAAGCCAAAGGGCCTGTGTTTGATTCCCAGGATCCACATAAGCCAGATGCACAAGGTGGCACATGCATCTGGAGTTCATTTGCACTGGCTGGAAGACCTGGCACACCCATTCTCTCTCTCTCTCTCTCTCTCTCTCTCTCAAATACATAAGTAAAAATAAATATTTCAAACAAACAAACAAACAACAAAATAAATCAACACACAAAATTATTAGCCTTTCTATATGCAAATGACAATACAGAGAAAGAAATCAGCATGGCTGTTCCATTTTCAATAGCAACAAAAAATTAAGTACCTTGTAATAACACTAACCAAGGATGTGAAAGACTTATATAATAAAAACATAAAAACACTCAAGAAAGAAATTGAGGAGGACTTGAGAAAATGGAGAAACCTCCCATGCTCCTGGATACATAGAATTAATACTGTGAAAATGGTAATTCTACCAAAAGCAATATACAGATTTAATGCAATACCAATAAAAATTCCAGCATCATTCTTCACAAAGATAGAAAAATGATCTCAGAATTCATATGGAATGGCAGCAGGCCTCAGATATCCAAACATATCTTCAGCAAAAGAAACACCTTTGGAGGTATCACCATACCCAATCTAAAACTATACTATAAAGACATAGTAACAAAAACAGCATGGTACTGACATAAAAACAGAAATATAGATCAATGGAACAGATTGAAAGACCTGGACTTTAGGTCAATTAGCTACAATTACTTGACCTTTGACAAAGGTGCCAATAACATAAACCGGAGAAAAGACAGCATCTTCAACAAATGGTGCTGGAAAAATTGGATAACCACATGTAGAAAAATGAAACTAGGGCTGGAGAGATGGCTTAGCGGTTGAGCGCCTGCCTGCTAAGCCTAAGAACCCAGTTTCAATCTCCAGGTCCAACGTTTAGCCAGATGCAAAGTGACACAAGGGCGCAATGCTGCACTTCACCACAAGGGGGAGCACACATCTGGATTTCGTTCACAGCAGCTGAGAGACTGCTGGCGTGCCCATCTCTATCTGTCTCCTTCTCCCTTTCTGTCTGTCTCTCTCTCTCTGTCTCTCTCCAAAAATAAATAAAATAATAAAAAAAAAAAAAAAGAAAAATGAAACTAAAACCACTCATCTTGCCATACCAAAAAAAAAAAAAAAATCAAGAACAAATGGATTAAAGTCCTCAATAAAAGACCTGAAACTCTTTAACTACTGGAAGAAAAAAATAGAAGGAATTGTCCACAATAAATAGGAGTGAGGAAAGACTTCCTGATCAAAACCCCAGTAGCATAGGAAATTAAACAATCTGTCAACCAATGGGACCTTGTGAAACTAAAAAGGTTTTGCACAGATAAACATACCATAATAAGAGCCAATAGATTACCCTCAGACTGGGAGAAAATTTTTGCCAGCTATACCACTGACAGAGGCCTAATATCTAGAATCTACAAAGAACTCAAAAAATTAAAAACTAAAAAACCAAACAACCTACCCTAAAAATGGGGTAGAGAACTGAATAGAGAGTTTTTAGAGGAAGAAATACAAATGGCTAACACACACTTAAGAAAATGTTCAACATCCCTAACCATAAGGGAAATGCAAATTAAAACAACCATGAGATTACACCTTACTCCAGTAAGGATGGCAATCATTAAAAAATCAAATGAAAACAAATGTTGGTGAGGATGTGGAGAAAGAGGAACCCTCATTCACTTTTGGTGGGAATGCAAACTTGTACAACCACTATGGAAATCAATATGGAGATTCCTGAAAATTATGAATATAGAACTACCAACAGACCCAGTTATTCCATTAATGGGTATTTACCCAAAAAGCTCCACACCTCAGTTCAGAGATATTTCTTCAACCATGTTTATAGCTGCTCAATTCATAAGAGCTAAGAACTGGAATCGACCCAGGTGCCCATCATTGGACGAATGGATAACAAAGTTGTGGTGCATATACACAAAGGAATTCTACTCAGCATTAAGAAAAAAAAATGATACAATGAAATCTGCAGGAAATGGATGGATTTAGATCATACTCAGCAAACACATGCAATCACAGAACGACAAATGCCACATGTAATCACTCATCTGTGCTTCCTAACCTGGATTAGCCTGAGTTGCTGGCATACCAGATAGGCAACTTGAGGCTCAGACAATAGGGACCGAAGGGTGTGGGGGGGGGGGGGAGGAGGAAATAAACACAAAACTAAACTCAAAATGAACTGGTACCATAGACACCTTTTTCCTTGAAAGTAAGACTGAAAGATCTAACGCTTAACAGGAGTCTAGGGGGAGTGCCTGAAAGAAGGGCCCTGGAGAAGGTGGGATGAAACCTAACCTTAAAAAACTTTGGCCCTGACCTATAACTCACAGTACCAGAAATAGGAGCTATGCACATTGAGCTGTTGATTGGAGAGATCTACAACATCCCCCAAACAAGATAGGCTTCGGTCAAAGCACTTGATTACCCACCTAAAGTAAAAAGGTAAGACACCATGTGCTGATGGCACAGAACATGGAGAGACCTGGCTAGAATCCAAAGAGAGCTGATCCCCAGACAGTTAGCCCATCTAGTGCTGGAAAGTACTACATGAACTACTGGGGGAAAGTGGCCAACAATGGTGTGAGTAAGCAGGGGTCTAAGCTACTCAAAAGCAACCAGCCTGACAAGAAGTACACACCAGTGCAATGGTGGCACACAGCCTTGGTGGGTAACCAATGGCTTTCTGATTGGCTAAGAGATTTGCTTAGTGGAAAAGAACCAATACCTGCAATTGGGACCCAGGTCTGAAACCCCTGGAGACAAAGATTATGCAATCCATTGTCAAGCTGCCACTAGTCTTTGGCTAAAATAGGGGCTACATCCATCCAACTCTCCTTAAATTAATAACACTTATCCAATGTGACCTATGCTGAGTTTACACACTGTTGGAGAATCTTTTTTTTCTTTTTCAGAAGATAATAAGACCCAAGGAGATAAACCACCCCTCCCATCTCAGTCAAGGCCCAGGTGAAATCACAGAGGAAGTGGGGAGATGAGAAAGAGTGCGGCTTCCATGGGGAGCCTGATAATCAGCACCAGGGTGAAGGAGACAGACCCTAAGGATACTCAGCATATACCAAAGCAGAAATCCAGAAGCTCCTGAGAGCTCATCACTGAAGTAGACTTAAAACACACCCACCAAGGCTCAGGGAATTTTGCAGAAGAGGGGCTGGAAAGATTGTAAAAGCCACAAGTTGGGATGTCATATCCAGAGGCATTGCCTCCCCCAAATAAGTGGCTGCTACTCTCACAACAAATGACCCACAGCCCCATGGCAAATACCTGCAACCCTGCTGAAGGGGCCTCCTGCAGAATGGGGGCAGAGAGGAGGGAAAGATGGTACCAACACATGTATGTTCTTAATAAAAATAAAATAAAATAAAATAAAATAAAATAAAATAAAATAAAGACTGGGACCTAGGGAGAGGACTCGGTAAGTTCTCGCCACACAAATGTGAGGAACTGAACTTGGATCTCTAGCCCCACTCCCGCCCCCCCCCCTGCACAAAATAGACACAGTGCACACCTGTAATTCCAGAGGTGGAGAGACAGAGATATGAGAATCCTGGGGGCTTGCTGGCTATCTAGTCTAGCCAAACTGGTGAAAATTTGGGTTTAATGGGAGATCCTGTCTCAAAAAATAAGGTGAAGAACAATTAAGGAAGGCAACATCAACCTCTGGCTTACACACACACACACACACACACACTAAAAGGACAATGACTCTAATAGGTTAAAGGAACAAATACATATTATAACTAGTAGTTCAGGGATAGGTGCAATAGTATAGTTTCTGGATTGCCACCTCTACTCCAGTGCATGTATATATAAGTGTAAAGTGCCTGCAAACTATGCTTAATGCTATTGTTGCTATTAAAAAAGATACCTGAAACAAAATGATGGATTTAAGGTGTGAAAATACAAAAACAAGGAACTGAGGAGATGGCTCAGTGGCTAAAGGTACTTGCTTACAAAGTTGGCTGGCCTGGGTTCAATCTCCAGCTACCTATCTGAAGCTGGATAGGTATTTTTTTGTAAGAGCTAGAGATCTTGGTATGTTTATAGGCTTAAAAACACATGCACACATGTGTGCACACACACCATGTACACACACACACACACACACATATATATATATATATACATATATATATATACATATATATATATATATGTATATGTATGTATGTATTTGGTTTTTCAAGGCATGGTCTAGCATTTCAGATTTTGGATTTTTGGGTTAAAGAAACTCAACCTGTATAGGAAAATGACATTTTTGGTAAGGAATTAATCTAAAATATTTAGCAGTGAGGATTCATGATGTTTGTAATTTTCTTTTTTAATACATTATTTATTTATTTGCAAGGAGAGAGGGAATGGGTGCATCAGGACCTCTAGCCACTGCAAACAAACTGTGGATGCATGTGCCATTTTGTGTATCTGGCTTTATGTGGGTACTGGGGAATTGAACCAGGGTTGTTGGGCTTATGCCTTAACCTCTGAGCTATTTCTCCAGCTAGGTAACAACTATCCAAACTCCCCCCGCCCATTTTTTGAAGTAGGGTCTCACTTTAGCCCAGGCTGACCTAGAATTCACTATGTAGTCTCAGGCTGGCCTCAAACTCATGACAATCCTCTTATCTCTTCCTCCTGAGTGCTGGGATTAAAGGCCTGTGCCACCATGCCTGGCATGAATAAATTTTTTTAAAAAGAAAATATAGAAATAAAGAGAACAAATATTGGTGAGAATAAACAGGGTGTACCTCAGAGTGAACATGTCCACTTCTATTTGATCCCATTAATGATACACTGGGGATTTTTACATTATGTTTAAACTTATAAGGACAAAGAACTACAAAACCTTAGAAGACAGAAATAGAAATACTTAAACATGTAATTGCTAAATTATACAATATCCAGAAAAGGCTAATACTTGTTTGGTGGTAGGGGAAGTAGGCAGTTGTACAGGCTGCAGAATGTGATGCATCACTCTGAATACACAGGAGGGTTGATGTGAGACTAACCACAGAGTATGATGGGAAAGCCCAGATATGATTCAGTTGAGGGCTAATTATACCTCCACAGAACACTTGAGAGAAAAGTGTCTAGAGAGACACAGGGCTCAGGGCTTGGAGAGAAGTGAGGGACCAACCTGAATACAGCTTAATTAAGGAAATATTACATGATAAGAAGTATAATACATCTGTTCCCCTTCCTGCTCTTGGGTCCAAGAATTCTGGTAGTAAGTACGATTACTCCCAGCCAATAAAGATGGACTCCCTTCTGGTTTTTGACTGGCTTAAGGAAAAAAAAACTTCAAATATTTATGGTTGGGATTCCCCAAGCACACTGCCCAGCTAGATCTGATTACAGTATGCTCACTGGGAAATGTGCTGCATTTCTGTAGAGAGAGCCTCACATAAGGGTTTTCCCCTACAATGTGCTTTAGGGGATTCATTTTTAATGATGAAATGTCATCTAAGAGTCAACAGAGAGCTCAGAAAGGCCCTTATATAAAGGCAGAAATCAAAACTAAAAAGTAATAAAGAGAAAATGAAATTTGCACTAAGACCAATCAATGTACACAATAAACTTCCAAAGCAAATAAAAATAATGTTTTCAAAAAGGTAAAAGAACATTTTATATATATAAAATCTATGATCAGAAGACTCTAAAACAAAGAAACATTCCAAATTTGTCATTGGGATTGGATAGATAGCTCAGTGTTAGAGCATTTGTCTAGCATGTGTGAGGCTGAGGAAAAGAAAAAAAAATGCCTTTGAATTAAAACTATAATAGTATATATGAGAGATTCAATGCGATAAGAAAATTGAGGAAAAACCTGAAAAATTTCAATGAAAATAGACAGAAAAATCTCTCAAGAAAGAGGATGAAAATAAGCTTAAAACAATAAAGGAACCATCTATCTATTTAGCATATTCCCAAGAAATAGTGTTTCAGAGAGAACAAAGAAAAAATTAACAAATCAACAATTGAAGTGATCTCCCAGACATAAACAACTCCAGTTTCCAAACAAGAAGAAATAATAATCAACCTCACCATCCAGGCTACAACTAGTGCCAAGTAACCAACTAATGCATGTAAGAAATCCATGAGACGATGCATGGATGATTCCCGATACACAAGTCCACAGAGTCTTTCAAACTATCTCTCCAACAAAGAATAGGAAAAAGACATAAGACATATGTAGCAAGGCCACTCTCAAGTTGCCTATCCAGAGAAGCTTGGATTATGTGCACCAAAACAAGGGAGTAAACCAAGAAAAAAAAAATGGAGCCAACTGCTGAGTCCAACAGAAGAGTGATCAAGGGCACACTAGGATGAGGGTAAGGAGAGTTCCAGAAGGACAGCCATGTAGGGGCCTTGAGATCAACCCATGGCAAGAAAGCAGAGTCTCTGTGTACTGAGGAGACATTTACTCCTGGTGGGCAGCTGGGGATAATTATTTAACACAAGAACAGGGGAGGGGGGAATTTATTGGCTGTTAGAAAACTAGAAGTTTGCAGTATAAGGTGGCTTAGCTTTGAGTCATATGTTCATAGATATAATAAAAAATGTTAAATACTGATAAAAACAAAACTATTCCAGAGGAGTGAATAATGGAATTGAGAATTAGATAGAGTCATAAAAAAGAGCTAAATAATATTATTTCCATTAGGAAACAGATCAATTATAAAATGAAAAATCAAAAGAGAACAGTGAAAAGATTATTTAGCATTACAGAAGCAAATATCAGAAGAAACAATGAAGTAAGTGGGAAAGAAAATCAAGGATGGAAGGAATGAGGCAAAAAGATTTTGTTTTAATTCATAAGATTCTATGATTTTTAAAAGCCATGTACTCAAATGAGTTAAAATTTATTCAGATTAAAAAATGCAAGGACAGTATGGCAATATTAATATCAGTTAAAATAACACTTAAGTTAAAAGTATTAGAATGAGAAAAGATATTTTGTAATGGTAAAAATTATTATCTGCCAACAAAATATATTGTCATGAACTCTGGTGCTCTTAATTATATAGCTTCAATACATATTCAAATATGCAAAAGTATTTACAATAAAAATTATTGGATCATTTTACTTAAACCTTTCTTAAAATTTTAAAAATTAAACAAAACAGTAAATTAACTTGGTAAGCAGATGAACAATTTGAGTAATATACTACTAGAATATGTGCTTTTACCTATATAAATATTAACATGAACTTATGTACACATATACTCACATACATTATCTTCAAATGACCTTAGAACAAGATGCTATTATATAGGTCACATAGAAAATCTCAGTGTAGTTCAGAAAGAACAAATCATACACACATGGCCATACATTTTCTGGCCATGAAGACAGTAAAATTATAATTAATAAATAGCAAAATGGTAACCAAAAGTAAATTAGCTTGTAAATTTGTTTAAATTTCTAATCTCTAGGATAAAGACAGAAACATGAATTGAAACTGTTAAGTCTTTTGAAATGTACAGTGAAGTAACATGACAAAAACAAAAGCTAAAATAACAATAAAATAACCCTTCAAAAGGATTTTATAAAATTAGTAAGAGGAAATAATTGAAAAGAAAAAACATTAAACATATTTAATCAATATAACCAAAAACTGTTTTACAAGGTCTGGAGGGAGATAGTAGATAAGCATTTGGCAATTCCAAACATCTGAAAAAAGAAAGGTTTGTAAATAAATACAATTAAGATTAAGAAAAGGGACAAAATACAAATTCATATAAATTTAAACATCTAGGTGAAACATATATTCTAGGACAATATAAGTTATGAAAAGTGGCCTTTTAAAAAATACAATATACCTTACGTAGATTTTAAAATGTATTGTGAAACACGTATGTGCTGTGTTTAGTATACAATGCAGGGGCATTACCTACACTCACATTGTTGAGCAATCATCTCTACTGTTTCCCAATCTTTTCCATCATCTCAAACAGAAATTCTGTAACTGTTAGGCCATACTGCCCCCGCCTTTCCTCTTCCTCCAGCCCCTGGTGGCCTCTAGTCTACTTTTTGCCTCTACAAATTTGCCTATTATGGATATTTCATGTATGTTGAGTCATAAGGTTTGTTTTTCTGTGACTTGCTAATTTCAGTTATATGTCCTTAATTCATTCATACTATTAGAAATTCATTCCCTTTTATGAATTGGTGATATTCAGTTGTGTAGTCCCCACAGTTTGCTTTTCTACTCATCTGCGGGAGCATATTTATGTGCTTTCTATCTTTTTAAAAATTTTTTTTGGTTTTTTGAGGTAGGGTGTCACTCTAGCCCAGGCTGACCTGGTATTCACTATGTAGTCTCAGGGTGGCCTCGAACTCACAGCGATCCTCCTACCTCTGCCTCCTGAATGCTTGGATTAAAGGTGTGCGACACCACACCCAGCAGGAGGATTGCTTTTTTTAAAAAAATATTTTATTTATTTGTTAGACACAGAGAGAAAGATACAGAAATAGACAGGTAGAGAGAAAATGGGCGAGCCATGGCATCCAGCTACTGCAAATGAACTTCATTTGCGTGTGCCCCCTTGTGCATCTGGCTTAAATGGGTCCTGGAGAATCAAGCCTCAAACCGGGGTCATTAGGCTTCAAAGGCAAGCGTTTAACCGCTAAGCCATCTCTCCAGCCCCCTGACCTTTTTTTTTTTGAGGTAGGGTCTCACTCTAGCCCAGGCTGACCTGGAACTCACTATGTAATCTCAGGGTGGCCTTGAACTCATGGCAGAGACAGAATGAGTGCTCCAGGGCCTCTAGCCACTGCAAATTAACTCCAGACACATTTACCACTTTGTGTATCTAGCTTATGTGGGTACTGGGGAATCAAACCTGGATTCTTAGGCTTCACAGGCAAATGCCTTAACCACTAAGCCATCGCTCCAACTCCACTTTCTATCTTTTTGCTATTGCAAATATGGTTGATTTGAACACTGGAGCCAAAAGTGATTTTGAAAGAGGTAGAGAACAGAATAGAACAATTACCTCAGAAGAAAGCTAGGGAAAGATCTATCCTTACAAAGTTTTCATCCAAGTTATGAGCAACTTCTTCCAGATCTAGATGGCATAAAAGTTCCAGAGAAATAGAAAAAGATGTGAGTTTTAAAAAATCATTCTAGAAAGCTAATTTAACCCTGACTACACAATACTCAAAATAAATAGGTCAAAAAGAAAAATATAAAGAAACATCACTTAAAAACATAGATGCAAAAATCCTAAAATGAGAATTCAAATAAAGTACTGGAAAATGGAATTTATCTGTGTGTTTAAAGAGTAATTCAAATAAGATTGGCTGTTGTAGTTATTAACATTATTATGTTGGCTATTCACATGAGTTAAGCAAGAAAAGAAGCAAGAGAAAGATGCCAGGAACTAAAAGGAAAGTTTTTCATGGATTGTAGATGGTATCACAGTCTATCTAGAAAAAATCCCAGGGAATTTACAGAAAATTAAAACAGAAAGTTCAGTAAAATTACTGCTCACAGAAGAAAAACAAAAAAAAAAAACAGTAGTTTTCCTGTATGCTTGCATAACTAAATCTTTGAAGAATCAATGGGGAAAGTAAGCCTGTCGTGTTAGCAACAAATGTCATATAGCAAAATGACAAATATCAAAAAGCTTTCAGGAAAGTGGGGTATGGTGGCTCACACCTTTAGTGCCAGAATTTGGGAGGTAGAGGTAGGAGGATCTCTGTGAGTTCAAGGCCAGCCTGAGACTACACAATCAGTTCCAGGTCAGCCTGGGCTAGAGTGAGACCCTACCATAAACAAACAAACAAGCAAACAAACAAACAAACAAACAAACAAAAACTTTCAGTAAGTCCAAGAATAAATGTTAAAATAATTGAGCAACAAATATTTCTCCTTAAGCAAGAGATCCAATGTTTTAAAAAGTGTCAATTATCTCATTAGCCTGTAAACTCCAATGCAAGTTTCAATTGGGAAATAGTGTAAAATTGGCAGGCGGATTCTAAAGTGCATCAGGAAGAGGAAACTAACAAGAACAGACCAAATACTGAAAAATAAGGATAATGAGAGAGGAATTGCCTTGCTAGATTGCAAAACAAGCTGCAAGGCTATGCAATTAAAGCAGTATGATGGTCATGCTGGGAGAAATAAACAAAAAAGATCACTTATATGGGGGGAATTGATTACATGACCCAAAAGCCATTTCAAATTAGTGGAGAGAAATGATAGGACATCTTCATGCACTGGGGAAAATAAACTTAGATCACTACCTCACATCACATAGATCAGTAGATTTCAGATCAATTTAAAAAATGTTTTCAAATAAACACTTCTGAATTTAGGAGAAAACAGTTAAGACGGTTTGCATCACCTTACTGTGAGCACAGATTTCCCAAGCAATCCAACACGCCAGACTTGTTCTGCGAGGCCAGACAGCTGTCCATGGCAAGGACAAATCCCAGCCTGAGGAGAGTCCCCAGGGCACTCCCTGCCTTGTGTGAGAGCCTGCTGGAAGAGTGAGCATTCAGGATGCACAGCTGTGTGTACTCACAGAGTCACTTCGAAGCCCTGTTTCACCAGCCTGGAAGCCCCCCCTACGGCTCTCACATGTACTGTTTCACGCTACAGCACAGTGGAAACAAGTACAACCCAATTCTGCTTAAGCTTTTGGGTTTTTAAAAATTTTTATTGACAATCCTCATACATATATACAATATACTAAGATCACAAATCTTCTCCTACCACCTTCCATTTTTCCCTTTCCTGTGCCCCCTTCCACTGTATCCCTTTTTCTTCCCAACTAGTCATCTTTTTTTTTTTTTTTTTTTTTTTTTTTTTTTTTTTACCTCTGCTATTATGCAGGTCTCATGTAGGTAGTGTCAGCCACTGTGAGATCATGAATACCATGGCCACTTTGTGTCTGGAAGACAGTATTGCAAAGTACTCCTCTCCATCCTTTGGCTCCGACAGTTTTCCCATCATCTCTTCTTCAATGGTCCCTAAGCCTTGGAGGATGTGACAGAGATGTCTCACTTTGTGCTGAACATTCCACTGTCTCTTCTCATCACTTTGATGAGTTTTGAGCCACCTCAGGGGTTACCACCATCTGAAAAGATAAGCTTCTCTAACCAAAATTGAGAGTACCTGCTTGGATTTTGGATCTCATTCCTGAGCTGATGACGCTGATATATGAGACCCCACAATATCATCACAAATTCCCCCATTAAAGGGAGGGCACACGAAACTGGTGAGTTGGATTCTATAACATACTGGACTTCTGTGGGAGCTTTAATTTGATTCATTCAAAGATGTTCATTAAAAAAAAAAATAGTGGTGCCTAGCATCTCATATAACCAGTGCTGCCCAGTAGAACTTTCTTTCTCTTTCCTTTTAGATATTTTTTAATTAGTTATGTAGATAGTGTGTATACAGTCTTGATGGTACCATCGTTAGCCTCCTCCCTGTCTTCCCCACTCCAAAGGGACTCTCCTCATTGGGGAATGTGGGTTGTGCATTGTGGGGGTAGCCATAAGTTATGGGGAAGAGGCAATGTCTCTGTGCATAATGTCCCAACTTGTGGCTCTAAAAATCTTTCTGCCCCCTCTTCTGTGAATTTCCCTGAGCCATGTTGGGATCATTTTAGGTCAGTGATGAGGTCTAGGGAGCCTCTGTGTCTCTGGATATCTGGTTTGGTAGGAGTTGAGTGTTCTCTGTGTCTATCTCCTTCACCCTTGTGTTAGTACATGGTTCACTAGGAAAGCAGCACTCTTGTTCATTTCCCCCATTACTCTATGGTTTCAGCTGCGGCCCTGGTGAAGTAAGATGGGCTGATTCTCTCCTCAGGTTCTGTGTCCATCTGAAAAAGAGAAGCAAATTCTCCAACAGAGAGAAGTCAGCACCACATAAATAGAATAACCATTCTTATTTTAGAGATAATTTCATAGGTGTAGGCTCTCTTGTAGCCAGCGATTGGTGGGAGCTTGATATTGGAGAGTGGGCTCATTTTTTGGATATGGTTCTGACTTATTTCCCAGTTCCAGCTATGGGTTCCATTCCACTGAGTGGATCTGTTAGCCAAATTAAGAGCAGTTGGTTACCCACCATGGCTTTGTGCCACTATTGCACTTGTGTGAGCATCATGTCGGGTTGTTTGCTGCTGAGAAGCTTAGATCATGTGTTGCTTGGACAGTTGGTCACTTTCCCCCAGTCACTCATGCAGCACCTTCTGGCACAAGACAAGATAACTGTCTGGGGACTGACTCTCTTCCAGATTTCAGCCAGGTCACTTCATGTTCTATAGCAATAGCATATGGTGTCTTCAGCAGTAGTGTCTTACCATTAACCTTTGGTGGGTCATCAAGTACTCTGACGGAAGTCTGCTTCTTTTGGGAAACCTTGTATGTCTCTGTGATCAACAGCTCATTGTGGATATTAACCACATGCTGGCATTGGGAGTTACATGTCAGTGCCAAGAGAAAAGAAGGAAGAAAAAGATAGGTAATATGAAAGAGAATGAGAGAAGAGGGGGAGAGAGAGAGAGAGAGAGATGCAGAAGAATAAGGTTAGTCTTCATCATATCCTCTCCAGGGCCCCATGAATAAGGTGTTCTCTCTAAGAACCTGATGAAGGTTCAACCTTTTAGTCTGTCTTTCAGGATACAGGATTTTATGGTATCATTTCCATTTGGGTCCAGTTTTGTCTCCCCCCACACACCCTTATCTTCCCCTCCTGCCCCACCTTCCCTATTGACTGGTCCTCAAGATGCTTATTAGGTATGTCAGCATCTCAGGCATATTCAGGATAGGAGCTGCAGATGAGTGAGACCATGTGATGAATACCTTTCTGTGATTGGGTGAGTTTGCTGAGAATGGTCTGTTCCAAGTTCGACCATTTTTCTTCAAAAATTTTTGTGTCATTTTTCCTTACTGCTATGTAGAATTCCATCATGTAGATATACCACATCTTGGTTATCCATTCGTCTAATGATGGATATCTCAGTTGATTCCAGTTCTTGGATATTATGAAGCAGCTATAGACATGGTTGAGCAAATATCTCTGAACTGAGGCATGGAGCTTTTAGGGTAAATGCCCAGTAAGGGAATAACTGGATCTGTTGGTAACTCCATAGCCATCCTTTGTAGGAGTCTCCATATTGCTTTCCATAGTGGTTGTACCATCTTACATTCCCACCAACAGTGAATGTAGGTTCCTATTTCTCCACAACCTTGCCAGCATTTGCTCTCATTAGATTTTTTAATGTTTGCCATCCTTCCTGGGGAAGGTGGAATCTCATAGTTGTTTTAATTTGTATTTCCCTGATGATTAGGGATGGTGAACATTTTCCTTTCTTTCTTTCTTTCTTTCTTTCTTTCTTTCTTTCTTTCTTTCTTTCCTTCCTTCCTTCCTTCCTTCCTTCCTTCCTTCCTTCCTTCCTTCCTTCCTTCCCCCTTTTTTTTTTTGGTTTTCTGAGGTAAGGTCTCACTCTAGCTCAGGCTGACCTGGAATTCACTATGTCGTCTCAGGGTGGCCTTGAACTCATGACAATCCTCCTAAATTTTCTCCCATTCTGTGGGTAATCTATTGTATGTTTGTCTGTGAAAAAGCTTTTCAGCTTCATGAGATCCCAATGGTGGAGTGATTGTTTAATTTCCTGAGCTATTGGGGTTTTGTTCAGGAAGTCTTTTCCCACTCCTGTATCATGGAAAGTTCCTCCTACATTTTCTTCCAGTAGTAGCAGTCTTTCTGGTCTTATATTGAGGTCTTTGATCCATTTGGATTTGATTTTTGTGCATGGCGAGATGTGTGGATCAAGTTTCATTTTCCTGCATGTGATTGTCCATTTTTCCAAAGCCATTTATTGAAGATGCTATCTTTCTTCCAGTCTACGTTGTTGGGGCCTTTGTCAAATATTAAGTAGCTGTAGTTACTTGGCCCAAAGTCCAGGTCTTCGATTCTGTTCCATTGGTCTATAATCCTGTTTTTGTGCCAGTATCATGTTGTCTTTATTAGTATGGCTTTGTAATATAGCTTTAGATCAGGAATGGTGATTCCTCCAGAGGTCTTTCTTTTTCTGAGGATATGCTTGGATATCCGAGGCCTTCTGCCATTCCATATGAATTTTGAGATCATTTTTTTCTATCTTTTTCCTTTCCTGTGAAGTGAGGCATGATTAGGCAGACAACATCTTGACCAGAAGTCCCCCAGTAGAACTTGCTAATGGCAATAGAGTTATTTGGTGTCTTCACTGTCCAGTTCTATAGGCACTTGCTACATGTGACTATTTAAAAATATATTTAATTAATTTATTTGCAAGAGAGAGCATATGGGTACACCAGGGCTTCTTGCTGCTCTGCCACTTTGTGCATGCATCTTGGTTTATGTAGATTTTGGGGAATTGAACCCAGGTATTCTGGCTTTGCAAATAAGCACATTTAACCACTAAGCCATTTCCCCAGCCCCACATGTGGCTAGTATAACAAGATTTTGCACTATGATTAAATATAAGTATGAATATTCACATGTGAGTAGTGATAGGTATGTCAGTACAAGTGTTAACATTTGTCACTCCCAGCTTCAATGTTTGGTAGAACTTCACAGTGGGCTCACACACAGTGTAGACCAGGATTATTGGGACTAGAACCAAGAAAGTCTGCAAAGAGGCTATTAGTTTCATTTTGATGCTAGAATTTCACATTCTGTGGCTTAAAACAAAGCAAGTGAAATATCTCACTTCTGAAGGTCAGGAGACCAAATTAGTGTCATTAGACAAGCTGAAGTGAAGATGTTGGCAAGTTTGGTTCCTTTGAAAGCTCCGAGAGGAATCCACTCCTTGCCTTTTCCAGCTTCCAGAAGCTGCCTGTGTACCCTTAAAGCTCATGAACTCCACCTCCTTCTTCAAAGCCAACAGTGCAGCTCCTTCAAACTCTCTTCTTGCTCTCTCTTTCCTCTGCTTCCTCATATCACTTTCTCCAACTCTGATACTCTTGCCTCCCTCTTATAAGGACCCTTGTGATTCCTTTGGGACCACGAGGATAACCTAGCTTATCTCCCCATCTGGTGATCCTTGACTTCAATGCAGAGATTCTTTTGCCATGTAAGAGGATGTTCACAGATTCTGGGGACTGGACGTGAATATCTTTGTGGTGAGGAGGAGTGTCATTCAGCCTTCCATTTAGGGTGACCAGCCTTTCCAAATGCACAAAATCCAGGCATCAGCTCTAGAAGTTGATAGAGATGGGCACACAGAAAGCTCTATGCTGGCACGATCCTCACCTCCATGCTAAATGTTGCACCACATGTTAATCTCAGTGTAGAGGAAACAGCTTCAACCTCTGGGGAGGAAAGCTGTTCAGCACAGTAGAAAGAGAATAGGCTATAGTTCTTGAGGATGAGGGTCTGGGTGTGGTCTGGGAGGTGGGGGACTCACACTGAGGGGTGGTGGTGAGCAAGTGGGGATATCAATAAGTAGATCCTGCACAGTATCTTCTGGACACTGGAGAAGTGTTGACTTTTTTTTTTTTTTTTTGAGAGAGACAGAGAGAGAGGGAAAGGAAGACAGATAGAGATGGGTGCGCCAGCAGCCTCTCAGCTGCTGCAAATGAAATCCAGATGTGTGCCCCCTTGTAGTCAAGTGCAGCATTGCGCCCTTGCATCACTTTGCATCTGGCTAAATGTGGGACCTGGAGATTGGAACTGGTGTCCTTAGGCTTAGGAGGCACACGCCTTAACCACTAAGCCATCTCTCCAGCCCTTGACTGTTTTTTTTAAATTTATTTTTATTAGATATAGATATATTTAGTATGTAAACAACACATGTTGGTACCATCCCTTTCCCTCTTCTCTGCCCCTTTTCTGAAGAGGCCTTCCTCATTAGGGAAGCAGGTCAATCCCAGGGGGATTGCGGGTTATACATTATGGGAGCAGTAGTCAGTTATGGCGTAGAGGCAATGTCTCTGTGCAAAATGTCCCAACTTGTGGCTCTGAAAATCTTTTCACCCCGTGTTCTGCAAAATACCCTGAGCCATGTTGGGTGCATTTTAAGCCTACTTCAGTGATGGGCACTTAGGAGCCTCTGGATCTCTGGCTTGGTAGGTTTTGAGTGTCCTCAGTGTCTATATCCTTCACCCTTGGGTTGATACCAGATTTACTAAGAAAGCAGCACTCTTGCTTATTTCTCCAATTCCTCTGTGGTTTCAGCTGGGGCTAGAATGGAGTGCTGCTGGGTCATTTATCTCCTTAACTCTAGCTCCTGTCGGAAAAAGAGAAACAGATTCTCCAATGGAGAGTAAAGTCAGCACCAGTTAAATGGGATAACAATTATTAATTTGGAGAGAATGTAAAGGGTGTCTACACCCTCTTATAGCCCAAGAATAGTGGGAGCTTGACAATGGAAAGCAGAATCGTTATCTGGATATGATTCTGACTTGTTTCCCAGGTCCAGATATGGTTAACTTTCCACTGAGTGGATCTGTTAGCCAATCCAAGAGCGGTTGGTTACCCACCATGGCTGTGTGCCACTATTGCACTTATGTGAGCATCATATCAGCTTGTTTGCTTCTGAGTCGCTTAGACTTTGAGTTGCTCAGACAAATATTGGCCACTTTCTCCTGGTAGCTCATGTATTGCCTTTCAGCACTAGATGGGCTAATTGTCTGGGGACTGGCTGTCTTCTGTCAACCAGGTATCTCCATGGTTTGTACCAATAGTGTATGGTGTCTTCAGCAGTAGGGTCTGACAATTAACCTCTGGCAGGTAATCAAGTGCTCTGACAGAAGTCTGTCTTGTTTGTTTTGGGAGATCTAGTAGGTCTCTGTTCAACAGCTCATTGTGGTACAGGGAGTTACAGGCCAGCTCCAAGGGAAAAGACAAAAGAAAAAGAGAAGAAAGGTAAACAGGACAAATTTGATCAAGTTGGCCAGGGGTTTGTCAATCTTATTTATTTATTTTCAAAGAACCAGCTCTTTGTTTCATTGATTTTTTGAATTAATTTCTTAGTTTCTAAATCATTAATTTCTGCTCTTATCTTGATTATTTCTTTCTGTCTGGAACTCTTTGGATTGGCTTCTTCTTGTTTTTCCAGTGCCTTGAGGTGGACAGTCAGGTTATTAATTTGGGATCTCTCAGTCTTTGTAATGAAGGCATTTAGGGTTATTCATTTTCCCCTTAGGACTGTCTTCATTGTGTCCCATAATTTTTGATTGGTTGTGTTTTCATTATCATTCAATTGTAGGAATTTTACAATTTACTTTTTGATTTCTTCCATGACCCATTCATTGTTTAAAAGTGTGTTGTTTAGTTTCCAGGATCTGGTGGATTTCTTGATTTGTCTCTTGATGTTAATTTCTAGTTTTAAAGCATTGTGATCTGACATGATGCAGGGAGTTAATTTAATTTTCCTGACTTTATGGAAGCACACTTTATAGCTTAATATATGGTCAATTTTAGAGAAGGTTCTGTAGAATTCTGTAGAATTGGGGTGGAAAGTTCTGTATATATCCATTAGGTCCAGTTGATCTATGATGTTGTTGAGCTCCATTATTTCCCTGTTGATTTTCTGCTTGGATGACTCTCTTGATGATAGTGAAGTATTGAAGTCTCCAACTATGATGCTGTTCATGTTTATTTCTGTTTTATTGTCGAGTAGATTTTGTTGAATAAACTGTGGTGCAGCTGTGTTTGGTGCATGTATATTTATAATTGTGATGTGCTCATATTGGATCATTCCCTTGATTAGTAAGAAGTGACCTTCTTTGTCATTTTTGAATACTTTTGGTTTGAAGTCTATTTGATCAGCTATTAATATAGCACTTGTTTTTTAATTCCATTTTCTTGGAATATTGTTTTCCAACCTTTCATCCTGAGGAGGTGTCTATCTTTAGTGGTGAAGTGGATTTCTTGAAGACACAGATAGAAGGGTCCAGTGTTTTGATCCATCCTGATAACCTGTGTCTTTTGATGGGTGAGTTAAGTCCATTAATATTACTGTAAGGTTTGAATTAATCCCTGCCAGGGTGAGGTGTTTTATGGGTTTGGTGCTTTCTTGTGTTTTGTACTATGTTGAGCCTGGTCTATTTTGGTTATTGTGATTTTTTGCTTGTTGGCTCTTGAGATTGGTTGTTTGACTGTTCGGTGTGGAGTATTCCCTCAAGTATTCGCTGTAGTTTTGGCTTTGTGTTTATATAATTATAGAGTTGACTTTTTTCATGGGAAGTTTTTTTTTTTTTTTTTTTTTTTCATCATATATTATGAAGGATACTTTTGCTGGGTAGAGTAGCTTGGGTTAGCAGGCATAGACTACCAGGACCATTGTAGGCCCTTCTGGCTTTCAGAGTTTCCATTGAGAAATCTGACACAATTATGATGGAATTGCCTTTGTATGTTGTGAGTTGTTTCTCTCTTGCTGCTTTTATCACTCTCTCTTTGATTTCATTGTTGAGAGGTTTATCTATGATGTGTCCTGTCTGTTTGGTGTTCTGTTTGGTGTTTGGTCTTGTCTGTTTGGTGTTCTGTGGGCTTCTTTTATCTGGATGGGCCTCTGTTGAGAGATTCGGAAAATTTTCTTCAATATTTTTGTTGAATATTTTCTCTATGCCTCTGGTCTGGATTTCCTCTCCTTCTGGTATACCAGTGATCCATATATTTGGTCCTTTTAGGGTATCCCACAGTTCCCTTGTATTCTGTTCACTTGATTTTTTGAACTTAGTAAAGTTTTTGTCCTCCAGATAAATTTCTTCTGTCTTGTCTTCCAGGTGAGAGGTTCTGTCTTCCACATGAATAATTCTGTTGGTGAGTGGTTCTAGAGAGGTTTATATAATTTCTATTTGATTTTTATTTTCTGTTGTATTATTTTGCATCGTGTCTATCTCTTTGTTGAGGTACAATTTCAATTCGAGTTCTGATTTTCTTGATGCTTCCTGGCATTCATTCTTGCATTTGATCAAGTCTTCATTAAGCTTAATCAACTGGTTGTTGAGATCTTCCATTTCTTGACTCACCTTCAATTTATTAGTATCACTTTGGAGGGTTCTAAGATTTCCTTCCATCTAGTTAAGCCTACTGTCAAAACCTGAGCACTCTAGGAGATGATTCCATTCAATTTCATTGATACAATTGTTGGTTATTTGATGGTTTGCTTCCAGCTCAGCAATTTTTTTGAACAGGGTCCCGTTGGTTGTTGTGTTTTCATTTTGGGAATGAATTTCTGTTGATTTCTCTGTGATTTCATTGGAGGGTTCTATTGTATGGCTAGGCACCCTGGGTGGATATCCCTCAGTTTTCTGGCTTTTGTTTCCTTTTTTTGCATTGTTGTCTATCCATTTTAGGGAGACTCTATTTTATTGAGGAGGAAGCAAGTTTTTGTCCTTTGACCATGCACCCTTTGACTCAGGTGAAGAGGGATGTTGGTACCAAGTGACCATTGAGGATACCAGAGCAAAAGGCCTGATTCCACAGCTCACTCAGGGAGCAATCCTCCCCAAGCAAGGCACAATGGGACCTACCAGGACCAGGGTACTGGGAGGAGCTGGGAGGAGCCATCCGGTTAGGGAATCCAAACCAGGGATCTGGAGCAACTGGGCTTGACTTTTTTTTTTTTTTTTTTTTTTTTTTGAGCAGCAAAGTTATATAAACAGTACAATGTTTTTTTAAGATTTTTTTTTTTCAGTTTTTATTTACAAGGAGAGAGAGAGAGAGAGAGAGAGAGAAAAGGCAGACAGGGAGAGAATAGGCATGCCAGGGCCCCTAGCCACTGGAAATGAACTCCAGATGCATGTGCCCCTCATGCATCTGGCTTACGTGGGTCCTGGAGAATTGAACCAGGATCCTTTGGCTTTGCAGGCAAATGCCTTAACCGCTAAGCCATTTCTCCTGCCCTAGTACGATGTTTAAAGAAGATTGTTCTGGTGGTTGGGTGCAAGTTGGGCGGGCTTAAGCCTTGTAGGATGGTGGGAAACTAGCAAATAAATACAGACATGGAATGATTAGTTGCTGAGGGAGCAGTGGGAATGGGGAGAGAAGAAAGTGTGTGCCAGAAACGTCCTGTCAAACAGAAAATGCACTAAAAATACCACCATGGAGCTAAATCAAAAATGACAGCAACATCTTAAATCACTTTAGAACAAAAAATTCTGATTTTATTGGTTTATATATTCAAGGAGTATGTGTAATTGTAGAGTCTGTTAAACAGTTTTATGAATGCCTACAGCTGTCACTACACAATATATGTTTAACAAGGATTCACTGAAACCTTACCACACTCACCAAGTGTTTTTTAAAAGTGTAGTTAATCATTCAGTTATTTGAAGGAGCATCATGGTAAAGTATTTAAAGTAGCACGGAGAAGATGTGATTCTCAGGATTGTCCTCCAGCAGTGGCAGCAGATAGATATATATTCACCCTAGGAAGTTCTGACATTTACTACCTTTTCACCCTAAAAAAAACCCTACTTTTACTTACCAGCTGGCCCCTCTCTCTATGGCTTGTATGCCATCTGGAATTTGCTTTGATAAATCTGAACATTAGGGCTGTGTTATCTTCCCAGCTAAATATAACATTTAGTTCATTAGCCTGGCAACCTATGCTTTGCTTTCCCATGCTAAACAAGATAGTACTGTGGCCAGAGTATGCATTCTGGTCACTGGGGATAAGCCACAACACAGAAACCAATCTATGTTTAGTGACTTCTAGAACAATTTCAAATGAGGAGTTAGAGGCAGACCTGGAAGGACTTAGATAGCACCCTGGTGACTTGTGGGTGGCTCCATCCTGTAGGATGGGTGGAGGTTGAATAAATGTAGGATCCTGGTTATAATTCAGTATGCTCCTCTCTGGACAACTAATGATGGCCAAATCCTTTCTTAGGAAATTGTAATAATTAGAAGTCTGCACATACATAAATGTGAAATCATTTTGTTTCCTAAACTTGTGACCAAACAGCAGTCTTTTACCAACCTGTTGCCTGCCAAGTCTCACATTAAAAGGTGTCCTGTTTCTCAGAAGGCAGTGAGTCCCAAGGAGAGAAAACACCCTTCATACTTCATCCTAGCCCCAGCTGAAGCCATAGAGGAACTGGGGACTTGAGCAAGAATGCAACCTCCATGATGAGCCTGACAATCAGCACCAGAGTGTAGGAGACAGACCCTAAGGATACTCAACACTTACCAAGGCAGAGATCCAGAGGCTCCTAAGAGCTCATCACTGAAGTAGACTTAAAAGTCACCCACCACAGCTCAGGGAATTTTGCAGAAGAGGAGGCGGAAAGATTGTAAGAGCCACAGGTTGGGACATCATGCCCAGAGGCATTACTTCCCCACAACAACTGATTGCTGCTCCCACAAAGCATAACCCACACCTCCATGAGGAATATTTGCAACCTCACGGAGGAGGATCCCCAGGTAATGGGGGCAAGGATGAGGGAAAGGATGGTACTATCACATGATGTTTCCATACTAAGTATGTCCATAATAAATAATTTTTTATTTTGGTTTTTCAAGGTAGGGTTTTACTTTAGTTCAGGCTGGCCTGGAATTCACTTTGTATTCTCAGGCTGGCCTTGAACTCATGGCGATCCTCCCACTTCTGCCTCCCAAGGGCTGGGATTATAGGCATGCGCCACCACGCCTGGCTAATAAGTAAATTTTTAAAAAGAAGGTATGCAGTGCCCATAAGGTCTTTTTGGATTTTTGCCTCCATGTTTTATAAGAGCTTATTTTTGCTGCTGTGGTCAATATCATTCTATTTTAATATTACCATTTGTCTCTTTTTTGGAAGAAAATAATTTGATTTTGTATATCACAATTTTCCTTTAATATAAGGCTACTTGACTTTTGTGACTATGGGATATTATTCAAAGCTTAGCCACATGGCGCACAATAATTAACTACTTTTTATCATTGAAACTTCTTTTTACTTTCTTTTTTTCTAGTTTTTTATGAGAGAATGAGAGAGAGAGAGAGAGAGAGAGAGAGAGAATTGGTGCCCCAGGGCTTCTAGCCACTGCAATTGAACTCCAGATGCAAGTGCCACCTTGTATGCATGTGTGAGTTTGTGCACATGCATCATCTTGTGCATTTGGCTTATGTGGGTTCTGGGGAATCGAACCTGGGTCCTTAGGGTGAGCAGGCAAGTGCCTTAACTGCTAAGCCATCTCTCCAGCCCTTTTTAAAAATTACTTTCTTACATAACAGTCTTCTCTTTTTGCAAGTGACATTTCTATGTGTGTAGTGTGCATATGCATGCTCATATGTATATGGGCACACATGTGGAGTGTGTGTGTGATGTGCGTAAGCATAAGTGTGGAGGTCAGAGGACAACCTCAGGTGTCACATACATTGTCCACCTCTTTTTTTTTCTTGAAGCAGGGTCTTGCTCTAGCCCAGGCTGACCTGAAATTCACCCTGTAGTGTAGGCTGACCTTGAACTACTTCAGTCTCCTGAGTGTTGAGATTAATGACATGTGCCAGCATGCCTGGCTGTCCACCTTTTTTTGAGACAGGGTCTTGCCTTGATCTGGCACTCACCAGTTAGGCTAGACTAGCTGATCAGTGGGCTCCAGGGACCTCCCATCTCTGTCTCCCCAGTTCTAAGATTATAAGTGTATGCCACCATGCCTGGCATTTTACATGGGTTCTGGGAGTTGATCTCCAGTCTTCATGTTTGAGGGTGTGTACCCACTAAGCCACCTCACCAATCTGGTTTTGTTGAGACAGAGTCTGGCCTGGAACTCACTGTGTAGCCCAAATTTGAGACTAACAGTAATGCTCCTGCTGCAGCCTCACAAATGCTGGGAATATAGATGTGAATTCTTGCATCAACAATCTTCATGTTTTAATTTAGGCCTTTCTTTTCCATTTCCTAATTTATCCCCATTCTTACAAATCTCCCCCAAAGAAATTGCCTCTACATTTTCACACAGTAGGTAATTTAATTTGTTAATTTCATTCTTTTCCTTGAGGACACCTCTTCTGTAACAAAACAAAAGTTTAAATTAAACACACAAACACTAAAGAGAAAAGCAAGATAAAGTTTTTGGAATTCTGTTCTACCCTCACCATGACTTATGAGCTAGATGTAGAATTTCAGGTGTTTTTTTTTTTCCCCCTTGGTTTTTCATGGCAAGGTCGCACTCTAGCTCAGGCTGACCTGGAATTCACTATGTAGTTTCAGGCTGGCCACGAACTCATGGGGATCCTCCTATCTCTCTCTTCTGAGTGCCGAGATTAAAGTTATATGCCACCATGCCCAGCTAAATATTTTTTATTTATTTACTTATTTGAGTGAGAGAGAAAGAGGCAGACACAGAGAGATAATGGGCATGCCTGGGCCTCTAGCCACTGCAAATGAACTTCAGATGCATATGCCACCTTGTGCATCTGGCTTTACGTGGGTACTGGGGAATCGAACCTAGGTCCTTGGCTTTGCAGGCAAGTGCTTTAACTGCTAAGCCATTTCTTCAGCCCAGAATTTCAGTTTTAAAATCATTTCCCCCAGGATG